>OX336388.2:1302290153-1303540153 GCA_946902985.2 Meconema thalassinum | reverse complement strand
TTTCAAATTCGCTTGGTCGCCGTAATCGTTTTGTATTTTACAGGTTTTTGAAACTTACATAAATAAACTTTTAGTAGTATCCTTCATCAACGCACAAAATTTTAGGGTGATATCAGTGATAGCTTCGGAGATATGGAATGCCGGTGAAATATTTCGCACAACCGCCATATTGAGGTTATATTAACAATTGAACTAAATTAGATGCCCTTGCATTACAATGTGTATAAACATTTGCTGTACCAAGTTTCATTGCGTTTGGATGGTTAAATCACGAGCTAAGTCTATTTTAAAGATTCAAATTCGCTTGGCCGCCATGTTGGTTTTGCAGTTACCAGGTTTTTGAAAGTCTTATAGACGAACTTTTATTGGTACCCTTTATCACTCTACAAAAATCCAGGGTGATATCAGTAATAGTTTCGGAGATAAAGAATGCCGGTGAAATATTTCCCACAGCCACCATGTGTGATTGGTGAGACGTAATAAAATTTGAAGTACACGGTCGGGGTAGACGGGGATAGTGCTATGACCTTACCGAGTTTCATTGAAATCGCTCCAGCTGTTTAGAAGTTATTAGAGGGGGACACACACACATACGCACACACATACATACACACATACACACACACTCACGGACAAATGGTGATCTCATAAGCCTATTTTTTTCATAAACTGAAAATAGGCTAAAAATGAACAGACAAATGTAACGTTTTGTGTGATTGGATGATCCTTTTAAAAATGATTAGCAAATCTATAAAGATCAATGTTGGTATGTCTGTCTGTTTGTCTGTTATTTATACAAATCTATACACTTTCACCAATCTGTACCAAATTTTACGTACTTACCCTTTGGAACCCTGCGGGTTACACTGTCCACTTGAAATTTCGGACAGACTCCTCCATTCCCTGCATTTAGACCCTTTGCGACAATTCCACGCCGTTTCACTGATCTGGACCAAATTTTACGTACTTGCCCTTGGAATCCGACGAGTAACACTGTCCACTTGAAATTTCGGACATCCCTCTCCAATCGCTGCATTTAGGCCCTTTGGCACAAATCTACACCGTTTCACCGATCTGGACCAAATTTTACGTACTTAGCCTTTGGAACCCTGCGAGTAACACCGTCCACTTGAAATTTCGGACAACCCTCTCCATTTCCTGCACTTAGGCCCTTTGGCACAAATCTACACCCTGAGGAGCTCGGGACAGCTAAAGTGTTCCAAAGCGCTCCGTTTATTTTCCTACGGCGCTATGCGGCCAAAGACGACGCTACTTGAAATTTGAGATAGCCCTCTCCATTCCCTGCATTTAGACCTTTTGCTACAAATCTACACCGTTTCACCGATCTGAACCAAATTTTACGTACTTACCTTTTGGAATCCGATGACTAATACTGCACACTTTCATTTCCATTGCCAGCATTTAGGGAGTATGGCACAAATCTATTCCGTTTCACCGATCTGAACCATATTTTATATATTTAGTCTTTGGAACCGTCCATTTGAAATTTTGGACAGCCCTCTCCATTCCTTAGATTTAGGCCGTTTGTAACATAGACGAAGGATCGAATTTGTAGCACAAGGCTCTTTATAAGTCTCGCAAAGCAAGAAACAAAACTCGGGACATAAACTTTAGTTCAGTTCGGTGAAATGGTGCAGATCTTTATAAATAACACACAAATGGAACTGAAAACAACGTTTTAAAGCCATAGAACGAATTGCGTTGAAAGTAGTTTAACTGTAGGAATAATTAAATAAGTCTATTGATGGTGGGCAATGTGGGCTGAATCATGCGCACCAGAAAGCTGGTAGGGGCTACCAGCGTTCTGGTGCGGAATTTCGAAAATAGTTACATCTAATGCTACTTTTAAATTGCAGTCCCGGGGAGTAATTAGTGCAAAAGGATTTCTTAGGCCCCTTAAGCAGTTATCATGAAAATATTAGGCCTCTGTATAAGTGCGATGGGCCGGCCCCGTGGTGTTGGAGAGTGCACCTGTCTCTCACCCGGAGGCCCCGGGTTCGATTCCCGGCTCCATCAGGGATTTTAGAAACTGATGTGAGGGCTGGAACGGTGTGCACTCAGCCTCGTGAGGACAATTGAGTAGCTGTGTGACAGTGAGGCAGCGCCCCGATCACGAAAACCAAGATAAACAGCCGAGGGGACCCAATGCGCTGATCACGCGTCATCCCGATATCTGCAGGCAAAATGGCTGGACAGCGGTCGCTTGGTAGGCCTAGTGCCAGGGGTTATTTATTATATTATACGTGCAATGGCGTTAGCGCAGTACATTGAGGTTATCAGATGCAATAACTGCTTGTGCTTTCAAATTTTCTTTGATGAACTCCGATCATTATCCCACAGCGCTATGTGGTGAAAAATGTCAGTACTCCTTGAGGAGCTCGGGACAGCCAAAGTGTTCCGAAGTGCTCCGTTTACTTTCCTACGGCGCTATGCGGCAAAGACGACACTATTGCTCTCTTCTTTTTTAATAGCCAATGATTTTATCAGCAGCGTCTTTTATTTTACTTAGACCTACTCCTCTCGTTAATAATTGTTTTCGATTTGTAGTAAAATACTTGTGTCAGCACTGTAGTTAGTAAATAGCCGTTTCCCTGTTCATTATTATCATTATCATTAGGGGGAAATGTGCTGGACATTACGTCCATAATATTACTTTATGTTCGACCCTGACTATTATAATGTCAGAAAACTGTACTATAATGAGGCTCATTATAACACTATTATTCATTATGAAACAGTTTTTCCCAACAATCAGAGCTCAAGAAACAGTTCTTTGACCAATTAGATAATTAGATGTGCTGAGTTCCACGGCCTTCTAATTTAAATTTCACTGCCTGGCCTAGTGTAATAGTAGGGTAATCGAGGAGGCCATGGTCAAATACAAGGCATTCACTGCGTCACATGCGCTCTGTTCAGTACATAAAACTGGCGAAATCTCGACAGATATTTATGAATATTTATGTTCGAACATAAAATAGTTATAATAATTATCGTCGAACATAAACAGTCGTATGCAACTCGCCTATAATGGTAATTAAGACACTCGAATGGAAATTACAAAACTCGCATACGCTAGTTTTATAAACATACTCATGTCTTAATTATTGCCATTATAGGCTCGTTGCATAATGTACTATATCACCACCACAAAAAGTTATATATTTTTTACATATTTTTTTCTCTTGGTTTGTAAGTTTGCTGTGTCAGTTCAGTAGTAGCATACATTATCATCCATAAAACAAATAAATCCTCCGGTCGAAGCCGGGTACTACTGCTAGTAAATTGAAAAAAAAACAGGCATTCTTAACCTAGTAGATCGTAAATATATATCGAGAATCCGTAAATCTACAGATACGTGTGTAAATTTGTTATTACGGGTAACGAGCTTATGCGAGAGCGGGTATAATTTGTTCTGCTAGGTGTGACTACCGCGTCCTTACCCTTGTGTGGTTTGATGTAAACAGGGCTGGAGAAGTGACTTGTCGGCCGGTAACCACTTAGCTGTCCGCGGCAAGCAAGACTTACCGCAAGCGGTAACTTCGCTCCCTTGAGCGAGCAAACAGATGCACGCCGATAGGGACAGACAGACGAATAATTGGTTGAGACTCTCCAGGCATTGAAGACTTCTATTATACGGGCGTGGATTCCATTTTAGCTACATTTGGCAATACAAACAACTGGAGTAGCTGCGCGCTAAATTGAAAACAACTGGCATTCTTTACCTAGTAGATCGTAATATCATCCAAATTTTGCTAATTTACAATTTATATAATTATTTCTAACTGTTAGTTTAGGAGGTAACAACTGAACAGTTACCTTTGAAAAAACTCGTAAATGCTTAGCCCACTTTTTTTTTAAGCAAAATTTGAACGAACATTGTTCATGTCACCAGGACGCAATTCAGCAAAACTTTTAATCCACTCCAGGATTGCGAAACGTTAGTAATAGTTGGTATCAACTTTACCACCGGCCACGGTGGCCGAGAACGCCTCGCTGGCATCGGGAGAACATGGGTTCGAATCCCACCTCAGCCTTCCTGAAAATGGTTTTCGTGGTTTTCTATTTTCACCACCGGATGGTGCCTTTCAACAGTATCACGGCCAACTTTCATCTAAACTCCCTTCCCCGACCCTTCATAATTACACCCAAGTTAGCAGTCACCTGAGGGATCGGCCTGTCACCATCCACAGTTGTATCTGCTGACCAAGGGTATTCAGCTCCTAGACAGTCCTTGATCCCTTGTAGAATCCATGGGTGCAGCCGATCTGGGAGGATAAGCGATTAATTTAAAACGAAATCAAAATAATACGTCTGTTACATGGACTCAAACTACTGACATCATTTTGACCCAAATGAGAACGAACATAGTTCCTACTACCTCGACGCAATACATTAACTGCAGTTTCAGTGTAGTGACAACCTCACCGATTCCCTTCAGTAAACTAACTAGCAAACAACTGACCGAAATTTGACCAATATTTTTACGAATACTAGGTATCATCAACAGACAGTTAATAAAATTCTGCCGTTCCACTTTTGCCTGCCTTAAGCACGAGGTGAAACCAACCTTACAGTCTCACTTACAAAAGGTCGGAAAAGATTTACCCTATTTTGACTCAAAATTGAACGAACAAAGTACAGCTTCCAAGATGCAATTTAGTAAAACTTAAATCCGCTCAAGGGTTGTCAAACCTTAGTAATAGCTGGTACCAACCTTACTGTTACCCATGAAGAACTCATAAACCAATGACGCCTTTAATCAGAAATTACACAAATATAGTACGCAGCACCAATACACAATTTGTGAAGTCGTCCGAGACCGTTCCAGTGTTGGCAATCGTCAGTAATAGCTACAGAAGGGTGCGAATTATTGAAATCAAATAAAGAATTTAAACCAGTCACATTTTTTATGCAAAATACATTTTTGGGCCAACTGCTGGAATCTTTTCTTGCCCTACTTAGTAATGATTTCTCCCCCGAGGACTTACACATTTTCCCATAAGGAATTGCGTCTGGAAACTTTTAGGATCGGGGATTCCGAGGGTTACCTAAGCTGGGACCGTTTTCTATTTTTCATTGACTTTGGAATGTACCCTCAAAGTCAGGTGATTTCAATACATAGCTCTGAATGAGACTACCAGGATTGTATCTGGGTGTCTTAGACCAACACCACTTCAGAAGATCTACTCTCTTATTGGAATTTCTCCACCTCATGTCCGAAGAATGGTAGCAGCAGCATCTGAGAAGAAACGGCAAGAAACCGACTCAAGGCATCCACTTTTCGGCCAACAACTAGCCCGACGGAGACTTAAGTCCAGAAACAGATTTTTGAGGGGAGTAACAGCTCTCGAAGGCTCACAAGAAGCTGCCCGTGAGAAGATATGGAAGACAGAGATCACAGACCCAACTATTCCTCTATCAGAAAAAATGGCATCTGGTCACAACTTGCCATATGGAATTTGGAAATCATTGAACAGGCTGAGGACGGGGGTATCGAGCTGCAAGAACAATCTCAGGAAATGGAACATGCTCGTCAACAATGATGAGTTCTGTGACTGCAGCATGTTACAAGATCCAGAACACCTGCTGATCTGCCCCTTGATGGTGGACATATGTTCAAAATACGATCTTTTGGCTGCAAATGCTAATGCTATAACTGTTGCAACTTACTGGCAAAATCTAATTTCATTTGTACACGGAAAATAAAATAAATAATACATAGTTCATGAATCATTTTATAGTTCAAGAGCGGATCATCAGCAAAATAGACCCCAAATGTCTCTGCTATAAATTCACATGAAAAGTAGAGTGAAGTAATCAAAACAAAACGTGTGCCATTTTGCATAGCAAGACTGCTGTGTTAGTGGAAGTTCTAAAAAATCATTTTACTTCGAATTTCTTAAAAGAAAATATAATTAACTCTCCTGGTTAAAAATTGGTAGTAAATTCAACGCCTTGCAAACATATTTAGTGCATTAAGCCGTGAAAAGTACAAATGGAATTTTTGAAAAACTGCTTTCAAGTCAAATAATTTGCACACCTCTGTAGTGTACCATCACATTTACTCTTGCCAACGACTGAATCTATTTTGTTTCAACTTTACACGAACCTAATACATACCATCAATACACCATTTATAAAGATTTTGATCGTTCCTATGTTGGTATGGCAAATTGTCGGTCGGTCAAAACAATATAATTCCAATTATTGGGACATGCGAAAAAACGACCAGAAAAAAGTTACATGTGATTAAATATACATCTATATGTATATATTTGATATGGACAACAGAAGAGTTAGAATGACATGCTTCGCTCGTCAAACGAGCATCATCAGATCAAAATATACAAGACAAAATATCTTTGCAAAACACTACCAAACCCACAAACGGTCTCTGCGCTTCAAAAACAAATAGCACGGCAAAACCTTACAAAGGGTGGCAACTATTACTGATGAATACTAAAGCATTAAGCACACAAAAATATAACAATTAATTTAACTATTGTTGCATCCGGGGGATGCACCCTCATCCCCTGTTATCTACAAATACATCCATCCCCACATAAACGCCTTATAGAAATTCCACTACACATTTCATAGCAACAACCTTCAATGACCCCGCAACTTGGACTTCAAAGACCCCCGGCCAGCTCCTCACATCCTGTGAAAAGTGCAATTATGCACACTCACCAATAAAAGGTTTTAAAACTGTAGAGGTGAAGGTAACTGGAGGTCAGTCAGCCTTAGTGTCACCTTGTGCCAGACCACTGCAGAACGCCGCTCCGCCGAAGGGTAAGTGTCTAAGCGATCTACACTCCTCATACATACAGTCACACTTTCGCCCCTTATTGTTTGAATTGTGATAGCATCAGGTTTAATAACTGCTCTGCATGTTCTAGAAGTACTCCCAGTTGGAAGTACCAATTAAAGCCATACCTTTTACAGTATCAGGTCATTTAGTTTATTTGTTTAATTGTTAAGATCCTACCCTTCATCCCCCGTCCCCGGTAGGATTCAGGGAACACTTAATTAATTGCTCCGTGGCGCCCGTAGTCGGCCACGCGCCTACGTCACTCTTTACTTGTCTCGCTCATAACGCGACCCGCGCCCACGTTTGCATTATTCTAAGTGGCAGCGCTCAGCTGCTCCGAACCTCTCGCACCAAGCAGCCCTTAACCCTGAGACCGCATCCTCGAACGGCCCAATCAAACAGCACAATTGGGAGTTCTCTTTTCGAGCCCCGTCCACGCTCTTGGACTGCTCCAACGCCCCCTCTCCCTACACGCTAATCTCCAGAATTCCCCCAAAATTCCCTTTTCTCCTCCCCCTGAACACTACATTGTAGTGGGTCCCCACTCAGGTCCCCTACAATTGGTAGAGGCGATAGGTACCTTGACGTTGTTTTAGAACAACGCCCTAGGGGTACAAACAACGTAGCCCTGCGGTCAAGATCCCAAAATTAACCTCTTACTAAGCCAAGCTCACGCCACTCAAAAATTGAGATTTTTTCAGACTACAGATTAGGTAGTATTTAGTACCCACCCAAGCCCGCCCCAGCAGGTATAACATTTCTAACGCCACCCTTATATAGAAGCAAGCAATTTGCGACCCCATAGGAATTGACGCCCATCCCATACGGTAACAGGGGACCACATTATTTAATTACCCACCCATCCAGATCCCCAGTGCCTTAGGCGGGATAGCGACGGTGATATTTCATTCACCACCCCCTAGAGTAAGGGGAAAATACATAGTAACCGCGACATTTTTCCCACGGCTCAAATAGCCCACACACACTCACATTTTCCATTCCTTCAGGAATATAGGACACACATAATAATTAACACATCTCTACAGAGGATACACCCCATTACATACACCCATGCTAACGGCCAAGAGCAAGGGTAGGCGCCAGGGTAGCGTCGTAGCCCAATACCGGGCCAAGCCACCACACCCCCAGGTCAAAGTTCGAAACGCAGACTTAATAGACGAGAATAACGCAGGTCGCATAATAGCTAACTTAGAAGCTGGAGCCCTTGACCTTCGGATACGATATCCTAACACAATAATCCACGCACCTCCTCCCACTAGCACGCAGACACAAAATGCTCGACACCCATCACATAGCCAAACCAGCGAGGTCCTAATCCCCACATCATTATACGTTGGAATACAGTCATTAATCGACACGCAGGAAGCCCATAACAAATTACATGCCCTTATCCAACGGTTAGACAAAACTGTGCGGGACACTAACAGTGCAGCTCTCATCGCGGACATTCAAACCGCCAGTGAGGCATTAAAGCACACTATTAATCAAACCCTTCCCAAAACCCACACGGTCCCAATTGACCATCATTCAGTGCTGCTTCACACTCAAGGAACTCAGCAACCTGATTAACAGAACATGCTACCATCTACCCGCAACGACCCGGGTACCTCACGGGCTAGGCGCTCACGCCGCACGCAGGTGGTATCAGCCAACCTCTCCCAAAATCATGAACAGAACGACGCCCCTTTACACAGTACAACCAAGGCCAGGCCAGCTAAGTACTCCACCATACATCCCACAAGGTATTCGGGGCACAAACGGAATCCCGAGGAATACCTGAGGCGAGCGCACTACCCTTTACGACACTGGAAAGATATGACTCAGAGGACTAGCTCACCTCCGTGCGGGCAGACCCACCCTCCCCGACAGCATCGAACAGGCGCGCGACCCCATCAAAACCCACCCCGAGGTCATCCAGGGGACCACCCTCCACGATCCATGGATGATCAAACATGGCGTCATGAGCCACATGCGGAGGATATACGCCACGTATATACGCCTCCACACCGTAGGCCGAATAATCCCCCGCAATATGCGAGGAACGGTCCTCATTATGAAAGACCTCCCCCAGCATACACGCAATCCACCCCTGTCCAACGCGAACGTGGGCCGGAGGACTGTCCACTGCCCGACCACCCTCCGCGGGCACCAGGAAGGTATTCTTCCCAACAGGATAGAGGGGTATTACGCCCCAACCCCGCATTTCATCCCCAACCAGACCATTGGCACAACAATGCACCCAGGGGTCACCCGCGATACTTAGGACAGCGGGAAACTATTAGGCACATAACGGGGAGGGCACGTGAAGAATATCACCATAGAGGGCACATATTCACCATACCATGCCACCATATCGGTTGAGGGCGCAGCCTGCGATTTTCCATCGCCATGTCGCACAGCTCGTTGCCGAATATAGGCGGCTGAGCGCCCAGTTAATCGAGCTATACACAGCCCACTCCCATTAGGAAGGGGGTCACCGTGGCCATGCCACATATTAGGCCCACACTTGGGAACGGTGCACACGTGCATACATTTCACCCGCCACGTGCACACATCCCCCTATCCACCCTTACATTGCCCCCTAGGACGTTACCGCATCTGCGGGCAAACTACGGTCTCAACGTACCGCCGGAAAGCCATACTAATTCTCAGGCCACTCCCATTTACACCCGCAGAGGAGCCAAAACGGCTTAAGCCTAAAATCACCCTCCTCCAAACGCCCCGAACACCGGATACATCCCCAGAGTGGATTCCCAGTGCCAAAATTGCATTAGCCATTCGAGGGCAAAAGCGGTACGCCTTACGGTAGAAACCGGCTCACGGCCTAGCATTGGAACTCACATAACCAAACTACAGGGCCATTTTTCCTTTCAGACACATAATATATAAGTAGACATATGTCGAGGCTAGCAGCACATATCGTGGCTAACGTGTCCCCAAAATCTCCATCAGTCCCCAGTAACACACCAAACCCAGGACTATAGAAAGAGAGAGCGCCGAACGCGCTATGGCATCTGGTAGACCATATTCACCACTAGGTGACGATGCCAATCCCACACGATACCTGGACAAGTCCTCCTTATAAGTTGCATGTTTTCACTATTAATAGTGTATTACTATATACTGTCTTATTTTACTGTGTACCTATATCATACTTGTATCATACTTGGATCTAGCGCAATCGCTAGAGTAAGGACTGTCGATACAGTGAAACACATGTTTCCTACCAGCCGCCAGGCCAGGTCATTATCACACAACAGGATACTGTCATACGACACTCAACGTTGACTCAGCGCCTTGCCACGCTTTCATAGACACAGCCGTGCACGGTAAGGCACGTGCCTCGCCACACGCATACATAGCCATGCGTACTTCCGTACATTCACCCGGAGTCCACGCGTGAAATCGCGGAAAGATTTACTTCTAGTTAATGACCATACATACACTGTAGATCACACAGTAGTTTGACGAGAGGCATATCCACCTCACATCTTAACCCTAAAGTGTGCACCCAGGCACGGTCCATTAGTTGAACGGCGGAAGATTCACTTACGTTTAAAACAGGCTTCGTAGGATTTACATGCATTTACCGAATACCTGCATAAACATTCCCTATTGATAACGATACACATACGGCATAATCTTATACACAGTAGGTATCGACCGACAGAAGATGAGAATACCATACTATAACAATTACTTACACTCCATAACATGGCAACTGCCATTTTCTTACAAACACCTCTATACTAGAATTACCGCGGAAAGATGATGATACGCGATGCCATACTTCACACACAAGCACGAGGTGCACGGGTTACGGAAGCGAGGTTACAAACTCCTTCCACTTAATTATCACCGAGGCAGATAATACCTTAGCAGGATTTCTTCAATATAACGTGTCCACATACGCTTACAACCGTAGCGTTAGGTTCACCTAATGGACAACACAATAACACAGGTTAGCGGCCTTACATACAGGCCGACACTCCCTATTACAAAAACACAGGTTAGAGGCCTTCAGTACAGGTCCAGATTCCCATTACAATAACACAGGTTAGCATCCTTCAGTATAGGCAAATACTCCTTACCAACACGTGTTCGATGCATCCACAATGCTAATTACAAACTATCACAATAACACAGTATCGCGGCCTTCCGCACAGGCCAGATAACCCTGCATTTGGACCCAACAGGTCATCAGGACCACACACTTGTGGGAAGATTGGGTAAGGACATACTTACAGAGGTCACATAGTCTCACACACTGTAAATTCATATTACATTCTCTCCTACAGTTCACTCAGTCCCACACACGGGACAGCGCACTCATTCTAAGCAGTGACGCGCGATCCATCCACGACACCGGAAACAGTCTTGCTACAACAGCATCTCAGCCTGTAGTTAGCATGGCAGACAACACGTACAGGCCACATATGGCACTGTCACCATCCACGCAGCTCCTTATATATATATATATTCATAACATGGGATCTTTCATTTTTCTTTTTATTCAACGGTTTCATTGACCACACAATAACGTCATAAAGACATGCATAACAAACAGTTCTCCAACGAGGCGTCATCATCCTTAGCCGACGATTAGGGTCATGCACTCAAAATTTAAATATTTCATCCATTCATTAGTCTACGAAGGTTCGGACTCGTGGCACAGACCACTTGGCTGGGGAGACTCCCCTAACGGACCGAATAGGACCACATTTTCTTTCATCCATACGCCCAGTTATGAACTGTTTGTCATAGTATGCCATATGCCGATATAACGTTACATAACAAATTAACGACATACCTTCACAAGAGCCACAAGGCTACCATAGGATCCTACAGTCCTTCTTGAGATCCCATTAACTCTTTAGATACACACTTGTCGCCACAATCATTAGTTGGTCAAATTAAACTTTCGCATTTTCTCTCAGACGACGCTTTGTACCGAGATACATATCCCAATATGGATATACGCGTAGCATTAACGACATGGCTCATAATTATTTTATTTTGTGTGGGGTTAAAGCACTGTAAAGTTTACATTAAAACAATCTTGCCCCCAAACGCACTATAAGATAAATATCCAGCCATGAGCGTATATGTATACTCTGGCAGCCACTACGTCCATGGTCCATAAGTACCCTAAGTTTTACTAGGAGAGTCCTGTACAGTGCTCATCAAAACATACCCTCCTGGGGTCACAATATAGCGTAAATATCAGCCCTGGACGAAGCAATGCCAAGTTTTGTAGAAAACGGTAAACGAAGGTCCAATGATTTTCTTCCTTACAACATTAAGTATGCACTCGTGTCCACAAACATTTTATACATTTTAAGGAAACATACTCCCCCTGTCAACACATTGCATTACAGAATTACAATACACAGCTGTCACTTCCATACAGCAGGTTGTCCAGTAGACAGAGCCCATTACCCTCTCCCACGAACATACAGGCATTTGCGGAATACAGTAGCAATAATACCGACTTCACATATATTTATCCATAATTTATACACCCCGAGGGAATATTATTGATCCCCATAGCATTTCTGCATTTTCCCGGAGTAAGTGGGACTAGACCACTTAAAGAATTTTCCTGCAGGAAAACACACAGGACCTCACACGCGAATAGGATCGCAACAGGCCTCCATACATTACCAGTGCTCTGTTCACAGAAGGCGCAATAGCTCCAGTTCTTTTACTATCATTCGCTACGTTTTATAACGCTCTCAGGACAGCGCATTCCCACATACGTTCTCCGCCTTAGAGAGAAAAACTTCGATCTCCCATTGCATAAACACTGACACACTGCAGGCACACCCACATGCTGTCATATAAAGGCCATTTCACATGACCACTTTGCGTAGCCGTCCCACACTCGTGTCATCAGACGACACGTGCGTTTGACAGCCAGTTCGCGCAACATCAACAAACACGCCATTTTCTTTAAGTAACTCATAGTGCTCCTGTCCAATCAGCATAGTGCGCAGTTAGACACTACTCCCACGGAGCGATGTAGCCAATTGGCACAGCATACTCCGCCCAGCGATAACCGCTATCTGACACTACACATACAGACCGCTTATCTCGGTTCTGACGTCACTCAGCCTCCACTCAACCTGACTCTCGGCAGCCATTATTTTCGCACAAGCGACACGTCACAGACGAGTGTGCCGTTCAAATGCCTTTGCGCATGGGACATTTGTTTCCCGAAGTATACACTGCCTCGCAGGGTAGAACCACATTTTTGATAGCATTCATCCCCTCACACACACCCTGACTCACACAGAGAGCGCATATTTCACGGCCGAATGTCCGTACTAGCAGTACTACACACGCAGCGCATAGTTACATACGCACCGTTATATCTTTCGCCCTTCTGCACAAAACACTTGCCCTTACTACACCCTCGTAAGGACACTGCCCCCCGCTCTCAGCAGATACGGGCATTCCCCACATATACATGTCCAGAAATGTCCACGCTATTTAGGATTTTTTTCAGGCATAACACATTTTAATAATAACCCTGTATTCCTGTCAGAGACGAGAAAAATCGTTCACAACGGTGGCCCAACTACATCCCCCGCCACACTCCTCTTACCCCCTCTCGGATTATTATTTTACACGAATACATCTCTTGGGATTTATAGATACAGATGACACATGTTTCGCATTTATCTTTCCCCCCCAATGTTAAGGGTGGCAAGACCCACTTTTGCTGCCACACACTGCCGCATAGTGGATAATATAGTTTTGAACCATATTCCCCCCCCCCCTACAAGTGGATTTAGCCCACAGGTGAGGATACTAATTAGAACCCGCAGAGGCGGCATTATAGATCACATATTCTTAAAAGAAACGATTTGTTCAGAGCACGACGGTGCACAGCGGTGCAACCTAATATCTCAGGTACAGATATATTCCCCACACAGCGACAGTCGGCACTGCCGATACCGATAGACCATTCGCGGTCGTGAATTTTTAGACAGCGCCCGTTATAATTTTACATCGGGATTCACCCCTTTTATAGCAAGCTCATCCCTACCAATTGATTATTTTGAGAGCACACTCGACACGATGTGCCACAGGTGGGATTTCAATCACAGGGTATCCTGACATATCCCTGTGCCCATTCCAGAAAGGTATAGTACAGTGCTACTATAATACCAGGATCATTCTCTTTACATGAACAGTTTTAGTCTATAAGTTGTCTAGAGTATAGGTACAGGTTATACCTTGTACAGTGCAGCCAGCAGAATACTACGTTGTATGGCCGCATATGCCACAATTCACAGCCGGTTGAGCAAAGCTCAACAATATTCCCCCTCCAGGACACAGTATGTACATTCTACATTAAACACACAATTCCCCCCATCCCCCACTTAATGTGAGGCACTTGGTAGTCATGCAACTGCCAGGGTGCACACCATGTTTTTTCGCTCGTGGCTACATGTTATTCAACATTTCGGAGCTATAAAGTTAACAGCTTAGCGTACATAAATTCCCTATTAACATTATTATATAAGGTATTATATATTTTTTCTTCCGCATGCCATTTTGTACCCTGATAGGGATCTTTAACGTTTCATGCGACAGGATGTCAGTTATCACTTATACGTACCAATACCTACTACAGTACGGACTCTAACTCCCGCACTGTAAACCCAGTTCCTGGCCAATTACAATCCTACCCCTTACCGGTAGAGCTCTCGTCACATTTAACGTTGGTCCCACATCCAATTAGGACCACACTTCCTTGGTCCTACTTAACCGTCCGAGCACCATCTTACTAAAAACTTTAACACACCTACCGTCTCCCAATAACAGGAGAACACCCTTCCACGTCCTTAACTCACCAACTAACATGTCAAGGTATAAATGCAGCTGATATTAACTAGATATCCGACCGCCAGGCGCAATGTGGTGCACTGTGCCAGAAACAGTACCCCCCTCCACTCAAAATAAATACCGCCCCCACACGAACATCCATTCGCTTGACACTCTACGCATATGGTTTGTACACAGAGATGCACTTTGGGAGATGTGACCCTATTTTCCTTGGGAAAATAGGTTAATGGTAAATATTCGTAGATATTGGTAAATGATGGTAAGCATTGACCTGGACTAAGGGCCACCATAGCCCAAGACATGGACTCCGACGAACGACGGAAGGTCGAAGCGGCGACGACATAGTGCGGGTAAGCACCGAAGCTGACGGGAGTACCTTGCCTGTCCCCCGACGCGACGGCGGGATCCACCCATAATGCACCACTGTCGACAACGCCAGACCTACGGGCGGAATCTTGATGGTCCGATGGGGGATTGACCAACTCAGCATCGGGCACGATAGACCCTCCACCCAGGGACGACCCACGTAACTTGACTTTTAGTTAGATTTTAAGATAAGTAGTAAGCTTCATTGCGCGAAGCTAAGACCTGCAGCGGCAGGTGAAGATAAATACTAATGAATGATAAATAATGCTGAATATATACGATTATCTCCAGGGCCGAGGTATCGGTCACCGATGATCTCTTTGGCCATACCCCCGAGGACGATACTACCTTATAAATGATAATAGACGATTTGCGACATGCCCACGGTTCATTCCCTGGCCAAGGTATAGATCACCGGTGGTCTCTCTGATCATACCCCAACGGGGGGGGGGGGACACCTTTGTATTACCTTGCGATATATGATTTGCAATATGCAATTTACGACATGATACTGCAGCAATTACACAGGCCTCTACACATACAAACATATTAGTTATTAAAGGGGGGAAGTCGACATCTAGGTTAAGGAGGATAGGGAGAAAGGACCTAGTCCGAATATTCTGTTGGGGGACCAGCCCGGCAGAGTATGCCTATGCCCGACGACCCTCAATTTAATTTAAGGAGGAAAGTGTAAAAGGACTGAGGCCTGGCAGCCTGGTGGTGATCGAGACCACCAGGAAGAGCACGCACGAGACCCCTTAGGTAAGAAGGGGCATGTAGGGCCGCGGTCTGGCTGTTCTGGAGACTCCGGTGTTTACAGAATTTGCACGCACGAAACCCCCGAAAGGGAGATATTCCTCGGTCAAAATTCTAGTTTGTAAGACAGTTGCTTTTGGCAGGCAACTTAGTTAAGAAAATTTAGTAAGCCACTGTGTCAACACAGTAGCTTACAAGGGGTATTTTGACACTAGGTTAAGGCAACATTTCGCGCCAATTTTTTATATATACATGAAATTAGTCTGTAACTAGATAAATAAGATACACTTACACGGGAAAGATCGATTATCGATCGGGCTCGGACTGCAATTTTCCGCAGCCGTCTAAGCCCGACAATTCGATATTACGGTATCACACGATGTGACCATTTACAATTGCGAGATGCGCATTTAATCCTATTTACATGTTTTATTTTCAGACCGTGATCCACCGTGCGCCGACAGCTGGCAGCACAATGTGCCCAGAGATATTTTTTTACAGGTGACAATACATAGCGCACATATGATTAGTCTATGTTTATGACTTACATTTATGTTTTTTTTCTCTCCAGAGATGGATCTACACATTTTTAATTGTATACGCACCAGGTGATACAGGTCACCAGGGTGACACATGATGATCAGTACATGTCTTACAGGACCATACAGCAGCTAGCCAGCGGGATGCTTGTACACCCTTAGTCTGATTTCTATCCTTCCCCACAGATGGCGATTTTGTATATATTCCCATGTTTATATCTTGTCCACGCCCTGACACGCGTTCGTCGCACCCTCTCTCTCTCACACACAGAGCTCACTCCCCCCAGCTCTCACAAATTTTCCTCACACTGAATTTTATCGTTATTTCACAGCATCTCCGTCCCACGGTTAGGGGTAACTGTGGGATATCCACTCCCGCTGGGCGGAACACACACACCTGAAATGAGAGGTGGAATACGGCGGCGAGGGTTGTTCCCACTGTCTGTAAGGGTCGACCTTCCCCGCTAAGATGGACCGTCCTCCCACAGGGGACGATCCAGGGACATATCATTAGTTTGCCATGGCCTAGACTAGCTTTGGATTAAGGTACTGGTATAAGTTAGCGCGCTTAAGGTCGGATCATAAGGTATCCACAGAGTGAAATTGGTTATGCGTATTTATAAACTCCCATGTTAGTGCTACGGCACGAGAGAGAGTTCATCTGTAATAACGGCACAGAGTACATGGCCGACACCGTAGCACATTATTTGGTTTGTTTTTATGCCCACTGTATCTTTGTTGCACACACCACAGGTGGCTCCACACTGTTTTATTTCTTTTCCTTTCGTTCCTTCTAAAATCACGTTTGTAAAAATGCCTCCTTTCTCCCTAACACAAAAAACAAATTTTTCTTACCCCCTTAACTTACACACCGAGGCATTTCTTTTCTTTTTCTATTCTATCTATTCTTTCACTTTGTTGTCCATATTTTGTATTTTCGCTACCCAAGGGCACTTTTTCATCCCGTCCAGGTTTGTGAGGACGGAGGGTACGATAGGCCCTACCGATGTTTTTTTTCCCTTGGGATAGCCCACAGTGGTGATGATTGGTGAATGATGATTGATGATGATGATGATAAAGGTGATTGATGATGATGTTGATGATGATTGATAAATGTTGATGTTGATGATGATGGTGATTAAAGATTATATAGGGCCCAAATACCCGCCATATTTCATTTACAGAGGAGGATGTCACTATGTTTTGTTTATTGATTGTGTTTCTTATTGTACAAGGTTTGGATTGATATCTATTTGTATGTGCCACGGCACCGAAGTTGAAATGATGCACATTGTATATGGATGAATTATTGTTCCTCCCCTCACCAAAACACATACACTTGATCGCTAGACACGAACCCGAGGCAAAATTACTTTACGAGGCACTGTACACTGACACCTCCATACTTCGATCTACGATACTACCCACCTCTCCATATGCCAGACGTTCACTTCATCAACTACTCACCCTACACGGGGCTAGCCACTCACCCCCACCGACGTTCCCACCTTCTGTCCTAAGGGATTTCAGAGAAGAGCAGAAGAAACCAAGAGAAGAAAAGAAGAGAGAAGCCACTTCAAGACAGAAACAGATGTCCATGCACACACACACACACACACACACACTAGAAAAACAACCCCTACGGCCTAATCTTCGTCCCGTTATCGAGGACGATGACTAGCTCCGTCGAAGGAGTTGTTGCATCCGGGGGATGCACCCTCATCCCCTATTATCTACAAATTCATCCATCCCCACATAAACGCCTTATAGAAATTTCACTATACATTTCATAGCAACAACCTTCAATGACCCCACAACTTGGACTTCAACGACCCCCGGCCAGCTCCTCACATCCTGTGAAAAGTGCAATTATGCACACTCACCAATAAAAGGTTATAAAACTGTAGAAGTGAGGTAACTCAAGGTCAGTCTGCCTTAGTGTCACCTTGTGCCAGACCACTGCAGAACGCCGCTCCGCCGAAGGGTAAGTGTCTAAGCGATCTACACTCCTCATACATACAGTCACACTTTCACCCCTTATTGTTTGAATTGTGGTAGCATCAGGTTTAATAACTGCTCTGCAAGTTCTAGAAGTACTCCCAGATGGAAGTACCAATTAAAGCCACACATTTTACAGTATCAGGTCATTTAGTTTATTTGTTTAATTGTTAAGATCCTACCCTTCATCCCCCGTCCCCGGTAGGATTCGGGGAACACTTAATTAATTGCTCCGTGGCGCCCGTAGTCGGCCACGCGCCTACGTCACTTTTACTTGCCTCACTCTTAACGCGACCCGCGCCCACGTTTCCATTATTCTAAGTGGCAGCGCTCAGCTGCTCCGAACCTCTCGCACCAAGCAGCTCTTAACCCTGCACTCTCGAACGGCCCAATCAAACAGCACAATTCGCCGGCTTAGGACCAGAACTGCGTATCTACAAAATCACTACTTTTCAGGAAGCAAGAAATACTAACAAAATTGTTGTTAATTAGCATGTAACTGGTTATATATTTTGATTTGGAAGTCGCTGATTTTTTATATATTACCAACATAGTTCCAAATATCATTGTGCATTTATTTCTTACATGCACTTTTATAGAATCATGGTATAAATTTGTTAAGGTCATTAAGAGAGATACGCTATTTTGGCTCTAATGATTTTTTATTCAAATTATTTTACATTAGCTTATGTAGGTAACTTAAGTGTAGGAGTAAATTTTTGATGAAACATTTAATGACCACAAAGAATTATTTGATTCTATTTCCCTAATCTGTAAGCGGTGGCGTGAAATAAAAGGAAAAAAAACATCTGTGCTTCTTTAATTAAATCTATCACGGAGCTTTTGTTTATGTTGCCTTCTAATCTGTGAGTTCATGCTGACACTTCACGCACTCGTTGATGAAAGTTTAGTGGCCCTGGTTAGCTTGCCTTAAGGTTGAAATTTTCAAGTGGACAGGCAGACCTCACGTCACCAGTTACGGTTAGGTTACAAAGTGTGTTGTACGCTATCATTCACAATATTATATTTGTTAACACATGCTATTTTCTAGTTCTTTGGATTAAAGTGAATCAGTGAAAAGTGATCTGCAGTGGATTGTTTAATTTTAAGTGGCGGCAACAAGCACCATGAAATTTATCAGAATGTCTGCATACTGTGAGTAAACAATTAATAAAATAGCTACTTTTTTAGATCCTAAACATATTAATATTACGAGAGATTATTGCATGCTTAAAGAGATAACATAATGCCAGTAGTTGTATGAAGTGTCAACATTCAATGTTCGTTATTGTGATATATTTGGCAGGTGTCTCGTAGACCTCACGTCACAAGTTATGTTCCGAATTCCGCACGTCACCAGTTAAAGCTTAAAGGTACAAGTGTTATTAGGTATCAAGTTAACAATGAATCATGAAATGAACTACAATGCTGAGAGGAAAGTATTGTTTTAGTTTTAGTATTTTCCAAGCGTTATCATTAAATCACAGCAAAAAGATAAAATCCTGAAGTAGGAAATATATCATCATCTCTTTTTGCCACCTCAATCTGAGGATGTACTGCTCGGTCCAAGCTCAGTGAACTTGCGGTGAGAGGTGAAGTGGCAGGCGGGAGGAGAAGGGCCTGTCAACAGCTAACTGCTAACATAGGGCCGTTGCTCAAACCACTGTGGTATTGCGAATGAGTGAGTGAGTGAGTCACCGACCAATGAATTTGGTTCTGTTATTACGCATGGACCGGGAACCCTCATCACTCGTCACCATCACTTCTTATAGTTCGCGATCCACATTCCTCTCAGGTTCACGAAGCATGGACCCGAGAAGTACACTATCAATCTCCATCTGCGAGAGTCCCGATTCATAACACGTATGATTTATAACATGAATATTAGAAATGTACTCACAGTACATCAACAAAGCAGTTCAGTCCGCAGTTTGACGCGTCGGATATCATTGTAGACTAATTTATTGATCAGAATGACTCGTACTGTCACTAATGACACCATGCTTGGATGATCTGTTGAATGTGCTCTGATTATTCCACTTTTGCATAATTCAATAAGATCTTTGTACTTCTCTGTTGAAATGGGAATTGGTCCTTGATATGAAGGTTTCACTTGTAGGTCATTTAATGGGGTATAATGCCCTCTCCTGATTACTTTTATTTTTCTGACCTGCTCATCATATAAGCCATATTTAAAGAATATATGCTCTGGGTCAATCTTTCTAAATTGCAGCCATTTAATTTTCAGCCAATTAACCTCCTCTCCATGATGTCAATCTTTCTGTTTTTCACCATTACTTTCCTCAGCTGAGTGAAGTCATAAATGTTTCTTGTTTTAATGACTTCAAAGGGGTTATTTTTCCGAACCAATCTGACTGAAGTATAAAATCCCCATTGATCAAATATATCGACATCACGTTTTTTCCTCTCATTCTGTGCATGTACGCTATCAACCTCCATCTGCGAGTGTCCTGATTCAAAAAACATATGTTTAAAAACAGAAATGTCAAAACATTGCACACAGTGTATCAACAAAGCAACAATAATCACATTTCAGTTCTGATCGCCGCATGTGTCGGATATCAGTATAATTTCTTTTACAATTACTTACCTGGTATATTCTATGCAGCCATGATCTTCTGAGCTCGGCCTCAATATCTCACCAACAACTGAAAGAAATTTAAGCTACTACAGCATTACTCGAGTCCAAGCACTGTGAACCTGAGAGGAATGCGGATAGCGGACGATAATGAGAGATGTAGGGTGTTCCCGGTCCGTGCGTAGTAACAGAACAAAATACATTGGACGATCACTCACTCATTTGCAACACCACACTATTATAGGCAACGACCCTATGTTATCAGTGTTGGAATAGACGGGAAATCTAGATAACACGGCGGGGGGTCTGTCTCTTCCTACCTCCCACGTCACCTCACTCCACAAGTTCATAGAGCTTGGAGATACAATTAATTAGTAAGGAAAAGGCGGTAAGCATAAAAAAACTTAAGTGCGTGCCAATAATTCAGTTCGAACCAAAGTAGCGTATGTACACTTACGCTGATACTGCTCTAACATTTTTCTCGTAATCCATATAAGCAATGTGACGTATCTTAACTCACGATTTTTAGGTATTAACGATATCTTGTGGAAGTTAGTTACGCTATAGGCTTATTTAAAAAGTATTAAGATTACACTTACGCTGTTTTGGCAGTAAGTGTGAGTAGTGGTTTTTGAGGGGTCCTAAATCCTCCACCTCCACACCCTCCACACAAGATGGCGGCGGCGCGATATCTCTCGAACGCATGGTCAGATTTCGACGAATGAGGTGTCATTGAACTCGGGCTGATACCCCCTTTCCATTGGACAACATATTTCAACCCCAAAATAAAACCTACCCCTACTAGGGGGTGAAATTTTATTTTTTTAGAGAATCTCTCTTTTCAATTGCAACATGTGAGAGTTTGAATGTCGATATGGAATGAAACGTTGTTCTACATAAAGTGCATATGTACGGTGGATAGCCACTATGAACTAACATGCTTGTTTTCTGTTTTTACGCATGCCCACTCATGGCTTTTGTAAGAGGGTGGGGGAGCGGATCCCTATCGATGGGTTATTGTTGACGGGTCATTGTTGGCGGGGGTCATTGCTGCCGGGTCATTGTGGACGAGTCCTTGTGGACAAGTCCTTGTGGACAAGTCCTTGTGGATGAGTCCTTGTTGATGAGTCCCTTTGGACTTATCCCTTTAGACCGGTCCCTTTGGATTGGTCCCTATGGACTGGCCTATGGTCCCTAATGCTATGATGAAATTAAACGTTGTTCCACATGAAACGCATGTGAAGAGCCGATTGCTACCATGAATTAACATGTTTGTTTTTTGTTTTTACGCATGCGCACTTGGTTTTTTTTTGTAAACGGGCGGGCTTTTTGAATAATGATTTATAGATGAGTTATTTTTTAAAAAATTATCAAAAGATCCAGAACTAATATCTCATGAATCAGTAAGGCTAGGGACCTGTATGAGAGGTCGTTGGACTTGAGGTGACATTCTGTTTTTTGAATATATTATTTATTTATGTCAAAAGGACCTAACTTCACTTTTGTTAATATCTCGCTAACTAATAATCAGAGAGGGTCAAGTGAGGTGTCATAGGACTCAGGACGGTCAACCCTTTTCCATGACCAACGAATTTACCCAAAAGATCTAAGGTCATTAGCTTTTTAATATCTCATGAATCAATAAGGCTAGGGACCTGTATGAGAGGTCGTTGGACTTGAGGTGACATTCTGTTTTTGAATATATTATTTATTTATATCAAAAGGGCCTAACTGCACTTTTGTTAATATCTCGCTAACTAATAATCAGAGAGGGTCAAGTGAGGTGTCATAGGACTCAGGATGGTCAACCCTTTTCCATGATCAACGAATTTACCCAAAAGATTCAAAACAGCAAGGTCATTGACCTATGATTTTATAAACTAATAATCATAGAGGCTCAAGTGAGGTGTCATGGGACTCAGGATGGTCAAACCTTTTCCATGACCAACGAATTTACCCAAAAGATTCAAAAAACAGCAAGGTCATTGACCTAATATTTTATAAACTAATAATCGAATATCTACATGTGAGGTGTTATAGGACTTAGAATGGTCAACCCTTTCCCATGGCCAATGAATTTACCCAAAATACCCAATACATCAAGGTCATCGACCTGAGATTTTATAAACTAATAATCGGATACGAACATGTGAGATGTTTACCATGTGTGTGATGAAACATAGCTAGGTAGAGAAAGAATTAGTGTAGGCTACATGTATGGTGATTGACAAGTCTTTTACCATTGAAACTTGTTTTTCAGATCAAACTGCAGTATAGAGAGAGTATAGGTTGTAGGTATGGGTTAATAAATGACGAACGGTGTACACACAAACTCTGATTTATCGATTCATGAATTAAGAGTAGACTATCTTTAATTGATTGGTTAAAGAGGATAGCTAAAGCATAAAAATGCTCAGTGGTTACCGGGACAAGATGGTCGCTACACACACACAACAAGCTTTAAATACTTGAGGCTAATAATCTATACACACACACTCGCTTGTTCTAAACTAAACTGTGTTGCTGTCAGTGCTCAGACAGTAGGCTGATGACAAAAAATGCATTGCTAACAGAAATATAATCATTTCCGGTTGTATAATGTTACCAGCTATCCATTTTGTGTTGCAGTGTTAAGCACTTTTAGCTCTTGTACTAGTGGTCTTAACTCAATTTCCAGGTCTAATGCCTAGAACGAGTCAAACTAAGAAACAAGGGCAAGGTGGTGTAGTGGTTAAGCTGTTAGCCTTTTCACCAGGGTTCGATTTCAGGTTAATATGCATGTCATAAACATATTAAACAAAACAAAACAGAGATAACGTTCAAAACTGATTACATTTGTGTCTTTCCAAATTATTACTTGGATTACAAATACAAAGGTGAACTGGGTTTGATATACACTAATGCTGTCTATCACACACTAGACTGTAAGAAAGCCAAATGAGCAAAAGGCGTAGGTAGAGCAGTGGTAAAATTGCTATATGTAGAGAACTACCTAGCGGTTTTATGAACTGGCAAAGCTATATATCGCATAAACAGTGTAGGATACAATCCAGCAAACAAATTTGTATCTTGTGGAACAGAAAAAATGCACTTTTACTTTGATGGATAGCAAATGAGTGCAGATGAATGACCTATGCATTGCCTACCATAGGGTTATAACCACGAGGTGGAGGTGTGACTTCTATATTTTATTGTTTAGAGACAAGGCTTTTTTGTAACCAGCAGATTTAGTATTTTGTAAATATTAATTTTTGTAATTGTAAAAATAGTGGAAACATTTTTTTGTAATTGTAATTGTTAATTGTATAACTAAAAGTTATTTGGGATAAGTGTGCATGTCAAGGATAAATAGCGTGGTTGTATTTGTTTTTCAAAGACAGGTATGGTTGTGTGAATGTATGACTATAGATAGAATGATAGAGAGAGAGAGAAAGTGTGTGTGTGTGTGTGTGTGTGTGTGTGGGTAGCATTGATTGTTCAACCAAAGCAAACACGGCAAGGTAGGATGGTGGGGTAATTAATGTATATAGCAAATGGTAAATAGTATACTCTAGTTTTTTTTAACACATGTGTTTCTTTTAAATGCAGCGGTAGATAGGTGTTATTTTGTAAAACAGTCTTACCTACAGTAGTAGTAGTAGTAGTAGTAGTAGTAATAGTCCTAAACGTTTTTGGAAACAAACAGAAAGAGAATGCACTATTGCCATGGCCAAGCACTTCCATTAAAATAATTTCAAGAAAATTTTAATCAGCAAATGTGTGTTTTACAAAACTAAACTTTCAGCATGGACTAAATAATAAACGTGTCGTCTGTGATATGGAAAAAATAGGAAATCCATGTTTCCATATCAACACAATTTAAAAACTTGAAACTGACCTTTAAAAAATGTAAATGGGAAATTGACAAGTGTGTAAACAACAACAAAATGGAAAATTCTTGTTTTCGTATCATGAAATCCAAAAACTTTAAACTGACATTTTCAAATCGTGTACATGGAAAATTGACAAATGGCAATGTGTGAAATGTGAAAATGAAAAACAAATGAACAAATGGCTATCATTATTTGAAAAAATAAAAAAACCGTCGTGTTCTATCGTTAAAGTGTGAATCAAACCACATCTACTTATTTGAATCACCCGAGACTGAGTAGACCTGTTTTAGTTCTAATATACGTTTAAAATTTTATGTTAAAGCTCGAATTGAACTCAAGAGCTTTAGAGTGCCAGCTAACTATTATGACCGTTACGTCACAAAGACAACTTGACACTACTCTTAATGAACAATAATAATAAAAAGAATAATAAATATTGCTTTTTTTTAAGAATGAACATGGTGACACTCTTTCTGTTGCACTGTCTGCTAGCTACTAGCCAGCAGCTGGGGTCTTAGAAAACGATACAGTTGACATTTTGCAATGAGATGTGACATGTTTCAAAGTATAGTATTATGGGTTGCTGTTGAGTAAAAACTAATCCTGTACAAGGAAGCAAGGGTTCGAACCCCTTACCTAACATTACTATTGCCTGAACATGGCTTGACGACACTGTATTATTATGATACTCGGTACACAAACCATAGATAGAGTGTATTGTTTAAGATCACTTTCTTTCTGAACATAGGTGGAGATTGTTGATGGTTAACAATGGCATTAATATAGTAGGACGTGGGTATAGCAATTAAGAAAAAACAGACAATACCCATACAATATTTTTATTTATTTAATATAAGTACTTGTACAATAGTTACATTCAAAATACATTTCTTTTTTCTCTATTACTATTTAGTCCTTTTTGATTTTCTTGCATATGAAGGGTAGATAACCTTGTAGTTCAGCCCCTTAAAACAACAACAACGTGATGTTGATAACTCTTGAGATGTGGAAGATGGATTAAACATAACTTTTACAGCAGGGGTTAAATGTTGCTCAATAAACACTGCACTATTTTGAGTAGCAACATTTTTTTCTTGTACTAGTTTTTTAGCATTGTCATGATTAATTGTTGACACCAACAGTGTTTCATTTGGTGCACCACATTGATGATCACTCACACTTAAAACCTTACCATTTCTACTTTTTAGATTGCCTCGACATTTTTTGACCTCTCTTTTGAGCATCGCCAAAATATTATTCCTTTTACATTTTGACGATTATTGTTATAAGAGTAGCCTTTATAGAGTACACGTTGTTTACCTTTGTTAGTTGTAGTAAGTTCCATAGTAGCAACTAACCTGTTAGTATGATTTGCTCACTACAAAGGTTATAACTGTTCTGATAATAAAATCATTTAGCTTTGGCTTTTATATTTAATATGTACAGTTTGAAGTGATAGCAAAAGTGAGAGCAAAATGGTAGCATAGTGGTAGAAAATATAACATGTATTGTTAAGAAATAGTTTAAGCGGTTATGTGGATCCATTACATAATAATTTTAGCACGACGAAGCTCATTTTCTATATCCAATAGTTCTTCCTCATATTCAGTATAACCAGCCTGTTTATAGACATGCAGTTGCTGAAGCCGCCGGATTAGCTTACTTGGATTGTTCCAGTAGACAAATTTAACAAATGATTTTTTAGGTGTAAACAAAGCATTACCATTATCATTATTATCTTCATCATCAACATCATCATCATCATAACCATTATCATTATCATCATCATCATCATCATCATCATCATCATGATCATTATAATCCTCATCACTATTACTGTATAGTCCTTTTTGATCCTTTTGCATACCACATTTTGCACAGTTTGTGTTGCCTTTGATAATGTTGGGAGTTTTTCAGACATTGACAACTGTCCTAACACGACTTTCTGAGGAGATGATACCAGAGGTGCCAACCTTTGAAGTGGGTTATCAGTAATCCCTTATATTGCCCCCCACCCACTGAAAAATTTTCACGTCAAATCCAAAGATTGCTCCTGCATTCTCGATTATGACACCACCTTTGCCCAATCCGGAAGCAACCTACTGTAAAGAATATCATATTACACAATAAAATATGCACAGTACCTGCTAGTTCTGTGATAAAAAATTCCTTGTAGCTTATTTTGCACCCAGTAACTGGTTTTCCGTGAAAGTTTTCTTGTAACATACTTCCCCCTACGATGACATTTTCGCCTTCCGAATCATAAGCGATTCCAGTGTAGATGTGCTTAATGTAGGTCTGAATTCTGTCTGATATTTCCTAACACTGAAAATTCTCTCTGTGGGTGAGTTACTGTGAGGTACAAGTAATATTGCAAATACCACATTACTTAAAGTTTTATACTTGAACTATCCACTTCCGTTTTCAAGCTCAGCAATTTTGTCCCAGTTTACATCAATTCTAGGTCCTTGTAAAATATATTCAGGGAAGTACCACACTGATAAACAGCAAATTCCTCTTCAAGTCTGTCATGTTCACTTTCCTTGACCAAACTTGGGAATCTTTGAACAAAATAATCAAGAGATGAATAGGAAACCTTCATTCTAAGAAAAAGAAATATATTGAAATGTTACATGATCGGCGCTGGCCTCAGCCGTTTGACGAGATTCCCGTAGTTTTCACGATAGAACACGGAGAAAAATCGCTATTTACATAATTGGTGGCACTTTTTCCGATCGACGAGATTTCCATTGTCCTTGCAATTATAGCATAATTACGCAATCGGCGCCACTTGCTCAAGAGTCCAGTTTTTCTAGTCATCGAATGCGGAGAAATATCGCGTTGTATTGCAATCGCTGCCGCTTTCGGTCGTTATACGAGAATCACGATGTCCTCGCGGTTGGTCACTGAGAACGCGATAATATGCAATCGGCGCCGCACCCGGCCGTTCAACGATTGTCGCCTGGCAGAATGGCGGAGGCAAGTTAGAGGTTGTGCATGGTTAAAATTCACGAGCAGCTATCTACATGAAGTATGGTCGGCGCCATGATTCCCGCTGTCCCTATGCTGTGGTTGGGAGTTCACGGTGAATCACGAGGAGATATGAGTATCGCGATGCTACGTAGACTGTCATTTCTAAAAGGGTTGACGCACTTCTTGCTCCCCGTACGCTTTTGAGTATACAGTCATGGGAAAAATGGCGAGTAAGTTTCAGGATGTTTCGTGATGGGTGCCCAATCACCTTTGACAGGATTCCCGCAGTCCTCGTGGTCACTATTTCGCGAATGGGCACGTGTTTTATGATTTTACGCAACTGGCATCGATCTCGGTCAGTTTGGCGAGATTCCCGCAGGCAAGCCGTGCAGTCAGCCGGCCGTCTTGAGCATGTGAGGTCGGAGGATGAACGTTCGAAGTAGGTATCGAATATTACGAATTATTCTGATAGGATTGCATGAATAATACGACACGAGGGCACATTTTCTTTCGAATTCGAATCACGAATTATACAAGTTTTCGAGATAATCGGTTAAATTATCCGATGGAACCAGTGTTCGAAGGAAAAGTCTACATAACGGAATTTCGAAATAACCATACTGGATGTCGCAAATTTTTGAGACGGATAGATTTTTAAAATAAATGTATTTCGAAGCATTTTCGGGATTCTTTTTTCGAAACTGTATCATTTCGCAAGATTGCGACATTAGGTTATTTCACGTTATTTCTGGACTTCAATTTGAGATAGTCTCCAAATTTAGAGGTCAATAACAGAAATGAGAGGTAGTTTTCGCGAATAAACGTCTCGCGGAAAGTCAGGATTCCTAATAATACATAAAAATAGTTCACACAAAACTAAAAACTCTTCTCGATACCGAAATTATACGTTGGACTCAAGGCATCGTCAGTATGCATTTCCTTGAGGTCGGGCACGGGGAAATATAGCATACGCAATCGGCTCCATCGCAATATGTGAGCCAAGTGGCGCGAGTTTAGACGATTTAAACCGACCTCGGCGAATTTTCGTTACCTCCAACTATGCAGACATAAAAATTAGCTACTTTTACTTTAGTTATCCGTTTCTAAAATTAGCTAGTTTTTCGTTACTTTCCGTTACCGGTAGACACCCTGTAGCATTTCTTTCTTTTCTTTTTTTTTCTTCATAGATATGTATTTTTTTCGTGATGTCACTTTTCCGTAATAATTTCCCCTTCGACCGTAATGCCGTAATCGTGAGCTGAAATCCGTAATAATTACGGACAATCCGTAATAGTTGGCACCTCTGTGATACATGCTTCTTAACAAACAATGCACTATCTTGAGCTGCAATATCTTTTTGTGGGACAAGTGTTTTAGCATTTTGAAGAGTTTTTTTAAACAGCAACGATGTTTTATCTGGTACACTACATTGATGATCACTCACACTTAAGACATCACTATTTTTACTTTTCAGCTCACTTCGACACTGTTTTGAACGATGTTTTGAACAACGCCAAATAACAGTTCCATTTTTATTGGTTCGTTTTACAATATATGTATATCCTTTATAGAATGCGTATGGCATACCATTGCTATTTGTTGATACTTCCATGTCAATTGTCAAGCATGAACTGATCTCTAGCAAAGTTCACTCGATAATATAAATAATAGTTTAAAGTGGGTGCAAAAGTGGGTGCAAGAGTGGGTGCAAGAGTGGGTGCAAGAGTGGGTGCAAGAATGGGTGCAAGAGTGGGTGCAAGAGTGGGTGTAAAAGGGAGTGCAAGAGTGGGTGCAAAAGTGGGTGCCGCTTATAGTAGGCATGAATTTTACTAGAATGTGATTTTAGTAAATGTAATTTCTAAACCCAAGTAGTGAATAGTCAGTTGGTTTTGATCTATGCAAGCGTAAACATGTCACATACACTGGTGATGGATACTCAAGGCTTTAAGGTCTACGAAAACAAGTACAGTATATATTTAAAGAGGTGGCTATCATTGATTGCACAACACGCGGGTTACCGTATCTTTTTACGGACTAGTGTTTTAACATTTGAAGTATTTCTTTTAAACAGCAACGATGTCTTATCTGTCACACTACATTGATGATCACTCACACTTAAGACCTCACTATTTTTACTTTTTAGTTCACTTTGACACTGTTTTGAACGATGTTTTGAACAACGTCAAATAACAGTTCCATTTTATTGGTTCGTTTTGCAATATACGTATAACCTTTATAGTATGCATTTGGCTTACCATAACTATTCGTTGATACTTCCATATCAATTTTCAAGCATGAAATAATCTCCAATAAATTTCGCTCGATAATAGAAATAATAGTTTAAAGTGAGTGCAAATGTGGGTGCAAAAGTGGGTGCAAAAGTGAGTGTAAAAGTGAGTGCAAAAGTGGGTGCAAAAGCGAGTGCAAAAGTGAATGTAAAAGTGAGTGCAAAAGTGGGTGTAGTTTATAGTAGGCATGATTTTTACTAGAATGTGATTTGAGTAAATGTAATTTCTAAACCCAAGTAGTGAGTAGTCAGTTGATTTTGATTTATGGAAGCGTAAACATGTCTCATACACTGATGATGGATACTCAAGGCTTCAAGGTCAACAAAAACAAGTATATAGTTAAAGTGGTAGCTATTATTGATTGCACAACACTGAATCTATTTTTGAAATTTTGACAAAGGACCTAAGTGCACTTTTGTTAATATCTCGCGAACCAATAAGACTAGGGCATTGTATGAGTTATTGTTGGACTTTTTGCCGAAGACTGCTGGTAAACACCTATGTTCCCACGACCTTTTTAAAGATGGCGGCTAACCCACGAGGGGTGATTAAAAAGTAATCCAAGCGGCGCTTGTCGATAAGCAAACCAAAAATCAAAGGGGGGGTATGACAGAGCATGAGGCGATAACCCCTTTTGATTGATCCCTGTTGATTTGCCCCTTTGGACTGGCCCCCGTTGACTAGTCCCTCTGGACGGGTCCTTTTTGAAGGGAGTCATTTTTGACGGGCCCCGGCTGACGGGCACTGTGGACGGGTCCCTGTTGATAGGTCCTTTTGACTAATCCCTTTGGACCGGTCCCTTTGGACTGATCCCTATGGGTTGGCCCATGCATTTAGCCAAATTATGTCAAAGGGACGGGTTATTTGGCGTTGTTCAAAACATCGTTCAAAACAGTGTCGAGGTGAGCTGAAAAGTAAAAATAGTGATGTCTTAAGTGTGAGTGATCATCAATGTAGTGTACCAGATAAAACATCGTTGCTGTTTAAAAAAACTCTTCAAAATGCTAAAACACTTGTCCCACAAAAAGATATTGCAGCTCAAGATAGTGCATTGTTTGTTAAGAAGCATGTATCATCTCCTCAGAAAGTCGTGTTAGGACAGTTGTCAATGTCTGAAAAACTCCTAACATTATCAAAGGCAACACAAACTGTGCAAAATGTGGTATTGCAAAAGGATCAAAAAGGACTATACAGTAATAGTGATGAGGATTATAATGATCATGATGATGATGATGATGATGATGATGATGATAAAGATAATGGTTATGATGATGATGATGTTGATGATGAAGATAATAATGATAATGGTAATGCTTTGTTTACACCTAAAAAATCATTTGTTAAATTTGTCTACTGGAACAATCCAAGTAAGCTAATCCGGCGGCTTCAGCAACTGCATGTCTATAAACAGGCTGGTTATACTGAATATGAGGAAGAACTATTGGATATAGAAAATGAGCTTCGTCGTGCTAAAATTATTATGTAATGGATCCACATAACCGCTTAAACTATTTCTTAACAATACATGTTATATTTTCTACCACTATGCTACCATTTTGCTCTCACTTTTGCTATCACTTCAAACTGTACATATTAAATATAAAAGCCAAAGCTAAATGATTTTATTATCAGAACAGTTATAACCTTTGTAGTGAGCAAATCATACTAACAGGTTAGTTGCTACTATGGAACTTACTACAACTAACAAAGGTAAACAACGTGTACTCTATAAAGGCTACTCTTATAACTATAATCGTCAAAATGTAAAAGGAATAATATTTTGGCGATGCTCAAAAGAGAGGTCAAAAAGATGTCGAGGCAATCTAAAAAGTAGAAATGGTAAGGTTTTAAGTGTGAGTGATCATCAATGTGGTGCACCAAATGAAACACTGTTGGTGTCAACAATTAATCATGACAATGCTAAAAAACTAGTACAAGAAAAAAATGTTGCTACTCAAAATAGTGCAGTGTTTATTGAGCAACATTTAACCCCTGCTGTAAAAGTTATGTTTAATCCATCTTCCACATCTCAAGAGTTATCAACATCACGTTGTTGTTGTTTTAAGGGGCTGAACTACAAGGTTATCTACCCTTCATATGCAAGAAAATCAAAAAGGACTAAATAGTAATAGAGAAAAAAGAAATGTATTTTGAATGTAACTATTGTACAAGTACTTATATTAAATAAATAAAAATATTGTATGGGTATTGTCTGTTTTTTCTTAATTGCTATACCCACGTCCTACTATATTAATGCCATTGTTAACCATCAACAATCTCCACCTATGTTCAGAAAGAAAGTGATCTTAAACAATACACTCTATCTATGGTTTGTGTACCGAGTATCATAATAATACAGTGTCGTCAAGCCATGTTCAGGCAATAGTAATGTTAGGTAAGGGGTTCGAACCCTTGCTTCCTTGTACAGGATTAGTTTTTACTCAACAGCAACCCATAATACTATACTTTGAAACATGTCACATCTCATTGCAAAATGTCAACTGTATCGTTTTCTAAGACCCCAGCTGCTGGCTAGTAGCTAGCAGACAGTGCAACAGAAAGAGTGTCACCATGTTCATTCTTAAAAAAAAGCAATATTTATTATTCTTTTTATTATTATTGTTCATTAAGAGTAGTGTCAAGTTGTCTTTGTGACGTAACGGTCATAATAGTTAGCTGGCACTCTAAAGCTCTTGAGTTCAATTCGAGCTTTAACATAAAATTTTAAACGTATATTAGAACTAAAACAGGTCTACTCAGTCTCGGGTGATTCAAATAAGTAGATGTGGTTTGATTCACACTTTAACGATAGAACACGACGGTTTTTTTATTTTTTTAAATAATGATAGCCATTTGTTCATTTGTTTTTCATTTTCACATTTCACACATTGCCATTTGTCAATTTTCCATGTACACGATTTGAAAATGTCAGTTTAAAGTTTTTGGATTTCATGATACGAAAACAAGAATTTTCCATTTTGTTGTTGTTTACACACTTGTCAATTTCCCATTTACATTTTTTAAAGGTCAGTTTCAAGTTTTTAAATTGTGTTGATATGGAAACATGGATTTCCTATTTTTTCCATATCACAGACGACACGTTTATGATTTAGTCCATGCTGAAAGTTTAGTTTTGTAAAACACACATTTGCTGATTAAAATTTTCTTGAAATTATTTTAATGGAAGTGCTTGGCCATGGCAATAGTGCATTCTCTTTCTGTTTGTTTCCAAAAACGTATAGGACTACTACTACTACTACTACTACTACTACTGTAGGTAAGACTGTTTTACAAAATAACACCTATCTACCGCTGCATTTAAAAGAAACACATGTGTTAAAAAACTAGAGTATACTATTTACCATTTGCTATATACATTAATTACCCCACCATCCTACCTTGCCGTGTTTGCTTTGGTTGAACAATCAATGCTACCCACACACACACACACACACACACACACACACTTTCTCTCTCTCTCTATCATTCTATCTATAGTCATACATTCACACAACCATACCTGTCTTTGAAAAACAAATACAGCCACGCTATTTATCCTTGACATGCACACTTATCCCAAATAACTTTTAGTTATACAATTAACATTTACAATTACAAAAAAATGTTTCCACTATTTTTACAAGTACAAAAATTAATATTTACAAAATACTAAATCTACTGGTTACAAAAAAGCCTTGTCTTTAAACAATAAAATATAGAAGTCACACCTCCACCTCGTGGTTATAACCCTATGGTAGGCTAATGCATAGGTCATTCATCTGCACTCATTTGCTATCCATCAAGGTAAAAGTGCATTTTTTCTGTTCCACAAGATACAAATTTGATTGCTGGATTGTATCCTACACTGTTTATGCGATATATAGCTTTGCCAGTTCATAAAACCGCTAGGTAGTTCTCTACATATAGCAATTTTACCACTGCTCTACCTACGCCTTTTGCTCTTTTGGCTTTCTTACAGTCTAGTGTGTGATAGACAGCATTAGTGTATATCAAACCCAGTTCACCTTTGTATTTGTAATCCAAGTAATAATTTGGAAAGACACAAATGTAATCAGTTTTGAACGTTATCTCTGTTTTGTTTTGTTTAATATGTTTATGACATGCATATTAACCTGAAATCGAACCCTGGTGAAAAGGCTAACAGCTTAACCACTACACCACCTTGCCCTTGTTTCTTAGTTTGACTCGTTCTAGGCTTTAGACCTGGAAATTGAGTTAAGACCACTAGTACAAGAGCTAAAAGTGCTTAACACTGCAACACAAAATGGATAGCTGGTAACATTATACAACCGGAAATGATTATATTTCTGTTAGCAATGCATTTTTTGTCATCAGCCTACTGTCTGAGCACTGACAGCAACACAGTTTAGTTTAGAACAAGCGAGTGTGTGTGTATAGATTATTAGCCTCAAGTATTTAAAGCTTGTTGTGTGTGTGTAGCGACCATCTTGTCCCGGTAACCACTGAGCATTTTTATGCTTTAGCTATCCTCTTTAACCAATCAATTAAAGATAGTCTACTCTTAATTCATGAATCGATAAATCAGAGTTTGTGTGTACACCGTTCGTCATTTATTAACCCATACCTACAACCTATACTCTCTCTATACTGCAGTTTGATCTGAAAAACAAGTTTCAATGGTAAAAGACTTGTCAATCACCATACATGTAGCCTACACTAATTCTTTCTCTACCTAGCTATGTTTCATCACACACATGGTAAACATCTCACATGTTCGTATCCGATTATTAGTTTATAAAATCTCAGGTCGATGACCTTGATGTATTGGGTATTTTGGGTAAATTCATTGGCCATGGGAAAGGGTTGACCATTCTAAGTCCTATAACACCTCACATGTAGATATTCGATTATTAGTTTATAAAATATTAGGTCAATGACCTTGCTGTTTTTTGAATCTTTTGGGTAAATTCGTTGGTCATGGAAAAGGTTTGACCATCCTGAGTCCCATGACACCTCACTTGAGCCTCTATGATTATTAGTTTATAAAATCATAGGTCAATGACCTTGCTGTTTTGAATCTTTTGGGTAAATTCGTTGATCATGGAAAAGGGTTGACCATCATGAGTCCTATGACACCTCACTTGACCCTCTCTGATTATTAGTTAGCGAGATATTAACAAAAGTGCAGTTAGGCCCTTTTGATATAAATAAATAATATATTCAAAAACAGAATGTCACCTCAAGTCCAACGACCTCTCATACAGGTCCCTAGCCTTATTGATTCATGAGATATTAAAAAGCTAATGACCTTAGATCTTTTGGGTAAATTCGTTGGTCATGGAAAAGGGTTGACCGTCCTGAGTCCTATGACACCTCACTTGACCCTCTCTGATTATTAGTTAGCGAGATATTAACAAAAGTGCAGTTAGGTCCTTTTGACATAAATAAATAATATATTCAAAAAACAGAATGTCACCTCAAGTCCAACGACCTCTCATACAGGTCCCTAGCCTTACTGATTCATGAGATATTAGTTTTGGATCTTTTGATATTTTTTTTAAAAATAACTCATCTATAAATCATTATTCAAAAAGCCCGCCCGCTTACAAAAAAAAACCAAGTGCGCATGCGTAAAAACAAAAAACAAACATGTTAATTCATAGTAGCAATCGGCTCTTCACATGCGTTTCATGTGGAACAACGTTTAATTTCATCATAGCATTAGGGACCATAGGCCAGTCCATAGGGACCAATCCAAAGGGACCGGTCTAAAGGGATAAGTCCAAAGGGACTCATCAACAAGGACTCATCCACAAGGACTCGTCCACAAGGACCTGTCCACAAGGACATGTCAACAAGGACCTGTCCACAAGGACTTGTCCACAAGGACTCGTCCACAATGACTCGACAACAATGACCCCGCCAACAATGACCCGTCAACAATAACCCATCGATAGGGATCCGCTCCCCCACCCTCTTACAAAAGCCATGAGTGGGCATGCGTAAAAAACAAAAACAAAAAACACGCATGTTAATTCATAGTGGCTTGCCACCGTATACCTGGCTCTTCTGTAGAACAACGTTTCATTCCATATCGGCATTCAAACTCTCACATGTTGCAATTGGAAAGAGAGATTCTCTAAAATATTACTATTTCACCCTCTAGTAGGGGTAGGTTTTACTTTTGGGGTTGAAATATGTTGTCCATTGGAAAGGGGGTGTTAGCCCGAGTTCAATGACACCTCGTACAAGTCTCTAGCCTGATTGGTTCGCGAGATATTGCCATTTTAGTATTCCAGCGGTGGAGCGGTGGTGGTGGGGCCAGAACTCTCACAAAACCACTACTAGTGTGCTTCACTCTAACGAAGAAAAGCCATGCAAAAAGCCAATTTGGCTATTTTTGTAGATACGCTATCCTGGTCCTAAGCCGGCGAATTGGGAGTTCTCTTTTCGAGCCCCGTCCACGCTCTTGGACTGCTCCTACACGCTAATCTCCAGCATTCCCCCAAATTCCCTTTTCTCCTCCCCCTGAACACTACATTGTAGAGGGTCCCCACTCAGGTCCCCTACAATATACTGTATACAATGTTGCAAGACAGAGGAATGTCGACGTTATCAACAAACAGTCTTCCTTCACCAACTACTCTATGTAGGGGTAGCTAATATTGCTGCGATATACTTAAGCAATAATCCCCAAACTACAGGGAGATTCTTTTGCTGAAGCGGGTCCGGTGACCGGCTGCAGGGCGCGCGCACCTTCCGGCAGCCAACCGAGTCAGACCGCAATAGCGCGCAGGTGTACACCGTAACAAAGTACATTAATTAATGGTAAATTCACCAGCAAATCATGATTAAATGACTTACTTTTTCACAGAAGATGCTGAAAATGTTCTCCTTCTGCTGACAGATAGGCGTTGTACCGTGTAAATTAATTAGCGTTTGCAGGTTGTAATTCCCTTCTGATGTGAGGGATATCTGCTGCCGTATATTGTTCTCCAGCTCCACTAGTGTACGGGCACGGTAATTGATCTGTACAGTTTATATTTTAAATTACCCCACAATTAAACCTCAAACGGTCTTCGATTAATCACAGTTAACACGCAGGGAGGAACAGCAGTAGCTACATAATGTAACGATGTAACTTCCAAAGTTACTGTATGCCAGCTGAAGGAGAACATTTTCAGCATCTTCTGTGAAAATGTAAGTTCTAACCTTTAACTGGCGACGTGAGGTCATCCAGATTCCCAAGAAATAAAGAAAACATATGTGGTTCTTTAGTTAAATCTTGCAAGAAGCTGTTGTTTATGTTATCTTCTTGTCTGTGCGCTGACACTACACACCCTCGTTGATGAAAGTTTAGTGACTTAATGACATTAATGACCCTGGTTATCTCGCCTGCGCGCCGTTCGCGAACCGAGCTCGGTTGACTGGCGGAAAGCGCGCGCACCCGGCAGCCGGTCGCCGGCCCCGCTCCAGCAAAACAATCTCACTGTAGAATTGTAAACTATGTCATACGCAGAAATGACCTAAGTATACACTGCTGAGATGATGGTAAAAAGCTAGAACTGCAACGTATGAAAGAGTGTTTGTCTGCTAACTATGCGTTGAAAGATCTAACATGGAGACTTTTCTGAATTGTGGAAAATCTACACGCTGCTCTGACAACCACTGTTCTGAGGTAAAAACACCAATCAATATGTGGAACCACTCGCAAATCACCAATATCAAGATTAACTTTTGTAATTTGAGGTGATTTTATAACATCAATTTGTGTAATCTCTGTACATGTTCCTATGTTGCCAAACGTCAGTAATATGTGACAATTTAATTATATATTAATTGCAGCCAATGGCAACAGCAGAGCATTTTAATTGAACGCCCGTGGGCTCCCCGCAAGTTCCATTTCAGGTAGTTGCAACTTTGGCTAGTAGATGCCACTGTCACCTAGCGGCGAACGTTCGAACTTGATAGAGCGTTACCAACCAGCCAAATTAGGCTACACACTACCAATTGTAGTGGTAGGTTCTTTTACAAGCCATAAATTATGATGCAGTATATACGATAATTGAAATACTATGTTGTGCTGGCAATAAGTCATACACTTTTCAGTCACATTGTGGTCGCAACTATTCTCTAAAAATAAAATTAAAACTTAACTAGAAGACCCGTGCTGCTCCGCAGCATTCACGTCAATAATCCTACAGCACTTCTGTCCATATGACATTTGCATGTCCTCATGCTAGTGACCTGAACAGACATTTACGGTACCGTCGCTTTTGGGTAAATGATGAAGTAGACTTATGAGATCAAATGTGTGGATGTCTGCCTGTCCTCTGTGTGTGTGTCCCACTATTAACCCTGCGTAAGCTTAAAAGGCACACGGACGTCAGGTTCCAGACGCAATTCTGAAAAGCCGAGGTGAACAGCTAACTCCAAACACATAAGCTATACTCTTCTCTGAAGAATTAACTCGACACGACTCGGCAGTTTGATGCTGGCTGAAGCTAAGGTGATAGGTCGCTCGCAAGCTCGTAAACTCTCTCTGAAGCTAGTAATTGAAATTTCCACTGAATGGCGATTGCTGGAAGAAATGAAAACGTAAAAACACTTACAGTGGTCGATGTGGGAGCTGTCGCGGACTCTCTTGCAGAACTTTTCATGCTGAACAATTCTCAGAGAATTTCGACATTTTTAACGGTTTAACCAGTGTAAGCTTAAAAGACACATGGACGTTAGGTTTTTCTTCAACTCAATACACTGAAATCGTAAATGCTCGGCATATTTTGGTCATAAATAAATGTTTTTCTACCTAATCCGTCATCGAGAAATCCTTTACAGAATGGTGAAAACCGCATCAAAATCCATCAAGTTGCTCTCGAGATTTCCCGTCACATCCAAGAATTGGGAACTTTGTTTTATACTAAGTAGATAGAGATATCCACACAATTTAAGGCTACAGCGGTACAAATTGGTGCTTTGTCTACTTATGAACAATGGTATAAATTTAAAATAAAAGATGGGTCCCTTATATTTGAATTTAGAGATGTAACTCGGTTAACATATAGAGGTGTGAAAATTAATAGAATTAAATAAATAATTTTAATTAGTCATAATTACTTTTATTCAAAATCATTTTATTGACCAACTTCTTTTGTTGTCCTACTTAGTAGTGTTTCCTCTCCCGTGGAATTACACATTTTCCTATAAGGAATTGCGTCTGGAAACTTTCAGTTTATTGGATTCCGAGGGATATTCTGAGTTGGGTCCATTTTCAATTTTCATTGACTTTAAAATTCAAGTCAGGTGATTTCAATGCATAGTTCATGAATCTTTGAATAGTTCAATAGCGATCATCAGTTAAACGACCCAAAATCCCTCCGCTCTAAATTCACACGTAAAGTAGAGTGAAGTAATACAAACGAAACGTGTGGCAGTTTGCATTTGCAAGGCTCCTCTGTTAGTGGAAATTCTAAAAAATCATTTTAATTTGAGTTTCTTAACTGAAAATATAATTAGGAGTCTTGGTTAAACATTTGAAGTAATTTCATCGCCTTGTAAACATACTTAGTGCATTAAACCGTGAAAAGTAAAAATGCAATTTTGGCAAACTGACATCGAATCTAATAATTTGCACATCTCTGTCAAGACAGATATCGCCTCCACCCCTACAGATAGAAGAGTAAGTAAAGGCGACTGATGAGAAATGAAAAGATAACTGACACAGAAGGAATTAATATTTATTAAGCTGTAAATTTGATTGATATATCTTTGTTATAGAACTGAGGGAATGAAATAACAGGATGTAGGATAGTAATCACCGATGTAGGACAATAGTATTTTTTTACCATTACCACAGGACAGTTATCGCATTAGGGATGCGGACGTCCTTGTGTAATTGTTATTTAATCTGTGCCCCGTTTGCTGAGGTCTGTGCTCCTCCGCAACATTCGTTTCAAAATTCTAATAGTACTTCCTTCCATTCGACATTTGCTGTTCGCTTGCCTTTTGGTTCTATTTGAACTTTGACGTCATGAAAGGATTTTGCTCGCGATAGTGCGGCATACAGTTAAGTTGTCCGTGGCTAAACCCCGGTAGAGGTAAATAAATGCCTACTTGATCTAGTGTTTGAACTTGAGCTTTATTGATAGTTATACAAAAAGACAAACGTACTGGAAACTGCCTCCTTTTGAAGGAAAATGGCATAAAGTATCTGATGGCGTAAGGTCAAGGCGAGGGAATAGGACATTGATTCCAACATTTACGCCAGTAATATTTTCCAGGTGTACGCAATTGTCATGCATCTTCCAAACCAACCGTCTAGTACCGTTCAACAGACCTTGGGAAACATTAATATTTCTCAACAAAATCACAATTGAGCCTTCTTTTAGTCGAAGGATATGAGGTGGCAATCCACTTATGCCTATGCTGTCTAAAAGTTCTATTGGGAATTGTAGAAGTTCACTCTCATCTTCAGTAATCAAATTATTCACACTGATGTACGTTCTCGATGATCCTGGGATTGGGTCTAAAACTTTGTAATTGATTTCTTTACAATGTTCATTTTTAGGTGCTAAAATCGCTATTTTTGAAAAGCGTAAAATATTTTTCAGCGTGGGACTAATTCTGAATTTTCTCCATCGACGTGAGGGTATTCACCCTTACCAATTTGTATCAAAAAGTTTGCAAAGTCACGTTGATCTGTATCCGCTCGCATATTTTTGTTGAGTTTAAACATTTTGAATAATGGCCACAAAGGAGATAACCTTACTGACATTTGGACTGATGCTGCTTTAGATGCGTGAGGCACAACAGGCAATACCTGCCTTAAATCTCCACCTAAGGTGATAATTTTTCGTCCGAAAGGCACGTTGTTATTTATGATGTCTTTGAGCAACCGATTTACACACATTAACGCGTGCTTTTTAGCCATAGGGGCTTCATCCCAGATGATAAGTTTTGCTGAACGAATATAAAAAGCTTCCTTGCTGTTAACTTTTATTCCTGATACAGAACTTTCATGTAAATGTAGAGGTAACTTGAACTGGCTGTGTACAGTGCGCCCCTGAGGTAGTAACATTGCTGCAATACCAGTCCATGCAACAGAAACTACATTTAACCCCAAATTTGTGCAACTGTGAATCAAGCATTGGTAAAGAAATATTTTCCCGGTGCCCCCTGGACCGTCAATGAAATATGCATTACTCATCGTTTCATTGCTGTTTTGTACTAACCCCAAAATGTCTGTAATTATAATCGTTTGGTTTCCATTTGCTTGGTTTATCATCCGACTTAATTGATCCTCATTAAGTTTTGGATAATTCTTTGGCAAATTTGTCTGAGGGATATTATCAATATAGCTGGCTATTCGAGAGATGTAATGGGAAGATCATGGAGCTTTAATGTATTAGAAATATGTATAAGAGTGAACTTATATGCAATGTTAAGTTCGTGAAACTGCAGATAATCTTCTGATAATGAAATCTTGAAAATTTCCCATAACTATCTTACATTTGAAGGGGTCTGAAAGATATATATGTAAGAAAACAGTTGTTGTAACTGAGAAGGCATCTGAAATTGTGACGCTTCTGCCAAACAACGCTGCCATTCAGAATCGTCAATTAGCAAACCTCGCTCCTTAGCTGTTTCTTTAAAAGTAGAATAGACAACTGCTTTGTATGTTCGTAGATCCTGGAAGCTGATAGCACTTATGACGTGAAGCAATAACAGGCGTAAATAATACCTTTCTGTTTCTGTAGGCGAAACATTGTACATTCTGCCTATAGTTTTTGAAACATTCTTTTCTTTTTTGCCACTGGCAGTTGCTCTTATTCCAGACGTAATGTACTGTTGTTTCAGGATATATATATATATATATATATATATATACGGACTTCTGGCTTGCGAATCTTGATTTAACTTGAACCACGCTTGTAATTCCGTGTTGTGCAACTATGCTTGAAGTAAAATATCAGGAGCGTTATCATTTTTAAAATAGGTATTTTGCAAGTTTGGCAAGTGAACTGGTAATCGCACGATAGAATGTGACTGTTCATGCATGTGAAATGAAAATATCCTGAATGCGGCTTCTGTTGGACCAACATATCTAGCATTTAGGAAAGAAGTCATTTCATCGGAGTTCACCGTTTCGCCTTCAGGATATATTTTAACAATGCAGCAGTCATGACCTTTATACACATACTTGTGGATGTATTTAACACTACGAACACTTGAGCATATTTCAATGATTAATATGAGCTTGAAAGTAAAGTAAAAGAAATTGATTGTAGGGAACAATGAATCAACTATCGATTTCAATGTCAATGCCTCGAATTGTTTTTATAAAAATCCGTCCATTATTTCTTCTCCTATACGAAGGATAACCATTGGCATTATCTTTGGTCTCTTCCTGAAACTCTTTAGGGAAATCTTTGTTACATACGCCATCTTTCATACAGACTGAAGAAGAATTCAAAGATCCGCGAGGACCATGTACCATATGACGCCTTACCAACTCGTATAGCGCTTCATCCTCGAGATCTGGTATTTCGGCTCACACCACACTGTCAATGTCAGAAATTTCTCGAAACTTACAATCTTCCGTTAATTTTAAAAGTAAATGGATGTGCGGGAGACCTCGCTTTTGAAATTCCACTGTATATAGATACGCTTTTACCGAAAATTTCCTTAACATTAATCAATCGTAGCAATTCCTTTACTTAGCAATGGAAAACTCTCACTCCAATATCAGGCCTATTATTAGCCGTTTCCCAGAGATGAATGCTGTTAAGTATTTCTGGCCAGCCCGCATTATAAGTGAACGTAATGAATAAATCTGGCTTTCCAAACTTCCTCACTATCGCCATCGCATCCTGATAATTTTGCAATATTTTCCTTGGGCTACCTGTAAAAGAAGATGGCAAAACTACAATACGACCGACTCTGAGATTTTCATTTTCTGCTCGTACATGCAAGGCATCTGCTAAACCGGCATATGTATCAGCTCGTAACTTCGTTTGTTGATGACGTATATATTTTTACCGGTCACCTTCCATACGACAGTAGTAATCCACGAATAAATATCCATTTTGCAAACTTGAGCAGCGTCAACTAACTCAACATGACCTCCATGAACACCATTCATAGACATATACATTTTGTAATCATCGCTCGTATTGGTAAAAGTTTAGTTGACTTTCGTATACAGCATTTGTTGTCATTCAAAGAGATGTTGACATGACAGTGTCATTATCAAAATGACTGCTGATTGTGCATGAGCATTTCAGTCTCAAAGTAATCCATTCTTTGAGAAGTTTTAATTAAATTATGTGCACAGAATCCCCTTCTGCTTATTTTATGGACACATGCGACATTAGAGCCCGAGTGGAACAGGTAGAGGTTAACGATATCAAGTTTGGATACATGCGACATTAGCGCCCGAGTGGAGCAGGTAGAAGTTAAGGATATCATGACGTAATTAGGGAACTGTCTGTTAATATCAAGTTAGATTTATTATTGGGGCGGCGTTGAATATCATGATACTGTGTTAGTCGTTGTCGCCTAGCGACAATATGTCCGTCAACTCATTCGATTCTATTTTCGTGAGACCTTGAAGGAAGTAATATTCGCAATTATTTTAATACAAGAATGATATAATCAAGTAAGGTGGGTATCAATCGACGGTGCTTGACGGGCATTACATTTTAAGACAACAAACGTCGTCGTAGCGCAAATACTTCCCGAGATATTTCAGTTTTAGTAAAGGGTGAAATTTTTTGAAAACTATTTTAATATGTAAGATATAATTATGAGCAAAGTTGATACATTTTGAGCAAAGTTGATTCGATATTATTTTTCATTAAAAACGTATTCAAAAAACAGATCTTTTAACAAAAGTGAACTTTAAGAAATTTTGATGATACATAGACTACTCAGAAAATAATTATTTTGAAAAATATGTTATACTAGTAGAAATACCCATTCTTCGAATGGTCTTCGGTATTAATAACCAGACGTATTCAATTGAGCTACTGTTGCAATGGTTAGGGGCTTGGAACCTGTTTGTCGACAAAGATAAATGATTAGTTGAAATATGCTCTGAAACTAATTTACCTAACGTGCACTTCCTGACGTGAAAATAAAATTGAAAACCTTGTAGAAGAAACGCAATACACGTCACATAAAAACTGACCCTCACTGTTGTGTTGAGACACTGTTGTCATGGTTACTGGCCTGCATTCCTACATTAGTTTATTAAATGAAATTAGTTTTCAGGGAATATCTCAGAAACTCTTGGTTTTAGAGCCTTAAAATGTAGTTTTCGGGGACCCTTTATGGCTGTTTAGGGGCTCCGAGTTTTGTTTCTGACACCAAGGAGCTGAAAATAAGCTTTGTCTCGTCGTTGTAGGCCGTAGTAGAATAATAATAATCATTCATTCTCTACGGCTTATCCCAATTAATTGGGGTCGCCGGAGCCAACCCGGCTCATTTTGGTTTTGGCCGGGGATTTAAGACCGGATGCCCTTCCTGACGCCACGTGATTTTTCAGGTGAAAATTTCGCCCAGCTGTCACCGGGATTCGATCCCCGGCCGTCCGGGTGAAAGACGAGCAGCTAAGCCACTACGCCATCACGCTCCCCGTAGTAGAATAATAATAATAATTATAATAATATAACAATATAGGGATAGGGATATAATAGACCTTCTGTACCACAACAGCACGTGTAAATCGGGTGAAAACATTCTAGAGTACCCCTTTACCCCCTTAAGCGCATTATATGTATTGATGAATTTTACAGCTTAATTTGGTTCCGTTATAACCTTATAGCCGTTTGCAAACTATCTCAGTAATGTAATAAATGGAATTGTATTGCGTCTTACAGCAATAGATGGACCTGTGAGTTTCTGTTGCCATGGTTACCGGCTTGCTTTCTTTCATTATTGTAATAAATGAAATTAATTTTCTGGGAATATCTCAAAAACTGTTGGTTTTAGGGCCCCCGAGTTTCGTTTTTCACATTAAGGGGCTGAAAATGAGCTTTGTCTCGCCCTTCTACGCCTATTTCAGCTAGTATTTTAAGGGGGTAGGCTCCCTTTTATGTGAGGTACAGAGAAGAGTTACATCAATGATTAGTGTCGTGCCTCTGAAGGATATCTGTACCAAATTTTACGTTGATAAACCCAGCCGTTCTCGAGTTATAAGGGAACAAAATTGTCCACAGACAGACAAACAAACAGACAGACAGACAGACATACCGACAGACAGAAAGATTATTTTCGCGCGCATCCGTCATAAAACAGTCTGAAAAGCGTAAATAACGCAAATTTCCGTAGAAAATCAGAAGAAACAGACAAACTTTCATTTTTATATGCAGGGTATTTCATATGAAGTAAGAACGGCAAGCGGCAGTTTTGTTATTCGTTGGTGCGGTGGTCTTGGCCGAGCTTGTGGCGCGCCATGGCCCCCTGCTGTATAATTGAAAGCGCGCGCATAGTACATACGAGGGCTGTTTTATTTCAAGTTCCGAACTGTATAAAAATAACAGATTGACATACCAAACTGATTTTACTACTAAATGTTTGCTTGTTTTAAGGAGAACAATGCTCTAATTATTCGTATGTTTCAACATAATCGCCAAAACGATTGAAACATTTGTCGTATCGTTACACTAGCTTTCCAATGCCCTCGGCAAAATATTCTGCCGCCACTGAGGTGAGTACGTCTGGACAGTCTCCTGAAGTTTTTCCTTTTTGACGAGGCATTGCCGCCCAACCATACCTTCAATTCACGAAAAAGGTGAAAATCATTCAGTGCTGGTTTGGACTAAACGACAAATGGTCCAAAACTTCACACTTGAATTCTTTGTAAAAGTCTATCGTAACAATGGTACAGTGTGGTCGTAAATGATTTTCACCTTTTCGAGAATTGAAGGTTAGGTTGGGCGGCAACGCCTCGCCAAAAGTAGAAATTTCAGTGGCGGCAGAATATTTTTCCGAGGGCATTGGAAAGCTGGTGTAACGATACGCCAAATGTTTCAATCGTTTTGGCAATTATGTTGAGACATAAGAATATGACAAGCAAACATTTAGGTCTAGTAGTAAAATCAGTTTGGTATGGCAATCTGTTATTTTTATACAGTCCATCGGAACTTGGAAGAAAGAAAAAAAAATCAGCCCTCGTATGTACTATGCGCGCGGTTTCAATAGCACAGCAGGGGGCCATGGCGCACCACAAGCTCGGCCAAGGCCACCGCACCAACGAATAACAAAACTGCCGCTTGCGTTCTTACTTTATATGAAAGACCCTGTATATAGAGATAGAGATAAAATGGAAGAAATAAATTCGTTAAAAATATCCTATGAAGTTCCCTCTTTGGAGGAAAATTCGGTTCTTTGTTGAGGGAGCATTCATGATGATAATGAAAAATCAGGAGTTTATTATGGTGTGGAAATTTGTTGCTATTAATCTCCGCTCAATTGAGAATTTTTTTTTGTGGTATGGATGGCCCTTGACTGATATAATTCCTTGTATATGTATTATATAATTCAATTGGATTGAGTGTTGATGTTATGTTGGTTTTACGGAATCGTGAAGTACACACCTACGAAGATTGGCTGTTGATATAACCGAGTTTAATACTACTGTCCCTGTACGTAGTTGAGTGACAAGCACGGAGTTTGCACATACGTATCAGAGTTTGTGTTCGCTCACCAGTGCTTGTTAGTGATAAACCACGTGTTTGCTTCGGTAATATTGGTATACTGCCTGTACCACTAACAGCGATTTAGCGTCGACATGCTCCACTAGCCAGACAAGCCTATTAATACACACGGATATTCTCAAGATTTGCTTCGGTAATATTGGTATACTGCCTGTACCACTAACAGCGATTTAGCGTCGACATGCTCCACTAGCCAGACAAGCCTATTAATACACACGGATATTCTCAAGATTTAAGATTCCTATACATTCAGAGTGATGATCTTGTTGTTGTTAATTTCGTATTGGGGATTTGCGACAACTCTGGTCATCAGCCCCTTGTATTGGGTGTGTGTTGAATTTGTATGGTAACCTGTGTTTCTGTGATGACTGCAGTAATTAGTCTACTTTGGTCGGGGATGGGTTAGGTGCCCAGAGACTTGAAATAACGTACTATGACGGTGTTTTCCTGGAGGGAGTGTGGAAAAAAATAGAGAAAATTACATTCAGGATAGCCGTTGTCAGCACCAGAATTCGAACCTCAGCAGATGACCTCAATGTTCCACCCCTTAAAACACCAATAACTAACTCTTCGAACCTCTGATCTCCGGACTAGCTGCAGCTCACTGTCGCAGTCGTGGTGAGCGATTTAACGCTCACGGCTACGTCGCGGGGTGAATATATGCTAGAACTGATCTATCCTAGAAGAAGTACCAAGTCACATTAAGGGTTATCAAAAGCATGGTCGGTCGTCAACGTACGAACAACAAACCCAAAAGACCGTTAACAGAATTATTTTACAAAATAATCTTTAAACATTAAAGTAAATAATCGCAACCTTAAACGTTGTGACAGCCATTTATTAGCAGCAGCAAACTTATCTCCATTACAATGGAGTTGGATTCGAGTCAACATGGAGGACAGAATATTCAATAGCCTACATTGACGATAGGATTCCTGATAGGAATGTCAGACGGATTGCTGAACAAACGGAAGCTCAATAACACACCATATGTCACACAACTTGTCCAAAAAAACAGTGTCAGAAAGGTTCTGATAGCTAATGTACGCCTTTGACAACAACTAGCAAAACTTGGCAATGTCTTCCCCAGCCAGAAATTCATCCACCAGAGCAGCGCGGTGCGGTCAGGCATTATCTTCCAACAGGAAGTCTCGACCAACAGCACCTCTGAAGAGTCGAACATGTGGTCTCTGTACCTCATCCCTGTATCGTCGAGAGTTCACGGTGTTCCCCGGACCACCCTTGAAGATGAGCAGGTCCGTACGGCCATTCAACATGATGCCGCCTCACACCATGACGCCACCAACACCATACTGGTTCCGTTCCACGATGTTCCTGTGGTTGTATTGGCTACCCGGTTATCTCCAGATTAATATGTGACGGGAATCGTCTTGCAAACTGAAGCGGGATTCATCTGCGAAGAGCACATGCCTCCATTCATTCATGGTCCAGTTTCGTCGTTGACGGCTCCACAGTAAACGGGCCCGTCTCTGTGCTGGAATGAGCGGGACGCACACCGCTGGACGTTTGGCAAACAGCCTTGCTGTTATGAGCCTCCAGCACACAGTTTGCCGGGAAACGATAACCCCTGAGACCGCTGCAATTTCCGCCGACAATAATTGTCTTGCAGGTGTACTCCGAATTCGTCGGTTGGTTAAGGCCCGAAATCGGTCCTCCTGTGGGGTGGTTACTCTTGGTCGACCTGGTACTGCCCTACGACTAACATCTCCTGTATCCCGAAATCGTCTCCAAAGCTTGAAAATGACACTTTGTGGCACATTCAAGGATACGGCGACTTCGGTCTGTGTCTGGCCTGCTTCCAAGCAGCCGAGTATTCTACCCTGCCAAACGGTCTCCAAATTGCGTTGTTGTGCCATTATGTTGTCACGTTCACCACGAGGCTACACTCCGCACATTATAACAGGGCAAACACGACTGAGGGAATGTGGGACGCAGGAACTGGCTGTGTTTACCTTGCGGTTACGCCGCTAGTCAAAGCAGGGAATACTCCTTTCCTATACAGAGCGAACACGTAAGTTTGGTAGATGCGTATGTCGTGCGATTTGCGTTCTATTTCCTGTTGCTCTGCTTATTCGTAACTTAACTTGTGGACACTAGTGTACAATACTGTTACGGCTGTGAGTTTGTGTCATCGCTCGCCGCATGAGTCACAACTGCCCCAGGGCTGGGCTGTGCCCTGCCTCCTGTATTGCGCGCGCCTTATGCAACAGGGCTACTAGGACAAAGGGATAGTCCAGAATATTCGTGACTGGACCAGCGGTGGAAACCTCGAGAAGCCGTGAACCCTGGATGGATCTAGAAGCATTTATTGAGTCACCGGCCTACTATATAAGTGCGACCTCTCAAGCAGTGGTTGTTGTTGTGTTTTACGAGCGAGTGCGAGCGCGTATCCTGAGCGACAGAAGTGTGGAGACTTGCGAAACCGACTAGTGAAGCCGATTCTCGGGACAGCGAAGGGAGTGAGGAGCTTACAGGGGACTACCTGTGTTTTGAGCGAGTATGCTTACTTAGTGCGAAGAGAAGTCATTGTGGTGAGTTGCAAAACAGTGAGTGACAGAGCTAGTGCAGCTATTTCCATCCAGCGTACGGGGCCACCTCATTACGAGGGATTAACTGTGGTCTGTTGACAAGTGAAAGGGGAAGTATTCTCGACTTGAGGAAACTGGAGTAAGGTAATAATTGCTATTTGCTGTTGAGTAGTGTATATTTCTGGCCACAATAAAGTTAATTATTTCTTTAAGCAGTAATTGGAGTTGTGCTTTATACTCACCGTAATCCAGTTAACAAAGGTGCCACTAGGGGGTGGCACGTAACGATACGGTACCATTTATACATATGTCATTTTGCAAAAATATTTTTTGCCTATTTTCATTTATGAAAAAAAAAAGGCTCATGAGATCACCTTTTGTCCGTGTGTGTGTGTGTATATGTGAGTGTATGTATGTGTGTGTATGCCCCCCCCCCCTCCCCCTAATAACGTCTAAACGGCTGGAACGATTTCAATGAAACTCGATATGGTTGTAGTACTAATTTGGCCGACCCTGACCGTGCCCTTCAAATTTTACTACGTGTCGGCAATTCAACATGGCGGCTGTGCGAAATATTTCAACGGCATTGTATATTTCCGAAACTATTACTCATATCACCGTGAAATTTTGTACGGTGATAAAGGGCACCACTAGACGTTCACCTATGTAACTTTCAAAAACCTGTTAACTACAAAACTTAGGCTAAATTGTGGCCAAGCGAAATTGAAATATTTAAATAGACGTTTCTCGCGATTTAACCATCCGAACGCAGTGAAACTTCGTACAGCAAATGACTATACAATTTGCAATGCACTGACATCTAATTTAGTTCAATTGTTTATATAACCTCAAGATGGCGCTGTGCGAAATTGTAAAATTAAGTTTTTATTTCTTGTGATCTAATCATGCGATCGAAATCAACGTTTGAATAATGAACGTTGACAATTATCCTCATCTAATAGTACATAACTCTATGGCCTACATATGTTAAATTCCAACATGGCGACTATGCGAAATATTTAGACGGTTCTCAATATGTAATAATCTATGACAACAATCAAACTGAAATTGTGTAGGTTGATAGAGGCTATGAACAAAAATTTGGTGCCTTTCAGTCATGTTTTTTTTTCAGGATTAGGGAATAACCCATCTCATTTGGGTACAGTCGTGTTGACCGACTGGAAAGTACCAAACTTTTGTTTGCTAAGGCAACACTGAAAAATGGCTTCAAACGCCATGAAGAGGCTATAAACATAAGTTCACCTATGGGACATTCAATAACCTGGTGAGCTCAAATCCATCATGGCGGTGACGCGAAATTTAAATATTCAAATGGACTTTTCTCCCAATTTAACTGACCGAGCGCAGTGAAACTTGGTATGGTATATGCTTATGTACATTTTAATCCACGGGCATCTAATTCATTTAAATTTTTGTCATAACCACAGGGTGGCCGCTGTGCAAAATCTTAAAATCTCGTTTGTTTTTTTGGTGTCCTAATCATGCGATGAAGTTTGAATAATACACCTACACAATATTATTCATGTAATAGTACATAACTCTCAGGCCTATGTATACAAATCCAACATGGTGACATCCGAAATATTTAGACGGTTCTCAATATCTAGGAATCTATTATAGCAATCGAACTGAAAATTTGTATGTTGATAGAGGCTATACACATAAGTACGATATATGAAAATAGGCTATATATTTCTTCACGGAGCTACTTGTTATTTACATCAAATTATAATCCACATTTGTTACAGATCTGCTTTTAACTTTTGACATTTTTCATAGAAAATCGAATGACATATTAACAACAAAGTTTTGCTCGTAATTACTTCAGTTTCTTTAATGGAAACACTGCTGAAGAAGGCCATAATAAGGCCAAAACTGGTACATTTTATGAATTAATTTTGTATTAATTTAATTATTATAGAATAAGGTGTAATAAATTTAGTAAATACCAATTGGTATTCATTTTGATTTGTAATCTAAGCAAGAATGAAGCCAGTGGATGACAAGAAAAAGAGAGAGATAGCAGAGTATATGCACTGCAAAGAGACACAGTGTTCGTACTTTCCTACATCTCCCTTCCATATCAGTAGCGAATCATTAAATTATTCCATATTAATATTATTATTACGAAGAAACATTTGATGTAATTCATAGTAATAGCGTAGTTTGAGAGCCTTCTTGCCCTGGTAACCATACAGACTTAGATCAATCGCGCACTTTTCTAACAATTTCAAAGATATTTTAATTAAGTAACTTTTTAGGGATTATTGTTGACAACAATTGTATGTAGGTATTGATATTTTGATCTGTTATCTAAGCAATAATGAAACCAGTGGATGGCAAGAAAAAGAGAGAGACAACAGAGTATGTGCACTACAAAGAGACACGGTGTTGATCTCAGGGCGTAGAGGATTCAGACATAGTATTTATTACACATAGTCACCTACAGGTGAAAATGTAGAAATGCGAATTCCCGAAACAACTTAATACTAATATATAAAATCAAAGGCAGCGCATTCACAGAGCTGTGAGCTAACCTCATAGGAAGAACTGCATGATGATATGATGATGATGATATAGAAGACGAAGAAGATGAAGAACTGGTCAATGGAGTTGACAAGTTCCAGTGAGTCTAGTTACGACATAACGCGGTTTATCTCTCATTTCACGCTTCTCCAACACGGTCCCATTTAATCTGGTGCGGCTCCATTACCGTTTACTCCAGAGACCAGCGCCGAACACGAAGCCCGGGAGGATTTATTCTACTTACGACACATCACATTGCAGCAGACTGAACTAATATTGTATAGATGTACTGTATGCCTCATGCTACTGGAGGAGATACAAATCATAATACAAATAGAAACGTTCTGTCTAAGATAAGACGACTATCAAATTGCTTCCTGTTCACATCGTGCATCTAAACAGTTCGGCGACTGGACCCATACCACAATATCAACGTGTTGTAACACTGTGCGCATGCACATGAAAGAAGAAGGCAACACAAATGGAAATTACTGGAGATTACATTGACACTTGTGAGCCGAGATCTATAAATTCTTAAAACCATCATCTCAGGCAATGAGAGGCAATGTCGATCCCTGGACCAAGCGGAAATATGTTCACTGGCTTCCTCAAGTCCCAAAAGTTCAGGATCAAGAACTGTTGATCGCCTTTTCTCGACAGGAATGCTTATCGGAGGGTCAAACTGTCAACGCTGCATTCTACGAGAACATAGCAACTGTTACTGAAACGCATCCGGTGTGTTCGGCCATAGTTGTACTGGACTGGAAACTGGAGTCTCCTCCACGACAACGCTCGCCAACGTGCAGCGATCCGTGTGCGCGACTTCTTGGCTAAGTGGTTCTACAATGTGTTCTGGAAGACCAACTATACGCTCCTGTAGGCCTCTTTTTGTTTCCTTACCTCACACATTGTGCTGACGTACCGGACATCCAAAAACATGTGACATCAGTGCTTCGACCAATTCCATAACACGCCTTTGCGGTCTGTTTCCAGCAGGTGTATACACTGTACGTTGTCAAAGGTGTATTGTAGCCAATGGAGAGTACCTCGCGGCAGACTAAAGATATTTTGTTTGCCATTTAAGTTTTCTTTGTGTTGTGGTATCTTCTGTATTGGGAAAACTCTCAAAGAGAGAAGAAAGACAGGTTCTTCTATCTCTCTCGTAAACTTATCGAACACCATGGAGACACCCTGTGCAGAGCACATCTAATACACTGTTTTTCCTTTTGTTTTCAGACTCACAGCACATCTCTCTCTACAAATGTACGGATGCAAGGCTACTACGAAAGCTCGGTGAGGTTGTGCGAATGATTTGTTGCCTAAACACTGCTGGACGTTGATCAGCATCGCAAAGTCAGGCCATTCATTCGCACAAGTATGTACAGTAATTTCTCGAAATTTGTACAACCGATCAATGAACAAGATGTTAAGCAAAGAACATATAGCCAAAATTTCTCCTAAATGTATGGGTATACTTATAACTTTTTGTCCTCACCTCTAAAACAATCACCTCCACCACCATGCATTTTTAGCCTACTTTTTACATTTTGCAAAAATGAGGAAAAAGTAGACTTATGAGATCGGGCAAATGTGTGTCAGTCTGTCTGTCCTTCTGTCTGTCTGTCTGTGTGTGTGTGTCACCCCCACCCCTATCAACTCCTAAACGGCTGCAGCAATCGAAACAAAATTTGGTAGGAGTAAAGATCTATACCTGAATATCTCACGGCCATATTTGAAAATGATGTCAGTGCTACCAACTGCTGAAAAATCGCAATTGAAATTTGAGCTTCATGTTGGATATCTTGGAAGGTATGAATGGGAGCTATTTAAAAATTGGCACACGTATAGACAAAAATATTGCAGTTTAATTTCCAGGAGGCCATACATGGCAGTGTTGCCAAAATGATTATAGGCCAGCTGATAAGTACAAATTATAAATGCAAATAACTTCTACACTATCAATTGGATTTCAACCAAATTTCGTATGTGCTATGTGTACATAAACAGATATGACTGAGCGTATTCTTAAGAGCCACCAGGGCTGCCAACTGTTCATAAATGCTCTCAATTGCTTTTATCCAAATACCAATATATCGGTAAGTATGCAAGCGGACAGCTTTAAGTTATGCACACGTACAGTACCTGACATTCTATATTAATTTGAAGTAACTTATATACGTCAGTGCTACCAACATGACTCTAAGCCTGCTGAGAGGTCTAAATTTAAAAACATGTAACTTCTATACTATAATTTGGATTTCAACCAAATTTCGTGTGTGCTATGTGTACCATAACAGATATGACTATGCCGATTCTTAAGAGTAACCAGGGCTGCCAACTGTTAATAAATACTGTTTCTATTATTGTTACCCTTTTTTTTGTCGTGTGGCCTCCTGAGAGGCCGAGTGCCGGTCTTTCTAGTCGACACCCGTGGGCGACCTGCGCGTCAGGATGAGAGACTGAATGGATAAAGATGAATGAAATTGGGCAAGGATGTGGAAGGAAGTGGCCGTGGTCTATCAGAAGGTACCGTCCCAGCATTTTCCCGGTGTTGAAAATGGGAAACCACGGAAAACCATTTCAAGGACGGCCGACGTTGGGGCTCGAACCCACGCGTCTACCGAGTTAGCAGAGAGCTTGTCCCCATGACTTAACGGTGCGCTTTGGCCAGCGTAGCCACTACTGTCGGTTTTGTTACCCTAATATCAATATATCAGAAAGTAGGCAAGCCAATAGCTCTAAACTTTGCACACGTATAGTACCTGGCATTCTAGATTAATTTGGAGTAACTAATATACGTCAGTGCTGACAACTCGATTCTAAGCCTGCTGATAGGTCCAATTTTAAAATGCATGTAACTTCTATACTAACTAATGGATTTCATTCAAAATTGACACAACAATAGATCATATTATTTCAGATTATTTCTGACCAATTCATGTATGCGATTGTTGCCAACATGATTTTACGTGCGCTGTTAGATCCAATGTTTAACTGCATGTAACGTCCATGCTATCTATTGGACTTCAACCAAATTTTGTATTATGTAGCTTAAGAGTTGGGACTAAGAATATATTCAGTCACCAGGGCTGCCATCTGTAGTTCTCTATTAGGCTACATTATGCCAGGTATACAGTATTTCGAACTAATTAGAAATTTCGATATTACCAACTTAATTTCGTCATTATTCTAGATAGATCCATATAGAGTAATATTAGGCATGAATCTTACATTTTAAGAAAAGTAGGCTCTTTAGTTCGTCACGGAACTTCTTGTTTGTTTTCTTCTATATTGATAATTAGCCAGTAATTATGTGTCTAAATCAATATTATATACTTTATTATGATTGAATGACAAAACTACAAACTTATTGTAATACATTCACGTCCGTCAATCTCGATATGAAGCCTCCAAACTTAAGAATCCTTAGTTTCAGGTATCTTCGCCTTTAAAAAAAGTCCTCTCGGCACGCCGGAAGGCGGAGGTAGATTTCACCGGACAAACTTGGGGATAGTCGAAAATAGGCAGAATATGCAGGTTTTCGTAGAAGGATCAGACCACATTTATTGCGTGAAAGAATTTTATAATTGGAGATTAATTAACTTTGTTTTTCGTCATTTTATGCATATTTTAAACATTCTATTGTCTTATGATGACGGTAACCTTCTTGTCATTTGGAGTCCATTTTTATACTTGTGGTCACACTGTCCTTATGCAAAGTTTCGACACTGATGTGTAACTATGTAACGGTCTGTTACTTCTTCACGTAAAATTATATCTCCCGCAGAGATGTTGGTTGGTTCCTCAGTTTAGGGGCTGCGACAACGTGGTCATGTAACCCCGTGTACTTTGGGTGAGTGTAGAATCTGTCTGATAAACGGTGTGAATTGTGATAGCTGTATTAGTCTGTAATTCAGGTAAGGAATGCAGACGCTCAATTTCAAGCAGTAGTTCCTAATGTTGCTACCATATACTACCGTCAACGACACCTAGCTGTGAACTTGGCTACTAGATGCCACCGCAATCAGCAACTCGCAACGAACGTTGGAACTTCCCGTCCAAAGGAAAGCATACTGAGGGATTTTTAGCGCTCTTAGAAAATCTGACGACTTTGGCCGGCTTTGAACCCGCGACCTTGGGCATAGGAGTTCAGCATGCTACCAGTTAAGTCACCGAAGCCGCATCACACTTAGTCAGATGGAAATCTAAATCTGATCTCGCGCAAGTGCGTTGTCATGGCAACGTCTGATGGCTCATCCCTCATCAATTTAGTAGTGTTGCCATGTCAACCACTGATAGCTCTTGGCATTTTCTTACAATTCCGAAATCATTTTTCTCATCCCTTGGCGTAATGGTGGCTCATATCAAAAATTCTTTCAGACAAAAGTTTTAGGTAATTATTAGGGGAATATTGTCCATTTTGTACGGTTTTGATATTGTGCCTATTAACAGAGATATGATTAATGTTTCCCGAAAAAAAAAAAACTTTTTCCCACCCCTTTGGTCAATGGTTGGTGCTATCAAAAAAACGTTTCAAACATAAATTTCTGAGCTTTATCCGACACATAGTATGAACTTTGAACGGATTCGATATTTCACATATTAAGAGAGTTATAGCAATATTTCATTTTTTCGAGAAAAAAAAAGTCCCCCATTTTCATCCCCTTCGACCGATTTAGCCCAGTAACGAACTCGTCCGAGATTTTATGGGTATACATATTCGGTAAAAAATTCAAAGTGATTGGTGCAAAATTACGGCAGTTATCGTGTCCACAAGAAACTGATATACATATATATACATATATTACATACATTATATATAAACTTTTGAACTGACGGTGGTTTTGGGGTCTGGGGGATGTGAAACGCGAAGATATGTCGAAATTTTCCGGAAATCGAAACATGGTATCCATTGCAATAGTTAGCTTTCTAATGAAATCTACCTAAAATACTGCCGTCAACGACACCTAGCTGTGAACTTGGCTACTAGATGCCACCTCAATCAGCAACTCGCAACGAACGTTGGAACTTCCCCTCTGAAGGAAAGCAAACTCAGGTTTTTTAGCGCTCTTAGTAAATCCGACGACTTCAGCCGGGTTTGAACCCGCGACCTTGGACATAGAAGTTCAGCATGCTACCAGTTCCGATACCGAAGTCGCTTCCCACTGACATATGAAAACTGAATGTGATCTCGTGCAGTGGCGTTGTCATAGCAACTGCTGATGGTCATCACTTACCAATTAAAAGTAAAGTTGTCATGGCAACCTCTCTTGGCACTTGGCATTTTCATATAATTTACATCATTTTGTTCACCCCGTGGCGTAATGGTGGGTCATATCAAAAATTCTTTCAGACAAAAGTTTTAGGTAATTATTGGAGGAATATTGTCCATTTTGTGCGGTTTTGATATTGTGCCTATTAACAGAGATATGATTAATGTTTCCCGAAAAACCCACTTTTTCCCACCCCTTTGGTCAATGGTTTGTGCTATCAAAAAACTTATTTGACATAAATTTTTGGCACTTATCCGACACATATTATGAACTTTGAAGGGATTCGATATTTCATGTATTAAGAGAGTTATAGCGATATTTCACTTTTTCGAAAAAAGCCCCCCATTTTTACCCCCTTTGACCGATTTTGCCCATTAACGAACTCGACCGAGATTTTATAGGGATACATATTATGTAAAAAATTCGAAGTGATTGGTGCAAAATTACGGCAGTTATCGTGTCCACAAGAAACTGATATATATATATACATATATACATAAATTATATATAAACTTTTGAACTGACGGTGGTTTTGGGGTCTGGGGGATGTGAAACGCGAAGATATGTCGAAATTTTCCGGAAGTCGAAACATGGGACCCATTGCAATAGTTAGCTTTCTAAAGAAATCTACCTAAATCCGTGGCGATCACAGTAGGTTGGTGCTGCAACCTAGCAGTTAATTAATATATATCTTGTACGCATTTGAGTGTTGAATGGGCAGGCATTTTAAAGCAACCAGGAGGGATGGGATCCAGCTGACAGTGCTTAAACGTAATCGGAGCGCGGTCATGGCTAGAAGTTGAACTAATACAAAATTGCAATACTTCAGGAGGTCAGGGATTCACAAAGGTGAATGTTTGGAACAATTACCCACGTAACCCGCAAGTGGACAGCACCATACCGAGTCATTGAGAAGGCTGTGGTTGATGACAACGAGTATCTTGTTCTCCTATTCTCCTTTTTGTAATATCTTCTGTTTATGTTCAATGCTGGGGATGTGATTATTAATAAAGGAGCATCTTATTTAGTATCTGTGGAGAGAGCTCGTCCACCATTTGTAGGCTAGAAGAATTCAAGTAAACAATAAAGTTAACTCTAGTCGGTTCCAACCCCCAGCCACCCACACGAGAGACTAATGCGCTAGCACAGAGCCAAACATGTCTATAACATCTTAGTGTTATTAACCGACTTAGGTACATTGTGTTAGCAATTAATGCCTTGAAATGAACTATTTCTTCCCTGCAGTACCGTACATCTTCATTGTAAATCATTTCATACAATTTTTATATTATTTCTATCAGTAGGCTATATCGCATGCAACATACTCAAACTACTGAAATATAGGACAGGCACAAGAGGTCAGATGCCATCTTGTCATGCGATCGAGACGGATCAGCTCTTCTAAGTCACTCATACAGTGTAATAATGTAATATTAAATTGTAATATTCAACGGGTCACGTCATTTAGGATAGCTTAAACCACCCTCGGTTCGATAAATCGAAATTGGTGGGTTCTAAGCTATTGGTTATGTTTGCATAATTCACACGACCGCCATCTTTAAATGGTACGGCTGATGACCTTGTAGTTTGAGCAAAGGACGCGTCTCATATGAAAGTATGTTATCAAATTTTGTAAAGATCCGATGATTAGTTTGGTCGTAATTTAATGTTAAGGTTTGACCATTTGAGTGGCCACCATTACGTTTTGGTAAAGAATGCGACAATATAAAACATGACTCTGAGGTGCCCTTTACTAGTGCTACCTCTGTACCAAATTTCGTTCAATTCGGTTTCATCGTGTTTCAATTGATAAGAGGGGGAGGGAGGGGGAGGGGGGGGGGGGGGGAGGGCAGGCATTCACACACACACATACAGACACACAATTTTTGCAGAAATCGAAAGTAGGCTAAAATGTGCTTTGATATAAAATTTAAATTTTGAACTCAAACTTTCCAGCCACGAATTATTTGAGACATCAAAACCAAGTTATCTGCAAGTGTGGAGAAAAAGTTACCTTGTTGAAAACGTTTCCCTGTTTTATTGTGATTGTACGCAATATCAGCTGTGGGGCCATATGCATTGCTTCATTACAGTGTAGGATCCACCGCGGGTTTGTTACATGTTAAACTATCCCACCTGTAATACCCAAACTACTATATTTTCTTTACAGCGACCTGTTGTCAAGCTCGCATAATAGACCGCTTTACTCACAACTGATTTCCGGACCATCACACACTGCGAAGTGCTACATGCTTGCGATCTGGGGGCGAAGAACCTCACTTCGCTGCATACAAGACGAAGATGCAACGGAGTGGGTGGTTAAACTCTCCTCCATTGAGGTTTATGGACTCTAAAATCAGTCGTGATTAGACCCGTCTGTCTCCCGCATGTAACGTAATAAATCACTGTGCTTGGAAACAGGAAGTGCCTGGAAAAACAATTATGTCGAGGAAGATAGACCGTTTCCCCCATTCTTCTTAGTGGCTCTCTGAGAGGAGCAGTGAAAAAGAACTATTGACATAAATAGCCTGCAACTTTTCTCAAATCCAATTTGTAATGAGTTACGTTGAGTATTTGATACACATATCATGAATTAAACAGCCACTGGAAAATGAAATATATTGCCTCTTCCTAGCCGTGTTTCACAGCTGTTAGCAGCCGGCCTTAGGCGTGGAAACACGGCATGAAATTGGAGCATCTGCCTTTTGCAATGATGATAGTTCAGACATGTTGACTCAGTGACTTGAATCTATGGACAAGCATCATGAGTACTTTAGTTGACATACTTCTAAAATAAAGTTTGAATGTATAGATGTAACACTGACATTTCCACTTTTGTTGTTTTTTCAGTCTGCTAGAATTAGATAGCTTATTATTTTACATTTATTCCAATGGTATTTTCCATTTCAAAATTCTTCCATCATTTAAATAGAGATAATTTATTCTTGAATTATTAACACAATGAACTAAAAAGGTGGGGAAAACCTCGCTGTTCCGCCCCTTAAACCAACAATAACTAATTAACTAGAATGAACTACTAGGTCACAAACTTACACCGACATTAACCTTATATTTTAAGAAAAATAGTGTGTTGATCCCAATTTGTGGCCATCGAATCTATTTCGTAATGCACATTATTATTATTAATTTTATTTCTATTTTATACCAATTTTATATTTGAACTATAATTTACATGTCATATTACATATGCATTAATATTACGATATACATATTCCATTTTGTTTTTGGCGGCTTCGGTGGCGTAGTTGGTAGCATGCTGAGCTTCTATGCCCAAGATCGCGGGTTCAAACCCGACCGAAGTCGTCGGATTTTTTAAGTGAGTTAAAATCCCTCAGAATGCCTTCCTTCGGAGGGGAAGTAAAGCCGGCGGTCCCATGCCATAGGCTTATGGCATGTTAAAGAACCTTCCACGCCTAATTACACCTGTGTGAAGCTAAATTATATATAGGTTAAACATTTGACTAGCGTTCTTAGGTTCCTACGTTCGTCGTCAAGAGCCGACTGCGGTGGCATCTGGTAACTAAGTTCTGAACTAGTTGGTCGTTGACGGTGGCGTTTGGCGGCAAAAAAGGGAACTACTTAGAAAAATTGAATGTCTGCAGTCCTTACTTGAATTAAAACAGATACACACACTAATACAGTCATCACAAGTAACACCGGTTATCAGACAGATTCTACACACACCCAAAGTACACGGAGCTACATGACCGCGTTGTCGCAGCCCCTAAACTAAGGAACCAACCGTCCATTTTATCAAGTATTTACGTGAGATGAGTAGATTTGTGGAGTCAGTACATTTATTTTGGAATAAGCGATTGGCAGTACTCAAATAATTCGCACAAATGTTTGTTTGCTTTCCAAACCAAACCTAGTCAACAAGACGAGGGAGAAGTCCGTCACCCAGAGTTTTGAGATGTAGTGCCTTATAAGGAAGCTGGAAATTCTCAGCGTGTACTCAGAACCAGGCACGTAGGCATTGCTAGCCTCGAGCAGGAAGTGGCAGTACTTTAGTTCGCGTGAAATTAAAATCATTCCAAGTACAGTGGAACTTGCATGTGGCGTCAGCAACCAATCAATGGCGAAGAAGAACGAAGAGGGAGTTGGTGGTACTTGTAACCATGACAACCGCTACTCAATTGGAAGAAGATATTCGGAGGAGAGGGAAATGAAGATGTTTTATAAGCTTGGACCCAACGCAGGAACGACGACTTTTATATTTTGTACAGAGGACTCATTTATTCTGTCGAGACGACACTATTATTTAGGTCCGTGGACTTGTGACTTTGATATATTGTCTGGAAGATTATTCTCCAGACTCTGTCTTATTTTGTACTTCAGATACACTAGTCTGCCTTACCGTCTGTAGAGATGAATATCTTGAAATTTCGACATTGCTTCTCAGGCAAAGTAATGGAGATGAACTTATGTTCTATCCTGTTGTAGTCAGTGAACTCACAATTCTTTCCAGCTGACGCGTGTCATAATTGTGTAAGATTATGTTCACGAGAGTGATTCTTGGAATCAGTATTCCATCACCACAAGAGCAACTTCAACTTAAATTCATTATACTTCAATAGTTCAAGAACATTCAACACCAGAACTTCAGATCTTCAACCAACGATGCAACAGCAACAACAATCAACGCAACTTGGGGTCACACTCTACGAGATGTCTACTAGGCGAGCTTCGAAAATGCAATACTTGAGTAACTGTGAACTTTATTTGGGCAACTTTAACTTCAAGCTTCTTTTATTCATTCAATTTAATTTAGTACTCCTCCCATTTCAACTTAAACCACGTAAATTGTAACTTCAGTAAATTCACATATGAAGAGTCCAGGGGAATAAAGATGAGGGTCCAGAAAACAAAGTTCTGAGAAAACAGCGGTTTTAAATTTAAAACGAAATACCTAAATCCTAAACAAAGAAACAGGAGTTATTTTGATGTTAATCTGATAAATAACATACCTGGCACATATTTACTATGAAGATAGACTTTTTGCATTTATCTAGTATTATGAACATAACATTATAATTGGTTCAGGTCACAAAAATCTAGGCAAAAAGGATGAATGTCCATTGATTTGTAGTGAAATCTATGAATCTGTTGTTTGTGTGGCAGTCTTTGGAACACTTAAAATGTCACTTGTTTATTGGCCTACATCATTACCTGAAACTAATAATAGGCTTCTTAAATACACAGTACACTTCACAAATGAGGGAGTGATGCAAAACATTTTGGGGCTTTGACAGAATAAAAAAAATCAGGTGCTGAAAGTTATCAAAATTTGCTTTTTGGCCAGGTGTAGGTCCATCATTTACTAGTTCAGGAAGGTGAAAGCAGCCTTCTGGTAGAGATACGAGTTTCCTCTTCGGTGTGGTGACATCACCTTCATCATCCATGCCATTGTAAGTTTGCCAATGTAGGACAATTCTAGGATGGTAACGGAAGATCTTCAGTTTCCTCAGTGGACATTGTTTTATAAATTTATACAGTGGGGAAAGAAAGATGGCCACGATCTGAATATTTCTTGATTGTCACAAGAAATGACTTTAAATGGTCATCGTTTGTTTCTCGAGTTTTGGAGAACTTCGTTCCACTCAGACGGAAGTTCAACCACAGACTTCTGGTTAACTAAATCCATGTTTTTATCGCCCTCTTATTGGAAAGACCATTTCTATTGTATCTAGTCGTATTTAGTGTAGCATTCTAAACACAGAATAGTTCTTGTTTTGACCACTACACGAGTCACACAAAATTGACAGTTCCTTTACTTCAGAGTCTAGATGATTAGAAATGAAATCCCACAGCATGGAACAAAGCTCATCTCCTTTTTTGCCAGAGATTTGAGGATACGTGTAGAAAATTGCTTCAGAATCTGGTAATTGGTGTATGTAGAACATGTAGAATGATAGTTGCCGTTGATAGTAAACATTGTTGGTGGTGATATTTGGAAGAGGCAAGCTTTTATGGAAGTCCATGGCGATTGCTTCTTGTCTTTTTGTGCTGCAAGCCAAGCATTTTTCTTCAATTTGTAAAAAGAATGAGCTCGCTTCAAGTGTAATAACTTTTGCTGTAGTAGGTTCTTTAGTTCAGAGTTAAGTTTTGAAGCTTCATTCTGAGTATTAGTAGGAACGCTTAGTTTTGTATGAACATATTCTATTTTCACAGTAAATTCGTCACAGGTGCTACAGTTGTCGCACCTTGGATAGCCGAAGGTCAAATTAAATTTGGTGTTAAATATTTATCTGTACTATTCCAGTATGGGAAAGCCTTTGTATAGAGACAAAACATTTTACACACATTAAGTTCCTCTGGTAGCGTTTTTGAGACTTAGATAAACCATAGTGCGACTTACTGTTTTAAAGGTCTAAATGTGTTCAATTACAGAATTTACATCATCATCAGGATGCTTGTTAGGCCTGGAGCTGTGCTTTCCTCGCATATCCCATGGTGGTAAACCTATTGTTTTAAGACTCTTTTGTAAATTTTTCAGCCTCTTAGCTGTAATGCCATGAAGTGATACAAATGATTTGTAACATGCAGGGATTTCACAATCCTGTTCATTTCTTATTACTCTTACCTTATAAGAATATGAATATGTGTGAAAATCAGCCTCATATTCTGGTTTCCTAGGCCGACATGGCGAGTGACAGGAGAGCACTGTATCAATCTACAAAGATACATCGACTGCTTTTCATGTGATTCAATCTAATTAAAATTCGAAATAGTATCACTTTGTTCACTTGTACTTGTGTTTTTAAAACACTCTTGTCTTAAGCACTTACAGTCTGGTCCTGTTTCAATAGACCAATCAAGGCATAACAACCAATAAACCAACACTGGGGTAACACTCTTCAACAGTTAACACAACATTAAGCCATCAACAGCTGAGTGAACTGAAAGCAGAGCACTCTCCACTGCCAACTAAGTGGACCCTCATCTTTGTAGCTCACATACAATGGCACCCTCATCTTTCTTGCCTACACCACATATTTTTGTTCGCTTTATATCCACAGACATTCATCTTTTTGGCCTCCTAGGAGTAGCTTAACATATTCTTTTGGGGTTAAACTATACATATTCACTGCGAGCTCATTTTTCATAAAAAGTGGACCCTTATCTTTATTCCCCTGGACTCTTCATATATTATTATTATTATTATTATTATTAGTAGTAGTAGTAGTAGTAGTAGTAGTAGTAACTTGCTTTTTTATTCACTTTGCATATTATTTAACTTTATCGCAATAAATTTATTCTAGTTTTGCTAGTTTTGTTGTTTTTAGTAGCAAGAAATTACTATAAGGCATCCATACTCCCAAAACAATTAATGATTGGTTAGTCAACATAGTGACGTCAGGGTTTCAGAGAAGAGGATTCTGCTGCTCTATCATATGTTTTATTATTATACAAATTTGGCTCACAACGACTTATTGTGACCTGGAGCCCAACTCAAACTTATTAGTATTATTAGTATAACCACAAAAATAGTACATTTGCTCGCACAACGCGGGACTAACACTAACACAAATATTACATTTGTTGCCCAGTACGTGGAACACGAAAGCCAGTCAGTATTTGCAGAGGGTAATGAGTGTATTTTAAAGGTGCATATTTCAGTATGTCTGAACAGGATATAAAGTTGAGAAGTGGTCTTATTACTGACGAAAACAAAGAGTATGGAGAGTGGTGATTTTCAAGGAATGTTTAGGATGATTTGCCAAGAGATAAAGAAAGGTAATCAGGAGATGAATAGGGAAATTAATGAGAAATTAGATGGAAATAGTTGATAGTAGATTAGATGAGATTAACCAACAGTTAAGGGAGAAAGTTAGGGAGGTAAAGGAGGAGATGAAAGAACATAGTAAGGAAGAGGAATAGAAGGTAAGGGAAAAGATCGGAGTAGAAGTGGGTAAGATCATGGATATATTACTTACTCAAGAGGTGAAGTTGAAGAAAGTGGTTGAAGAAGAATATAGGCAAATTAGGGAACAGGTCACAACCCTGAACGTTGGTTGCTAAGGTTTCCAATGCATTTACCTGCCACCCAGGGAACGGAAATTTTGAGTTTCAATACAGTTTCAACGTTGGTAATCGTGTTCTTCTGTTTGCCTTACATTGCAGAATGTAAGTTGTTTCTCTTTTTATATGTCCTCTGCATTGTCATTAGACAGATACAGTAAAATCAGAAGTTGCAAATCCCAAGACATTCAACACGTTTAAGAGTGCTTCAGATTTGAAATTGAATTTTGATTATTATTGATGATCGGAGTCAGTATCTAAATTTTGTCATTTTAATTGTTTTATACGATATCATTACATATAAAAAAACCAGTACCGGAATTACAGTGACACAGGTTATCAGACAAATTGTACTCACACCCATGACCACGATGTCTCAAACCTCTAAAGAATCAAAAACAACATTTAAATGGATCTACAATAATCTTAAAGATCAAAGCCAAACGATTAAATGACTCACGAGTGTGGGAGTCGAAATTGTGGGTTGTACACCCGACCTATAACTGAAAATCTCATTGATCATCAATAATGTGACCGTGAAAATTATATTCTTGTAACACGGTTCTGTTTTAAAAAAATCAAATGTCAAATGAATATGAACCATGCAAGTGATTAGAAACACCGAGGTCTAGAGAAGGGGTTCTCAATTTTTTTATGCCCCCCCCCCCTTCTGAAACATTAACTATCTAGTGCCCTTCCCCCCCCCCATTATTCTTCTTTACTTTCTTAGGACTTTTCATTGCCTACATCCCACAAAAGAAACAAGTAGTTCCGTGAAGAACTATACAGCCTATTTTCATATATCCTACTTATGTTAATTGCCACTATCAACATACACAATTTCTGTTTGATTGCTGTAATAGATTCGTACATATTAAGAACCGACTAAATATTTCGGATGGTCGCCATGTTGGATTTTATATATGTAGGTCCTAGAGTTATGTACTTTTTTTTTTTTTTTTTTTTTTTTTTTTTTTTTTTTTTTTTTTTTTTTTTTTTTTTTTTTTTTGTCGTGTGGCCTCCTGAGAGGCCGAGTGCAGGTCTTTCTATTCGACGCCCGTGGGCGACCTGCGCGTCGGGATGAGAGATGGAATGGATGAGGATGAATGAAACAGGGCAAGGATGTGGAAGGAATCGGCCGTGGCCTATCAGAAGGTACCGTCCCAGCATTTGCCTGGTGTTGAAAATGGGAAACCACGGAAAACCATTTCAAGGACGGCCGACGGTGGGGCTCGAACCCACGCGTCTACCGAGTCAGCAGAGAGCTTGGCCCCATGACCTAATGCTGCGCTTTAGCCAGCTGAGCCAATGCTGTCGGTAGTTATGTACTGTTACATGCAGATTATTGTGAACGTGTAGTATTCAAACTTCAATCGCATAATTAGGACACAAAAAAAAAAAAACAAGGAGATTTTAAAATTTTTCACAGCTGCCATCTTGAGGTTATGGAAACAATTGAAATAAATTAGATGCCAGTGGATTAACATTCGTGTAAGGATTTACTGTACCAAGTTACACTGCACACGGATGGTTAAATTGCGAGAAACGTCCATGTGAATATTTATAATTCGCTTCACCGCCATGTTGGATTTGTGATCACCAGGTTATTTAAAGTCCTATAGGTGAACTTAAGTTCATAGCCCCTATGAATATTAAAAAATGCAGTTTGATTGCTAAAATAGATTAGTAGATATTCAGTATCGTCTAAATATTTTGGATGGACGCCATGTTGGATTTTTTAAATGTATAGGCCATAGAGTCATGTACCATTATAGGAAAATTATTGCGTAGGTTCATTATTCAAACTTTCACTTCGATCGCATGACTACATCACAAGAAATAAAAACTTAATTTTAAAATTCGCACTGCCGCCATCTTGAGGTTATGTAAACAATTGAACTAAATTAGATACCAGTGGATTACAATGTGTATAAATATTTCCTGTACCAGGTTTCAGTGCGCTTGGAACATTAAATCGCGAGAAAGGTCTATTTAAAATTTTCAAATTCGCTTGGCCGCCATGTTCGTTTTGTAGTTCACCGGTTTTGAAAGTCTTATAGATGGACTTCCAGTAGTGCCCTTTATCTCCGTACAAAATTTTAGGGAGATACCGCTAATAGTTTCAGAGATATAGAATGCCGGTGAAATATTTCGCACATCCGCCATCTTGTGATTATGTAAACAATTGAACGAAGTTAGGTGTCGGTGCATTACAATGTATACAAACATATACTATACCAAGTTTCATTGCGTTTGGTTGGTCAAATCACGAGAAACGTCTATTTAAAAGTCGCAAATTCGCTTGGCCTCCATGTTGGTTTTGTAGTTACCAGGTTTTCAAAAGTCACATAAGTGAACTTATAGTAGTTTCCTCTATCACCATAGAAAATGTCAGGGTAATATCGGTAATAGTTTCGGAGATATTGAATGCTGGTGAAATATTTCGCACAGCCGCCATGTTGGATTGGTGAGTCGTAACAAAGTTTGAAGGGCACGGTCGAGGTCGCCGGGAATAGTGCTATGAACTTTCCGAGTTTCATTGAAATCGCTCATGCCGTTTAGATTTTATTAGGGGGACACACACACACGAATCACACACACACGCACACACACACGGACAAAAGGTGATCTCATAAGCCTATTTTTTCAAAATTGAAAATAGGCTAAAAACGAATCACAAGATCTACAGTATTTGCTTCTGTATAATTACTGCAATTATCAGTTATAATAATAATAATAATAATAATAATAATAATAATAATAATAATAATAACACAATTTACTATTCTTTGAGCACTTTTACTTTTTGTAACAAGAAGTTCCGTGACGAACTAAAGAGCCTACTTTTCTTAAAATTTAAAATTCATGCCAATGATTAATCTATATGGATGTATCTAGAATAATGACGAAATTAAGTTGCTAATATCGACATTTCTATTTAATTCGAAATACTGTATACCTGACATATTGTAGCCTAATAGAGAACTACAGTTGGCAGCCCTGGTGACTGAATATATTCTCAGTTCCATCTCTTAGGGTACAGAATACAAAATTTGGTTGAAGTCCAATGGATAGCATGGACGTTACATGCAGTTAAACATTGGATCTAACAGCGCGCGTATAATCATGTTGGCAACAATGTCATGCACGTATTGGTCAGAAATAATCTGATCTATTGTTGTGCCAATTTTGAATGATTTCCATTTGTTAGTATAGAAGTTAGATGTATTTTAAAATTGGACTTATCAGCAGGCTTAGAGTCATGTTGGCAGCATTGACGTAGATAGTTTCTCCAAATTAATCTAGAATGTCAGGTACTATACGTGTGCGAATTTTAAAGCTCTTGGCTTACATACTTTCTGAGATATTAATATGAGGGTAAAAAATAGAGACAGCATTTATTAACAGTTGGCAGCCCTGGTTGCTCTTAAGAATAAGCATAGTCATATCTAGTAAGCTACACATAGCACATATAAAATTTGCTTGAAATCCAATTGATAGTATAGAAGTTGTATGCATTTAAAAATTGGACCCATCAGCAGGCTTAGAATCATTTTGGCATAACTGCCATGCATGGCCTCCTGTAAATTAAACGCAAATATTATTATCTATACGTGTGCCAATTTTGAAATAGCTCCCATGTATACCTTCCAAGATGTCCAACATGGATCTCAAATTTCAATTGCGGTTTTTCAGCAGTTGGTAGCACTGACATAATTTTCAAATATGGGCTTGAGATATTCAGGTATAGATCTTTACTCATACCAAATTTGGATTTGATTGCTGCAGCCGTTTAGGAGTTGATAGGGGGGGACGCACACACAGCCAAACAGACAGACAGAAGGACAGACAGACAGAAATTTGCCCGGATCGATCTCATAAGTCTACTTTTTCCTCATTTTTGCAAAATGTGAAAAGTAGGCTAAAAATATTCATGCATTTGTATTACCCCAAGGTATTGAAAGTTAACTATTCCTCCTTGCTCATAAAAAAGAGCCAATTGCTGCATGTGCAGTTATTGGAATTGAACAAATTTTGTTTATTTCATGTGGCGTTACTTGTACCAGTTTATTGTAAATCGGGCTAACCACTTCCACTTAACACGCACTAGAATTCACATGTTCACTCACTGTCTTTGAACGGACCGCAAAGGCCTGGATGAATTCGAGTCGACCATGGCAGAACTACCCTATTCTTGTAAGGAAGTGGCGGTCACATTGTCAAGTATCTTATTGTCATGAGTTGTTGTCAAGTGTTTGGTATGGTGATATCACTGCGGGAGGCACCGACAGCATTGGCTCAGCTGGCTAAAGCGCAGCATTAGGTCATGGGGCCAAGCTCTCTGCTGACTCGGTAGACGCGTGGGTTCGAGCCCCACCGTCGGCCGTCCTTGAAATGGTTTTCCGTGGTTTCCCCATTTTCAACCCCAGGCAAATGCTGGGACAGTACCTTCTGATAGGCCACGGCCGATTCCTTCCACATCCTTGCCCTGTTTCATTCATCCTCATCCATTCCATCTCTCATACCGACGCGCAGGTCGCCCACGGGCGTCGAATAGAAAGACCTGCACTCGGCCTCTCAGGAGACCACACGACAAAAAAAAAACTGCGGGAGGCGGGTGAAAGGGTACTGTGCCCGTTTAGACCGAAGTCCGGACGCCCAAATAAGCATTTCACCAAAAATCAGTCAGCACGAGAATCAAAATATCCCGGGGCACCAGATGGGTTAAAGTGACTACAATAACTCAACAAAAAAAATTGCTTTACTGATTTTCGACTCGATGCAACAATAAGGATAGAAGGAGATTTTCTGAAAATAACACAACCTGTAAAATTATCTCATTTTATTTAAAACGTTAAAAATTTCTGAAGGCATGCCAAAAATAGCATATTAGATGCATGACGAATCATACGATATATACAAGGTTTACAATTCCACCAACACATGAACACTTGGCAATTGAGACGAAGGTGAAATTAATAGTCTTGTTGACTTCGCTCAAAATAATTATTTACAGTAGTAGGGTTTTGTCAGTGCAAATTTAATTGTCCTTCCTGATTCCTATCTTATTTGAGTATTCACATATTGAAATGAAAAAGAATTTATCACTCGATATACCACTGTTTCAGTTTTCCAAAATTATAGTAGCAAATTAACTAACACTTCAGGATTCAGTTATCTCAAGATTTGTTCAAATACAAAGTTATTAACAAGGAATACAACACAATATCATTTACATGGACATTCGAGCATTTGGATTCGAAGAACTTCGATAAACAGAAAATATTTATTGAATAATCTGTTCTCGATCCAAAATCTATTCAGAGCTCTTGACTCAATTATCAATATAATGGTCAAAATATTATTATCAACAAAATATAAATTCAATTCAATATGGATTCAACCATTCAATCAATTAACTATCACTTGGAAATATTATTTAGAAAATTTATCATAAAACAATATCATTTGTTATTATCAAAATTACAATTATTTGACAAAATGTCAAAATGTTAATCATCAAATATGTTTATAGTTTTACCGGATCACAAAACTCCTCTCAGTTTGTAGTGGTTGTTAGGAAGTAACAGTTTTAAATAATTTACAGCATCGGCCCATTCGATTTAAATGCGTCAAAAATCACATAATCATAATTAGCATCTAGACAACGGTACAGGGCACAAGTTTAACATTAACATTTTCGGGCTAGCAATTATTAGGGATATTTCTAGAACACGTGGGTAAAAATGTGAATTGACAATGATGGCTCAACAAAATAACCTTTGGTTATATCTCGACGAAAGTGTGGCTAAATTCAACTCCTCCATTAATTTCAAAGACATCCAACCTACAATATGGTTGATGCTTCATTTCAACAACCTCATTCCTGCGACTTAATTGCACAATCAGAATGGCATATTTAACTCTTTGCACACACAACAATTATTTCTTCCCAAATTATACAGAATAATCAAGCCTTTGCTTGTTACGACAACTGGAAGATTTATAAGTTAGTAAACTCCCCCAACGAGTTTACAATAATAATTTTACCATCAGACACAACGTGTCTATTTTTAGCCAAACGTTTTATCAAAAGACGTTGCTCAATAATGATTTTATATTTATACAAACTCTAGCAAAAACCCTGTTTCATACATGCTTTTGGCTTCCTGTATCATTACTTTCCGTGTCTTCTCAAAGATTTAAATGCATAATGCAAGCGTAAAATACTTCCACTGAATGAATATGTTATTTGTTTGTGGGCATGCGGTAACCACTAACCTTCGGAATCAACAAGTAACCGATCTTAGAAAATTGTTTTAAATGCCAAATGTATAAATCACACTACATGATAATGATTATTAGAAATCACAAATATTATTATTATCTCAGAAAATTGAAAATAATAATAAATATTAAATCAAAATTATTATTATTATTTCCTCAACAAATGGATTTAAAGTTGTTAAACTGTTCGGGGAATATCATCCTCGACTTCTTAATAATGGATAAATATCCATTCCTCAACTTAAATTTATTATTAAATTTTCAGTTACAACGGCTGATGACCGTGATTAGAATAATATCAAAATTAAATAAAAAATGCTCGTTCTGCTCGTCCATAAATTTCGAATCATTGACTTCTGAGTGTAAAAACTGCTCAGATCAAAGCTTCTATTGCAAAAAAAAAAAATATATATATATATATATATATATATATATTTGCAACAGCAAAAACATCGATGAAAAGAAAATATGTGTTGGTAAGACTGTAGAAAAGGTAAGACTGTAGAAAAATTGAGAAATTCCAGCTAAATAATGCAAATTGTAGCTTACATTCCTGTAGATCTTGATGCTGGTAATCTGGTCTGAACCAGATTATTTCAGTCTTCTTGTCCCCATTAGGACACGTATTTATAATCTTGTACCGGCCTCCATTTTATACCCGCAATGGTCTTAGTCAGACATAGCGGTATTCATACTTGTAGCCTGAATATCTTGATGAAAATAGTTCGTAAAATGTGCTGCCTCAACAGCTGAAGTAATCTTGACTGGGGTTAGATCAAAAAGATCCATGATGAAAAATTACCAGTTTTAACTCGACCCAACTGTAATGCCTTCAATACTGTCACTACTCTTACAATCTTATGCAACACATGTTCGAGTTCTGAAGATCTGTTCCCTGGGCAGAGTTTCTCACTCTCCAGACAATGCTATGCATGCTGGTTTCCCTATGTCGGCTAGTGAACTGACTTGTGCAAGAATGGTAGGTGAACAGTACTGACTTATTTTGGTTGGTCGAAAGTTACTAAGTCCAGGAATTATTCTGGTTGTTTGGATGAAATAATCCAAGTTAAATTTTAGTGGACAGTGGAAAGCAAAATATAGAGTAAGTCTATTCATATGTCCGTTGTAGCAGTAAATTATTACCAATGCCACAAAGTCTATCACCTCGGTGATAACTTTTGAAAAGTTCGAAGATCACTATAATGTTAAACACTTTTATAAGACCAGTAACCATGTACTGTCGTCGAAATCACTAAGTCCCAGCAACTGTGAGCTAGTAATAACGTAGATTTTGCAACCATGTGCACGAAGATTATTTATACAGTATAAAAGTTTACGGAGCGACGTAGAGTGTTTAGAGACAGAGCTCTTGTGAAGAAGTGACTGTACTAAGCTCTTGCGAAGAAGTGACTGTACTAAGCTCTGGCACGCAGGCTTCATATACCCCGCAAGCGGACTCCTCGAGGTCAATGCGTGAAATATGCTGAAACTAAAACTTCTCATATCTCAGCTTCCGCTCAATCAATTTCCTCGAAATAAAGCACATTCTTCCTCCCTTGTCCGTGCCAGTAATCTGAAGTTAGTCTCAAGATTCTACTACATCGGGAAATATTTAATGACAATTTAGCCTCGACTATGACGCTCTCGCCTACGTCACTTAACCATTTCTTGGCTGCACAAAGCTTCCATTTCCTTCTTAGAAGGTTCGGCGCGCTCTATTCAAACTTTCAATTCTGGACTTAGCATTGTGGCCTGTGCTCTCAAATCCAAGCAACTGGATTTGGGCACAGTACTGTGTGGGAAATGCTACTCTACAAAACACATTTCTCATAATTCCTGCTGGCAGGATCTACCGGTTAGTTCTTGTGAAATAATAGATCAAAAGTACGAGTTTATTAGTCTTGAATGGTCATGGGGAGCTTCCTGCCTGCGATAGGATCATGGATATGAGGATAGCAATATTTATTGAAATTATTCATGTTTTATGGGCTATTGCCGTGTGAAAATAAAATTAAATACCATACGTTTCGAAGGAACCTTCGAAGGAGGCAAGGTTCCTTCGAATCGTATGGTATTATCATTTTAAATGATTATGTTGACTTCGCTGGGGTCTGGCGTTACGTTACGGTGATGGGACGAAATGTACCGAGAAGGCACTGAGATGTGTGATGTCATAGTACTGCGTGAGCTTCCTCCTTTCCCCGCGCGCTCTGATGAGCGTGAGGTCATCCAGCCACCTACCTCCTTTGACCTTGGTTTTCACTTGCTTTATTTTTTTTATTTTAAATATTTTTGCTAACGGACCTTGAGTTCACGCTGCATTTGTAGCATTTGTAACATTTAAAATGATATAAAGTCTAGTCTTTCAGACTATCAGTGATTTTTAATTTTATTTTCACACGGCATTAACCCATAAAACATGAATAATTTCAATAGCAATCCGGGCCGTGAAAGCCTTAATCTACTTGTTAAAGAATGAAAATGAAAATTCACTGCCTGCTTCCAGTCTCCGACCGGGTCAGGAATGGAATGAATGAAGCCCCCATCTAGAGCCGAGGATATGAACTGTGCCGGCTGCCGAGGCCTGACGCACTCCTCTGGGGCAATGATTAAATGAATGACGATGAAATGAAATGATAGTGGAGAGTGTTGCTGGAATGAAATGTTGACAGGGAAAACCGGAGTACCCGGAGAAAAACCTGTCTGCCTCCGTTTTGTCCAGCACTGATCTCACATGGAGTGACCGGGATTTGAACCACGGATCCAGCCGTGAGAGGTCGGCGTGCTGCTGCCTAAGCCACGGAGGCTGTACTTGTTAAAGAATATGAAATATAAATATTTCAATCAGAGCTAGCGTCCCCCCCCCCCCCCCTTTATCCCTCTCTGCGCCTCTCCCCCCCCCCGCACACACAGTTTGAGGACCTCTAGTCTAGAGGGCACAGTGTAAAATAAACAAAGAAGGTACGATGGCATGGCAAGGTGAGGAATGTGAGTCGATCTCCAGTAACGCAAACAATGTGTGGTTATTGACGCTGGGAACCATTCAAGCGCTAATTGCATTACGAGACACAAAACAAACGGTAATAGGCTCAGCCAATTGTTCTACTTACACAGCGCGCTAACACACACAGCGTATTGGATAAACATGAATCTCTCCTTTACTCAATTCACTTTCTTCTACTGATCGTGGACAGTAGAATTAGTCTTTTCGTAGTTAAACTGTTAGATTTTATCGTGGACCCTTACTCCCTGAAAAACGATGGCTATGGTTATCAGCTCGTTCATTGTAAAGAAAGTGCAAGCTATTTAGAATTAAAATAATTAATTTAATTGGTATTCTGCCCGAAGGCAGGTCCGAGCCTCCGAAGAGGCTATCCTCAGCCGGAGTTTACGTGCGGTAGGGTGGCCATGGCCTTTCCGCTCCTCCTTATGTTGGCCAACAGCGCGCAGTACCTAGAACCGGCATACCATCAAGTTCTGACTGCGCCCAATGTTGCTTAACTGCGGAGATCTCATGGGATCCGGTGTTTCAACATGGCCAGGTCGTTGGCCCTATTTAGAATGCAGATAGAAGAATAAATGTCTGACCCATGTCTGATTCGAACCCGTGACCTCCATCCTTGTACGCTATTCTGACCACTGGTGAGACATCTTAATTCTCTTTGCGAAAGTCCGCCTTGTTGCGTAATGGCTAACATTCTTATCTGTCACAGCGGAGGCCCGGGTTTGATTACCGGCTCTGCCAATACATATAATTCTGGTCTGAGGGCTGGAACAGGGTACACTCAGCCTCGAGAGCCAAAACTGAGAAGAGGCGGGTTCTATTCCTACCTCAGCCATCCTCGAAGTGTTCTTTCGTGGTTTTCCATTCCACTCCAGGCAAATTCCTGGATGGTTCCCAACTTAAGGCCAGGGCCGCTTCCTGCCGTAATCCAACCTCAATTACAAATATCCAATAGTACAGATATCACAGGGATACAGGTTATCAAACAAATTCTACACACACCCAAGTACAAGGGGCTACACGACCACGATGCCGTTAAGACCCTAAAAGAATCAACAACAACAATTCTCCCTTAACGAATAATGACATATTTCGGCTACTAGGTCGTTTATTGTACAGACAGTTCAGGTTATTTAGATTGGGGATAGAAAATTGAAATGTATGACTCATGTGCGATTCGAACCCGTGACCTCCGACCTTGTACGCCGCTGTGACCACTGGGGAGACATCTTAATTCTCTTTGGGAATGGTACAGTATGTGAAGCCAAGCTATGCCTGGCACAATCATCCTGTATTGGTATGCTGCTGTAAACTTTGAATCCTTTGGATTCTGGAATTAACCTCTCAATGTCACGACCATGCATGACATGCTTTTGGTTTTCTTTGACCGCATTACCGGTATTTAAAAGAGTGGTCCAAGAAAGAGGACCCCATCATCTGGCAACTGAGGCCGATAAAGGGCTATACATACGGTAGAACAGACGTACAGTAAACATGACAGGGCATTGTTATTGCGTCCGTTTCTTCACTTTTGGTTGGCTGCATGGCGTAGCAGTAAGATTCTAACCAGATGTGTCCAAGGTTGCGAGATCTAATCTTAGCAAAATCAGTTGGCATTACAGTGAATTCAAATGCGAGAAAACTGATACGTTGAAGATCCCCTTCAGGGAAAAGTTCCGGTTTCTTGGCGTCTCTATAGCCAAAGTTGTTAAAAAGAAATATATTATAATTATTCACTTTCTTTCTTTCTTTCTTTCTTTCTTTCTTTCCTTCTTTCTTTCTTTCTTTCCTTCTTTCAATTCTTTCGTTCTTTCAATTCTTTCGTTCTTCTTCCTTTCTTTCTTGCTTTCTTTCTTTCTTTCTTTCTTTCTTTCTTTCTTTCTTTCGTTCTTTCAATTCTTTCGTTCTTCTTTCTTTCTTTCCTTGTTTCTTTCTTTCTTTCTTTCTTTCTTTCAATTCTTTTGTTCTACTTTCTTTCTTTCTTTCTTTCTTTCTTTCTATGTTTCTTTCTTTCTTTCTTTCTTTCTTTTGTTCTTTCAATTCTTTCGTTCTTCTTTCTTTCTTTCTTTCTTTCTTTCTTTCTTTCTTTCTTTATTTCTTTCTTTCTTGCCGCATTGTATGGTCTAGGGGAACGTATATAAGCTCCTGATCTAAAGGTCCTGGGTTCGATTTTCGGGTCTGGTAAGAAATTTAATTCTGGTTAGAGGGTTGGGACAGGGTGCACTCAGACTTACTCGTATGAGACAACACTGAGAAGAGACGGGTTCTATTCCCACTTCATCTGTCCTAGAAGTGTTTTCCGTTGTTTCCCACATCTACTTCATGCAAACCAGAGCCTATCTTAACTCCACTGCCACCTCCCTCCATACTCTAGGCTCAATTACAAATACACACACTACTACAGCCATCATAATGATACAAGTCACCACACAGATTACAAACATACGCAATTACACGGAGATACATGGCTACGTTATCGTAAACCCCCTTAATAAATCAACAACAATTTCTTTCTTGCTTTCTGTTTTTCCTTCTTTATTTTAGATAGTCTTCGGACCACTCGGTGGCCCTGCTTTGAGAAATACCGGACTGCCACCATGAAATAGAAGCAACTTTCGTTTCAGCAACAATGAATTCAGACGGGTTCAATTCCCGACGCTGACAAGAAATGTTAATTCTGGTATGAGGGCTGGAACGGGGTACACTCGGCTACGTGAGGCAAATCTAAGAAGATGAGGCATCGATTCCTATCTCAGCCATCCTGGGAGTAGTTTTTCGTGGTTTCCCACTTTTACTCCAAGGGAATGCTGGAATGGATCCTAACTTAAGGCAACGGCCACACCCTTCCCAACCTTCATCTGAATTACAAATACACACACTAATACAGCCATCACAATGACGAAGGTTTATAGTCAAATTTGACACCCACCCAAGTACTCGAGGCTAAATCAGCACGATGACGCAAACCCCCTTAATCAATCAACAACAACAAAACATATAATTAGAATTCAATATTCGTGCTTTGTTTTTTACATACCAGTTGTTATTATTGCTTCATTAAGAGGATTTGGACATGTTGATCATCAGCTTCGTGAACGTGGGTAACTATTGAAATTGCTCTTGTTGCTAATTTATTTTGGTGGTGGTTAGTTCCTCTTTTTAGGGACTGCGACAACGCGGTCATGTAGCCCCGTGTACTTTGGGTGTGTGTAGAATCCGTGTGATAACCGGCGGTAATTGTGATGGCTGTATTAGTGTGTGTTATCTGTAATTCAGGTAAGGACTGCAGATTATCAATTTCAAGTAGTTCCTACTTTTTCTACCAAATGCTACCGTCAATGACACCTAGCTGCGATCTTGGCTACTAGATGCCCATGTAACCTGCATCTGGCGGCGAACGTTGGAATTTACAGAGCGTTAACCAAATGTAACCTACAAATTTAGCTTCACACAATTGTAATTAGTAGAAGGTTCTTTTACATGCCATCAATCTATGACATAGGCCCGCCGGCTTTACTTCCACTCCGAAGGAAGGCATACTGAGGGACTTAAACGGTTTTAAAATATCCGATGACTTCGTCCGGTAATTTATTTTAGGGGCTTGGGAATCTTGATCATCAGTCCTGTGTTGCATACTTGGGCATGTGTGCAATTTGTCTGATAACCTTGGTTTTTGTGGTGACTATAGTAGCGTGTAGCTGTAATTATAGGGTCAGGAAAGGGGTAGGTGCTCCGGGACTTGAAATAAAGTACTATCCCAATAATTGCCGGGAATGAATGTTGTAAAATCTGGGGAAAAGCTACCCTCAAGATAGCTTCTGTCAGCACCGGGGCTCGAACCTCTGATGTCCGGATTTGCTGCAGCATTCTACCGCAGTTGTGTCAAGCAATTTAACGCGCACGACTACGCTACGGTTTTCTACCTGCTAACTGAACCAGCATCCACCACAACAGCAAATGTTATCGGTGACATTTTCAATCAGCGCGAAAAAACCATTTCTCTAATAACTTTGTTTGCGAAATAACATGCCAATATTAATAACGATAGCCGTAATGAGCAATGGTATTTTGGTAACATAAAGCAATGTTGATGATCCATTTATTACGCAATTGTATTTCTATTGTTTATGTTCACATAATATTTGGCCTGGTGATTGAGTAACGGGCTGCTGTCACAGTGACTCAAACATGACAGCACTAGAAATATTGAACAGCTTGACTTTATAGCGAAGTCTGAAGTGTTTATGAAGTGTTTGCTCTTTGTTATAATAATTTTACATTTGTTTGTTGGCACAGGGTAGAGTAAAATGTGGCATTCGACTGATGTATCAGTCTCATTTATAGCTGTGCGTATATGGAAGCTACTGAAGTATGATATGGTGCTGAGTAATGATATTCGAGGCACAGATTATTCTGTGGATTAGAGGCTATGGTTGCAGGTCGAAATATACGATACGTTTGCGCTAGGAGTGTTGCAACCGATCACGATGCTTGTACGTAAAATTTACGTCGAGGGTTTTGTAACCTTAAAAACTGTCCATGGAAGAATTTGAAACATGCCGATATTAATGACGACAGGCGTAATGCGGAATGGTGTTCTGGTAACATAAAACAATGTTGATGAGCCTTTTATTAGACGACTGTATTTCTATAGTAATGTTGACATAATATTTGGCCTGGTGATTGAAGTAACGCGCTGGTTTTGCCACAAGAGCACTAGCTAATCTATACCTTAGTGCATCCGTAAGAATGTTTGGCAGGGACGAATGGTCCTGCTGATGCTCCTTTTATCCTTATTTACAGGAGGATTTTTGATTTAACTATCTTGTTTATTTGTTGTATACATTTATTCTCTCCACTATATTGGGAGAAAGGTAAAAGTAATTTTAAATTTTTTAATAAAATGTTTTCTTTGGTAGTTTTAAATTCATGTTAGCTATTTTATAGGTAAACTAGATTAAGCAAGCTGGCATTGTTTCGCCATAATTATATGTCCCAGTTCCACAGTATTTGAGCTATCAGAATGTGCTGATAACCACTGTTTCCCTTGGACTTTGCATCTAGGTGATGATAAAACTTGCCACCAGTGTGGAAGAATTTGTTGCTCGAGGATTGGTCTCTACAGTCACCTGAGAACCCACCAATGAAGGATGTGGAAGATAATTTTATACTCCTTCGCGAGTGAGAGCAAGTGATGTGATGATGCAGCTTAACACAGTACCAGCATTTTATGGTTAATTTTGAGGTGTTGTTCTAATTTTTGATTTGTTGTTATGGCGTTAGATGGATTAGTTGTCCATTTCCAGCAAAAGAATGGAAACCTTAGATGGGTCTGTTTGCTCAATTTTGTGCCTTTTTCAATAATGCATTCTTTCGATGATTGGAAGTACTTTTTCTAAAAAATAACTAACTAACTAAATAAATAAATAAATAAGTAAATAAATAAATGTACATACAGAAGTTGGAAGAAGTTGCACGGTAGTAGTAAGTTCACCTCGTACTCATTAGTGTATGCCAATCACAAAGTAGTTGGGCCCCTTAAGACAATAATTGTCAGGTGATGTAAGGTACACGTTTGAAATCACCTAATGCTTTATAAAATACGAGTTGTATTTATAGTGGCCATTTCACAATTAAACACAAATAAACACAATCCTTTACATTCTCGTGGGTAAATTATGAACACCATTAACAGTGTTTTAATGTACTCAGAAACATACGACCTACAGTATATTACTGTTCATTGACAACAAAATGCGTTCCCAATGTAAGTTTACAAATAAATTAATATAGCGTAGCGCCCGTAGCATAAAGCCACTAGGCCTTTGTTGGTATTCTTTGTGAACGAAACAACGACGGCATGCGAATATAATAAGGTGTGATTAAAGCTCACCGATAACAGACATGGTGCTTTGTTCTAGAAATAGAATAGGCTACTGTAATTGGCTGATTTTAATAACATTCATACGCATTATTAATACAAATGAAATGAGCGACTCGTGAGTGAAATCATCAACAACTGAATCCAGTCTATTCTGCATGACACGGATAAGAGCAGCCGTATCGAAGTTAATCCTCGGTGGGTTGCACCTACTACAAGCAATGTACTGATATCTAATGGCAACGAAAATAATTCCCAGGAAATATCTGTGTTGTAGTCCGAGTCCTACACTCACCCCGTTGTGAGTGACGTCAATTCCACCACTGCTAATCCGTTGTTGATGCTGTTTCAAATACCGTACATGAACGTATTCTACCTTTGTTTGTAGAATTTGCAATTGTTGCGCCTTTTAGCATGTCCCATGTTAATTTCAGAGTTACGCTCTGATCGTGGTGCACCCGGCCTCATGAGGACAACTTACTAATATGACGTGGCTTCCAATCACACATCATCGATGGTTGGTTGGTTCCTTAGTTTAGAAGCTGCGACAACGTGGTCATGTAGCCCCGTGTACTTTGGGTGTGTATAGAATCTGTCTGATAAACGGTGTTAATTGTGATGGCTGTATTAGTGAGTGTTATCTGTAATTCAGGTAAGGACTGCAGACGATCAATTTCAAGTAGTTCCTACTTTTGCTACCAAATGCTACCGTCAATGACACCTAGCTTGCGGACTTCGCTACTAGACGCCATCACAGTCAGCACCTGGCGGTGAACGTTGGAACTAATGTAGCGTTATCAATTCTAACCTACAAATTTTGCCTTCACACAAGCGGAAGGTTCTTTCTCATGCCATATATCTATGACATGGAACCACCCGCTTTACTTCCCCTCCGAATTGGAAATATCTGTCCCCGAAGGAAACAGGATGTATTATTGTCCGATTGAGCTATGTATATTAACAAATTCACAAAGAAATTTGATAAAATGGTCCGGCTAGCTCAAAACAGTTGCCAGCGTTTCGCCCCAGTGTACCAATGGGCTCTTCAGTTGGTTATGGTACACCTCACCAAGACGCGTGGCTAGTACATACTGAGAAGGCCGCTGCAAGGCACTGAATGTCGCCACGAGCAGCGCCAATGTACTACGGAAGCCAAAACTTCCTTTCAAAAATAATGTTAGCTTACCTTGCTAATCCATATTGGAAATATCTGTCCCCGAAGGAAACAGGATGTATTATTGTCCGATTGAGCTATGTATATTAACAAATTCACAAAGAAATTTGATAAAATGGTCCGGCTAGCTCAAAACAGTTGCCAGCGTTTCGCCCCAGTGTACCAATGGGCTCTTCAGTTGGTTATGGTACACCTCACCAAGACGCGTGGCTAGTACATACTGAGAAGGCCGCTGCAAGGCACTAAATGTCGCCACGAGCAGCGCCAATGTACTACGGAAGCCAAAACTTCCTTTCAAAAATAATGTTAGCTTACCTTGCTAATCCATATTGGAAATATCTGTCCCCGAAGGAAACAGGATGTATTATTGTCCGGTTGAGCTATGTATATTAACAAATTCACAAAGAAATTTGATAAAATGGTCCGGCTAGCTCAAAACAGTTGCCAGCGTTTCGCCCCAGTGTACCAATGGGCTCTTCAGTTGGTTATGGTACACCTCACCAAGACGCGTGGCTAGTACATACTGAGAAGGCCGCTGCAAGGCACTAAATGTCGCCACGAGCAGCGCCAATGTACTACGGAAGCCAAAACTTCCTTTCAAAAAAAATGTTAGCTTACCTTGCTAATCCATATTGGAATTATCTGTCCCCGAAGGAAACAGGATGTATTATTGTCCGATTGAGCTATGTATATTAACAAATTCACAAAGAAATTTGATAAAATGGTCCAGCTAGCTCAAAACAGTTGCCAGCGTTTCGCCCCAGTGTACCAATGGGCTCTTCAGTTGGTTATGGTACACCTCACCAAGACGCGTGGCTAGTACATACTGAGAAGGCCGCTGCAAGGCACTAAATGTCGCCACGAGCAGCGACAATGTACTACGGAAGCCAAAACTTCCTTTCAAAAATAATGTTAGCTTACCTTGCTAATCCATATTGGAAATATCTGTCCCCGAAGGAAACAGGATGTATTATTGTCCGATTGAGCTATGTATATTAACAAATTCACAAAGAAATTCGGACAATAATACATCCTGTTTCCTTCGGGAACAGATATTTCCAATATGGATTAGCAAGGTAAGCTAACATTATTTTTGAAAGGAAGTTTTGGCTTCCGTAGTACATTGGCGCTGCTCGTGGCGACATTTAGTGCCTTGCAGCGGCCTTCTCAGTATGTACTAGCCACGCGTCTTGGTGAGGTGTACCATAACCAACTGAAGAGCCCATTGGTACACTGGGGCGAAACGCTGGCAACTGTTTTGAGCTAGCCGGACCATTTTATCAAATTTCTTTGTGAATTTGTTAATATACATAGCTCAACCGGACAATAATACATCCTGTTTCCTTCGGGGACAGATATTTCCAATATGGATTAGCAAGGTAAGCTAACATTATTTTTGAAAGGAAGTTTTGGCTTCCGTAGTACATTGGCGCTGCTCGTGGCGACATTTAGTGCCTTGCAGCGGCCTTCTCAGTATGTACTAGCCACGCGTCTTGGTGAGGTGTACCATAACCAACTGAAGAGCCCATTGGTACACTGGGGCGAAACGCTGGCAACTGTTTTGAGCTAGCCGGACCATTTTATCAAATTTCTTTGTGAATTTGTTAATATTCATAGCTCAACCGGACAATAATACATCCTGTTTCCTTCGGGGACAGATATTTCCAATATGGATTAGCAAGGTAAGCTAACATTATTTTTGAAAGGAAGTTTTGGCTTCCGTAGTACATTGGCGCTGCTCGTGGCGACATTTAGTGCCTTGCAGCGGCCTTCTCAGTATGTACTAGCCACGCGTCTTGGTGAGGTGTACCATAACCAACTGAAGAGCCCATTGGTACACTGGGGCGAAACGCTGGCAACTGTTTTGAGCTAGCCGGACCATTTTATCAAATTTCTTTGTGAATTTGTTAATATACATAGCTCAATCGGACAATAATACATCCTGTTTCCTTCGGGGACAGATATTTCCAATATGGATTAGCAAGGTAAGCTAACATTATTTTTGAAAGGAAGTTTTGGCTTCCGTAGTACATTGGCGCTGCTCGTGGCGACATTTAGTGCCTTGCAGCGGCCTTCTCAGTATGTACTAGTCACGCGTCTTGGTGAGGTGTACCATAACCAACTGAAGAGCCCATTGGTACACTGGGGCGAAACGCTGGCAACTGTTTTGAGCTAGCCGGACCATTTTATCAAATTTCTTTGTGAATTTGTTAATATTCATAGCTCAACCGGACAATAATACATCCTGTTTCCTTCGGGGACAGATATTTCCAATATGGATTAGCAAGGTAAGCTAACATTATTTTTGAAAGGAAGTTTTGGCTTCCGTAGTACATTGGCGCTGCTCGTGGCGACATTTAGTGCCTTGCAGCGGCCTTCTCAGTATGTACTAGCCACGCGTCTTGGTGAAGTGTACCATAACCAACTGAAGAGCCCATTGGTACACTGGGGCGAAACGCTGGCAACTGTTTTGAGCTAGCCGGACCATTTTATCAAATTTCTTTGTGAATTTGTTAATATACATAGCTCAATCGGACAATAATACATCCTGTTTCCTTCGGGGACAGATATTTCCAATATGGATTAGCAAGGTAAGCTAACATTATTTTTGAAAGGAAGTTTTGGCTTCCGTAGTACATTGGCGCTGCTCGTGGCGACATTTAGTGCCTTGCAGCGGCCTTCTCAGTATGTACTAGCCACGCGTCTTGATGAGGTGTACCATAACCAACTGAAGAGCCCATTGGTACACTGGGTCGAAACGCTGGCAACTGTTTTGAGCTAGCCGGACCATTTTATCAAATTTCTTTGTGAATTTGTTAATATACATAGCTCAATCGGACAATAATACATCCTGTTTCCTTCGGGGACAGATATTTCCAATATGGATTAGCATGGTAAGCTAACATTATTTTTGAAAGGAAGTTTTGGCTTCCGTAGTACATTGGCGCTGCTCGTGGCGACATTTAGTGCCTTGCAGCGGCCTTCTCAGTATGTACTAGCCACGCGTCTTGGTGAGGTGTACCATAACCAACTGAAGAGCCCATTGGTACACTGGGGCGAAACGCTGGCAACTGTTTTGAGCTAGCCGGACCATTTTATCAAATTTCTTTGTGAATTTGTTAATATACATAGCTCAATCGGACAATAATACATCCTGTTTCCTTCGGGGACAGATATTTCCAATATGGATTAGCAAGGTAAGCTAACATTATTTTTGAAAGGAAGTTTTGGCTTCCGTAGTACATTGGCGCTGCTCGTGGCGACATTTAGTGCCTTGCAGCGGCCTTCTCAGTATGTACTAGCCACGCGTCTTGGTGAGGTGTACCATAACCAACTGAAGAGCCCATTGGTACACTGGGGCGAAACGCTGGCAACTGTTTTGAGCTAGCCGGACCATTTTATCAAATTTCTTTGTGAATTTGTTAATTCCCCTCCGAAGGAATGCATACTGAGGGATTTCTAACTCTCTTAACAAATCCGACGACTTCGGCCAGGTTTGAACCCGCGATCTTGGGGAAAGAAGCTCAGCATGCTACCAACTACGCCACCGAAGCCGTGGATTAGAGTAAGAACTGAAGTTTTCCTTGAGGGAATGTGGGATAAACTCAGAGGGGGGACACACACTATGAGTGACCACTGTCTGCAGTGGGATTTGAACCTGGGATTTCGGAAATTCCAGTAACTTCCTTTTGCAGTTGTGTAGCGTATCTTAAGATGCTAGGCTATTCTGCTGGGTGATTTGATGCATGGTGAAGAGAACTAAATGGAGCTTATGTTTATATGATCACAACAAATTCTACTATCAAAATCATTTTGTTACAAGCATGATTTCAACTCAAGCACTTCTCAAAATGTATTGAAACTATGCTACCATACACTGTGCTCCCTTGATACACCATGACCTAGTGATAGGCGTGGCGCCTCCAGCTGACTGGCCGTGACGCTCCTCCGCCACCCGGGAACGCCAGCCAGGTCGGGTCAATGTTGACGTCATCGACCATCTACCAATAACGTGCAGCCTGTCAGAAAATGCCCAGATCGAGGGAAATTTATTCTGTTTCCTAACAACTGTGTTAACTGCAACCATTGTTTTCCTAATTGCAATTTTGATAGTTTTATAACTCGTTCTTTTTCAACAAGTCTTATCATCCACAAGTCTCTTAGGATAGCTGGGTACAGTAGTTACCCTAGGTGAATCTATCACTTAACTCTGGATTTGGATGGGGAGTATATGTAGTCCAAACGGCCTTCAGTTGGTTTTACGTCCCTTTTAACTACTCTGGCTTTTAGAGACGCCGGGGTGCCAGAATTTTACCTTGAAGGGGATCTTTAACGTGCCAGTAAATCTACTGACACGGCTCCCTCGCATTTGCGCACCCTCAAATGCCAGCTGATTGCACCAGGATACGAACCTGCAACCTTGGCATGCTCTTTGAGAGGAAGGTCATGGATTTGGGAAGGATGTGGCCGTGGCTTTTTGTATCAGTGCATGGCTTTTAGTACGAGTTGGAGAAAATAATCACGAAAAACCATCCTTAAGATGGTCAGATCGACCCTACCTCTCCTTTCATTGCCATCAATGGACCGAGTCTACTTCGGTTTAACGATGATACTACCATTTAAATCCTTCAGGACAGGGCAAGGACAATCAAGCAAGGAGAAACTTCAGTAAATACACTACTCAGTTAAAACAAGTAATTTCGTGAAGAACTCTTATAACCTATATTCATACATTTTACTGCTCCAGTTCCTGATTGCAAGATGTGAAGTTATCACAAAATTTGCTTGCTCGTATCTTGGCTATGAAATGCATTCCAAGGCACCAAGCTGAATAAGGCGAGGAGGTTCAAAACATGTTATTCATGCCAAGAATACTCACTCATACAATGCTACCTCAACAATGCATGTCCAAGAATATCAGCAAGAATACACTGGTGAAAATAAGTAAACATGGGTAGCACAAATAAAGTGTCTTGAACGGTTATTGTTTATTTGTTTTTTGGTTGGTTGGTTGGTTCCTTAGTTTAGGGGCTGCGACAACGCGGTCATGTAGCCCCGTGTACTTTGGGTGTGTGTAGAATCTGTCTGATAACCGGTGTTAATTGTGATGACTGTATTAGTGTGTGTATCTGTTTTTTTTTTTAATTCTAGTAGGGACTGCAACTTTGAATTTTCAAATAGTTCCTACTTTTGCCGCCAAACGCCACCGTCAACGACTACTAGGCCTAGTTCAGAACTAGCTACTAGACGCCACCGCAGTCGGATCTTGGCAACGAACGTAGCAACCTAAGAGCGTTGTTTACATTCTTAACCTATCCAATTTAGTTTCACACAGGTGTAATTAGTGGAAAGATCTTTAACATGCCATAAATCTATGACATGGGACCGCCGGCTTTACTTCCCCTCCGAAGGAAGGCATACTGAGGGATTTTTAACGCTCTTAAAAAATCCGACGGCTTCGGCCGGGTTTGAACCCGCTATCTTGGGCATAGAAGCTCAGCATGCTACCAACTACGCCACCGAAGCCGCCTATTTTTTTTGTTAATTTACGGAACGTAAACGTCAATATACTGTAGATGGTGTTGCATGGGAACCACGTCGACAATAATCCCTCACCGCACAAGTGACGTGGTGTGAGTGTGCCAGTCGAAAGTGAGCAAAACAGTGCATCAAGACGAGTTTGGTTGGTTGGTTCCTCAGTTTAGGGGCTGCGACAACGCGATCATGTAGCCCCGTGTACTTTGGATGTGTGTGTTAATCTGTCTGATAACCGGTGTTAATTGTGATGACTGTATTAGTGTGTGATATGCGTTTTTAATTCAAGTAAGGACTGCAGACGATAATTTCAAGTAGTTCCTTCTTTCGATACCAAATGCTACCGTCCACAACACCTAGCTGTAAACTTCGCTACTACTAGATGCCATCGCAACCAGCGCCAGGTGACGAACGTTGGAACTTAAGAGCATTAAACAAACCTAACCTACAAATTTTGGCCTCACACAAGTGTAGCTAGTGGAAGGTTCTTTTTCATGCCATAAATCTATGACGTGGCACCACCGGCTTTACTTCCCCTCCGAAGGAAGGCATACTGAGGTATGTTTAACGCTCTTAAAAACTCCGACGACTTAGTGTTTCGGCCGTTAACGTGAAAACGCGCCAGGTTTAGCGTCATGTACCTGATTCGGGTGGTTCCCCAGGAGGAGTATATCACAGTGATGTCCTTCTATAAATGACGGAACCTCTCGGAGGCCGCGTGTTGGACGGGCCATTCAACGTAGCAGCCTGTCAAGCAATGCACTGGCGCTAGCAACAGCGTAGCGCCCAACTAGTTTAACACATTTACACCCTTGTTAACGTACTTAATGATCGCCATTGCTTACATGAATGTCAGAGTAGTTGCTGGAAATGCTGACCTTCATTTTTTAGACTCAAGTTGCACCGACGTAGGAAGTTTTGGTACACTCGCTGTAATTGATCCTTACTGATATTTCGCATCAGTGCAGTTAGTTCGGTCTCGAGAGTCTTCAGAGTTCGCGGATTGTTTCTACATACCTTTTGTTTGAGATTCCCTCCAGAAGTAAAAATCGCACGGCGTTGATACTTACGAACACATATTTTACTGTAAGACTTCTTCTTAAGAAGATACGTTTCCACTAGGAAAGTTCGTTGTTTTGTTCCATACCAGACCATGTTCATGGGATATGAGAAAGGCGACAGTACTTAACCACAAGTCTTAACTCTCTCAACTAATGTATCTTGCCAGCAGCGTATGTAATCAATGCTATGACAGCACCCAGGGCTTCCCGACCCACTGTTTTGTCATCGGTACATGCTAGTTATCTGGCCGTGACTCAATCGCAATCTACCCGCAGCGCCACCCTGGCTAGGTTCCGTCATTTAGAGAAGGACCTCGCTGTATAAAAGGAGGCGACGAGCGACTTCGACTGCCCTTAATCACTCAGAAAGCTTGTGTGTGCTTCGTCATCTGGCGGGAAGAACTGAGGAAGAACTTCATCAATATTTCAATATTTTGATGCATTCAAGGTGATAGCTTTCTTGTGTTTGCGTGGAGGGAGAAAATAATATTTATGATAATCAGACAAAATTAAAGTTAAATTTGATTACCTGACCTAAGTATCTTATTGTAAACATTACAAAAGGTGGTTCCTCACACAACGTAACCTTCTTAATAGTATATATTTTTCTTGGCCTGTTGGTTCGATGCCCACTCGGCCAGGGAATTATTTTATTTAAGTAACTTTCCAATTATCGCACACATACTCGTACGTGAATCAAATTACAATTTACAACACGAATACCTATTATTCCAACCGGTCTTACTAGTCCGGCGTATTAAGGGAAGTATTGTGCAAATCGAGGTAAAATCGATTTTATTTTTTAGTTACGTTAAGGGGGTCCATATGGAACGTTTTCAGCCACGGAGATATTCTGTACACCCCCTGGTTAATTTTTTACTGCCCCCCAAACATGTGATGGGGCGCGTACCCTTATGTTATGGGTTAAAAATTTGTAATTATTTGTATGGGCAAAATTAATAACATTAGTATCATTTTCGATATTTTGGGGGGCAAGGAATTCTTTTTGGGGTCATTTTTCTTGTCGGGGTCAGGGGTCAGCGCTACAGGGCGCGGGGGGTCAAAAGCCGTAAAACTTGGTTGATGCATATAATTTTCAAGGTATTTTGGGGCGTAGTATTCATTTCTGGGTTAGTTTTTGTTCTAGGAGGTAAGGGGTGGGGGCAGTGAATCGTGGGAGGCGGAACTACGGCAGCGGTGGACACAATGATAGCAAACTGGTTCTTATAATGATTCATTTCCAAGGTTTTCGGCGGTGTAGAATTCATTTCTGGGGTAGTTTTTGCTTTAGGGGGTAGGGTCGGGGGTGTCAATATCGGAGGCGGTGCTACAGGGGGCGGGGGATCAAAAACCTTAAAGCCTGGTTGATGCATACCATTTTGAAGGTATTTTGGGGCGCAGAATTCATTTCTGGGTTTGGTTTTGATATAGAAGGTATGGGGTGGAGCCAGTGAATCCCCCGGGGAGGAACTACGGGGACGATGCAGACAATGACAGCAAACATATGCTTATAAAATCTCATTTCCAAACTTTTTAGGGGTGTAGAATTCATTTCCGAAGTCATTTTGTATTTAGGTGATCGAGAGCGGTGGTTTAAAGGATGCTGTTGTAAAAATATTATGCTTGACAGTGGTGTTGTTAAGTATTATGTATTCTTTGGATAATTTGTTTAATCAAAATACCATACAGTAAAATCGAAATTTCTGACGGTATCTTCTTCTTCGAAAATACTATGTACACAAATCGAAGTTACTGGTGCCCTGAAAAGAAAAGAAGTTCATAAATATTTCGTATTTCTTGAAAGAAGAAGAGAAGGTCTCAGTATTAATTCAGAACCTTACCGATACCGTTACGTCACGTCTCGCAACCCCCACATCGCAAAGGGAAGTGCTAGAAAGACCTCATTTTGCACAACCGCACCGAGTTGTACTGCAGGATTCCCGCAAAGACTTCATCTTCGAAGGAACGACAGCTTGTCTCGGTTAAAAAAGATCGTAGCCTATTTTTAAGACTGTCCGACTCGTCCGGGCAATCTAGAAGTCTTTTTCAGCCCAGAAAATCACACTTACACTTCAGCACTCTCTGAAAATGGTGAACTTAGATTTGGAAATAAAGTAGACCTCTTGCCATGTTGGTACCTGGCGAAGAAAATCCAGCGCAGCAGTGCCTCGACTTCGACATGGTGGTGCCGCCGCAGACAATTATAGCCTTCCAAATCTTGGAAGCACCTTCGCCGATTATGGGAGGAAGTTCCTTTCTTACATGAACAGTCTTGGGTATTTGAAAGCGCGAAGGATGGACGTGGTGTTCGACGAATACGTCAGTACATCATTGAAGTCTGCTTTACGAATGAAAAGAGGACGGGTTCGTCTAAAATGGAGCCAACAAAACAAGTTCCGAAAAATAAAAATGGTCAGACTTTTGAGATGCAATGCGAATAAATAAGAATTGTTCACGTATCTTGCTAATTACATCAGCACGACAGCATTTTCCCGAAAAGTTGTCGTCACGCTTCAAGAAAGAGTTCTTTGCAATGTCCAAAGCGATTTATCAGGATTGATGCCTTGCTATCACGAAGAAGCTGACGGCAGAATGCTTCTACATGCCGCAGACGGCGCAAGACAAGGATGCAGCAGGATCTTGATCAGGACAGTAGACACCGACGTCGTCGTGTTGGCTACTACCTTGCTGGATAATCTCCATGGATGTGAACAGCTGTGCGTTGGATTAGGCACGGGGGAATCATATCGATTGCTGGATATCCGTGCTATTGCACATCACATAGGACCGGAGAAGTGTGCTGGGCTGCTGGCATTTCACGCCTTCACAGGTTGCGATACGACGTCGTCCTTCAGGAGCAAGGGAAAGCGGTCTTCCTGGGCAGCCTGGAAAGCTTTTCCAGAGGCCGACAAAGTTTTCAATTCCATGTCTCAACTCCTCACTCCAGCAGAAGTACAGAAAATTGTACCTGCACTGGAGAAGTACGTCTTGATCCTCACGACCGATGCAGCGACGAAGACAGCGTCAACGCGGCGAGGAAGACTTTGTTCTGTTTAAAAGTACGGGAGATTGAGAACATCCCCCCAACCCACGACGATTTCATCCAACATGCTCTGCGAGCATCTCTGCAAGCAGGGCACGTATGGATCAGGAGCCTGGACAAAACATCGCCGCTTCCGAATCCCCAAGAGTGCGGATGGATGCGAACAAGCGAAACTCCAGTTACTTGGAAGGTAGGCAAGCATTCGTATAAAGGGCTTTCGTTTTACTTTATAAGAATACCAAGTAACCGCAAAAAAAAAAAAAAAAAAAAAGATTTTTAGTTAAAATGGACCCTAATTTCGCCTGCGGCAAAAGTGTGCCAGAAAATTGTGGCCTGTTCGTGCAGAGCGATGTGCAGTACAACTCGGTGCGGTTGTGCAAAAGCAGGTGTAACCCCTCTTACCTTATCCGCCCACGAATAAAGAGAATCAGAAAGAAAAGGAGGTAGACAGGGATAACGGAGAACTTGCTCCGAGAGTGGAAGTGGACCCTAGACGAAGAGGGTGGTTTAAAATCTAGAGTAGAAGTGGTTCTGGGCGAAGAGGGTGGTTTTAAAATCCATTACTATACAAGGATAGATAATGCAGACAAAATATCCTATATTTAAGAAAAAGGGAAAAATACATATATCACCAAAATACACGTGGTCACACTTAAGACAATACCCCTAGAGAGGAGGACGGTGACAAGAAAATTATTGGAAACTGAATAATGAAAATAAAATAATGTCTTTTCTATTTTGATATTAAAGGAAAATCCGTCACCTCGGTTGGATAACCGTATATATAATGACATTAAAAGCGAGACGGGGAGTTCATTTTCATGTGATAGTGTAATCCAGTCTATCTCAAGTCTTAATGGCGTCACCATCCAATTGTTATATTACAGAATTAAAAACAAGGAACTTAAGTAGTCAAACACTAGTAAAAACAAAGATATCACACTTGAGTCTCTATATGTCCGGTCGCTAACAAAACCAAGGAGATCACACATCTTCAATCTTCTCAGAGATTACACTGCTTTCCATGGCCCGGGCTTTGGCGATTGACGCAATTATGGGGTAGTACAGTAGAAGTATTGTGACAGACCAACTGTCACAGACTCCCCAACCAAGACGATGGGTGATGATAAGGAAGTATTGTTCGCTGTCCACCATGGCAATCGGGAAGAGGACCTCCAGGTCCGCCAGCATAACTCGAAGACGCCTCCACAAGATTACAGATGCCATCGATGAAGAGAAATGGTACTTCCAATCCAGGCCTAGATTGGTATCACCTTCTATTAATATGCACCGTAGTAGATGAAATCTGATCAGCCGCAACACCTTTCTTACAATCGTAGGATGAACTAAAGTGCCCCTCAGCACACATCGGCGTTTCACACCGCCCTTGGTAATAAGCCATTAAGTTTCCTTCCCTAGAAACAATATTTTGTTCGAGCGAGGTAGACTTTTTTTTTTACATCTGGTCGTACTAGACGTCGTCCTAGACCAGATCCAAATATTAAGGTTGTCATTTCCATGCAACAAAATGAGTAGATAGATTTTGCTGTCATATTCAGCTTGAAGAAGTCTCAACTTAAGGTTTTTGATGTTCATAGAACTTGTTTTTCTTTTATGTCTCATTATCCAATTAGGTAGCAGGAACCGTAAAAGAAAAATATATAGGGACAAACATTACCCAAAAGAAACTGGGAAATAACATCGTAAAATAGAAACCCAAGAAAGAGAGAAATAAGAATAAGACAAGAAGGAAGAAAAAAATTTAAACCATGCCATAAGAGAATCTTAAAGGAAAAGAAGAGTCAAACTCATCAGCTTTCCCCCTATCATTTATCAACCATCGAGTTTCAACTCCATCTAGAAGTAGCACCAACATATTGAACGATACAATAGATGAAATGTATGCATAATCCATATATTATTTACTCCACATACTCTTATGATCTTTTAAAGATTCACCATAGCTTAAATCATTTGCGTGCTTGTCTTTCAATTATATCTTTTAGATAAAGGAAACTCAGCACATCACTCTTTTAGATAAAGGTAACTCTGCACATCGCAACCAACTACTGCTCCTATCCGCCTACAGTGGCCATACGAAGGCAGAAAGAACGATAATGAATTACAACGTACCAGAATCCCTCAATTTGCATTCACGTTATACATATCAGAAATCCAACAAGATACTCCTCTCTATAACCATATTCACTCAGCATAATACAATCAACGATTTACCCTCTAACAAAAGCATAATACTTACATTTATGCCAAGGTGCTGGTATCACAATACAAGTTACGGACTAGGGAACAACACGCCAGTGTCTCACAAGGCATGAATTACGAGAATATTACTCAAAATTACCAATTCAACTCTCTTCTTTTCCGGCAAAAAATATAACTTAATGTTAGTTTATCCTCCTGTAACAAACCTCATCTCATACCAGGTAGGGGACATTCACATCATCGATTAAAAGCAAATAGCTCTGTGATGTGAAGTAAGATAATACTATACAAGAAAGTACTCAACAAATATACCTCCAATCACAATATCCAACTCCCGTGCCAACGCTCCAACAACACGCACGAGAACCAGACACAACCTATCATCCTTGAACCCTTCAATTAACAACACCACTAGTGCACAGAACTGTTGATCAGTATGACAACTCAGCAATCAACAAAACACACCCATTTTACAAGGTATACATAACACTTTTACAAACCTACAATCCTCCTTGTTGCAACCACAGAAGAAAACCAGCCGACTAACAGAACAAGCTGCAGGTATCAGTGACCAACGAACTAGCATAACTACTATAGCCACAAGAGAAACATTGCAGATTCTAAACGTCAAAACAACGTAGCCTATCACCAATTACTACAACTGATCTATAACAACAGCTCAGCATACCAACACTGAAACATCCCCAAAACAATTCTACAATAAACAAACCATAAAATAAATTTAGCCTCACCGAACCACAATATATTCCCTGTGCTACCAACCGCATCACAAAATCAGGCACACAATCATTCACACACGACAAGAAATACCCAAACAGTAAGTCGGAGAAAATATCCACGAGGATTTCAAAAAGATGGCATAAAATGGGATGACTTCAGTGGAATACTAACTCGACCCACAACTATAGCATTATCAAAATCGCATTAAACGCACACATACTCCCGAATCTTGAGCTGAGAACTGAACTCAGGACTCTAAGGCTACAATCAAGGCAGAGTACTGGCTCCACAAAACAGAATCACACACATAGCACACAATCAACTCTCGCACCAACTCCAGTGTGAACACTAAAACAGTGCTAAGACCGCAGTTCACAACTTTTCAAAACACTACTCTAACAACAAACCTTCTTTACAACTGACCAGATGAAGCACGAAGTCAGGTCCAGTGACAACAAACAAATAACACTGAAAGAAATCTCCGTCGTGTATACCAAATAACAACGATAGCAACAAACTCAGTACCTGAGCCGATCCACTGGATCTCACACTTAATACATTCATTTTCACCCATAAAACTCGCAGCACAAGCAACCAGTAGCTCTAAAACAGTCCCTAATTCAGCATTACAACCAATTTCCAACCGATTTAACCCAAAACACATGTCACCACAACTAACGTTCACCAAAATAAGACACGTGACATCACCTAAAGAACGACACCGTAAAACACACAGAATCACTACCCACCATAAACATTTCCAAGAGAAATTTCCGACACGCACTTTAAGTTTCACGGAGCCTAAAACCAAGATTTTGGAACCGCTCGCAAACACAATCCCAACCTCTACATCCTTTAAACGAACCGAATCAGCCTGCACAACCGCCTCACGCAGCTCCCCCATCTCATTCGGGCGAAAACCCGCACTCACACATGAAAGCCATTCAGGAGTAATCCCAGATAAAATAAGAGAAATAATTTCCCTCTCAGACAAATTTACGCTAAAAACCTTAATATATTTGGTAATATCGGCAATATAAGAATTTAACGATTCATTTAAATTCTGCCCACGGTACAAGTACAATGCCTTCATCTGATCTAATAACTTCATAGGCACAAATACCCTAAATACTTCGGCAATAAAATCTTTTATACTTATGCCACTACCATTTTGCCTTACATCAAACCACTCTTTCCCATTCCCCTCAGATTCATTTTTTAAAGTAAACTCATCAGAAGAGAAAATCTTTCGATCATCCGCACGGAATTGATGACTTACTTCTCCTTTAGTACCGTTAGAAAATTTACAATGTTGTACAGTATGGTCCGGGTCCGTAACATATGTCGAACCAAGAGACCCCTTATTACCATTAACATTAAATTCCTCATCACGTATCGATGGAACTGAAACAACATTACTACACCTTCTTATATTTTCAGTCCCTGATAATGAAACCGAAGTTCTGAATAAGGAATTTCGCGTTGAACAATTTTCACAGAAACACGACACTGAACGCACATTAGGATTACCTAACCTACAACCAACGTTATTACTTACAGACGGTAGAATTTGACTAGTATTATGCCTCGGTCTAGGGCCATTTACCCTAGTCATAGTTGGCAATCTATTCATTTCTGACGTAATAACCTCAGAAGTAGATACGCACTCTTTGTTATTCGTAGGAACGTGCTGTACAATATTTCCCTCAGACAATATTTCATACCCTACAGCGGTAGATACTCCCGAATATGGAGAACAATAAATAACGGTATACTTAGGTACCGATCCAGAAATCGAAACACCAAATTGTACAACATGGCCATTACATAACCTAACTTTATCACCAACAACATTTGAGTCGTACCAATTACAAGTTGACTCAACAGACGGTAAGGTATTGTGGCATGAAACGACATTCGTAGCCAAATGTTCAGAAGTGCACGACAGATTATTTCTCACACCGGTACTCGTAGTGTTTGCAATAGTATTACTTCTATTCTTCACAATACTAGACTTGGAAAGGTTTTGCATAACATCTAAATTCAACGGCATCATAAAACAATCATTAGAAGGCATATTACTTACATTAGACTCAGCTGTTCCCGGGATTAAATTCATATTAGCCAAAACGCCATCTCTCGCGACATGCAATGACTTAGCGATCAATCCAACGTTATTAGAATCCACAACAACAGTCAGAATCTCAACAGTAGGGCCAACACAATTTCGTTGTTGAGATAAGGCCAACTGATCTTCCACAACACAAGGAATATTGACATGATTCCCCATTTGATTCACTGTTGAAACAGAAACATCCACATCGTTAAAAGGCGAAGGCCTAATCACACTCAATCGATGAATTCACAATCATCAATATCTCCGAACATTCAACTAATTGTAACCGAGCCTGTAATACTCTTTTCAAAGCACTAATAGATTGCTTTTCGGAAGCGTTAAGTAAATCATTACACCGGAGGTATAGATACAGGATTCGAGCCTGTAATTTGGTTAGTTGCGCAGAGTTACACTTTACTTCTGAAAACAGAAGTTAACAACATTGACAATATCACTTACAGTTTGACATAACCTTGACTCACGCAATTGATATTCCGCTTCAGGTAACATAGGAAAGGACACTGGGAATGCAGCTCCCAAAATAAGACTTTCTCTAGCAACTTTTGGATCGCTCGGCACATTAAGGTTTCTTAGAAGTAATTCATACTCCACTTCTTCATCATATAGATGTTGTATCTCAATTTCCCGATTACTCATCGATATATATGGTATGATAATATTCATTAATGGGAAAAAACCAATATAACCACCAAACACTGCCACTATCTAACTCCAGATTTACTGAAACGTAACCACGCTCTGCTACCAAAATAACTGTAACCCCCCTTACATTATCAGCCCAAGAATAATGAGAATCAGAAAGAAAAGGAGGTAGACAGGGATAATGGAGAACTTGCCCCGAGAGTGGATGTGAACCCTAGCCGAAGAGGGGGGTTTAAAATCTAGAGTAGAAGTGGCCCTTGGCGAAGAGGGTGGGTATAAAATCCATTACTATAAAAGGATAGATAAATCAGACAAAATATCCTATATTTAAGAAAAAGGGAAAAATACATATATCAACAAAATACACGTGGTCACACTTAAGACAATACCCCTAGAGAGGAGGACGGTGACAAGAAAATTATTGGAAACTGAATAATGAAAATAAAATAATGTCTTTCCTATTTTGATATTAAAGGAAAATCCGTCACCTCGGTTGGATAACCGTATATACAGTGTGGTCCACCCGCCCCTTATTATTTAGTTTTATGAAACCCAACTAACATCTCAATTCTCCCGATGGTCGATATTGCTCTGCGCTATGACTGTGTGACAGCAATGTAATTGGGTCACGGGTCTAGCATAGAAAAACCGACCTTAAACGTTTCCCCGCCAAATACTACGGCCCATTCTACTAACATATGACTTACTGCTCCCTGAAATAACACACATACACGTAATACGATCGAATTAATAGCTTACGCCACGTGATCTGTAATAGTAGAAAGTTAAATCAACACCATAAACCATGATTGAAGGCTTTGAGATGGACTTAAACGTTTGAGGTGGGACGGCTACAGTAACTACAGAACGTTTAGCGTGCTGCATGTACCATGTGATGGTGGCTGAGAGGTTTAAAGCCTGACCGTACGTGGTGGGCCCGAGAGGGTAGAATGCTGCGTCGAATCCAGTAGTAGGCATACTTTTTTTGAACGAAAGCCCACATTCAATTTTAGTCGGGATGTAACTACATTGCCACATTTATTGCCTTACGACGTATTTTTGTGAAGAGTAGCCTACGTTGAATTTTGATGATTTATAAAGAAAATACGATCGAATTGGTGCGATATGCCACGTGACCTGTAATGGCAGGAAATTAAAAAACTGGCATGAATATTAACATAACATATCGATGTGTTGCTCCGGAGGTCCGGGTTCGATTCCCAGCTCTGCCAAGAAATGTAATACATGTCTGATGGCTGAAATTGGGTACACGTAGCCTCGTGAAGCAAATATAAGAAGAAGTGGGTTCGATTCCCACCTCAGCCACCCTGAAATGGTTTTCCGTGGTTTCTCACTTCTACTCCGGCCAAATTCCGGGACGGATTCTATCTAAAGGCCACACCCGCCTCCTTCCCAATCCTTAATTGCAAATACACACACCATTACAAGCCCGCAATAACTCAGGTTATCAGACAAATTCTACAAACACACCCAAGTAAACGGGGCTAAATGTCCGCGATGTTCTAGCCCCTCAAATGAAACAAAACAACAACATATCGAAGGATATTCTGATCGCCAGTGCTTGCATCGAAGTATACGTATTCCTTAGAAATTCCCATGGTATTATTAGCATACTTTCGATTTTTGCAAAAAATGGAAGTAGACTTATGAGACCTACACAGGGCCAAAAATTGTGTGTCTGTCTGAGTGTGTGTGACTGTGTGTCTGTGTGTGTGTGAGTGTGTGTACTCTGAATGTCTGCCCCTCTATCAATTCGAACACGGTGAAACCGAATTGAACGAAATTTAGTACAGAGGTAGCACTAGCGTAGAACACCTCAGTGTCATGTTTTATATGGCCGCCATCTTGACGAAAACGTAATGGTGGCCATCCTAATATTAAAAGCTTGAATCAAATTGCGACCAATCTAATAACCTGATCTCTACCAGATTTTGCAACAACATACCTTAATGTATAGAGAATCTTTTGACCACACTACAAGGTCATCCGGCCAATAATGTGTGGATAGCGGCCATGTATGTGTGCAAATCGATTCCCCTATCTTTTCAAACACGGTGAAACCGAATGGAACGAAGTTTGGTACCGAGGTAGCAGTAGCAAAGGCCACCTCAGTGTCATGTTTTCTATCGCCACCATCTTGACGGAAACGGAGTGGCGGCCACCAAAATGTTAAAAGCTTAAATCAAATTACGACCAACCTAATCATTTGATCCCTACCAATTTTTTCAACAACATACCTTTTTGTGGGAAGCATCTTATGATTGAACTACAAGGTCATCAGCCCAATAGTTTGCAGATAGTGGCCATATATGTGTGAAAATCGATTCCGCACATCAATTCAAACACGGTGAAACCGAATTGAATGATTTTTTTACAGAGATAGCACTAGCAAAGGGCACATCATATTCATGTATAATATCCGTATAGCACGTTGTATTTCAAGAAGCTACTACAACAAACATTCAATTATACTCCTTGAAAAGGACAAAGAGTTATAACAATACCCATGCATTTAGGAGAAATTAGGCAATACGTTCTTTACCGAACATCTTGTTTTGTTATTAAATTTTAACAAAAAGTCATAGCATATCTTTAGGCCCGTATCACACGACACTCGCTGGCATGGAAGCTGCTGTGATCGCTGGTACAAAATCCTGTATGATTCTGTTCTCTTCGTCAGTACACCTGCTTGTATGACCGAAGTGTATCACACGCTAGCATCTTGTACGCTAAGTTGTATGAAATAAAAACCGAAGGGCTATCGTTTGAGGGCATTATTTGCAATTCTGTCGCCTTATTAACGCAAAGTGGTCGCGAAACTTGCTTTAAGTAAATTAGAAACCATGCCAGGTACTGAATGAATGCATTCCAATCAATATTTAAGATCTAACTGTAATAATTGATTATTTTACCATGAGAGTTAATAAGAAGCGCAATAAAAACTTCCAGAGTGTGTTGGAACTGTGTGCAAGTGTTATTGCGTCCGCTAGCTCTTTCGAAGATCCCGGGTTCAAGACTATCCAACGGCAGATTTTTAAAATTCTTGTTAACTATTTCATTATACCCTCCCTACCTCGTACAGCAAGATTTCAACTTGGTTTTGTTCACATTATCTTCGAAGACGATAGGGAAAGCTATTTTCTTGTCTCATTTAAATGGCTATTTTTCCCTAAATACTGTTCAAAACCAAGGATGGATACTATTCGTTATAATTATTATTTTTAGTCGATTTTATCCTCCAGGATAGGTTTTCCCACGGACTCAGCGAGGGATCCCATCATTACTGCCTCTACGGGCAGTGTCCTGGAGCTTGAAACATCTCGTCTGGGAGATACAACTTGGGAGGTGTGATCAGCACCTCGCCCAGGCGGCCTCACCTGCAAAGCGAACAGGGTCCTCTTGAGGGATGGGAAGGGAGGGGCGGATCGGGAGGGATAGGTAAGGAAGAGGGAAGGAGGCGGCCGTGGCCGTACGGTAGGTAACATCCCGCCATTTGCCCGAAGGCGAAGTGGGAAACCACGGAAAACCACTTTCGAGAATGGCTGAGGTGGGAATCGAATCCCCTCTACTCATTTGGACCACCCGAGGCTGAGTAGACCCCGTCCCAGTCTCATACCACTTTTCAAATTTCGTGGCAGAGCCGGGAATCGAACCCAGGACATCTGGGGTGGCAGCTAATCACGCTGACCACTACGTAACGGAGGCGACTCTATTCTCGATAATTAGAATTTTAATAGTTCAATATTTTTCCTAGAACAATAATAATAATATGACTCGTTCTGTAATTACTGCCTTGCTGCGAGGCTCAGCGGTAACGTTGTTGCTTGCTGTGCCCAAGGTTGCAGGTTCGTATCCTGGCGCAGTCAGCTGGCATTCGAGGGTGCGCAAATGCGAGGGAGCCGTGGCAGTAGATTTACTGGCACGTTGAAGATCCCCTTCGGAGCTAAATTACGGCACCCCGGCATATCTAAAAGCTAGAGCAGTTAAAAGGGACGTAAAACCAATATTTGTTTTGTGGGTCGTCTGAGTGAGTCGGAGTTTTCCTTTAAACAAAGGTTGTCAAAATTTCGAACACTTGCTACGATGAATATACAGGATACCTTGCTTTCGTTCTACAGATCATTATGTCGTCGTCCAATCTGGCTGCGTACCATCGGGTAAGTACGGTGCTTTTGAGGACCAAATAAAAAATCACTCGTTGGAACAGATAGATATGCGTCCATAATACATCCACAATAAACGACATTAAGCAAAAAAAAAAAAACTAGATCAAGGTTCGAACCTACTACAATGCGACTTCCTTGACGCTACTCTAGCAATTCCTGATTTAGCCACCATAGCTACCGAGAACCATGGTGTATTGCTGGCACGTATTGAATCTATTCGTAGACACTTCCTGTCCAAATGTAAGAAGGTGTTATTCGGAGCTCTGATCGTTTCAATCAAGCATTATATTTGAGGTCATTGAAAGAACACTGCCACTATTTATTTCTACTATATTCGCGAGAATGTACTCAACAGTAAAGTTGTACAATGGACGTAAAGGAGCAGGTACTAATGTTTTTAGGATGACTGTGATATACGCGTTAGTTGGGTTGCCTTCCTCCAAAAAAAAATAAGGGGCTGGTGGACCACACTGTATAATGATATTAAATCGAGACGATGAGTTCATTTTCATGTGCTAGCGTAATCCAGTCTATCTCAAGTCTTAATGGCGTCACCATCCAATTGTTATATTACAGAATTATAAACAAGGAAAAAAGGAAGATTGTAGTTTTACGTGACCGTGAATCTTGTGATTATGAGCCACGGGACCTCCTTCTTACGTGGAATCCGAACCACAGGACATGGCATTTCACTTCGAAAATCTCACATGCTTTGACCGGGAATCGAACCCGGACCGCCTTGGTGAGAGGCATACAGCTAGACCGCTGAGCCACCACGCCCCCTATATATAAACAAGGAACTTAAGTAGTCAAACACTAGTAAAAACAAAGATATCACACTTGAATCTCTATATGTCCGTTCGCTAACAAAACCAAGGAGATCACACATCTTCAATCTTCTCAGAGATTACCAATCTTCTCAGAGATTACACTGCTTTCCATGGCCCGGGCTTTGGCATTGACCCAATTATGGGGTAGTAGAAGTATTGTGACAGACCAACCGTCACAGCAGGTCTTCCTTGCACTTCCCTTTGCAAATGTGGTGGTTGCGAGACGTGACGTATCGGTAAGGTTCTGATTATTACGGAAATTTTCTCATGTTCTTTGAATAAATACGAAATTTTTATGAACTTCTTATCTTCTCAGGGCACCAGTAACTTCGATTCGTGTATATAGTATTTTCGAAGAAGAAGTTATCGTCAGAAATGTTGTTCTTACTGTATGGTATTTTGATTAAACAAATTATCCAAAGAATAAATAATACTAACAACACTACTGTCAAGCATAATATTTTTGCAACAGCATCCTTTAAACCACCGCTCTCGATCACCTAAATACAAAATGACCTCGGAAATGAATTCTACGCCCCTAAAACATTGGAAATGCGTGTTTATAAGCAGATGTTTGCTGTCATTGTCTGCACCGCTCCCGTAGTTCCGCCCCGGGGTATTCACTGACCCCACCCCATACCTCCCATATCAAAACCAAACCAATAAATGAATTCTGCGCCCCAAAATACCTTGAAAATGATATGCATCAACCAGGTTTTACGGTTTTTGACCCCCCGCCCCCTGTAGCACCGCCCCCAGTATTGACAGCCCCCAACCCTACCCTCTAGAACAGAAACTATCCCAGAAAGAATTCCACACCCCCATGAAAACCATTGAAATGAATCGTTATAAGCACCCGTTTGCTATCATTGTGTGCACTGTCCCCGAAGTTCCGCCCCCCACCCCTTACCCCATAGAACAAAAACTAAACCAGAAATGATTTCTACGCCCCAAAATACCTTGAAAATGATATGCATCAACCAAGTTTTACGGCTTTTGACCTCCCGCTCCCTGTAGCGCCGCCCCTCTGCCCCCGGCAAGAAAATTGACCCCAAAAATGAATTCCTTGCCCCCAAAAACATGGGAAATGATACTAATTTTATTAATTTTGCCCATAAGAAAATAATTACGAATTTTTAACCCATATCATAAGGGTACCCGCCCCATCACATGTTTGGGGGGGGGGGGGCTTTAAATATTAACCAGGGGGTGTACAGAATGCCTCCGTGGCTGAAAATGTTCCTTATGGTCCCCTTAACGTAACTAAAAAATAAAATGTTTTTACCTCTATTTGCACATTTGGTTGAATATATGGCGTTAAGCCACCGGACTATGCGTGGCAACAGGTGCAATGTCGGTGTCTCACCCGCGAACTGTGACCTGTGAGCTACCCCTGCACGTTAAGAATAAATACAGAAATAAATCATTAAATAAATAAGTTTAAATAATTAAATACTACCCTACTAATGTATCTTCTTTCACTCCGTTTTTGATTCGTTAAATATTTTGAATATTTTATAGCTGTTTCCTACTATTTTTGTTGTATATTTAGGGGTTTGTGACATCGTGGTCATCAACCCCGTTTACTTGAGTGTGTGTGGAATCTGTCTTATTACCTATGTTATTGTGGTGTCTGTACTAGTATGTGCACGTTTAACTGGAGCTGGGATTGGGGTGGAGACAGTCATGGTCTTAATTAAAATACCAACTCGGTACATATCAGGAACAGAAATGGGAAACCTTGGAAAACTACTTCTAGATTGTTTAACTTCTTAGAAGTCCTCACGACGCTGAGTGCACTCCGTTTCATCTCTTAGGTCAGAATTAAATTTCTTAGCGGGGCCGGAATGGAACAACGGACCATTAGAGATGTGTCTGAATCTGCAACCCTGGACCGCAGAAGGCAGCTGCAGTTTTATCCTACAGGGATCCACCGAATGTTCCAAACGTGGCAAAGCATTCTCACATAGGATGTTTGATGTAGTATACCTGTCTGGCTACTTTGTAATTCTCCACTGAAGCGTTATATTGGGACTCGATTGAACACATAAATAAACAAGTACGGCAGCCATAGAAACACTCAGTTTCATTTTGTGTAGAAATTATGGTACTGAAATTGCACACGATATGTCTGACGAATCCATAATGAATGCATAATCTCCCCGACTTCTGTAAGCGTGAATTTGCTGCATTAAAGCTCATCAATGCTCCCTTAATTATAATCACAGATGAATAATCATGAAACGCTCATGTGTAATATTGAATTGTATTACACACTAGTTGAACTACTCCCATATACCAGCAGGAATAACGTGAGAAGAGAAATGTTGTCTTGGAGCAATGCACCATATTACATGTTGACAGAAATTGTTTCAAATGTAAGATACCATATTGGCCCGAAAATAAGTGGCCCCCGCATATAAGCCGCACCCTCAATGTTCGAAGAGGAAAAAGGAGAAAAAGTTTATGTCCGAAAATAAGCCGGATTAACGGAAGACACATTTATTTTCGTGTACTTACCAACATGTAAACATTTTTTTCTGACATCCGTATTTTCATAATGTCGATTATTCAGGTCCGTATTGACGTAACTATATCTTTGAAAGAATAATAGATTTTCCGCCTTCAATACTGTTTATTTCTATTTACTTACAGGGACTAGTTTCGGGGGCTAATACTCCCCCTTCCTCAGCCTGTCTAACAAAACTTCACAAAGGAAAAACTTTCCATGTATAAGCTCACACAAAACATATGAAGAATAAAGAATAATGAAATAATAATTATTTACAATCCCGCTCGACGCTCCAAAGAAGATACTCCTATTGGATCACTCAGGCCTAGGCGCATCAGAACTCCTGAATTGGGCCGGTGCTGCGGTCCGCTGTCCCCACTGCGTCATTGTGGGACCAATCTAGTCCCCTTGTTGCTCTTGGCAAACGTCAAGGCGGAGAAAATTTGTGGCCGCGTCACGCGCCACCAAGAACTGCAGTGCGCAGAGCGTGAACAAAAACTAACTGGATGCGTCTTGCGAAGTCTCTTACAGCTGAGTGTTAGTGACGTGCTTGGGAAAAGGTGGCAGTTGGGGTTGTGGGAGATGGGAGGCTAAGGAAATGAGAATGAGTGAGGTTTGTTGATGCGCTGTGTATTGCTGTTAAGGAGATTGATTAATACGTAGAATGAGAGGTGTCAATCTTTAGTATGTTATGAAAAATGATGGGTATGAATAGTGGAATATAGCGGGAATTTTATCTATTACTGTATAATTCGTCTATTAATGTTCTGTATAAAATGCTGGTTTCAAATATTATTTCAGTAAGATTGTGTGAAGGGTTGAATCTCTGTGCTTTGTCAATTTCTATTTGTTCCAAAATATTCATGAGCGTGCCTTTATTTTCTTGATGTAAAATTTCTAAGTCATTGTCTATGGTTGTGAATTTATGCCCAGTTTCTGCCATGTGGTTGCCCATCGCTGAAAATGTATTATGCTTGATGGCATTGACATGTTCCAAAAATATGGTGTTGAACCCTATCCCCGTTTGTCCCACGTAATCGGCATTACACTCGTTATATTTAACCAAACTGACAGCTGAATCGGAGGCAGCAATTAAACGACTGCCTCAAGATGAACAAAATTGGGCACGGCATGAAGTCAACAAGAAAATTAAGAAAATTATTCAACATAAGAAGGAACATAGAATGGATTTACAACTTCAAAGAGATTGCAAAAGTTTATCAACCAAAATAGAACAGAACCAGTTAATCCTAACTAAAGCAGACAAAGGCAACACCACAGTCATTATTAAGAAGAATGATTATATTAATAAAACATAAGATTTTCTTACTAATCCCAACTTTGAGATAAATCAAAAAGACCTCACCCAATGTTTACAAAGGAAACTTAAACAGCTCCTGAAAAACACCTTATTCATCCTTGATGAAAAACAAAAACAAAACATGGTCAATATGAACCCTAAATTACCAACATTAAGAGCACTACCTAAAATACATAAAGATAACATTCCTATCAGACCAATAGTCAATTTCAGAAATGTCCGACGTACAAACTCGCTCTATTTGCTCATCCATTTCTTAAATCACATTACAAACTCAAGGCTAATGCATCCTTTAAAAATTCGATACATTTCTGTGAATTAACTAGTAAACTAAAACTTACCAGAACGCATTCTTTACACACTATAGACATAAAAGACATGTACACAAGCATACCGATTGCCGTCTCCATTGATATTATTGAGAACAACTTAAAGAATAATAGTGATTTAACACAAGTTGAGATCTCTGAATTTTTGAACATCTTAACATTCATCCTAAATAACAACCAATTTAGTTTTAATGAGAAAATCTATGAACAAAAGAAGGCCACCCCATGGGTTCTCCTTTATCAGGAATAGTAGCTAACATATTCTTAGATAATCTGGAATACGAATCAATCATTAACAAAAAGGATGGTTTGTTCTTTAGGGGACGATATGTTGATGACGTTTTCGTAATCCTTGACAACTCTAAAACGAAAATAGAAAAACTTTTACACTATTTGAACCAAATAAACAGCAACATTAAATTCACGTAAGAAAATGAAATAAACAGTACCATAAATTACCTTGATCTACAAGTCATGCATGATAAAGATCACCTGCGCTATCAAATATTCAGGAAACCAACTCAAACTAGTACTGTAATTAGACAAGATTCTAATCATCCAGCTTCCCATAAAGAGCAGCACTCGCATGTTTCGTCAATAGAGCGTTGAACGTCCCACTATCTGACGTAGATTATCGTAAAAAAGTTTCAATAATTCACCAAATTGCCGAAGCTAATGGATTCAATAGTAAATATGTTAACAATATAATAAACAAAATTAAGAACAAACCCGTTTCCAGATTAGCAAAAGAAGACAAAGAACCTTCCACATATGCAACGTTCACTTTTGTGAACCAATCCACATACAATGTTACTAGTGTACTAAAAAAATATAAAATAAAAACAGCGTTCAGAACCAATAACACTAATCATAATAAATTTGTCAACTCACATATTCTCTACAAAACCAACAAATACAGCAATTCAGGTGTCTACAGGATTAAATGTAACGAGTGTAATGCCGATTACGTGGGACAAACGGGGAGAGGGTTCATCACCAGATTTTTGGAACATGTCAATGCCATCAAACATAATGAATTTTCAGCGATGGGCAACCACATGGCAGAAACCGGGCATAAATTCACAACCATAGACAATGACTTAGAAATTTTACATCAAGAAAATAAAGGCACGCTCATGAATATTTTGGAACAAATAGAAATTGACAAAGCACAGAGATTCAACCCTTCACACAATCTTACTGAAATAATATTTGAAACCAGCATTTTATACAGAACATTAATAGACGAATTATATAGTAATAGATAAAATTCCCGCTATATTCCACTATTCATACCCATCATTTTTCATAACATACTAAAGATTGACACCTCTCATTCTACGTATTAATCAATCTCCATAACAGCAATACACGGCGCGTCAATAAACCACACTCATTCTCATTTCCTTAGCCTCCCATCTCCCACAACCCCATCCGCCACCTTTTCCTAAGCACGTCACTAACACTCAGCTGTAAGAGACTTCGCAAGACGCATCCAGTTTGTTTTTGTTCACGCCCTGCGCACTGCAGTTCTTGGCGGCGCGTGACGCGGCCACAAATTTTCTCCGCCTTGACGTTTGCCAAGAGCAACAAGGGGACTAGATTGGTCCCACGATGACGCAGTGGGGACAGCGGACCGCAGCACCGGCCCAATTCAGGAGTTCTGATGCGCCTAGGCCTGAGTGATCCAATAAGAGTATCTTCTTTGGAGCGTCGAGCGGGATTGTAAATAATTATTATTTCATTATTCTTTATTCTTCATGTGTTTTGTGTGAGCTTATACATGGAAAGTTTTTCCTTTGTGAAGTTTTGTTAGACAGGCTGAGGAAGGGGGAGTATTAGCCCCCGAAACTAGTCCCTGTAAGTAAATAGAAATAAACAGTATTGAAGGCGGAAAATCTATTATTCTTTCAAAGTTATCCGTATTTTCTTCCTGCCTATCTGTTGGTTGTGCTTTTGGCATAACGCACAGCTGCAAGTTTGAAGGCTGCATCATAAGCACTCCGAATTCTTTTGCTTGATGAAGCTTGCTGGTAAATGATCGCTCATTTTTGCGTTAAACAGGCTTTTCTTACAGATTTTACTTAGACTTAGCCAATGTAGATTATTCAAGCTGATGAAACAATAACGTGTTACCGAATAACAATTCCACCGCCAAAACAAAATTTCTCATTGTTGTTATAAAATGCCGCTTGTTTCTCTTGCAGACTGGATTGTTGCTTTGTTGCGTGATCTTGCTAATGATCATTCCTTTATAAACAGAATATAAAAATGTAGGTAGCGAATATAAGCCGCACCCAGATTTTTTACCCAAATAATTTTAATAAACAGTGCGGCTTATTTTCGGGCCAATAAGTTACCGGATATCGTCTGAGCTCGTCCGTATTTCTCTCTGTCACTACTCATTAGTGTAGTCCAGGGGTTTACAAACTACGGTCCACGGGCTAACACCGGCCCGCGAGCACCACCAATCCAGCCCTCTGCGCTAGATGCCTTTTATCGAGCCCACCATATTTAATGTTCATTACGTTGTAAAATTTCCAATTAGAGTAAATCAAACAAAATAATAATCAGATGTTTCTATTTTAACTTAACAACCAAAGAAGAAACATAATAACTGACAAACGTATTGAAATTGGACATTTTAACTGTAATCTTATCTTTATATATATAATTCTTAGACACGTGTGTATGTGACTAAACTCCTCCCAAATGGCTATGCCGATTTCGATGAAATTTTGTATGTATGTTAGAGTGGGTCCATGTATGGTGTAGATTCACAATTTGACCGGGTAGGTGGAATTTAAAATTTTAGAACCACAATTTACTCACAATTTTAGAACCACAATATACAGTCATAAACAGCCGTCATGGAAACCGCTAGCCTTATAAGTGAAGAGTGATGCTTTTGGACTGTTTGTCTCTGCACCTAGAGCCACCTGATCGCAAACTGTGCAACTACCGCCATAACATACTCTCCGCCCGTGGCGAAACGTTGTGTTTTGTAACAAAGGTGGCAGTGATGTGGAATTCTAATGTCTGTCTCTGCACGTTAGAGCGACTCCAAGTCCCGTATGCATTCATATACCATTCATCCGATTGCGATGAAACTTGGGTGAGACGTTGTGTGCACTCCAGCGAAGGTGTTTGGCTTAGTAAATCCATTTTACAATAGATAGCGCACGTCTAGATTCAACAAATGAGCGACGACGCGCGAAGCGTTTCAAAAAGGTCCCGTATGCGTTCAAATACCATTCGTCCGATAGCGATGAAACTTGGGTGAGATGTTGTGTACACTCCAGGGGAGGCTTCTGGATTGGTAAATCCATTTTACAATAGGTAGCGCACGAGTAGATTCAAGAAATGAGCGACGATGGGCGAACGTTTAAACAAAGTCCCGTGTGCGTTCATATACCATTCATCCGATTGCAATGAAACTTGGGTGAGATGTTGTGTACTCTCACGTGAGGGTTTCTAACTGAGTAAATCCATTTCACAGAAGGTTAAGAACGAGTAGATTTAACAAATGAGCGACGACGGGCGAAGCGTTTCAACAAGGTCCCGTATGCGTTCAAATACCATTCGTCCGATAGCGATGAAACTTGGGTGAGATGTTGTGTACACTCCAGCGAAGACTTCTGGCTTAGTAAATCAATTTTACAGTAGGTAGCGCACGAGTAGATTCAACAAATGAGTGACAACGCGCGAAGCGTTTCAACAAAATTCCGTTATATGTTTATATACCATTCATCGATTGAGATGAAACTTTGATGAGTTGTTGGGTACACTTACGTGAAGGTTTCTAACTTAGTAAATCCATTTCACAGGAGGTTGCACACGAGTAGATTCAACAAATGAGCGACGACGGGCGAAGCGTTTCAACAAGGTCCCGTATGTGTTCAAATACCATTCGTCCGATAGCGATGAAACTTGGGTGAGATGTTGTGTACACTCCAGGGGAGGTTTCTGGATTGGTAAATCCATTTTACAATAGGTAGCGCTCGAGTAGATTCAAGAAATGAGCGACGATGGGCGAACGTTTAAACAAAGTCCAGTATGCGTTCATATACCATTCATCCGATTGCAATGAAATTTGGGTGAGATGTTGTGTACTCTTACGTGAGGGTTTCTAACTGAGTAAATCCATTTCACAGGAGGTCGCGCATTAGTAGATTCAACAAATGAGCGACAACGCGCGAAGCGTTTCAATAAGGTCCCGTATGCGTTCAAATACCATTCGTCCGATTACGATGAAACTTGGGTGAGATGTTGTGTACACCCTGGGGAAGGTTTCTGGCTTAATAAATTCATTTTACAATAGGTAGCGCACGAGTTGATTTAAAAAATGAGTGACGGCACGCGAATCATTTCAAAAAAGTACCGAATGCGTCCAAATACCATTTATCCGATTGCGATGAAACTTTGGTGAATTGTTGTGTACACTTCAGTAAAGGTTTCTGGCTTAGAGAATTCATTTCACAATACGTAGCGCACGAGTAGATGCAACAAATGTGCGATGGTGCGCGAATCGTTTCAACAAAGTCCTGTGTGCGTTCATATACCATTTATCCGATTGCGATGAAACTTTGATGAGTTTTTGTGTGCACTTAAGTGAAGGCTTCTTACTTAGTAATCCATTTCACAGGAGGTTGCGCACGAGTAGATTCAACAAATGAGCGGCGACGTGCGAAGCGTTTCAACAAAGTCCCGTATGCGTTCAAATACCATTCGTCCGATTACGATGAAACTTGGGTGAGATGTTGTGTACACCCTACAGAAGGCTTCTGGCTTAATAAATCCATTTTACAATAGTTAGCGCACGAGTAGATTCAACAAATGTGTGACGGAACGCGAATCATTTCAACAAAGTACGGCATGCGTCCATATACCATTTATCCGATTGCGATGAAACTTTGGTGAATTGTTGTGTACACTCCAAGAAATGTTTCTATCTTAGTAAATCCAGTTTTTAATAAGTAGCGCACGAGTAGATTCAACAAATGAGTGACGGCGCGCGAATCGTTTCCACAATGTCCCGTATACGTTCATATGTCATTCATCCGATTCCGATGAAACTTTGATGAGTTGTTGTGTACACGCCAGGGAAGGTGTTCAACTTGGTAAATCCATTTTACAATATTGGTAGCGCACGAGTAGATGTAACAAGTGAGTGACGACGCGCGAAGCGTTCCAACAAAATCCCGTATGCGTTCATATAATATTCATCGATTGCGATGAAACTTTGATGAGTTGTTGTGTACACTTACGTGAAGCTTTCTAACTTAGTAAATCCATTTCACAGTTGGTAGAGCACGTGTAGATGCAACAAATGAGTGACAGCGCACGAATCATTTAAAACCAAATCCCGTATGCGTTAATTGCCATTTATCCGTTTGAGATGAAACTTTGGAGAGTTGTTGTGCACGCTCCAACGAATGTTTCTAAATTAGTTAATTCAATTCACGATAGTCTAGAGGCTGTTAACAGAAATTGAAAAAAAAAAAATGTTGTATCCAAAAGCACTTCAAGAAACAAAGTTACAACACTTTCTTTGATTGGCAAGACAACGTCTGCCGGGTCAGCTTGTATATATTTATATGTAAAGGAATGTCTGTCTGTTCGTCTTTTATGCGTTCATAAACCATTCATCTGATTGCGATCAAATTGTGGTGAGATGTTGTAGGCCTACACACATCCGGGAGGTTTATAGGCATAGTTAATCCATTTCACAGTAGATAGCGCGCGAGTAGTTTAATCAAATGAGTGATGGCGATGGTTTCAAAAAAAATTCATCCGATTGCTATCAATTTTTGGTGAGTTGTAGTGCACACTTCCGAGAAATTTATAGGCATAGTAAATCAAATTTACAATAGATGGCGCGCGAGTAGTTTCAACAAAAAGGCGTGTGATTCGTTGCAACAAAGCCCACATGCATTCATATATAATTCATCCCATTGAGATGAAACTTGGGGGAGATGTTGTGTACACTTCAGGGAGGTGTTTGACTTAGTAAATCCAATTTACAATAGGTAGCGCACGAGTAGATTCAACAAATGAAAGACGACGCGCGAAGCGTTTACACAACGTCCCGTATGCGTTCATTTACCATTCGTCCGATAGCGATGAAACTTGGGTGAGATGTTGTGTACTCTCGAGGGAAGGTTTATAGCTCAGTGAATCCATTTTGCAATAGGAAGCGCACGAGTAGATTCAACAAATGAGCGACGACGTGCGAAGCGTTTCAACAAAGTCCCGTATGCGTTCATATACCATTCGTCCGATGGCAATGAAACTTGGGAGAGATGTTGTGTACACTTCACGGAAGCTTTCTGGCTTAGTAAATCCACATTACGATAGGTAGGACCAGTGTTGATACAACAAAAGAGAGTCAACGCGCGAAGCGTTTCTACAAAGTCCCATATGCGTTCATATACCTTTTGTCCGATACCGATGAATCTTGGGTGAGATATTATGTACACTCCAGGGAAGGTTTCAGGCTTAGTAAATCCACTTTATGGTAGGTAGGGCACGAGTGGATTCAAAAAATGAGCGACGACGCGCAGAGCGTTTCAACAAAGTCCCATATGCGTTCATATACCATTCGTCCGATAGCGATGAAACTTGGACGAGATATTATGTAAACTACAGGGAAGGTTTCAGGCTGAGTAAATTCATTTTACAAAAGGAGCGGGCGAGTAGATTCAAAACACGTGTGACGACGCGCGAAGAGTTTCAACTACGTCCCGTATGCGTTCATATAACATTCGTCCGATAGTGATGAAATTTGGGTGAGATGTTGTGTACACTTCACAGAAGGTTCCTGGCTTAGAAAATCCACTTTACGGTAGGTAGGGCACGAGTAGATGCAACAAATGAGCGACGATGCGCGAAGCGTTTCAACAAAGTCCCACATGCGTCCATAAACCAATCGTCCAATAGCGATGCATCTTGGATGAGATATTATGTACATTCCATGGAAGGTTTCAGGCTTAGTAAATCCATTTTACAATAGGTAGCGCACGAGTAGATTGAACAAATTAGTAACGACGCGCGAAGCGTTTCAACAACGTCTCGTATTCGTTCATATACCATTCGTCCGATAGCGATGAAACGTCGGTGAGATGTTGTGCACACTCCAGGGAAGGTTCCTGGCTTAGTACATGCATTTTAAAGTAGGTAACGCATGCGTAGATTCATCTTATGAGCGACGATACGCGAATCGTTTCAACAAAGTCCCGTATGTGTTCATATGCCATTCATCAGATTGCGATGAAACTATGATGAGTTATTGTGTACCCGCCAGGGAAGGTTTTTGACTTAGCATCTCCGTTTGTTAATTTTTTTCGCACAAGTAGATGCAACGAATGAGTAACGACGCGTGAAGCGTTTCAACAAAAACATGTATGCGTTCATTTACCATTCATCTATTGCGATGAAACTTTGATGAGTTGTTACGCACACTCCCGGGATATTTATAGGCATAGTTAATCCAATTTACAATAGATAGCGCGCGAGTAGTTTAATCGAGTGATGGCGTTGCGTTCATACACTATTCATCCGATTGCGATCAAATGTTGGTGAGTTGTTGTGTACACTCCCAGGAACGTTATAGGCATAGTAAACCCAATTTAAAATAGATAGCCCGCGGGTAGCTTCAACAAATTTCCGTGCGATTGGTTCCAAAAAATTCCCACGTGTATTCACATACCATTCATCTGATTGCGATGAAACTTTGGTGAATCGTTGAGTACACTCCAGGGCAGGTTTCAGGCTTAGTAAATCGGTTTTACAATAGGTAGCGCATGAGTAGATTCAACAAATATGTGACGGCACGCGAATCGTTTATACAAAATCCCGTATGCGTTTATATGCCATTCATCCGATTGCATGAAACTTTGATATGTTGTTTTGTACACGCCAGGGAAGGTCTTCAACTTAGTAAATCCATTTTACAATATTGGTAGAGCACGAGGAGATTCAACAAATGAGCGACGACGTGGGAAGCGTTTCAAATGATCATGTATGCGTTCACATACCATTCGTCCGATAGCGATGAAACTTGGGTGAGATTTTGCGGATGGTTTCTGGCTTAGTACATGTATTTTACAATAGGTAGCTCACGAGTAGATTCATCTAATGAGCGACGGCACGCGAATCGTTTTAATAAAGTCCCGTATACGATCATATAACATTCATCCGATTACGATGAAAGTTTGAAGAATTGTTGTGTACACTCCAGGAAAGGTTTCTGGCATAGAGCATGCACTTTACAATAGGTAGCGCACGTGTATATTCAACAAATGAGCGACGGCAAGCAAATCGTTTCAACAAAGTCCCGTATTCGTTCATAAACCACTTATCCGACTGCGTTGAAACTTTGGTTGATCGGTGAGTACACTCCAGGGAAGGTTTCAGGCTTAGTAAATCCATTTTACAACACGTACCGTACGAGTAGATTCAACAAATGAGTGACGGCATACGAATTGTTTAAACAAAATCCCGTATGCGTTCATATGCCATTCATCCGATTGCGATGAAACTTGTATGAGTTATTGTGGACATGCCAGGGAAGGGTTTCGACTTAGTAAATCCATTTTACAATATTTAGCGCACGAGAGATGAGTGACGATGCTTGAACCGTTTCAACGAAATCCTATATGCGTTCATATACCATTCATCGATTGTGATGAAACATTGATGAGTTGTTGTGTGCACTTACGTGTAGGTTTCTAACTTAGTACATCCATTACACAGTAGGCAGCGAACGAGGTGATTCAACAAATGTGTGACAGCACAAGAATCGTATAAATGATATTCCGTTTGTATTCATATGCCATTCATCCGATTGCAATGAAACTTTCGTGAGTTGTTGTGGACTTCCCACGAATGTTTCTAAATTAGTTAATCCATTTTACGATAGTTTGGAGGCAGTTAGCGGAAATGTAAAAAAAGAAGGGTGTACCAAAAGCACTTCAAGAAACAAAATTACAACACCAACACTTTCTGTGATAGGCGTTGCAACTAGTTAACTGTATAAGATTTATCCTAAAAACTTACAGTAAGTGGCGTAAAGAAATTGAACATCGTGAATATAATAAATCAGATTGATATAACTGTAACATCCACTGACAATTGTTTACAGTTGTGGATCAAGTTTACCAGTGGTAATTATCAGCTGCGACTTCAAATGCGCATCAGATAATTTTGATCTCTAAATATGTTTTGTATATTTCATTCTTGATAATGTCTATTCACACAGATAAGTAGTAACGAAAGCAAGCCTAGCGGAGTCTCTCCCTGCGCCATAGACAGCCCATCTCACTCACCGGCTAATCCCAAAACCAAAATTTGCGCCTAATACATAACTATAGTATGTTGGTATATTGAGATAGCTAGGTATTGTACCTTTGGACTTAGTGGAGGAGTCAGTGCGGCCCATAGGCTAAACAGTTTTTAGACCCCTGGTGTAGACTGTTAGAATAAAACGTCGGACATTTACTGGCATAATAAAGGAGACGGAAATTGCAGATGCTAAGTTTAGAAATCAATTGTAACTTTACAGGTGGTCCAATTATATGAGGTATGTTCAATTGAAAACCGTTAGAAACATGTTATGTGATGTGTTGTTGTTGTTGTTGCTTCAGGTTGGAAAAAAGCATTCGCAAGTGGAGTTGAGTGTATAGTTCAGGCACGGTGATCGTATACGTGCACCTTGCTTTGTTGGTGGATGCGTGCCATGAAATCAAGTTGGTTGGTGCTATTCAGAGCCCGTCCAAGCAAGTCCAATGAGTAGTAATCCAGTTTTAACGTCAGAGGGTTGTAAGCCAGTGGAGATACATCGGAGGATGGTTGCTTTATACGACGAAAAGTGCTCGCCGAAGACAACTCTTACTAATTGGTCGCGAATGATCCACGATGGCTGTGCGGTAACGGAAGATTGGCCACATCCTCATGAGGCACACACAGTTGTGACTGAGACTCTCATGGTGGATATTGACTTGATGTGATGAATATGGACAGGGATCCGGCCCGGTGACTACGCTTCACCTCACAATCTGCGGCCATTTTGTAGGCCATGGTCCTTGATGGGATGTGGTTTCACGGGTCCTTTAATCAAGACTAGCCCGCTGAAGCGTTCGAGCCTTGGAAAATGAATTGGACGTTTCTATCTGTACTGTACGCGACATTGTCACCCTACAAATATCATCTGTTTGGGCTGTTGAAGAAAGACTAAAGGGACAAAGGTTTCACTCCGACGTGGACGTACAGGATGTAGTTATTGATTAGTTTCAGCAGCAACCAAAATCATTCGCCACCTACCCAAACAATGCGATTCCTATCTCAACGCTGGAAGTGACGTCTTTTGTAAGCATTAATGTTTAGAGTAGGAATTTAAGGTTCAAAATGTTTGTTAAAAGGGGACATATAAAGTACTTTAACATAATCGAAAAAGGTGCAAATTTTAAACGGATATATTCATACCAATTATTGTACATCATATACTGTATAGGCTAAGGATACGAAATTCCCTCATGCTAGCCTAGCATGTATTAAAATGTCTGCTTAAAACTAGTCCCAGAACACTGTTAAAACAGATAACATGTACCATTTCAAAGTTATTTTCAGTGAAGCTGCATCTTCGATCACTAAGTTAATACTTGTAAATACGTACTTCATCCTTCTTGTAGCTAGCAGCCCCCCAGGGGCTCACATCTAGTGGGACGTGGGTTGGCGACCACGGGGCCCCAGCTGAGTCCGGCATTGATTCCACTTTCTTGTGCCGGTCTCCTCTCCGGCTTCTTTCCTGTCGACCCCACTTGGTCAACTCTTGTTCACTTCCGACGCCGACGGTATTAGGGTATCCGAGGCCTAGGGAGTCTCTTCCTTTCCCGCCTTAATTGGCCTTTGTCTCATCTTTTCTGATACCCTCCTTCTGCGAGGGGTCAGCCTTCTTTTTCTTTTCCTGTTATTTCCTGCCTTCTGCTCAAGGCCCTCAAGGAGGCAGGGTGTGTGTAGCCCCACCTCTTCTGGTGCACTCTGGATATTGCTACACCCTCAGGGGCTCACGGCTGGTGGGTTCGGGTGTTGGCGACCCCGAGGGATTCCTGAGCTGGGTCCGGTTTTCCCCCTTTTTTCCATTACCTCTGGGGCGGATCCTCTCCTCTTTCACTTTTCTATCTGCCTTTCATGGCTCTCCTTCCTTCCAAGTTCCCCGATCCGCATTCTCTGAGGGCATTTCTTTTCCTCCTGTCCTTTAAATGCCTTATTCTCTTTTTTTCCATTTCTTCTTCTAGTATATAAGTTAGTTAGTTTTACTTATAGTTAACGTTTCATTATCATCTTCACGATCACCCACACCATTAGGGGCCGATAACCTAGATGTTAGGCCCCTTCAAACAACAATTATCATCATCATCATGTAGCTAGCGGGCCAGCCATTTGGCTTAGCCTAATGGAACTGCAGTAAAGCTAAATTAATATAATGCCTTACATGCTCGGTTTGCCTTGTTTGAATTTTTTAGGAATAAAATGTGGGAGATGAGCTACAAAAAGTATCAAAAGGTGGAATAGGTGGCTGACATCTAGAAAGGGTGCAAGAAAGGCAAACCAAAACTCAATTACGGGTGTTCATCATACTAATATATAACAAGTAGTTCCGTGAAGAACTATACAGCCTATTTTCATATATCCTGCTCATGTTAACTCCCTCTATCAACATACAAAATTTCAATTAAATTGCTGTAACAGATTCGTAGATATTGAGAACCGTCTAAATATTTCAGATGGTCGCAAGGTTGGATTTTTATTTTTTTACTATTACATTAAGATTATTGTGTACCTGTGGTATTCAAACTTCTATCGCATGATAAGAACACAAGAAGTAAAAACGAGATTTTAAAATTACGCACAGCAGCCATCTTGTGATTATGCAAACAATTGAAATAAATTAGATGCCAGTGGATCAATATTTGTATAAGCATTTAACGTGCAACGTTTCACGGCACTCGGATAGTTCATTCGCGAGAAACGTCCATTTAAATATTTATACTTCGCGTCGCCGCCATGTTGGATTTGTGCTCACCAGGTTACTGAAAGTTCTATAGGTGAACATATGTTCATAGTCTCTATGAACATAAAAAATTTCAGTTTGGTTGCTGTAAAAGATTCATAGATATTGAGAACCGTCTAAATATTTCGGAAGCTCGCCATTTAGGATTGTTATATATATAGGCCATAGAGTTATGCACCATTCAAGGACAATTATTGCCTAGGATCATTATTCAAACTTTCACTTCGATCGCATGATTACGACACAAGAAATAAAAACTTAATTTTAAAATTTCGCACAGCCGCCATCTTGAGGTTATGCAAACAATTGAATTAAATTAGATGGCAGTGCATTACAATCTGCAAAATCATTTACTGTACCACATTTCACTGCGCACAGAGAGTTAAATCACGAGAAAGGTCTATTAAAATATATCAAATTCGCTTGGTCGCCAAGTTCGTTTTGTACTTTACAGGTTTATGAAATATGCATAGGTAAACTTGTACCGGTACCCTTTATCACCGTACAATATTGCAGGGTGATATCTGTAATAGTTTCGTAGATATAGAATGTCAGAGAAATATTTTGCACAGCCGCCATTTTGAGGTTATGTAAACAATTGAACTAAATTAGACTCCAGTTCATTACAATGTGTATAAACAATTGCTGTACCAAATTTCATTACGTTTGGATAGTTAAATCCTGAGAAAAGTCTATTTAAACGTCTCAACTTCGCTTGGCCGCCATGTTGGTTTTGTAGTCACCAGGTTTTTGAAAGTCTCATAGGTGAACTTCTAGTTGTGCCCTTTATCACCGTGCACAATTTCAGGGCGATATCGGTAATCGTTTCGGAGATATTGAATGCTAGTGAAATATTTCGCACAGCCGCCATGTTGGATTGGTGAGACGTAACAAAATTTGAAGGGCACGGTCGAGGTGGCCGGAAATAGCGCTATGAACTCACTGAGTTTCATTGAAATCGCTCCAGCCGTTTAGATTTTATTAGGGGGACACACACACACACCTCACACACACACACACACACACACGCACACACACACGGACAAAAGGTGATCTCATAAGCCTATTTTTTCAAAATTGAAAATAGGCTAAAAATGAGATGATGTGTGTGTCTGTCTGTCTGTCTGTTACTCAATAACGCAAGAACCACTGGTCCGATTTAAATGACATTTTGCATGGATGTAGCTGAAATACCAGGTTTACATATAGGATACTTTTAATTTCGATATTTTGCACTATTAAGAAATGGCGACCTTTTTAGTGACGTCACTACACCCTTTGATTTAAACATTTCATATTTCCATATCAAATAAAAAGAGAACGCTAAGAAATAGCAAACTTTTGATGGCACATACGAGCTAGGAAATTTAATTTCCTATCCGAAAGGTCCTTATCACTTTTCGTGTATCTCCAACGGTTAGCAAGTAAAACCTACTTTTGTGACGTCACTACACCCTTTGGTTTCAAAATTTCATACTTCCATTTCAAATAAAAAGAGAACGCTAAGAAATAGCAAACTTTTGATGGTATACACGAGCTTTGGCATTTAATTTTCTATCCAAAAGGTTCTTATCCCTTTTCGTGTATCTCCAACGGTTAGCGAGTAAAACCAAAATTTGTGCAATAAAACACGGTCAACACCGAGCGGTGCAGTATATCTCTACATGTATAAAAAAGAAAATTTGTCTGTTTTTTTCTGAATTTCTACGGAAATTTTAGTTATTTACACGTTTTAGACTGTTTTATGATAGATGCGTGCGAAAATAATGTTTTGGTCTGTCTGTCTGTTTGATTGTCTCTGGACAACTTTGTTCCCTTATAACTCGAGAACGGCTGGGTGTATCAACGTACAATTCGGTACACTTATCCATCATAGACACGACACTAATCATTGATGTAACTCTTCTCCGTACCTCTCATAAAAAGGGGCCTACCGCCTTAAATTACATGCTCAAATAGGAGTAGAAGGACGAGACAAAGCTCATTTTCAGGCCCTCAATGTGAGAGACAAAACTTGGGGGCCCTAAAGGGTCCCCGAAAACCAAATGTTTAGGCCATAAAACCAACCGTTGTTTGAGATATTCCCAGAAACCTAATTTCATTTTACAAACTAATGAACGAATGCAAGCCGGTAACCATGCAACTGATTTTCAGAGGTCCATCTATTGCTGTAAGACGGCAGTTCCATTAATAACATTAGTGTGAAAGTTTGCAAACGGCTAGAAGGTTATCACGAAACCAAATTAAGCTGTAAAATTAATCAATACGTATAATGCGCTTAAGGGGGTCAGGGATACTCTAGAATTTTTTCACGCGATTTACACCTGCGGGTGTAGTACGGCAGGTCTATTATATTACTATCGCTATATTATATTATTATTATTAGTATTATTTTATGGCGTACAACGACGGGACAAAGCCCCTCTGTGCCAGAAACAAAACTCGGGAGCCCTAAAGGGTCCTTGAAAACTACATTATAAGACTCTAAAACCAACAGTTTCTGATATATTCCCAGAAAACTGATTTAATTTAATTTAACAAACCAATTAAGTAAGGCAAATCGGTAACCATGACAACATTATCTCAAGGGGTCGCATCCAACTTTCCATCTATTTCTGTAAGAAGCAATGCCACTCCATTTATTACATTTCTGTGAAAGTTTGCAAATGGCTATAAGGTTATCACGGAACCAACGTAGACTGTATAATTCATCAATGCAATTAAGGGGGTCAAGGGGTAACCTAGATTTTTTTCATGCAATTTTCGCGTGCGACATATAGTACAGAAGGTCTATTATATCTCCAACAGCAACATTATTATCAAAAATTCCTGAATTGAATCAGCTTTTTTTGCGACTTTTAGGAATTTGGGCCATTTGAGGCTAAAGAACCTGAATTTTCATACACCACAAGTCTTTATAATTTATGAAAGAGGTCTTCCTGTGTATGGGGACCTAACACAAGGTAGAGGGTCAGTTTGTATGTGACGTGTATTGCGTTTCGTCTACAAGGCTATCAATTCTATTTCACGTCAGGAAGTACACGTTAGGTGAATTGAGTTTGAGAGCGCATTTTAACTAATCTTTTTTTTTTGTCGACATAAGGGTTCATCGTAAGGATGATTTTTTTTGATACTGCGTGGTAGATATATCCATATTTGGGTATCTGGGTGATATGTTGTAGACAATAGAATTGTCTGTCTGTCTGTCTTTCTGTGTATCTTTATGTACGTCTATAACTCGTGTGCGGATGCTTGGTGCATCGTAAAATTAGGTATGGTAAACATGAGTCAATACACCAAACATTTATAAAACACTTCACCGTACTTTTCATAGAGTAGAAGGGTGGATATAGGGAAAAACGTCTCAAAATACATGCTAAAATAGGCGAAATATAAAAATTATCCTAGAAGGACGACCAAAGCATACGTTGCGCTTCTCAATGTGAGACACAAAATTCGCGAGTCTATAAAGGGTCTCCAAAAACCACTATTTAAGGCCCTTAAATTAACAGTGTGTGTGATATTCCCAGAAAACTAACTTCGTTCTGATAAACTTATGGAGGAATGACAATCCGCTAACCATTGCAACAGTAGCTCAATTGATAATATCTGGTGTTAACACCGAGCACCGTTCGAAGAACGAGTACTTCTGCTAGTTTAATATATTCTTTGGAAGGCAAACTACGCTGGTCACTTAAGTAGACAAAATATTTAAGGCGCAGCACCTAACATTGCTTGCTATAGTAATGTGTAAAATAATAACTACTCTTTCATTTGACTAAGTGTCGAATTTCCTTCTTTCCTGTTCCGGTTGTAACATTTCCAAGTCGGCCAACTACACCACTGACATATTTGGACTGTACATGCAAATGTCATGATTAATGTTATTTTATCGGCAATTAATACGCCATGTATATATATATTTACCACCCATTATGTTATTATTATAATAATTATTATCAATTTTTGAATATTTAGTTTACTTATTATTATTATCATCTCTATTTTATCGACGGCGATTGGGCCTGATCTATATTTTATTCTGATTATTGGTATTCTATATTATTAACATGTACAGCGTGTTCCGATTCAACACGGAACTGTAAAATGGGTTGCCTACCCACCCGCAATTGGCTTGAAATCTGCTCGCAGCGCGCTAGCGACGGGGCTGAGTTCGATTTCACAGAATGCCGCATTCTTATGCAGCATTGCAAAGCATTTTGCTCTTTCAAAATATATTTACACAGGCTTCACAATAAGTTTGAACGATTTCTGTTTCAGAACTTGTTATTTTAAGCTTCTGTTAGTGGCTTTTCCAGAGCATTTCTATGAAATAAAATGTTATTTTACAACATAGTTTATTACAACATAATGTATTTTTGTGTTGTATTTTATTTACAACCCAATTTATTGCTTTTTAACCCAATACCACTAAACGAGATACAATTTGGAAATGATTGGTTACAAAATTGTAATCAGTCTTCGAAGCTACTAAAAAGTTAATTTATCACAGACGTTACATCTACTACAAATGGACATTTACATAAGGTGTTCGAAGTGGCGTCCATCATTTTCCAAGCAGAGGGCCACTCGTCGCGGGTGGGTAGGCAACCCATTTTACAGTTCCGTGTTGAATCGGAACACGCTGTAAGTATTAGAAATATTTATTGAATTTTATGATATCTTTGCGTAACTTGTGGACAAAGGGATTTGGATAAAGTGTTGGTAATATTTCGTAAGGTAGGGTTGAGTATAATGAACGAGACACTCACCGCAGGTGTCATCTTAATTTGGAACACAAGGGCGATATGTCTGCAATAATTCCAAGAACTGAGTCTGACGAGCAGACAATGAAACGAGGTCCAGATTGACGTATCGGCAGTGAAGAGCAATGACGAACATCGAGAAGACGTGCGTTGCTATAGCAACAGGTCCATGATTGGCTGTCATAAAATTTCATCTTGGTGAAGACGGACGGTTTGGTGGGAGATTGGCAACTTTATATAAACCGTTGCAGAGCGGATTCGGCCTCCATTACTGGATTCTTATTAGATCTCCATTACTAAGTTTTGATTAGAGCTTCATTACTGTTACATTACCATGATATTGGGTTCTCCGTGAGAGCTCCAGTACAGTTGAATATTGGTGAAGTATGATAGTCAAATTTGGTCTATCTACACAACTAGAGATGGTCGTGTCTGGGCCATCACCATAAGTGTGATTTCTGGAGTCAGTACTCCATCACAACCAAATCCAGCAGTCTCTGCTACTAGTAAATCCATAATTTTCCAACATCACGAGTACAACCTGAAGATGCACGAGGTCAAGAAGAATTATCACTACATCGCCACGCTGAAGCACGTGTTCCAGAGAAGATCATCACTAGTGAGTGAAATGACTCCGATCACACAAAGTCTCCCTTTTAATAATTTTATGGCGATTAGAATCAAGCTTTGGGAATTAATTGAATTTAAATTCGACCGCCTAATTCCGTTTTCCACCAAGTAACGTTAAATTCAGTAGACGCATTTATTATTATTATTATTATTATTAATTATTTACTTGGTTTTCTTAAATACAGTATTTTAAATTCATGCATTGTGCTTCCATTTCTGTAGTTAGAAATGGAGTAGAGTCCCGCTCAACCGACCTTCGACATTCCGTGTTATCCGACATTGTTCCCTTACTGAATTGCATTCCTGGTTGTGAAGGTGCTACGACTCAAGATGTCAGTAAATAGTGTGCACAAGATGACCTGTTTGAAATTACTGACCCTTAATTGATTTCGTGAATGCTAACGAAAATGAGGATGGTGGAGAAGAAGGAAACTGGAAAAAGGAGGAGGTATTGCAGAACAAAAGGATAAAACAATGTCTCACAGTGAAGGATTAGGCACATTGGTTATGACATTAGCATACGTAGAGCAACAGCCAGAGGCAAGCAAACGGAGGTGTTGATCCTTCGTCGATGACGAGATCTGGCAGCAAGAAAACGTGAATCAGCAGGCAACCAGACATTGTTGACAAGTTTCTTTCCTTAATGCATTTGGAACGTTCTTGTTCAATACTGCATGTACAATAGAATTGATAATTCAGTAAATGGAGTACCGTAAGACATGTCATTGTTTCAGTAATTCAGTATAGCCTACCTATTTGTTTTAGTTCATTTTCAATGTTATTCTGTAATATCCGTTATTTTCGGTGATCCGACGTACTCCAGGTCCAGTTTAGGTCAGATAATCGAGACTCTACGGTAGCTATAAGTCACCCTTATAATCTGGAACAAGTACTATCCTGCGACCTGAGAGCAAGAGTGCTCAATGTGTTCTACATGTTATTTATTGTGTCTATAATTATTTGGTCTACAACGTTCAGTTGCGACCGTGGCGTCCAACAACCCTAGTTAATATATTGGTAAGTGCTCTCTCATTGAGGATCATGGTTATTGTACAGCTTAAGGATTCCGTGAGCTGGCTTGCAACTTCGTATCTGGTCACCCAAGTGGAGTGAACCACCAACTTTAAACAGGTTTCATGGTGACCATGAATTTCGATTGGATTTGTTTCATTTCATTCTCATTAGGTCGGAAATAAAATATTTTTTTCTGAAATGAATTATACGTGATGAGTTTTCTTGCACAGCAGGAGCCACACTTTTGAGGATTAATGGCGAAGGACAGCGGCTATTTATGCGTTATTATAGTCTTTGGTAGTGGGAATTTGTCGTCTTGTCTATACGGTTGATTTGATTATCTTTGATCTGATGATGTTCGTTTCAAGAATGAAACATGTCCTTCATAATCAGAGCAAATAATATTTAATACTTTACAGTCAATTATTATTATTATTCATTCAATTCGTATAGGTCATCTATGGACCGCGTCATTCCAACTGTCTCCTACAGGCTTTGATGTTTGCCCAGTACGCCCGCATTCGTTCTCGGAGTACTTCCTTCCGTTCCGTTGGCCAGTCTCGCTGGGCTCATTCGTTTCACATGTCCATAAAATGTTATCCTTCTCCTCCGGATGACGTTACTTATCTTCTCCACATGAGTATATAGATCATGGTTATGACGTCTTCTGTATTCCCCATCTTTCCCGTTTTCAGCTTCGGTTTCTCTTGGAAACCTTTGCAAGCTTGAAGTTTTCTTTTGAGTGGGGCACGCTCCTGAATGTCTGTTGGTGTAATCCACTTCTTTCAGATCTTTATCCAGTTCAATGAACCAGGCCCATTTTGTTTTCCTCTCCTGAAAGTAAGTTATATTGCGGTTGGTCAGTCTCTCTGGGCTCATTCGTTTCACATGTCCATAAAATGGTATCCTTCTCTTCCTTATGACGTTACTTATCTTCTCCACATGAGTATATAGTTCATGGTTTTGCCGTCTTCTGTATTCCCCATTGTCTTTGATGGGACCCAATATCTTTCTCAACATTTTCCTTTCTTTGACCTCCAGTTTTTCGACCGAGCCGTTTTTGTTCATCGTGAGGCATTCAGAAGCATACAAGACCTCCGGACGGATGACACTGCAGTAATGTTTTAGTTTTGCGTTGAAGGATATTGACCTTATCTTATAGATGTCCTTAGTTAAATGGTAGGTCATTTCCATTTTGCTCGTGTGCGATGTGAATGCTTCTTTCTCTGATACATTAGGTGTTATAATTTCTCCCAGGTACTTAAACTTTGCAACTCGCTTAATTTTTCCTTGTTCCACAGCAAGGTGTTTGGGCGCCGGTTCGATATTAGTTATGAACCCTGTCTTCTCAAAGGAGATAAGAAGTCATGCCTTCGCTGCTTGTGCACTAAGCTTATTAGTCTGTTCTGTGTCTGTCTCTAATGAATCAGAAATGATTGCAAGAACATCGGCAAAGGCTAGACAGTCAATTGAGATGTTCCGGCTTCTGTATCCCAGTCTGACTCCGCTTGCAACTACTTGTTTATTTAGTTATTTACGCCACTCACGGATAACCTTCTCGAGGACACAGTTGAAGAGTAATGGTGAGAGACCATCTCCCTGCCTTACTCCTGTCTTGATTTCAAAGGTGTCTGATATCTCGCCCCTAAACTTCACCATCAAGTTGGTGTTGGTCAGCGATTGATGGATGATCGATCTGGTTTTGTTGTCCAGGCCAAATTATTTTAGAATTCGGATCAGGATGTTGCGACCAATAGAATCAAAGGCCTTCTTACAGTCTACGAAGTTCACCACAAATTTCTTATTCCCGATCTTAAAATAGGAGAGGGTAGATTTGAGATTTACAATCTGTTCGACGCATGATCGCCCTTTCCGGAAACCGGCTTGATATTATCCCAGTTGTGGATCTAGCTGTTTCTCTGCTCTAGTCAGAATAGATTTTGAGAGAATCATAGGTTATTATTATTATTATTATTATTATTATTATTAATATTATTATTCTTATTTCGATTCGGCTAATTAAAGGTCACGTCATTTCAACTGTTTCTTTTTAGCATTAAAATTAGTCCAGTATTCATTCGTAGACGGTGATATTCCTTTCTATTTTCTGTCGAAGTCTTACAGTTTTCAGCGTCGGCTTTAGTTGGAAACTCCGTTGTTCGAAGAGTTTTCTCTTAAGCTGGTCATGCTCGTGGATATCATCACACTAGATACCAATTTCGTGCAGAACATTTTGTATCTCACTGAACAAAGCTTCCTTTGTTCTTTTCTATTGAAGAAAAGTGTAAAGGTTAATCAGGTTGATGTCATTCAGGTCACGTGCCCACTAAACGTAGTCCATCTTTTTCGCATCGCGTCAGTAATTTTCTCCACATGCGTATATAAATCCTGGTTATGCCGTCTTCCAAATTCACCATTCTCTTTGACAGGACCTACGATTTTCCTCAAAATCTTCCTTTCCTTGGTTTCCAATTTCTCCATCATCCCTTTCTTGTTCATGGCGAGACATCCACTGCATATAAAGCTTCTGGCCGGATGACAGTGTAGTAACGTTTGAATTTTGCATTCAAGTACTATTATTAATATTTTGCATAATTTTCATTTCAGACTGTTTTGCCTTTCAGCGTCCAGTCTAGTCTGCAAGCCTCTGTTTTCGAACAAGCCGCCTCCATGATCCCCTATTAGCAGTTAGCATTGCGGCCTACTCTGCTTCTACACCTCCAACTTTGAAATTGTTCAACACAATCTAACCATTCCCTCCTAGGTCTACTTCTGCTTCTTTTACTCTATACAGCCGAACTAATTAACCTCTTAGGTAATCTCTCCTCCCCCAATTTCTTCACATGGCCCCACCATCTCAGTCGGCTCATACGAATAGCTTCATCTAGCGTGTTCATTATTATTATTATTATTATTATTATTATTATTGCTAATACAAACGCTAGCATTAACACATGTACAAAACGCCGATGATTCATCTGGTGCATGGAGAATGCAAAGGATATAAAAAATTACAGTCAGTCTGAAAGACTAGTCTTCATATCATTTCAAATGACGCATGCTACAAATGCTACACATGTTAGAAAGGCTCAGGAGGGCTCTTTCAACAGACTCCATTACCCATTAACTTAGGCTTTCCGCGCGGGCACCTTTTAAGGGTCACCCTGTATTTGACTCTGACATCTTTTACAACTCTTTAAGGGTCACCCATTATTTGAATCTGATATCTTGCAAAACTCTTTAAGGGTCACCCTGTATTTGAATTGAATCTAACATACTGTACACCTCGTTAAGTGTCACCCTGCATTTTGCTCTGACATCCTGCACACCTCTATAGGAGACACCCTGTATTCTTATCTGGCATCGTGTCACCCTGTATTCTTGTGTGATATCTTGTACACCTCTTTAGGAGTCACCCTGCATTCTTGTCTGACATTTTGTACACCTCTTTAGGAGTCACCCTGTATTCTCGTCTGACATCTTGTGCACCTCTTTAGGAGTCACCCTTATTCTTCTCTGCCATCTTGTACACCTCTTTATGAGTCATCTTGTATTCTTATCTGACATCTTGTATATCCCTTTAGGAGTCACCCTGTATTCTTATCTGGCATCTTGTACACCTCTTTAGGAGTCACCCTGTATTCTTATATGACGTCTTGTATATCTCTCTAGAAGTCACCGTGTATTCTTATCTGACGTCTTGTATATCTCTTTGGGAGTCACCCGGTATTCTTATCTGGCATCTTGTATATCTCTTTAGGAGTCACCCTGTATTCGTATCTGGGATCTTGTACACCTCTTTAGGAGTCACCCTGTATTCTTATATGACGTCTTGTATATCTCTCTAGAAGTCACCGTGTATTCTTATCTGACGTCTTGTATATCTCTTTGGGAGTCACCCGGTATTCTTATCTGGCATCTTGTATATCTCTTTAGGAGTCACCCTGTATTCGTATCTGGGATCTTGTACACCTCTTTAGGAGTCACCCTGTATTCTTATATGACGTCTTGTATATCTCTTTAGGAGTCACCCTGTATTCTTATCTGACGTCTTGTATATCTCTTTAGGAGTCACCCTGTATTCTTATCTGGGATCTTGTACACCTCTTTAGGAGTCACCCTGTATTCTTATATGACGTCTTGTATATCTCTTTAGGAGTCACCCTGTATTCTTGTGTAACATCTTGCACACCTCTTTAGGAGTCACCCTGTATGCCTGTCTGACACCGTGTACACCCTTTTAGGATTCACCCTGTATTCTTATCTGGCATCTTGTACACCTCTTTAGGAGTCACCCTGTATTCTTATATGACGTCTTGTATATCTCTTTAGGAGTCACCCTGTATTCTTGTGTGACATCTTGCACACCTCTTTAGGAGTCACCCTGTATTCTTGTCTGACATCGTGTACACCTCGTTAAGGGTCACCCTGTATTCTTATCTGACATCGTGTACACCTCGTTAAGGGTCACCCTGTATTCTTATCTGACATCGTGTACACCTCTTTAGAAGTCACCCTGTTTTCCTATCTGACGTCACGTACTCGCCGTCTCCCAGGAGTAAACTCAGACTCGGTGCATATGCACTGAACAACATGATGACGTCATACACGCCGTAACCGTAACGCATAACGTTAAACCAAAGCCTACTGAATTCAATTGGGTTCTTTAACATGCCAACAACGTATGACATACCGGGTGAGTTAGCCGCGGTCGTTACGGCATGACTGCTGGCAGTCGCTCACATCCGGGAGGCGAGGAGGTTCGAATCTCCCCCCGGCAACCTTGAAGATGGTCTTCTGTGGTTTCCCATCTTCCTTCCAGGCAAATGCCGGGGTTGGTCCCTAACTATAGGCCACAGCCGCTACCTTCCACTCCTCGTCCTTACATTCAACTTCCCTCCCCAACGGTACTTGTAGCTCACCCATTGGGTGTCCGTATCGACGCAGCTACAAAACTGGCGAGCCGAACGTGTCCTCGGACACTCCCGGCATAAAATCCATACGCTAAAAAAAAATTATGACATGTATTTCGTGATTTTTGTCGCCTTTCAAAAGTCACTTACCACGGTCAGAAGCGAAACTGCAAGCTTGGGGTTGGTAGTCCGACACGTTAACCACTCACCCACCGTGGTAAGCTACAATTTAAATTAAGAAATATATTCAAGTACTCAAATCCAAAACGAAAAAAAGAAAATAGAAGTATTCTTCATTTTGCTTTCTCTATCTCAATTTCCTAGTAATCTTAAATGATCTGTGTCATGTAGTGGTCCTGTTAATGTATGTTAGAATGGTTTATATCGAAATCTGTGAAAAGGAATATAGATTAATAATGCTTGAATTTCATTATAGTCTTTTATATTTGTCTAATTTTTCTATTGTACATACCTTATATCCGTATTTGATTTGAAGCCGTTGATTGTTACTTAACTTATCTTATAATTCTTAATCCACGAAGTTAAATTTAGTAAGGTCTTGTTGTGGAATCTGTGTAGTTTGTCTGTGATGAACATGCATAGTTTAATTATTAGTATTAGTCTAATTAGCAAGCTGAAGAAGGCCCCATTGATGAGCCGAAAACATGTTCCTATAAAGAAGTAAACATATTGGTATTAACAGGTGTTCAAACGAATTTAATTAGTTAATGAAGTTAATACGAAGTATTAAACATTTTTCAATATGGTTAATGTTTATTGACCCAGTCGATATGACTCATCTTCCTCTTCGTTCAGCCCCAGCATTAGCAACACAAAGATCAAATTCTATTAGCTCGGTTAAAATTATTGCGAGCTGAACAATGTTCATTCAACATGTTAATGCATACAATTCTCGCACTAGACTACATGGAAACTTATTCGGCAGTTTCCTCGGAGGCCTTCTAAACTGACACGTAATGAATTGCTCCTAGAGTAAATTATTTTCCTTAAGTGCAGCAATAGGGGTGAAATGTTGCGGTCATTACCTTACCGGCTGTACCTGACAGTCTCGGCTCCTCTACCCTTCTCAATCACTGACTCCGGGAATTAGGGAAATTGGGCTCACAATGTCTTCACCATATTTTAACTGCTGAAAAAGAATTCCACTTCAGTCTCGACAAGAGATGCAAAATATATTTTCGGCTTGAACATTTCTAGAGTGCTTCATATATGCGGAACAATATTTCCTCGTGTCATTTCGACAGTTTTCCAAATATTGTAATGTGTCTAGAAAAGGGCTACACAGTTATCCTTGCGTTGTGTAATGCACAGAACTGTCCCTCTCCTGTGTCAACAGTCCACTTTCAATACGAATTGTGGTGGAAGCGCCTGGAGTAAACAATCAGTGTTATTGTTGTTGAAATAACAATTTATGTGTTAGTTGTCATTGAATTACACATTTTAATTCCATTTAAAAATCAATAGTAAAAAAAATTGAATTTCTCTTCAATTATGCCGATTGATAACTTTTCAGTCGACGAACACAATATCGTCCTAATTACAAGGACATGAGATAAAACAAGCTGAAAAAGTTACACGAGATTTAAAGAAAATAAAGTAATCCTTACATTTTAAAAAAAATTCCTCTCGGCACGCCGGAAGGCGGAGGTAGATTTCACCGGGCAAACTAGGGGATAGGCTATAATAGGCAAATTATGCAGGTTTTCGTAGGAGGATCAGGCCTCATTTATTGCGAGAAAGTATTTTACAATTGGAGGTTAGTTAACATTTTTTCATCTTTCTATGCATACTTTTAACATTTTACTGTCTTATGGGGATAGTAACCTTCTTGTCATTTGGGGTTAATTTTTAGCCTACTTTCGATTTTTGCAAAAAATGAAAGTAGACTTATGAGATCAACACAGGGCGAAAAAAGTGTGTCTGTCTGTGTGTGTGTATGTGTGTGTGTGAGTCTGTGTGTGTGTGTGTATGTGTGTGTGTGAGTCTGTGTGTGTGTGTGTGTGTGTGTGTGAGTGTGTGTACTCTGAATGTCTGTCCCCCCCTATCAATTCGAACACGGTGAATGCGAATTGAACGAAATTTGGTACAAAGGTAGCACTAGCAAAGGACACCTCAGTGTCATGTTTTATATCGCCGCCATCTTTACTAAAACTGAATGGCGGCCACTCAAACGTTCAAAACGTAAAATCAAATAACGACTAACCAAATCATCCGATCTTTACCAAATTTGGTAACAACATACCTTCGTATAGGATGCGTCTTGTGACCAAACTACAAGGTCGTCCGCCATACCATTTCAGGATGGCGGCCGTGCGAATTATGCAAACTTTATAATCCATATCATGGGACCCACCAGTTCCGATTATCGAGCCGAGAATCGTTTTAACTGTTCTAAAGGAAGAGGCACGTTCGAAATTAAAAGTTTATTTTGTAATACTATAGTGCAGACGTGATTTTAAAAAGATGAACTGATTCAGTAATAAGACAAGATGGCAGCGGATATCTTGTGCCTGACTTATATTTCACTAATTTGAGTATTGAATGCAATATAGCGTACTGATAAAAAATAAATAAACTTTGTATGAAATGCTTCATATATAAATAATATACTCCAGTGATGAAATCGTTTAGTATAAATCATTATTTGCTAACAAGTTCTATGTAAGTCATTTTAAATAGAACGATATTCGTTGACACAATTAGCTCAGTGGTAGAGCGATAGCCTGTCGCTCGGATGCCTATGGTTCAAACCCGATCAGAGCTAGGTTTTTTGCTTGAAATGTTATATGTTTATTGTTTTGTAATGACTCAGATGTTTTAAAATTAAGCGTTATATTGTGCAAATTATGGTGTAAAATATATATTTAATTAAAACATAATTCACCAGCAGATTTACTCGAGACATCTAGCTGCCAAAAAGGTAACTTCCAGATTTTATTGAAAAGTTTCTTCTTCTGGCCGCTAGAATGCACTCGCTCTGTTAGGATTATATTGTTCGATATTTCACCACTAGATGTCCCGACTAGTCTACGTGGGGATCCATTGATTACTATACCATTATCATTCTATGCGCATCGAATTTGAAGAATGACAAGTTGATACTACGATACATTTTAACTTTTTATTTTAAAGGGTTTGTAACAGCCTATTTTGCGTTACTTGAAAATGTTATTAAGCGTTATATTGTCCACATTATGGTGTAAAATATATATTTAATTAAAACATAATTCGCCAGCAGATTTACTCGAGACATCTAGCTGCCAAAAAGGTAACTTCCAGATTTTATTGAAAAGTTTCTTATTCTGGCCGCTAGAATGCACTCGCTCTGTTAGGATTATATTATCGAAAATATCCACATAGTTTGTATACACACGTCTCTGTAGGGTCATGGAAAGATTTGTTAATTCAATTAGGGTTGTGAAAGCCATGCACAACCAGACGTGTAAAGACATGCCTCAACTCAAAGTTGGATGTTGCCCACGGCAGGTCGTAATAATAATAATAATAATGTTATTGGTTTTACATCCCTTTTAACTACTGCTGCTTTTAGAGACACCGGGGTGCCGGAATTTTGGCCCGAAGGGGATCTTTAACGTGCCAGTAAATGTACTGACACGGCTCCCTCGCATTTGTGCACCCTCAAATGCCAGCTGACTGCGCCAGGATACGAACCTGCAACCTAGGGCCCAGCAAGCGAGAACGTTACCGCTGAGCCACGCCGCCAGTCCGGTCGATTATGTCTCCAGATCCATAACATTCTTGATATACTTCTTATCTTTCTTTCTTTCTTTCTTCAATGATGGTAGCAGTTTTTATCTAGGTCGTGGCGTTTGGTAGAGGTAAATCGTTTCTAAGGTCTTCAACAAAGAATAGTTCTATTATACTCTTTGATAATAACAACGAGTTATAACTATACTCATACATTTAGGAGAAAGTAGGCTATATGTTCTTTACTGAACATCTTGTTATACTTGTGATCACACTGTCCTTATGCAAGGTTTGGAACTAATGTGTAACTATCTAACAGTCTGCTACTTCTTCACGCAAAATTTTATCTCCCGCAGAGATGTTGGTTGGTTCCTCAGTTTAGGGGCTGCGACAAGGTGGTCATATAACCCCGTGTACATGGGTGTGTGTAGAATCTGTCTGATAAACGGTGTTATTTGTGATGACTGTATTAGTCTGTAATTCAGGTAAGGTCTGCAGACGGTCAATTGTAAGTAGTAGTACCTAATTTTGTACCAAATACTAACGTCAACGACACCTAGCTGTGAACTTGGCTGCTAGATGCCACCGAAACCAGCAACTTGCAACGAACGTTGTAACTTCCCCTCCGAAGGAAAGCATGCTGACGGATTTTTAGCGCTCTTAGAAAATCCGGTGACTTTGTCCGGCTTTGAACCAGCACCTTGGGCATAGAAGTTCAGCATGCTACCAGTTAACCGCTTCCCTCATAGTCAGATGGAACAAGAAGTTCCGTGACGAACTAAAGAGCCTACTTTTCTTAAAATTAAGATTCATGCCATAGATTAATCTACAGTATATGAACCTATCTAGAATAATGACGAAATTAAGTGGGTAATATCGAAATGTCTTAATTAGTTCGAAATAAAGTATACTAGGCATAATGTAGCCTAATAGAGCAATACAGTTGGCAGCTCTGGTGACTGAATATATTCTTACTTCCATCTCCTAAGGTACAGAATACAAAATGTGGTTGATGTCCAAAGGACGTTACATGGATTTAGACATTGGATCTATTAGTACACGTAAAAGCATGTTGGCAACAATGTCATGCGAGTGCTGGTCAGAAATAATCTGAAATATTATATATTTTTGTGCCAATTTTGGATGAAATCCATTTGTTGGTATAGAAATTACATGTAAGTTATTTAAAAAATTGGTCCTATCAGCAGGCTTAGAATCATGTTGGTAGAACTGACGTATATAAGTTACTCCAAATTAATGTAAAATGTCGGGTAATTTACGTGTGCAGAGTTTAAAGCTGTCGGCTTGCATACTTTCTGATATATTTGGATACAAAATAGAGAGCAATTATTAACAGTTGGCAGCCCTGGTGGCTCTTAAGAATGCACTCAGTCATATATGTTTATGTACTCATATTACATACAAAATTTGGTTGAAATCCAATTCATAGTGTAGAAGTTATATGCATTTAAAAATTGGACTTATCAGAAGGCTTAAAATTATTTTGGCAACGCTGTCATGTATGGCCACCTGGAAATTAAACTGAAATAGTATTATCTACATGTGTGCCAATTTTAGAATATCTCCCATGTATACCTTCCAAGATATCCAACATGGAGCTCAAATTTCTAGTGCGTTTTTAGCAGTTGGTAGCACTGGCATCTTTTTCAAATATGGGCCTGAGATATTCCGGTATACATCTTTACTCATACTAAATTTGGTTTCGATTGCTGCAGCTGTTAAGAGTTGATAGGGGGTGGGGACACACACACACACACACACACACACAGCCAGACGGACAGAAGGACAGACAGACAGACAGAGAGACAGAAGGACAGACACATTTTCCCGGATATATCTTATAAGTCTACTTTTTCCTCATTTTTGAAAAGTGTGAAAAGAAGGCTAACAAGAAGTTCCGTGAAGAACTATACAGCCTATTTTCATATATCCTACTTATGTTAATTGCCACTATCAACATACACAATTTCTGTTTGATTGCTGTAATAGATTCGTAGATATTAAGAACCGACTAAATATTTCGGATGGTCGCCATGTTGGATTATATATATGTAGGTCCTAGAGTTATGTACTGTTACAGGCAGATTATTGTGAACGTGGAGTATTCAAACTTCAATCGCATAATTAGGACACAAGAAAAAACAAGGAGATTTTAATTTTTTTCACAACTGCCATCTGGAGGTTATGGAAACAATTGAAATAAATTAGATGCCAGTGGATTAACATTCGTATAAGGATTTACTGTACCAAGATTCACTGCACTCGGATGGTTAAATTGCGAGAAACGTCCATATGAATATTTATACTTCGCGTCACCGCCATGTTGGATTTGTGATCACAAGAATATTTAAAGTCCTATAGGTGAACTTAAGTTCATAGCCCCTATGAACATAAGAAAATTCAGTTTGATTGCTATAACAGATTCGTAGATATTCAGAGCCGTCTAAATAATTCGGATGGTCGCCATGTTGGATTGTTAAATGTATAGGCCATAGAGTCATGTACCATTAAAGGAAAATTATTGCGTAGGTTCATTATTCAAACTTTCATTTCGATCGCATGATTACGACACAAGAAATAAAAACTTTATTGTAAAATTCGCACAGCCGCCATCTTGAGGTTATGTAAGCAATTGAACTAAATTAGATACCAGTGCAATGTGTATAAACATTTCCTGCACCAGATTTCATTGCGTTTGGAACATTAAATCGCGAGAAAGGTCTATATAAAATTTTCAAATTCGCTTGGCCGCCATGTTCGTTTTGTAGTTAACCGGTTTTTGAAAGTCTTATAGATGAACTTCCAGCAGTGCCCTTTATATCCGTACAAAGTTTCAGTGTGATATCGCTAATAGATTCAGAGATATAGAATGCCGGTGAAATATTTCGCACATCCGCCATCTTGTGATTATGTAAACAATTGAACGAAGTTAGATGTCGGTGCATTACAATGTATATAGACATATACTGTACCAAGTTTCATTGCGTTTGGTTGGTCAAATCACGAGAAACGTATATTTAAATGTCGCAAATTCGCTTGGCCTCCATGTTGGTTTCGTAGTTACCAGGTTTTCAAAAGTCACGTAAGTGAACTTATAGTAGTTCCCTCTATCACCATAGAAAATGTCAGGGTAATATCGGTAATAGTTTCGGAGATATTGAATGCTGGTGAAATATTTCGCACAGCCGCCATGTTGGATTGGTGAGTCGTAACAAAATTTGAAGGGCATGGTCGAGGTCGCCGGGAATTGTGCTATGAACTTTCCGAGTTTCATTGAAATCGCTCCTGCCGTTTAGATTTTATTGGGGGGACACACACACACGAATCACACACACACACACACACACACGCACACACACACACACGGACAAAAGGTGATCTCATAAGCCTATTTTTTTCAAAATTGAAAATAGGCTAAAAATGAATGTGATCTCGTCAATGGCGTTGTCTTGGCAACCTCTGATAGATCATCCCTTATCAATTTAAAAGCAGCTTGCCACGGTGGGTGAGTGGATAGCGTGTCGGTCTACTAACCCCAAGATTGCAGGTTCGCCCCTGGCCGTGGTAAGTGATTTTTGAAAGGCGGCAAAAATACGATACGCATGTCATACGATGTTGGCATGTCAAAGAACCCATTTGAATTCAGTAGGCCGAGTTCATGATGGCAAAATTAATCTCGGGAGTTTCCGCCAGCACAAAGTTACTCATTTCTCTACTAGAAAGCGCTATTGTGTTCAAGGAGATTAGATATCTAACATCTAACCTCCTTGACTTTCATAGTTAAGGAACTACGAAATTCGACATGCAAGCTACCCTCTGGGTGTCAAATAGCAAAGCTTGCACCAGGCACCCGAGGCCATACGATATTATTATTATTATTATTATTAATTTAAAAGCGTTGTTATGGTAACCTCTGATGGCACTTGGCATTTTTTAAAATTCCGAAATCATTTTTCTCATCCCTTGGCGTAATGGTGGGTCATATCAAAAATTCTTTCAGACAAAAGTTTTAGGTAATTATTAGGGGAATATTTTCCATTTTGTACGGTTTTGATATTGTGCCTATTAAGAGAGATATGATTAATTTTCCTGAAAAACCCACTTTTTTTCACCCCTATGGTCAATGGTTGGTGCTATCAAAAAACGTATTTGACATAAATTTTTGGCACTTATCCGACTCATATTATGAACATTGAATGGATTCGATATTTCACGTATTAAGAGAGTTATAGCGAAATTTCACTTTTTCGAAAAAAGCCCCCCATTTTCACCCCCTTCGACCGATTTTGCCCATTAACAAACTCGACCGAGATTTTATAGGGATACATATTATGTAAAAAATTCAAAGTGATTGGTGCAAAATTACGGCAGTTATCGTGTCCACAATAAACTGATATATATAGATAGATAGATAGATACATATATACATAAATTATGTATACACTTTTGAACTGACGGTGGTTTTGGGGTCTGGGGGATGTGAAACGCGAAGATATGTCGAAATTTTCCGGAAGTCGAAACATGGCACCCATTGCAATAGTTAGCTTTCTGATGAAATCTACCTAAAATAGGCTACATAATTTAAATACTACCATCAACGACACCTAGCTGTGAACTTGGCTACTAGATGCCACCGGAACCATCAACTCGCAACGAACGTTGGAACTTCCCCTCCGAAGGAAAGCATACTCAGGGTTTTTTGGCGCTCTTAGTAAATCCGACGACTTCAGCCGGGTTTGAAGTTGGGCATAGAAGTTCAGCATGCTACCAGTTCCGATACCGAAGTCGCTTCCCACAGACAGATGAAAACAGAATGTGATCTCGTGCAGTGGCGTTGTCATAGCAACTGCTGATGACTCATCCCTTATCAATTAAAAGTAAAGTAGTCATGGCAACCACTCTTGGCACTTGGAATTTTCTTATAATTTAAATCATTTTGCTCACTCCGTGGCGTAATGGTGGGTCATATCGAAAATTCTTTCAGACAAAAGTTTTAGGTAATTATTGGAGGAATATTGTCCATTTTGTACGGTTTTGATATTGTGCCTATTAAGAGAGATATGATTAATGTTTCCCGAAAAACCCACTTTTTTCCACCCCTTTGGTCAATGGTTGGTGCTATCAAAAAACTTATTTGACATAAATTTTTGGCACTTATCCGACACATATTATGAACTTTGAATGGATTCGATATTTCACGTATTAAGAGAGTTATAGCGAAATTTCACTTTTTCGAAAAAAGCCCCCCATTTTCACCCCCTTCGACCGATTTTGCCCATTAACGAACTCGACCGACATTTTATAGGGATACATGTTATGTAAGAAATTCAAAGTGATTGGTGCAAAATTACGGCAGTTATCGTGTCCACAAGAAACTGATATATATATATAGATAGATAGATACATATATACATAAATTATATATAAACTTTTGAACTGACGGTGGTTTTGGGGTCTGGGGGATGTGAAACGCGAAGATATGTCGAAATTTTTCGGAAGTCGAAACATGGTACCCATTGCAATAGTTAGCTTTCTAATGAAATCTACCTAAAAATACAGTCATTAACCTACAGTAAATCGCAACATTTAAAAGATTATTATAGTAATTACAGTAATCCATAATATTTTTGCAAAATTACAGTAATTACAATAACTCATATTTTTTAAAAATTTAGTAATTACAATAATCAATAACATTTTTATAAAAATTACATTAATTACAGTAATACGTAATATTTTAAAAAATACAGTTATTACAGTAATCCATAAATTTTTAAAATTTACAGTAATTACAATAACCCATAACATTTTTAGCCAACTTTCGATTTTTGCAAAAAATGAAAGTAGACTTATGAGATCACTACAGGGCGAAAAAAGTGTGTCTCTCTGTGTGTGTAAATGTGCGTGTGTGAGTCTGTGTGTGTGTCTGTGTGTGTGTGTGTGTGAGAGAGTGTGTGTACTCTGAATGCCCCCCCCCCCCCTATCAATTCGAACACGGTGAGCGCAAATTGATCGAAATTTGGTACAAAGGTAGCACTATCAAAGGACACCTCAGTGTCATGTTTTATATCGCCGCCATCTTGACGGAAACGTAATGGCGGCCACACAAATGTTCAAAGCTTAAATCAAATTACGACTAACCTAATCATCCGATCTCTACCAAATTTTGCAACAACATACCTTTATGAAGGGAGCATCGTTTGACAAATCTAATAGGTCATTAGCCTAATAGTTTGCGGATGGCGGCCATCTTTGTGTCAAAATCGATTACCCCTATTAATTCGAACATGGTGAAACCGAATGGAATGAAATTTGGTACAGAGGTAGCACTAGCAAAGGGCACCCCAGTGTCATGTTTTTTTTATCGCCGCCATCTTGACGGAAACGTAATGGCGGCCACCCAAATGTTCAAAGCTTAAATCAAATTACGACTAACCTAATCATCCGATCTCTACCAAATTTTGCAACAACATACCTTTATGAAGGGAGCATCCTTTGACAAATCTAATAGGTCATTAGCTTAATAGTTTGCGGATGGCGGCCATCTTTGTGTCAAAATCGATTACCCCTATTGCCACAGCAAAGGGCACCTCAGTGTCATGTTTTAAATCACCGCCATCTTGACGGAAACGTAATGGCGGCCACACAAATGTTCAAAGCTTAAATCAAATTACGACTAACCTAATCATCCGATCTCTACCAAATTTTGCAACAACATACCTTTATGGAGGGAGCATCCTTTGACAAATCTAATAGGTCATTAGCCTAATAGTTTGCGGATGGCGGCCATCTTTGTGTCAAAATCGATTACCCCTATTAATTCGAACACGGTGGTATGGAATGAAATTTGGCACAGAGGTAGCACTAGCAAAGGGAACCTCAGTGTCATGTTTTAAATCACCGCCATCTTGACGGAAACGTAATGGCGGCCACTCAAATGTTCAAAGCTTAAATCAAATTACGACTAACCTAATCATCCGATCTCTACCAAATTTTGCAACAACGTACCTTTATGGAGGAAGCATCCTTTGACAAATCTAATAGGTCATTAGCCTAATAGTTTGCGGATGGCGGCCATCTTTGTGTCAAAATCGATTACCCCTATTAATTCGAACACGGTGAAACCGAATGGAATGAAATTTGGTACAGAGGTAGCACTAGCAAAGGGCACCTCAGTGTCATGTTTTATATCGCCGCCATCTTGACGGAAACGTAATGGTGGCCACACAAATATTCAAAGCTTAAATCAAATTACGATTAACCTAATCATCCGATCTCTACCAAATTTTGCATCAACATACCATTATGGAGGGAGCATCCTTTGACCAAACTAATAGGTCATTAGCCTAATATTTTGCGGATGGCGGCCATCGTTGTGTGAAAATCGATTCCCCCTATTAATTCGAACACCGTGAAACCGAATGGAACGAAATTTGATACAGAGGTAGCACTAGATAAGGCCACATCAGTGTCATGTTTTATATCACCGCCATCTTGACGGAAACGTAATCGCGGCCACCCAAATGTTAAAGGCTAAAATGTAATTACGACCAACCTAATAATCTAGTCTCTACCAAATTTTGCTTCAACAAATCTTTATGTGGGAAGCATATTCTGACCAAACTGCTAGAACATCAGCCCAATAGTTTGCAGATGGTGGCCAAGTATGTGTGCAAATCGATTCCCCCTATCAATTCAAACACGGTGAAACCGAATTGAACGAAATTTCGTACAGAGGTAGCACTAGCAAAAAGCACCTCAGTGTCATGTTTTATATCGCCGCCATCTTGACGGAAACGGAATGACGGCCACCCAAATGTTAAAAGCTTAAATCAAATTTCGACCATCCTAATAATTTGATCTCTACCGGATTTTGCAACAACATGCCTTTTTGTGGGATGCATCTTATGACTGACTACAAAGTCATCAGCCCAATAGTTTGCAAATAGCGGCCAGGTATGTGTGCAAATCCATTCCCCAGATCAATTCAAACACGGTGAAACCGAATTGAATGAATTTTTTTTACAGAGGTAGCACTAGCAAAGGGCACCTCATATTCATGTTTAATATCCCTATAGCACGTTGTATTTCTACAAGCTACTACAACCAACATTCAATTATACTCCTTGAAAAGGACAAAGAGTTATAACAATACCCATGCATTTAGGAGAAAGTAGGCTATCTGTTCTTTACTGATCATCTTGTTTAAAAATTACAGTAATTACAGTAAACCATAACATTTTTATAAAATTACAGTAATCCATAACATTTTATAAAATTACAGTAATCCATAACATTTATATAAAAATTACAGGAATCCATAACATTTTTATAAAAATTACAGTAATCCATAACATTTATATAAAAATTACAGTAATCCATAACATTTTTTTTATAAAATTACAGTAATCCATAACATTTTTATAAAATTACAGTAATCCATAACATTTATATAAAAATTACAGTAATCCATAACATTTTTCAAAAAATTACAGTAATCCATAACATTTTTATAAAATTACAGTAATCCATAACAGTTTTATAAAAATTAGAGTAATCCATAACATTTTTATAAAATTACAGTAATCCATAACATTTTTATAAAAATTACAGTAATCTATAACGTTTTTATAAAAATTACAGTAATCCATAACATTTTTATAAAAATTACGGTGATCCATAATTTTTTTAATAAAAATTACAGTAATCCATAACATTTTTATAAAAATTACAGTAATTCATAACGTTTTTATAAAAATTACAGTAATCCATAACATTTTTATAAAAATTACGGTGATCCATATTTTTTTTATAAAAATTACAGTAATCCATAACATTTTTATAAAATTACAGTGATTACAGTAATCCACAAGGGAGCGTGATGGCGCAGTGGCTTAGCTGCTCGTCTTTCACCCGGACGGCCGGGGTTCGAATCCCGGTGACAGCGGGGTGGAATTTTCACTTGAAAAATCACGTGGCGTCAGGAAGGGCATCCGGCCTTAAATCCCCGGCCAAAACCAAAAAGAGCCTGGTTGGCTCCGGCGACCCCAATTAATTGGGAAATGCCGAAGAAAGGTTTACAGTAATCCACAACATTTTTAGTGAGTCTCTCTCATGACTCGGCCGACCGGGGCGCCCAGCTTATCTGCCTCCCGTTGACTCATCACTCCCCGCTCGCATAGCATAGCAATACGAACAGAACAGCACTTGGCTCACTTTATCCGTGCATGACATGAGATGCCAATAAAAATTTAGAAGGTGAGAATTAATAAACTAAGGTCATACCTTATGACAGGAGATGTTGGAAATGTTTTCCTACATGCACACATTTCTGGCATCGTCTTAGGAAACTCCGATTCACACGCATAAGTTCGTCTTCCGTAATTGAGGCTATTTATCTCCGGATATGTTCTGCGATTTCATTTACTTTTTCCTCGTTAAGTACACGGTTTTCAACACTTCGCTTATCGAGTAGAGAACCAGTTCCCCTCAATTTGTTTACGATGTTCCGCGCGGTCTCTCTAAGTGGAGGGCGCACACCTGGAAAATGTGTTATGAAACGTTTAACGACTTCCCTGCAAGACTCTGTTTTCACATAATCATCGTATATAAATACCCTTTCCTCTACTGTGTACACACGTGGAAGCATTATGAGAATTATACCCAAAAGTAACACTTTACAACTCGAGAATAGTTGAAGTGACAGATGAACACTAAATGCACGTTATAAGCATGGACCAGAACTGCGAAGTGCGCACTGTGTAACAGGAAGTGATTAGTCAATGGGAGGAAGATAAGCTTGGTGCGCTGGCCGTCCGAGTCGTGAGAGAGACTCACTGTAGAAAAACACATGTAATATTCTTCAGGTTGTTTTTTCACATGTCTCAGTAATTGGGATGATATGGTGTTGACCGACTGAAAAGTTTTAATATCAATTGTCAATGGGGCAACACTGAAAAATTGCTTCAAAAATCGCTATACTTCAGCTGTGGTCCATTCTTTATACATCAGATGAATTAGTGCCACTTTGTAGATGTAATAGTGTTTGTAATACTAATAATATTGATGATATTAATACAGTAGTAATAATAAAAGCAATAATAATATTATAGAAAGCTTTTCAATCTATCAACAAAATAGTAATGGTAACGGTAACGGTAATGGTAATAATAATAATAATGAAAAATGAAAATCCACAGCCTGCTTCCAGTCTCCGGTCGGGTCAGGAATGGAATGAATGAAGCCCCCATCGAGCGGCGAGGATATGAACTGTGCCGGCTGCCGAGGCCTGACACACTCCTCCGGGGCAATGATTAAATGAATGACATATGAAATGAAATGATAGTGGAGAGTGTTGCTGGAATGAAATTGTGACAGGGAAACCGGAGTACCCGGAGAAAAACCCGTCTGCCTCCGTTTTGTCCATCACAGATCGCACATGGAGTGACCGGGATTTGAACCACGGACCCAGTGGTGAGAGGCCGGCGTGCTGCCGCCTAAGCCACGGAGGCTTAATAATAATAATAATAATAATAATAATAATAATAATAATACATTCAAGGAGTTCCATGAAGCATACCCCGAACTCCGTGTGACTGAACAGAGAGTGGCGGACCAAAGCAGGGCGATAGTCCGTAATAATTTAGTGCCAGAAGCAAGACTGACTACAATCAAGCAGGAGGTTAGAAGAGTGTTTGATTGTGATCAAGGAACTAATCTGGAGAGTGAATTAGCACAAGAGCTCCTTGAACAGGATCAGCATCAAGAAGAACACAATGAGCCAGTCAGTGGCATACAGCCGGATATACATCATGACGATGAGTCATTAATCTTAGCAGATGAAATGATGACGGCAATGGCTCAGTTCAATTGAACAGACCCTGCCTTGCATCGAGTGAATTCGTCTAGGAAGGTATCAAACATTTTAAATATCATGAATCAAGCTATCCTACCCAAACACTTGATAGTGATAAATGTGAATGACTTAGAATCTCTTCACACTGTTCTGTACTGTGGAACCGTCACAGTTATCAAAACGATGGGCATCCAACTGAGAGAAAGGAAAAATTTCTGTAATAAGAAATGTGCTCCTGTTACTCCTAAGTCGAAGAGACGTCTGATAGGCAATATCGACAAATTGCGAACAGATATTGGCCGTTTGACTGAGTCGATCAGAGGAACTCACACTAGAGGACTGGTGAGACTCTGTAAGGCAATAATGAGGCGGTCTAAAATCCACACCGATCGAGATGATCCAAACACAAAAGCCGAACAGTGTTGAGATACACACAAACAAAAACTTAAGTTGGTAGCGAACATACTTTCCATATGTATGCCAGTAGGAAACGGAGACAGGACAACGACTTATTTGTCAAAGGCGAGAAGTAATTCTACAGAGCACTCAGCGAAAATCATGCATCCTCAAATGCTCCTTATCCAACAAGAGAAGAAATTGAAGAGTTTTGGAGCAATCAACTATCCAAAGCCACCAATTTTAACTCAGACTCCCATAGGGTTCAGGAAGTAACAAACATCTCTAAAGAATATAATCCGATGCAATATGATCCAATAACATCCATTGACATTTCTCCCATCATTAAAGGTCTTCCTAACTGGAAATCATCCGGTTTAGATCAGATACAGAATTACTGGTATAAGAAATTCTAGTGCGTATACGATCTTCTGTCTACTCTGGTGAATTAAGTTGTTGCTCATCCACAGAAGATGCCAAATTTCCTTGCACAAGGTGTAACACATCTACTTCCGAAAGACCCACAAAATATGCAAGATCCTGGCAAATAAGGTCAAATTACATGCCTTCCCACGATGTATAAGATCATCACGTCCTGTCTTAGTAGGAGGATATATGTCCACTGTGAACAAAATTGCATTCTAGCAACACAACGAAAAAGGATGCACGAAAGGGTCCAAATGCACTTATCATTGACTCAGTGGTTTCTAACCAGGCCTTTGCCAATAACTGAAATTTATTCACGGCATATGCTGACTACAAGAAAGCCTAAGATTCCGTGCCCCATGATTGGTTTATCCATATTTTGTCAGTGTATAAGATTGATCATCAGATTATAATATTTCCTGGAACACGTCATGGCAACGTGGCGTACAGTAATGTGCCTTATTACTACAAATGGCAGTGTTGCAACCGATATGATCCCAATCCACAAGGGAATGTTCCGAGGAGACTCCTTGAGCTCATTATGGTTCTGTCTTGCGATGAACCCACTATCAAACCAACTTAATTCAACAAAATATGGCTTGAGTATCAAGAAGAACTCCAGGGAGCTTGCAAAGCTCAACCATCTCCTGTATATGGATGACCTAAAGCTATATGCTGCCACCAGAGCACAACTAGAGTTTCTGTTGAAGATAGTGGAAACCTCCTAGCAGGATGTGAAAATGGAATTCGGGCTGGAGAAATGTAAAACGCTGAACGTTATGAAAGGCAAGCTGCAGGAAGGTGTAGCCTATATGAAACAGCTCAGGGCCAGCAGATTGCAACAATGCTCACTAACGAGACCTACAAGTATCTGGGAATGAAGCAAGCCAGACACATAGAACATTCAGTAATGAAACAAATTCATGAGGCACACCACCTTCATAGATGTGGCAATCCCAAACAGTGGCAACATGCTAACAAAGCATGCCAAATTAAACAGAATTCTCCGAACTGATAAGGAAGCAATGGCACATGGCACAAGTCAGGGCAGTTCTTATTATCATCTCCAGCACTGGCGTGATTCCCAACAACTTAAAGGAATCACTCACAGAGTTGAAATTAGACTCAGGCCTTTTTAAACTTATGCAGAAAAAAGTCATACTTTCGACGTGCCGCGTAGTAAGGCTGTTCTTGGGCAATCAAGCCTGAAGGAGTGAGGGAAAAGTGTAAAGCTACTACGGAATGCAGTCACCAAGAATTTGCTCCTTATGATGTACAGTATATCTGAGATTGTAAATGATTTCTTTCCAGCAAATATGCTGAGAATGTGTAAGCGCATGCGAAAAATAAACAATAATAATAATAATAATGATCTTCTTCCTGTTCTTCTGCTTCTTTCAGCATTTGTACCGCTTGGTAGCAGGGTCCGCTACATGGATACGCTGTCTCCATATATTTCTGTCTCTGGCCGTGTTTGGAATAAGATTTGCGCGTCTGAGGTCTGATGTAGCGTATCGACCCATCGTTGCCTCGGTCATCCCTTTGTTCTTTTGCCGACAACTTGTACATTGTGACCAGTTTTTGCAATTGTGTCGGTTTCTGCGCGCAGTACATGCCCGAACCATTGCAGATGGTCCTCGCTCATTTTATCTTGGATAGGTGCGACACCAAGCCGCTTCTTGATGTTGTCATTTGAAACATGGTCTGATTTAGTTACACCTACTGTCCACCTTAACATCTTAGTCTCCATAACGCCTATATGACGCTCTGCCTCAGTCGTAGTTGACCAGCATTCGCATCCATATAATGCGACAGGGTGGATGACGAATGGTAGGTCGGCTCAGCCAAGGAAAGCATTCCTACAGAAAGGAAGTCTGTTCACATCAAATGCAGACTTAGGTATTAGAAAGTCATTTATGAAAGCCTTTCCCTGGTGCGTGGGACTGTATGGAAGTGAAAATTGGACTGTTGGTGCAGAAGAAAAGAGGAAAATGTTATGTTGAAAAGTAATTATGTTTGTACATAACGTTTCGCAATAAATTAATTTTGTTATTCAGACATACAATTTCATTTTCCTTTCAGGGACCAGTCTAGTTTGCGAGCCTCCGTTTGCGAACAAGCCACCTCCATGATCCCCTATTAGCAGTAAGCACTGCGGCCTCCTCTGCTTCTGAACCTCTCATTTTGAAATCGTTCAACACTGAATCTAACCACCGCCTCCTAGGTCTATCTCTGCTTCTCTTACCCTCTACAGCTGAACTAATTAACTTATTAGGCAATCTCTCCTCCCCTATTTTCTTCACATTACCTCATCATCTGAGTCAGCTCATACGATCTGCTTCTTCTAGTTTCATCTAGCTTGGTCTTTATCTCTTTATTGCAAGTTCCTTCCTGCCATTACCCCATCTACTTGCCCCAGTAATAATTCCTGCTACCCTCATATCAATACTTCTATTTTCTTTGGACCATCGGAGGTTATAATAAACGTCCCGAATATTTTGGATACAATTTATGCCACAGATCACGATGTCCAAAAGGTTGTTTAACAGATAGAAGTAAAGTATGTCACCCATACTGGCAGGAAATCACGAATATGTTGATTAAAAGCCACCATAAATATTTGTTTACTCTTGAGATTGGTGGCTTCGGTGGCGTAGTTGGTAGCATGCTGAGCTTCTATGCCCAAGGTCGCGTGTTCAAAAAAAAATCCCTCAGTATGCCTTCCTTCGGAGGGGAAGTAAACCGGCGGTCCCATGTCATAGATTTATGACATGAAAAAGAACCTTCCACTAACTACACTTCTGTGAGCCAAAATTTGTGGGTTATATTTGATAAGGCTATATTAGTTCCAACGTTCACCGCCAGGTGCTGACTGCGAAGGCATCTGGTAGCCAAGTCCGCAAGCTAGGTGTCGTGGACGGCATCATTTGGTAGCGATAGTAGGAACTACTTGAAATTATCGTCTGCAGTCCATACATGAATTAAAACAGATAACACACACAAAGCAAGCCTCCGTGCCTTAGGCGGCAGCACGCCGGCCTCTCACCGCTGGGTCCGTGGTTCAAATCCCGGTCACTCCATATGAGATCTGTGCTGGACAAAGCGGAGGCAGACAGGTTTGTCTCCGGGTACTCCGGTTTTCCCTGTCACAATTTCATTCCAGCGACACTCTCCACTATCATTTCATTTCATATGTCATTCATTTAATCATTGCCCCAGAGGAGTGCGTCAGGCCTCGGCAGCCGGCACAGTGCATATCCTCGCCGCTAGATGGGGGCTTCATTCATTCCATTCCTGACCCGGTCGGAGACTGGAAGCAGGCTGTGGATTTTCATTTTTCAACACACACAAATACAGCCATCACAATTAACACCGGTTATCAGACAGATTCTACACACACACAAAGTACACGGGGCTACATGACCGCGTTGTCGCAGACCCTAAACTAAGGAACCAACCAACCAACTCTCGAGATTGAAGGCTGACTGAAATACTCGCTACTACTCTGCTATCACAGCCTACAGTGACCTCAACAGCAATATACGTGCTCTCAGTTGAAGTCACAATGTGTGCTCTAGCACTGCAGCACACTCGTCTTAACTGGTTTGAGTTGTCTTGATCTGGTTTAGTATTCGGAGTTGGTACTTACGGGGTTAGTTTATGCCTAGAGGGTATACAATCTTCCTCAGCCATTAACATGCTAATTCTGCAGCTGCTTTGAACATTCTAATTAACAACTTAAACTCTCCTTCAATTCTAAATGTAATCTGTCTTTCCAGCTGTGAGACAGAAAACAAAATTAGATATGGAAATTGCGGGGAAAACTTGCTTCTCTGGTGACGATCAATGCAAGTTTGTATATACAGTAGTTGTGTTAAAGAAGACAGGAGTCCAAATGCGGGCCATTTATTTTGATCTTATAATTGTAAGTGTTCTTGTAAGAGAACATGAGTCACTATGAAGCGAGTTGATTATCAAGAGAGATAATGGGGAATAAGACGAATGTAAATGAATGAAATTGGCTAAAGAATTGGGAGGAGGTGGTCGTGGTCGTCCCAGACTTTATTTGAAGTTGACCAGCCAGAATATTTAGAGGCCGGGCGATTTATTTATGCGGATGACACCGCTATTGCTGTACAGGGTAGGAGCTTTGAGGAGGTGGAGGGAAAACTGTCCAATTCTCTTGAGAGATTAGACAATTATTACACCCAGAATCACCTGAAACCTAACCCAGGAAAGACACAAGTATGCGCATTTCATCTTCGCAACAAAGAGGCCCGGAGAAAGTTGAATGTTGTCTGGAAAGTTAGTAGTGACACTCGAAAGCTGTGAAAAGCCTCGATATTTGGGAATCAAGCTTGATCGTACCCTGAGCTTCAGGAAACATTGTAGAGAATTGAAGTGCAAGATCAGCTCAAGAAATAGCTTAATGAGGAAGTTGATAGGTTCTACATGGCGAGCGAACCCTCAGGTTCTACGTTCAACAGCATTGGGGCTTTGCTTCGCAGCAGGAGGGTACGAATCATCAGTGTGGGGAGCATCTGCCCATACCAAGCAAGTGGACATAGCTCTTAACGAGTCCACACGTATTGTCACTGGATGTCTGAGACCTACTCCAGTACAGAAGATCTATCCTCTCGCTGGCATTGCACCTCCAGTTATTCGACGCAGGGTGGCAGCAGAGAAAGAGAGACAAAAGCTTGAAACAGATCCCAGACATTCTATGTTCAACCACAAGGTGACCACTCCTCGCCTAAGATCCAGGAAGAGTTTTATTAAGAGAACAGTACCCCTCCATACCAAGCCAGACGTCCGGCGTGTGTCACTCTGGAAACAAATAGTACCCCTAAAGAAGAACTGAACAGTGGTAGTCATTTGCCTTATACCACCTGGAGGTCTTTAACCGGATGAGAACAGGAGTGCCTAAGTGTCGTAAGCAACCTTGTGAAGTGAGGTTATGCAGAAGATCCACGATGTTGCCTGTGGAGAAATCCAGACTCCACAACACCTGCTCACGTGCAAAGATCTTAGTGACACCTGCAGCCTGGAAGACCTTATGTCGGCCACAGACCGAGGGATAAGAGCTGCAGAGTTCTGGAAAGAAAGAATTTAGTGTGTCTCCCGGACACGGAAAGTAAGTAAGGTTGAAGTTCAAATTAGGAAATCATCAAAAACCTAGTTAGCCTATTAGTCGGCCAACAGTAGGGCTCGAATCCACTAGTGTCAACAGTCTGGATATGGCCAAACCCCAAGGTGTCGTGCCGGATGCGACCCGTGCCGCAAGCGACCCACCAGTTTGCCATCGTGCCACTAGCGACCAAGCACTGATGTATCGATGGATCTGGGAATTTATATCACATCTGTCTCTGCTAAAATTCCGCTTAGGTAAAAATTGAAGAGCTTATTTCCAAAGTAACGTAAATCCGAAATTGACGGTGTTTCAGTTTTTTCTTTCATAAGCAAGTTTATAGGCTCTCTCCACGTATTGTATAGCAAAGGTTTAAGCCTCAATACGTCATATATCCCATATTAACACAGATCTAAGAACTAAGTTAATTTGCAAAGTGATGTAACGCCAACGTGTATTTATTTCCAATGTGTCTTATATCCATGTTGACCAATCCGATGGCTCTCTGGACATCACGTGATAAATCAAGGCCATGGCTAACTTTGAAGAATATGTAGAGCATCAGTTTGTGTTTGTTGTGTTTAAACCATTTAAATGTTCATAAATGCCACTCAAAACGTATGTCAATATATGATTTATTTCCAAAACGCCCTAACTCCAACTTACAGTAGACGATTACCACAATTTCCATTGTTAGGAGATTTTTAAAACACAGTTTTAGGATGTGCATAAAAGTAATGAATGAAAATACATGATAACTTATTCATAATCATATCTGAACTCAATTATACGAAGAAACAAAAACGCAATTTCGGAAGTTTTGCATTTCATGGATTTACGTCACGTTGGAAATAAGCTCTTCAATTCTTCTCTCGAACAATGGGTCGCATGGGGCACTGTAAGCTACTAGCAGGGTCGCTACAGCCACGATTTTTAGTGGGTCCCATCCGACACGGTCGCACTCGGCACGTAATCAACCCCAAGGCCAGACGCCTTAAGATGATGAGCTCAACCATTCGTTTCGGTATGTGTGTACAATATCATTAAGGTCTTTCATTACTAATTTTATGTATTGTTGTTAATTCATTTAGGGCCTTAACGGCATCGTAGTCATTTATCCCCGTGTAGTTGGGGGTATATATCTAGAGAGAGAGAGAAAAACAGTCTGCTAACATGTGTTATTGTGTGTCTTTATTAATGTGTGCATTTCTAATAAATTACAGGCGAGGATTGGGAAGGAGGTGGCCGTAGCCTTATGTAAGGAGCCATCTTGGCATTTGCCTGGAGTAAAAGTGGGAAACCACGGAAAACCACTTCTATGATGGCTGAGATGGGAATTGAACCCATCGCTTCTCAGTGTTTCCTCACTAGGCTGAGTGGGCACCGTTCTAGGGCTCAGACCAGAATAAACTTTCTCGATAGAACCAGGAATCGAACCCAGACCTCCAGGGCCACAGCCAAGAATGCCAGCCGTGGCCGGTTAATAGAGAACCATAAGTTTACTAGCACCACTGTGCGATCTTTTAAAGACTCCGGCAGAAATCAATAGAGTAAACTTCAGGCAGACCACCTCGTTTCATAGTGGTTAATATTCTTGGCTGTCACCCCGGAGGTCCGGGGTCGATTCTCTGCCCTGCCAAGAAATTTTAATTCTGGTGTGAGAACTGAAACGGGATGCACTCAGCCTCGTGATGCAAAACTGAGAAGAGGAGGGTGGTTTGATTCCCACCACAGCCATACTAGAAGTGGTTTTCCGTGGTTTCCCCACTTCTATCCCCAGGCAAATGCTGCAATGGTTCCTAACTTAAGGCCACGACTGCCTCCTTCCCAATCATATCCCCAATTTACAAATACACACACTAGTACAGGCAACACAATAACACACACACCTAAAAATACACAAGGCCCCTCAAATAGGCAACAACAAAAACAAAGTGTTTTCGATACGTGTTTATACGCGTTAAGTATCCGGACCTGTGAATGAATGGTTAGAATGCCAGGCTTTGGTCCGAATGATCGCGGGGTTATTTCCTGGCAGACCGTGGGAAATGGGTGTTTGTGATGTTCCAGCACCATCATCTCATTTTCAGCACAACCAGCGAGACGTCATCTTTAAATAGGCCTATCCGACGGCGGCTTCGGTGGCGTAGTTCGTAGCAAGCTGGGCTTCTATGCCCAAGATCGCGGATTCAAACTCAGCCGAAGTCGTTGGTTTTTAAGAGCGTTAAAATCCCTCAGTATTCCTTCCTTCGAAGGGGAAGTAAAGTAGCGGGTCCCATGTCATGTAAAAGAACCTACCACTAACTACAATTTTGTGAAGCTAAATTTGTAGGTTAGATTTGATTAACGCTCTATTCCAACGTTTGCCGTGAAGTGCCGGTTGCGGGGGCGTCTAGTAGCCAAGTTCACAGTTAAGTATCGTTGACGGTAGCATTTGGTAGCAAAAGTAGGAACTACATGAAATTGATCGTCTGCAGTCCTTACCTGAATTACAGATAACACACACACTAATGCAGCTATCACAATTAACACCGGTTATCAGACAGATTCTTCATACACCCGAAGTACACGGGGCTACATGACCGCGTTGTCGCAGCCCCTAAACTGATGAACCAACCAACCTCTCCGAAGGTTACATGACATTTATGAGTGAAAAATGAAAAATATGAGCTCCTTCTTATCATAGGATTTTAGCAATTTCCAACATGAACATTGGGACATCAACATCACCATCGTGTGCTCTATGCGGGCGCGAGCGGGAGGAGTTAAACTGGCCAGCGCAGCCAGAGATAATGTTTTACCGCCCACTAATCCGATTATTGTGACGAGCTCAGCCAACAGCGAGCGGCTGAGCTTTCGCCGAGTCACGGGGGAGTTCTCCTTCTTACTCGTTCCAATGTAGGCCGAAGTTCAAACGTGTATTTTTACTTCCACATTCCACGCGATACGCTCATATGGATAGGTGGACACCGGATTGAATGGGTCTAATACTGACCTTTAGAACTCGAGGCTCCAATTCTGTGGTTCTTTTGATGGTAGTCAGCCCCATATAATTAGACGTGTAGTCACTCGGCTTATGCGTTACTGTGGTGCTTGTATTATTGTTATTATTACTATCTATATATTTAAAACACTAAGGCGATTTTTGTTACATCGAGAATGAGATAACGTCTCAACCGATTGACTTCGTAATGCATTCTAACGATAGCTCTTGGCATGTAGATTTGCAGAGTGTCTTTAAAATAAACAAATATGTTACAGAATATTTTTAAATTAATAAACAAAAATTCAGAAATCCTGCCTTTCACGCATGCGCACAATCGCCTTGCCTTATGACAGTCATGGCGGTTACAAGACCATCGCGTTTTAATTTCATGTTTATGTATAAGAATTATAATGGAAGGGAACATTGCTTATTACGTTTCCATGACATACACTGGAATTACCAGACAGAAAATGCGTAAAAACTTAAACTGACATCAAATTTTGAGTGTGCTTGATGTTTAACTCCCTTAATATTGCGCTTTGTTAGTAGTGGTTCGGTAGCTCAGGTGGTTACGCCGTACTCTCATAATGTATGCATCACCCAATGTAAGGGGTTCGAATCCCCCCTCCGGCATGTTTTTTATTTCCGTATTTTCCTTTCTTGCAATTGCTATTATATTGCCAAAACATATTTAACTCTTGGCATTCTCGTAACTAAGGAATTCTACGTTCCCATCTCAATTTAACTTAAAACGCTATGGTAATTTCATTGAAAAGCTTTATAAGTTCCAACATTCGACAGATTACATTTGCAATAACGGTAGGCTATTTATCTTTATTGCTACAGAAGTTTTGGCATATTTTTGCACATGGGATAACTGTGAATCAAGGATTGTACGAATTCCAACACATTACGAAGAATATATGCAGTGAATCCACCCGAGTGTCTTCAAATCGAGCCATGTGCTACGTAACTCATTTGTTTTCCTCAGTTCTTTCTTTGCCTTATAAACATACAAGGCATGTCCAAAATGTTGTTACATGAAATTCCACTAATGAATTGTACCTTTACCAGTTATACGGCAATAATACAGTAGGCCTACGTTGAAATTCTGATACCGGTATTACAAAATGTAGGCCTACTTTTGATTAGATTGTTAACTTCTATATTTCAGTAGCAGATGCCGCTGCAGTCGAATGTTGGAACCGCCATTTGTATTGTGTTTCCGATCTTTCTGTTATATAGTCTTTGGTGGTCTGTTATAGTCTTTGGTGGTGAGTCGTTTTCTGTCGAGAATACATATCGCAGCTTCTACGAATTGTTAAACCTTTTATTGTATATACCATAACTACGGCATACTAGAAAGTGACTACGCAGAATTACTGGACCGGTTTGTCTCGATAATCCATTGCCAGCTTTAAGAGTGGGCTTCCCTGTGTAAATACGACTCTTGACACGTACAGGAAATATAATTGTAAAACTGGCTCCATTATTAAGGTGACTGGCGAAGTGGTGCTATGCTCCTCTTCATAATTTACTGTCATGGATATCCGAAGAATTGTACCAATAACAGGTGACGGAAATTGCTTATTTAGAGCAGTTTCGTACTGTTTGTATCGAAACGAAGAACGTCATAGCGAGTTGCGTTTGCAAACTGTTACAAAAATTGTTGCTGACTGGAATATTTATAAGGATTTTATTATTGGCGATGAGTCTTATCGCCTTCCCCTCAACAACCAACTTGAGTATGAAAATCTTATGTCTCTGAACGGTGAATATGCTGGTCATGTTGAACTCCATGGTATAAGCCAATTGTTTAATGGTTATTTGTTTAGAGTGCATAACGATGAGACTAACCACGTTGTAGATTATGGCAATGGAAGTGTTATTTGTCATTTATTGTTTAGCGGCTCCGTTGATGCAGGACACTATAGTGTGATCGAATACGACATTAATTTGGGGATAAATCCTACTGTAAATAGACGCATTCGACGAAAAAGAACATTAACCGGTCGTGTGGAAACTACAAATAGATGCAAAACAATGAGAAATCGGAGAAAAGGCGAAACCACTTTTAATATAAAATATAAATCTGCCATTTCAGAAACAATGCCAGATATTATGCCGTACAGCGTTGGGTCCTTGACGAACGAATGTAAACATTGTTCTGCATTGTTCTTCTCTTGCGAAAAAACTACGCTTGGTTACTTCGGCCTTTGCTGTTGCAATGGTAAAATTAATCTGCCGGAATATAAAATACTTGACAGGCTTAAACCATTTTTCACTGGAAATGATGATACCTCAAGGAACTTCAGAGAGAATATTCGGCAGTACAACAATTCTATGTCCTTCGTTTCCTTTGGTGCCAATGTTACCGTACCACCTGAACACGGTCCATATTGTTTTAAAATTTCAGGAATTGTACATCATCGCATTTCTTCCATATATTCCAAAAATATAAGCGACAGTTGTTACGGCCAATTGTATGTATTAGACTGCTCAGAAGCTAATCAAATCAGATTAGCAAATCGAGCGAATTCTTGCATCAGGGAGGGTACACTTCATATTCTAAATAATATTTTGCAAGAGCATAACCCTTACATTCAACTGTATAAGACAATGCATTCAAAAATATGCGAAGAAAATGAACTGGCTTTAAGAGAAAAACGTCAACCGTTAGATTTAGTCATGCGCTTTTACCATGAACCTCAAGAAGATCCTAGACGTTACAATAACCCAGCTTCCTCAGAGATTGCAGCTATTTTTGAAACAACTGACGGCGCTCCGGCTTCACACCGCCACATAGCCGTATTTTCTAATCAGGGAGTTTTAAAGGAAATTGATGTTGACAGCATGCATTGTGATCCATTAACTTACGTTTTAATCTGGCCTTGCGGAGAAACAGGGTGGCATATTTCACTGCCAACAGGAGGGAACCGTAAGACGAACGTTAGGCAAAATATGACAATGCGTGAATATATTTTGTATAGGCTGTCGATTCGAGGTTGTCCTCCCGCAGGAGGTTTCAGCCCTTTACTTAATGCAGGTAAACTTACCCAACAATTAATAGTTGACTATTATTGTCGAATAGAAGGAGATAGACTAAAATATATTCGCAATCAACAAACGAAATTGCGTGTCGATACCTACGTTGGTCTTGCTGATGCTTTACACTTTAGAGCTGAAAATGAAAGTTTAAGAGCTGGTCGCATAGTTATTTTGCCTTCTACTTTTATTTGTAGTCCCCGAAATATGTTGCAAAATTATCAGGATGCAAGGGCAATTGTGAGAAAATTTGGCAAGCCAGACCTCTTCATAACTTTCACTTGCAACCCATCATGGCCTGAAATTACTACTGGCCTCCAACCTTATGAAAATGCAAACAATAGACCTGATGTCGTTGTTCGCGTTTTTCATGCGAAAGTGAAGGAACTCTTGCGTTTAATAAATCAAAAGCAAATTTTTGGCGAGGTACAAACTTTCTTATACACGGTTGAGTTCCAGAAGCGAGGTTTACCTCATATACACTTACTGGTTTGTCTTCGAGATAGTTGTAAATTACGAGAAATCTATGATATTGATATGACAGTTTCTGCAGAAATACCAGATCCTTCCAATACAACATTGTACAACTTAGTAAAGACACACATGGTACATGGACCTTGCGGCCTTCTGAATCCCAATTCAATTTGCATGAAGGATGGAAGATGTAAGAAGGGTTTTCCAAAAGACTTTGTGCCAGAAACTAAAGAGAATGTGAACAGCTATCCACTTTACCGTAGGCGACAGAATGGAAGATCATATACTAAACGAGTACAAGGCACCAATGTTGAAATCGACAATCGCGTCATTGTTCCATACAATCGATATCTATTGATGTACTTTCAGGCCCATATTAACGTCGAAATCTGTGCAAGTGTACACAGCATCAAATACATACATAAATATGTTTATAAGGGGCATGATTGCGCTAACTTGAAAATCACGGCAAACGATGGAATGCTACATCATGACGAAGTTTCTATGTATTTGAATGCTAGATATGTTGGGTCAAGTGAGGCTGCATACAGGATTTTTGGTTACAACATGCACGAACAGTCCGACATTGTTGCCCGGTTACCTGTCCATTTACCAGACCAACAAGATGTATTTTTTCATGCCGATGATGCTCCCAAAGCATTAATACGGGCTCAGTTAAAAAGTACACAACTCACTGCATGGTTTCAGCTGAACCAAAATCCAACAACTAGGAGTGCATATATTTATCCTGAAACACCCGTTCATTATGTATGGGATAAATGCAAATGCATTTGGAAAAAAGACTTAGATTCGAAAAGGTAATAGGTCGGATGTACAATGATTCTCCATCTCAATCAGAAAGATACCATCTGCGCTTACTTTTACTTCACATAGTAGGTGCCACAAGCTTTGAGGATCTCCGAACATACCAAGGTGTTACCTGCCCAACATATAAGGATATGGCAATTAAACTTGGTTTGCTTATCGATGATTCAGAATGGCAACGCTGTTTGATGGAAGCATCGGTTTTCCAAATGCCCTTTCAACTGAGACAGTTATTCACCTACATATGCATATTTCATCAACCTTGCAATGCCAGTCACTTATGGGACATGCACAAAAACTCTCTCTGTGAAGATTATTTAAAGTCTGAAGATGGAAATACAGCTTATCAACTATCTCTCAGAGATATTAATAAAACTCTACAATTGCATGGTTTCTCTCTGCCAACATTTAACTTGCCTGTTGGTACTGACACACACTCAAACGATCAAACTACTAATGAGCCAGTGTTCCCTTTTGATTTGGCTGACCTGATGTCCTTAGCAAACCAGGAACAACTTTCAATTATTAATGAAATCACTAGCGTTCTTCAAAATAACAACACAACTGTCACGAACGCATTCTTTATTGACGGTGCTGGGGGCACAGGAAAAACATTTATTTACCGATGCTTAATACAAAAGTTCTGGAGTTTAGGGCTTCATGTTATATCAGTAGCATGGACCGGAATAACCGCTGTTTTGCTACCCAACGGTCGAACAGTACACAGTACATTCAAAATTCCTCTAAATTTAAATGAGAGTTCAGTGTCTGGATTAAAATTAAATTCCAAAGCAGCTGACGATATTCGATTAGCACGGCTCATAATATGGGATGAAGCCCCAATGGCAAATATTCATTCATTAATGTGTGTGAATCGTCTTCTAAAAGATATTATGAGTAATGACATTCCATTTGGTGGGAAAATTACTGTTCTTGGAGGAGACTTTAGGCAGGTTTTGCCTGTTGTTCCGCACGCTTCTCGCCAAACAATTATTCAAAACTGTATTAAATACTCTCCTCTCTGGCCCTTCTTCAAAATACGCTGCTTATATAAAAACATGCGGTTGAAACCAGAAGAAATTGAATTTTCTGATTTTTTGTTACAAATTGGTAACGGTGACTACCCCTCTGTAGATGGTGAGGAATCAAATGTTATTGAACTACCGCCCAGAATTTTAGCACATGATGACATCGTGACTGAGATTTACGGCGAAACATTCATTTCAACGAAAGATATAATCAATTTCTCGAAAGTATGCATTCTAACACCAAAATGAACACTGTAATGAAATTAATTTGAAAGTCATCGAACTTATACCCGGTAGTTCAAAAACATACACCAGCGTTAACAGATTAATTACTGAAGATGAAAGCCAGTTACTTCAATTTCCTACAGAATTCTTGAATTCCTTGGAATTAAGTGGTTTGCCTCCACATATTCTTACTCTAAAAGTTGGAGCCATAGTTATGCTCCTCAGAAATCTGAACGTTTCCCAAGGGCTCCTGAACGGAACCAGATTATTTGTAAAGAATATGTATGAAAATTGCTTGGATTTGGAAATAATCAGCGGAGATAAAATTGGGCAGAGAGCTCTAATCCCTCGAGTTGATTTAACACCATCCGACAAAAACCTTCCATTTTCTTTTAAGAGACGTCAATTTCCAATTCGCTTGGCATTCCGTATCACAATTAATAAAGCTCAAGGGGAAACTCTCGAACGTGTAGGTCTCTATTTACCTCAGCAAGTTTTCAGTCATGGCCAATTATATGTTGCAATGTCAAGAGTGCGATCTTTCGACGCCCTTAAAGTTTCAATAGTGCCAAAAAGTAGTCGTACAAAGAATGTCGTATATAAGGAAATCCTTCGGTAATTATTTTACCATTGACCATCATGTTTCGACTTCGTAAAGCACTCTGACAAAAGCACAAAGCCTGTAGATTTGCAGAGTGTCTTTAAGAGAACAAAAATATGTTACCGACCTGTGTTATTGTGATGGTTGTATTAATGCGTGTATCTGTAATTAACGTGAGAATTAGGAAGGAGAACGCCGAGGCCTTACTTAAGGAACCATCCCGGTATTTGCCTGGAGTGGAAGTGGGAAACCGAAGAGAAACACATCCAAGATAGTTAAGGTTGGAATCGATCCTACCTCTCCTCAGTTTTACCTCACGAGGCTGAGTGCATCCCGTTCCAGCCCTCAGGTCAGAATTAAATTTCTTGGCAGAGCAGGGAAATGAATCCGGATCTCTGGGGCGATGGCCAAGAATATACTTAATAGTGGGCTTCCCTATGTTAATGCGTTTTTCGACATGCACTGGACATATAATTCTAAAACTGCCTCCTTTACGGTGGCTGGCAAAGAGTCAGTGCTCATCCTGTAATTGGTGAAGTGATTCTATGCTCCCCTGCATAGTTTGCTGTTAAAGAAACCCAAAGGATTGAACCTATAACAGGCGATAGAAATTGCTTATTTCGAGAAGTTTCGTGCTGTTTATATCAAAATGAAGAACATCGCCCTGAGCTTCATTTGCAAACTATTGCAAACATTGTTGCTGACAAGGATAATTTTAAGGATTTTATTATTGGCGATCAGCCTCATCGCGTTCTCCTCAGCAACCAACTTAGTATGAAAGTCTCTGAACGGTGAATACACTGATCATGTTGAACTTCATTGTATAAGCCAATTGTTCATTGATTTTATTTGTTTAGAGTACATAACAATGAGTCTAACAACACTGTTGTTTTTGCAAGGGGAGTATTATTTGGCATTTAATATTTAGCGGCTCCATTGATGCAGGGCACTATAGTGTTATCGAATAAGACGTTAATTTTTGGAGAAATACTACTATAAAACCCCGTTCGACGAAAAGGAACATTGTCCGGTCGTATGTTAACTGCAAATTGACGCAATAAAGTGAGAAATCGGACAAAATACGAAGCCACTTTAAAAATCCAATATAAATATGCCATAAAAATACTCCCATTTTCTTTTAAGAGCCACCAATTTCCAATCGCTTGGCATAATTTATCACAATCAATAAAGCTCAAGGGGAAGCTATGGAACGTGTAGGTCACTATTTGCCTCATCAAGTTTTCAGTCATGGGCAGTTATATGTTGCAAAGTCTTCTTTCTCTGTAATCATACAAATAATGCATATAAGAAAATCCTTCCGTAAATATTTTCCCAATGACCGTCATGTTTTGACGGGTTTCAACTAGTTATTTTTTAAAAATCGTTATGCCGAACTACGGAGCTCGCTTGAACTTATTTTGCACAATGTTCCTTCTTCTTTTCTTCCCAATATCTCTTCATTCGTTCACTATGTTCCTTTCTGCGTGCTTCTGTCCAGCCTATATTTTTCCTGTTAGGTTTCTCTGCAAATTTATGTTTGCTTACTAGGCCTCTAAATTTTACTCTATCTGGAATGGTTTTCTCAGCAATACCCATTTCTTATAGATCTTCATGCACTTCTGTTAACCAATTGTTGCGGATTTTCAGGGTTAGCGCTAGAATTAGAATTCTTTTTGTCAGCCTGTCGTTATCCATTCTGTGAAGGTGTCCGTAGAATTTTAATCGTCGTTTTCTGATAGTAATTATTATTATTATTGTTATTATTATTAACCGACAGTAGTGGCTACGCTGGCTAACGCGCTGCATTAGGTCATGGGGCCAAGCTCTCTGCTGACTCCATAGACGCGTGGGTTGAGCCCCACCGTCGGCCATCCTTGAAATGGTTTTCCGTGGTTTCCCACTTTCAACACCAGGCAAATGCTGGGACGGTACTTTCTGACAGGCCACGGCCGTTTCCTTCCACATCCTTGCCCAGTTTCATTCACCATCATTCATTTCATCTCTCATTAACTCCTCTCATGAGGTTGGCGTCAGGAAGGGCATCCGGCCGTAAAAACCATCGCCACAAAGACTTCCATCGCATCTCATCCCCGACCCCGTTGGAAAACGGGAATAATAAGGGGTAGGCCTACAATTATTATTATTATTATTATTCTCACGATTTTGGTCTACTGTGGACCGCGGTAAACAATCGACTGATTTCCCAAATTTTAGCCCACTTTTCACATGTTGTAATAAGTAGTTCCGTGAAGAACTAAATGGCCTATTTTCATATATCCTACTTATAGTAACTGCCTCTATCTTCATACAAATTTTCAGTTAGATTGCTGCAATAGGATCGTAGATATTGAGAACCATCTAAATATTTCGGATGGTCACCATGTTGGATTTTTATGTATAGGCCTAAGAGTTATGTACTATTACATGAAGATTATTGTGTAGGTGTGTTATTCAAACTTCAATCGCATGATTAGGACACAAGAAATAATAACAAGATCTTAAAATTTTGATCAGCCACCATCTTGTGGTTACGAAAATAATTTAAATGGATTAGATGCCAGTGGATTAAAATTTATATAAGCATATAACGTACCAAGTTTCACAGCGCTCGGATGGTTAAATCGCGAGAAACGTCCATTTGAATATTTAAATTTCACGCCCCCGCCATGTTGGATTTGTGTTCACCAGGTTATTGAACGTACCATAGGTGAATTTATGTTTATAGCCTCTATAAAAATACAAAATCTCAGTTTGATTGCGATCATAGATTAATAGATATTAAGAACCGTCTAAATATTTCGTATAGTCGACATGTTGGATTTTAATATATTTTAATATATAGTTATTTACTATTTTTGAGATGAAGATTATTGTGTACGTTCATTATTCGATGGCATGATTAGAACACAAGAAATATAAACTTAATTTTAAAATTTCGCACAGCCTCCATCTTGGGGCTATGTAAACAATTGAACTAAATTAGATGTCAGTGCATTGCAATTTGTATAATCATTTGCTGTACCAGTTTCACTGCGTTTGGATGATTAAATCACGAGAAAAGTATATTTAAATGTTTCAAGTTTGATTGGCCACCATGTTTGTTTTGTAGTTAAGAGGTTTTTGAATGTTACATAGGTGAACGTCTAGTAGTGCCCATCATCACCGTACAAAATTTCAGGGTGATATGAGTAATAGTTTCGTAGATCTAGAATGCCGGTGAAATAATTCGCACAGCCGCCATGTTGGATTGGTGAGACGTAATAAAATTTGAAGGGCACAGTCAGGGTCAGCCAAAATAGTACTATGACCTTACCGAGTTTCATTGAAATCGCTCCAGCTGTTTAGAAGTTAGTTGGGGAGGACACACACACAATGAGGGAAAGTAGACTTATGAGATCGATCCGGGAAAAAATGTGTGTCTGTCTACTATCTGTGTGTCTGTCCCCCTCATCAACTCCTAAAGGGCTGCAGCTATCAAAACCAAATTTGGTATGAGTAAAGATCTATACCAGAATATCTCACGGTCATATTTGTAATTGACGTAAGTGCTACCAACTGCTGAAGATCGCAATTGAAATTTGAGCTCCATATTATATATCTCGGAAGATATGCATTGGAGCTATTCCAAAATTAGTAGACATATAGAGAATGATATTTCAGTTTAATTTCCAGGAGGCCATACATGACAGTGTTGCCAACATGATTTTACGGTTGCTAATATGTGATACCATACTATCAATTCGATTTCAACCAAATTTCATATGTACTATGTGTACCATAACAGATACTAGAATACTATGCTTATTCTTAAGAGGAACCAGGGCTGACAACTGTTAATAAATGATTTGTACATATTTTTTAAATCCTAATACCTATATGCAGTATATTAGAAAGTATTCAAGCCAACAGCTCGAAATTTTGCACACGTATAGTACATGACCTTCTACGTTAAATTGGAGTAGCTAATATACGTAAGCTTTGCCAACATGATCCTAAGCCTGGTGATAGGTCCAATTTTTAAATGCATGTAACTTCTATACTAACAAATCGATTTCATGTGTGATTTGTGTACCATAACTTATGTGACTATGCCTATTCTTAAGAGCCATCAGGGCTGCCAACTGTAAATAAATGCTGTCTCTATTTTTATCCTAATATCTATAAATCAGAAAGTATGCAAGCCAACAGCTCTAAACTTTGCATACGTATAGTACCTAACATTCTAAATTAATTTGGAGTAACTAATATACGTCAGTGCTGCCAACATGATTTAAGCCTGCTGATAGGTCCAATTTTTAAATATTTCAGATTAATTCAGAGCAACACATACACGACGTTTTTGCCAACATTTTTAAAGGCGCTGATAGATCCTATGTAACATTTCATTTGCGATGTATAGATTAATCATTGGCATGAATCTTCAATTTTAAGAAAAGAAACCTCTTTAGTTCTTTACGGAACTACTTGTTTTTCTCCTCCTAGAATTTCTTCATACGGTCGCTAAACCTCCTCCTCCTGTCTTCAGATCAGATGACCTTGAGATATGTTTTACCGGAAACCCTTTGAATTTATCAAATTTCCCTCGAAATCCAGTTCTGTTGAGTATATTCTTCTTCGTCGTTTGGGTCTACTGAGGACCACGAAGCTCGTATCTTCTCGTTGCTTTGGCCTTCATTTTTCTCCTTTTCCAGTACTTCTTCATCTTCTAACTATGAGCCAGCTTTCTTTCCTCCGTCCATAAAGGTTTGCTGTTCCCTGTGTTCTTCCTACTGTATCCGTTCCTTTCTGGTATGCGATGACCCAGCTGCCTTAGCATCGCGTATCAGGCGTCCCGGGACAGAGGAAATCAAAAAACAAAAATCAAACAAGGAATGTGTCGGAGATCCAGTTGAAATTAAATCAAAAACAGCTGTGGGTAGCAAGAGACAAGGTGACGCTGGATCGTTTACGGTTTTAAGTTAATCAAGATGCAAAGAAAAGGGGCGCAAACCACATCCTTCCTGGTGAAGCCTTAATATGACACAGGAAAAGGACTGGGAAAAATACATCATCACGAGATTATTTAAAACCAAATAAAGGAAGGTTTATTAAACTTTGGCGACAAGACATGAAATAAGAAAAAATCCTGCCTAGGATAATGGTAGATTAAGAAAGTTATGTTGCAAGTGTTCTTGTTCAAATCTGACCATTTCCATCCTAATCAACAAATATTTTTGTTCGCGTGCTCAAAGAAAAGCAATTAAAAGTTTCTTGATTCCTCAGGGTCACCGAAACACTTTACACACTTCACTGATTCATATGTGAACCCTGAGACCTATCATCATTAATATATTAACGTCATGCACGTGAACTTCGAAGATTTATAATAGCATTTACATTTACATATTTACATTTAAATCGTGTTTTAGCATTCATGAAAATCGAATGTCTTGGATTTACAACATCATTGGAATCAATAAAGTTTATGATTATTCATCGGGAATTCAAATCATCCATTCATCATTCAAATTTATTTGTTCCGCATATTCAGATTTATTCATAATTAATTTAAATTATCTTGTAATTTATCTGTCATTTTAATCACAAATCATCCTAATCATTTAATTGTTTAATCACTGATCATAATATTAATCTAATCATCATGTTAATTGTTTAATCACTGATCATAATATTAATCTAATCATCATGTTAATTGTTTAATCACTGATCATAATATTAATCTAATCATCATGTTAATTGTTTAATCACTGATATAATATTAATCTAATCATCATGTTAATTGTTTAATCACTGATATAATATTAATCTAATCATCATGTTAATTGTTTAATCACTGATCATAATATTAATCTAATCATCATGTTAATTGTTTAATCACTGATCATAATATTAATCTAATCATCATGTTAATTGTTTAATCACTGATCATAATATTAATCTAATCATCATGTTAATTGTTTAATCACTGATCATAATATTAATCTAATCATCATGTTAATTGTTTAATCACTGATATAATATTAATCTAATCATCATGTTAATTGTTTAATCACTGATATAATATTAATCTAATCATCATGTTAATTGTTTAATCACTGATCATAATATTAATCTAATCATCATGTTAATTGTTTAATCACTGATCATAATATTAATCTAATCATCATGTTAATTGTTTAATCACTGATATCATATTAATCTAATCATCATGTTAATTGTTTAATCACTGATCATAATATTAATCTAATCATCATGTTAATTGTTTAATCACTGATCATAATATTAATCTAATCATCATGTTAATTGTTTAATCACTGATATAATATTAATCTAATCATCATGTTAATTGTTTAATCACTGATATAATATTAATCTAATCATCATGTTAATTGTTTAATCACTGATATAATATTAATCTAATCATCATGTTAATTGTTTAATCACTGATATAATATTAATCTAATCATCACGTTAATTGTTTAATCACTGATATAATATTAATCTAATCATCATGTTAATTGTTTAATCATGACCTTAATTAGTCATTATTTCAAACATTTAACCTTCAATAATTGTTTATATTCATCTTAATTATACTTGTACAAAAATTATTTATAATCACCCTATCAAAAATTTATTTACAAATATCTTAATCATCATGTTAATTATCTGGCGTTTCAAAATATTTGAAAATCATTAACAAATTGTCATATCAGCTATTACTCAATCAGCTGTTCACTTGACTTCATTAAATTATCATCAGGTCAGATCAGCTGCTCCTCTATCATTCAGAGTGATATTTAACCATTAATTATCGAAGAAACTTGGATTATTTTAAATATCCAGAATAACATCTAGGGTCAATTTTTGAGGTGTCGTCATATTCTATAATACTGATTGGAAAGTATTGCCAGTCTGCATTATACTCTTATACTTTGACGGTTTGTGCCTATACTGCACTCAATTGCCATATAAAAATCATTGCCATAAATTCTTCACATAGGATATTATTATCCACTAATGACCATTTGAATTAACACTTCATAAACCCCTTCATCAATCATCACAATTGAACATTATCAATTTACCATAAATTCATCATAAACTATTCAGTGCACAGCATGAATCAAGAATAAGACTGGGTTTGCACTAACCTTCAGTCAACAACATTCATATATCAAAGTGGTAACCTCACAAACAGTGGTAATCTCTACACAAACACTTGGCAAAATACCTCATGGCAACATATTTAATAATCACCATCAAACTGTAAAACTGGCTTCAGACTTTAATAAAGTCGACCAATCAAAACTATGGTCACTATAACTGCGTCTGACAACCTCCTAAACAACGTGTAAATCACTGAAATAATTATTTATCAAATCCAAGTATTAATTAACTTCAAAGGTAGTATAACTCTGTAAAATCATTGAAAATTGTGTTAACAAACACCATCTGTAGTTATACCAAAATCTATTGAAGATTGCTGTTTCATTTCTGCCTGTGATATATTTCTAAGATTGTCGTACTCATGTTAGAAGAATTAACCACTTCAAAATCTTTGGTTAAGGCAAAATTTAATCATTAGAAAAATATTAAACTGACTGTTCTCCAAGATGGAACATCACAACAAAATATATTGGATCTATCACACAAGAATCACGAGGTGTGACTCTGATAACATTTATTTTTACCATATTTGATAAAGATCAACCAATATATGACTTGGTAATTATTGTTTAATTTGCTCACAATCTATATAGCATTCGGATGATAAAATGATTATCCTAGTACAGGTTAGACGGTTAAACGCCACACAATTGCTCTTGGCAAAGGGCCCTGTATCTATGGCTCAGATGATTGAATGCATAGGACTGGAATCAACAATAACTCTACTGTCAAATATTAATGACTCTGTTCGCTAAAGCGACTAAAATTCAATAGTTCAAATGAACCAATCAATTTGAAAATTCGCTAATATCCAACTCCACACATCCACTAGAATTAAATAATTAATTAATTGGTATTCTGCCTGAAGGCAGATCTGAGCCTCCGAAGAGGCTACCCCCAGCCGGAGTTTACTTGCGGTAGGGTGGCCAGGGCCTTTCCGCTCCTACTTATGTTGGCCAACAGCGCGCAGTGCCTAGAACCGGTATACCATCCAAGTTCCGACTGCGCCCAATGTTGCTTAACTGCGGAGTTCTTTTGGGATCCGGTGTTTCAACACGGCCAGACCTTTGGCCCAATCCACTAGAATGTGGGCAAAAATAATCAAATACCAGATTGCAGGCATCGAGTCTCACAAATAATTGATCAAGGAAAAACTGTACTGTATCAACAACATTCTACAACTCTACGTAAAAGATGATCAAAGTCTACGCTCAATAAATTCGGTGAATAGCAAAAGATCAGTAAAATGCCCCTTAATCTCACATGACATCCATCATGTATCAGCGAATTCATATGGATGATTTTCAAAATATATTATCAACGATGCTTTAAAATATTCATAAAGATATTCCAGTGTGCTCATGACCATGCAATTTCATATCAATGTATTCAAGTAAACGCTCACATTACCTCAATTATATTCCAGATGACCTGAATATTCATTCTAAAGATTGACGGTAATCCTGATATTCGTGATTAATTTCTCGCGAGATCGGCGATTTCTTCATCCTGTACCCTGGATCAGCATTCATCTCACCCCAATGTAGATCCCGGGATCGTCACTCGCCTGGGTAGAACTCGAACCCGTCACTCTTCTCCACCATCCTGTCTCTTCTGTGTTTAGCACGCCATATTACTGCATAAAGTGTTCATCTTGAATATGATCTACACTAAGTTCCAATAATCCACTGGATATCGAAATGTAAATGGTAACCCCATTATGTCTCCGGTGGTAGCACGCCACTGTTCCCCAAAATGTCACTCGGCATTCACAAATAATGTTCCCAAGAATAAACGTTGAGTTGCGTGGTTAACAAAAATTTATATTGCATGTTCAAAGTATTTTATTGCACTAGTTTGAATACCAGGTGATATGCATGTTCGCAAATGTTTATTAATAATGTCGATTGACAATCACTTCGTCACTGAAGAAAATATATAAAGTCATTTCCACTTATCTGGTCGAATGTTCCTTTAAGAATAGGAAACCCGTGGTAGCCTAAGTCCCACTGTACTAATTCTATCAGCCGTGCCTTCAAATATATTGTTCATAACGTGTGAAAGTTTTGTCTTCTTATAGGCACGCATATTTGAATCATAAAGTTTGAAATAAGAGAAGTGTTCAAACTAGCAGACCGCACAATGTCATTAGCAAGTATATCACAATGTCGCTGATGGGTTGCAGTAGAATACAACTCCTAGCTTGTTACGTTAGCTGCACTATATTCCTGGCTAACAGCATGACTGTAGCACTATGCTGTAACTGGTTGCACTAGACATTCAATATGCGTTAAAATGTCTTACAATAGCTTACTGCTAACCCGGTTAATTGTACGGCGTAAAATTCTTCCATTCGAACTACCATGAAAGTCCAAGTTCCTTTCTGTAGTGCAGGCTAAAACTGCTCGCTATTCTTCACCGTGCGAGAACGCACTTCCATGACCGAACCGTGCTTCGCTGTGTCGAACTGTACACTGTTATCTGGGACCTCGGTTTGTCGTCTCCGAACTAACGTGTCCTCGCGTTTAACGCACAGTCACAATGCCGGGTTTCGACCGCACTTTACAGTATATTATAGAATGTTTACTGTCTGAATACGAAACACATAGTAATAACTCTCTCAACGCAGCCCTGCTGCTTGCCATCTCGCTAGTCACATGACCTAGTTCCTTCCCCTACCCAGAGTGGGGTAGTCGTTTCACCTGCATTCTGACGTCATACAGCCTGTCTACGACCAATATTCGTCAATTATAATGATTCAATCTTTGTTTAAGGGGTTATCACCCATCACAAGTAGTAGTAGTAGAAATATATTTCCATGATTATTCCTTCTTCCTGGACATGTGATGAAGTCGTAATTAGCAAATTACCAAATAATCTCGTACATTCCTCCCGGCATTCACTTCGTTCAAAGGGTAGCCATTTCCCCTTCCTTTTACCCATACTTCACTCTCCCATGAAGCCATAGTCGCGACGCTAGCGCATTTTTTCTTTCCAATTAATAATTTTCCAAAATTCGACCAGCGTAGCCGATTGCCTCTACTACATATCGGGTACACTACTAGTAATTGATGAGGTATAAACTCCCCGCCGAATAGCTTGCTGGAACTGTGGTGGTCATGTATGAAATCATGTGAGATCCCCAGTTGCTCCAGATTCGACTTGACCGTAGAAATCCCCTTATTCCTGGAGGCTCACTCTACCTGCAACTGTGAAGATCTTGCGGGTGAGTCTGAAGGGCTCATGCGGGCTAGGTGCCCATAGAAGATCAGGCGTCTTTTCCTCACAGTCGTGACGATGTCTTTCTGATGTGCATAGATTTCATCATTGTGCCGAATCCTGTAGGTGTATCCCTCTTCTCATATGGGTCCCAGTATTCTCCGCAGGATCTTCCTCTCTTTGACTTCGAGGGAGGGTCTTTCCTGAATATTATTATTATTATTTCTTTTCTCGATCTTAGGTCCACGTACAATAACCAAATGCAGTTAATTTTGTTATTTTTTCCATTCCTATTTTCCAATAGTTCTTCGTTGCTTCACGTTTTCCTCCTCTCTTCTGCCCAGATGTTATTCCGTTATATCCTTTCTTTCTCACGGAATCCCTTGACATTTTGTGTTAATCATCAAAAAGATTTTCTGGCCTGTATTATGAATGCTGTTATTCCCACCTCAACTATACTGTTACGGCTGTGAGTTTGTTTCGTCGCCTCGCCGCTTGAGTCACCGCCGCCCCCGGGCTATGGTCTGCCTCTGTGTATTACCTGCGCCTTTCGCAACAGGGCTACTAGGACAAAGGGATGGTCCAGAATAATCGTGACCCAGCCAGCGATGGAAATCTCGAGAAGCCGTGAATCCTGGACGGGTCTAGAAGCATTCATTGAGTCACCAGCCTGCTATATAAGAGAGACCTGGCCGGCGAGGTGGACAGTGTTTTCGAGCTAGTGCGCGCTTTTACCTGAGCGACAGTTGTTGGTGACGTGACTTGCGAAACCCTAGTGAAGCTGATTCTCTTCACAGCGATGGAGTGTGAAGCCTACGGAGGAACTGTGTCTTGAGCGAGTGTGTTTTCCAGTGCAACAGAGGTTAGTGTGGTGAATTGCGAAAACACCGGGGGCTGCTTCCCTAGCCAGCGGACAGCGAAGCAGAGTAGTTGTGAGTGACCGGCTATCGTTAATAACTGTAGCGTGTGTATTCCAGGAAGTGTTGCAGGTAGTTCTACCGAGGCCTCCGGTCCCATTAGGAGGGATTCACTTCTGTGGCTTATTGACAAGTGAAAGGCAAGTGTCCCCTACAAGAGGAAGTTAGAGTGAGATACTAATTGCTAGTATTTGCTATTTGTGTGGTGTATCTTTCTGGCCCGCAATAAAGCTAATACGTTTCTTTAAAGGAACAATTCGTGTTGTGCTTCTACCCAACGTAATCCAGTTAACGGAAATGCCACTAGGGGGTGGCACGTAACAACTGGTGTCAGAAGCCAGATTACGAACTCAAGCACAAGCACAACACCTGAATGTCCTGGTTTCAAAACCCGAGCAGGTCATTTTACCACAGTTCTCTAATTTCCCTGTGAGTGCATGCCCTTTACAAGACAAACATCTAAAATGGAAGCACAATTGGCAGCATTGCTAGAAAAGTTAAGTGGCATGGAAACCAAGATGGAGGCCGGCAAGAAGAAGAAGGAAGACGGCCAGATGAATCTAGCCGAAGACTTAACTACCAAACTAGAAGACGGTCAAAATAAGCTAGCGGAGGACCTGAAGAAGATAGAGGACGGCCAGAAGAAGATACAAGACGGTCAGTATAAGTTAGCACAGGACCTGAATAAATTAGAACTGGGTCTGCGTGAGGAAGTCACAGCAGTGGAAAAGAAGTTCGACGCCTTACAAGTGGAAGTTGCCGAGCTGCACCGCCGCCCGCTGATGGGGGTAGATGAGAAATTGAACGCCTTACAAAAGGAAGTTGCCGAGCTGCGCCAACGCCCACTGACGGGGGTGGAAGAGAAATTCAACGCTTTACAAAAGGAAATTGCTGAGCTGAGCCAACGCCCGCCGACGGGGATGGAAGCGAGATTCAACGCTCTTAAAGAGGAAGTTGACGATCTGCGCCAACGCCCGCTGACGGGGGTGGAAGTAAAATTCAACGCCTTACAAAAGGAAATTGCTGAGCTGAACCAACGCCCGCCGACGGGGATGGAAGCGAGATTCAACGCTCTTAAAGAGGAAGTTGCCGAGCTGCGCCGACGCCCGCCCACAGGTACACCGGGAATATCAGGAACGGGACAGAGCAGAGTGACGCCCCAACCTTCGATGGAAAGGTCCCGTGGGGCACCTATTTACGTCAGTTCGAGGCAGCCTGTTCCATAAACAACTGGAACAGCACGGAAAAGGCTACAGCTCTCATTGTAGCGCTGAGAGGGGACGCCCTTAACGTCCTTCAGGCCATCCCGACTGGATCCCAGGACTACGCTTCACTAATCGCCAATATGGAGTCCCGAAATGGAGATAGCCATCTCCAGCAGGCCTACCAGATGCAGCTCCGGACCCGGGTACAAAGGAACGCGGAAACCCTGCAGGAGTTCGAGATGGACATCGCACGCCTCGTAAGGCTCGCCTACCCAACAGCACCGGCCGACTTTCTGGAACAAATAGCGACGCAGACCTTCATCGACGAGTTACGGGACTCGGACACTCAACTGGCGCTGCGACTCGCGCGCAATAAGACCCTGGCAGATGCGCTGAGCCACGCACTTAAGTTCGAGACGGCAAAACAGGCATCTAGAATGCACGCGCGGGTGCGTCAAGTGGACGTCGACGAACCAGCAAAAACCAACGAGACCAAGCCCCTGGCCGACGAATTGATGGAGGCGCTAAGCCGTTTCTTCGATAGTCGCGGCACCACCAGCAACGACACAGCCGGAAGACAACCGGAGAGGCGGCCCGGAAGAGGGCTACCGACCTGCTGGACCTGTGGTAAGAAAGGCCACCTGAGCAAGGACTGCGGTGATCGCCGCCGCCGAGGGTATCCGACGGGAAATCAGTCGTCTGAAAACCGCTAGGCCCAGGGAAATGAGTATTAGCCAGCCTTGGGGGGCAAAGGTTGGCTTGTGACAGTCGTCAAGCCCCGGCAGTCCAAGTTCGTGTGACGCAGTTACGGAGGGATAATAGCAGCCTGATGGTCGACGGAGTCGTCAACGGAGTGAGCTGGCAGATGCTGATCGACACGGGAGCGTCGAGGACCATCGTCAATCCCATCGTGATCCCGAAGTGGAGAGTGCAACCCACGCAAAGGATCCTCCAGCTAATAACCGCGACTGGAGAGACCGCACCGGTACATGGCGAAGCATCCCTGGAGTTCGTCATTGGTTGACGGGCGGTGAAGCATCCACTGCTCGTGGCTGATGTAGCAAGCGAAGTGATCATCAGACTGGACTTCCTGGATCAGAACAACATCATCTTGGACCTGAGTACGAACACTCTGCAGTTCGGAGGTGAGGAACTTGAGTTGAAACCAGCACACGAGGCCGTCACCGCACGACGAGTAAGGCTGAGAGAGGACGTCATCGTTCCCGCCAGGACGGAGGTCAGCGCTGCCGTAATTGTCAACGGAACTGCTGAGGGGGTGGCGGCTATCGTCGAGCCAAAATATGAGGACATCCAGACAAAAGGATTGCTAATTGCCAAGACTCTCATCAACACGACGTCTCGGCCGTACGTCCGCTTGTCCAACCTGAACGACTACGACATTACGGTTCACCGGGACACCAACCTAGGAGTCTGCGAGCCCGTTACCTGGATTGCCCGCATCACAGACACGACGGTCGGACACCTGCAGACGGACAACCGAAGAAGAAGCGCCCTGCCAGAAGAACTACAGAAGCTGTACCAAAGATCCCAGGACCATTTAGACGAGGACAATCACGCCAACTTCGTGACCAGCTACATGAATTCCAGGACGTCTTCTCCGTGGGGAGCAAAGACTTCGGCAGGGCAAGCTTGGTCCAGCACAGAATCGACGTTGAGGACAGCGCACCGATTCGGACCCCATTCCGACGTGTCCCACTCGCCAAGCAAGCCGAAGTCGACCGGATGGTAGAAGAATTGAAGGAGTAAGGGGTGATAGAGCCATCACATAGTCCTTGGTGTTCTCCGGTCGTGCTAGTGAAGAATAAGTACGGTTCCACCAGGTTCTGCGTGGATTACAGGCGGGTAAATGACGTCACGAAGATTGACAGCTACCCCCTACCCCAGATCGACGACACCCTGGACACCATATCAGGGTCAAGATGGTTCTCCACCTTGGATTTGAAGAGTGGCTACTGGCAGGTGGAGGTCCACCCTAAGGATCGCGAGAAAACTGCGTTCTCTGTGGGCAGCGGGCTCTGGCAGTTCACCGTCATGCCATTCGGTCTGTGCAACGCCCCTGCGACCTTCGAAAGGCTAATGGAGTCCATTCTGAGAGGACTACACTGGAAGACCTGCCTGGTCTACCTAGACGACGTCATCGTTCTGGGGAGAAGCTTCGAGGAGCACTACAGCAACCTGAAGGAGATCTTGATGAAGCTTCGGGCTGCCCAGCTGAAGTTGAGCCCCAAGAAGTGTCAGCTCTTCCAGAAGCAAGTCCAGTACCTTGGGCATATTGTCTCCGAGGAAGGGGTGCGCACTGACCCAGAAAAGTCCGCATCTGTGAGGGAGTGGCCAGTTCCAAAGGACAAGTCCCAACTACGAAGCTTCCTGGGACGCTGCACTTATTACCGTCGCTTCGTGAGAGGATTCGCCGACATCGCCAAACCACTGCATCGACTGACTGAGAAGGACCAACTCTTCACGTGGACAGCAGAATGCCACAGTGCCTTCGAACAACTCAAGCAAGCTCTGAGCACCGCACCTATTCTGGCCTACCCCAGACCTGGAACAAGGTTCATCGTCGATACCGATGCCAGCGACTTTGGTATAGGGGGAATCCTGTCGCAAATAGTGGACGGCGAGGAGGGAGTAGTGGCCTACTTCAGCAAAGCCTGCGTCACCAGGAAGGAACTGCTCGCCATCGTGAAGACCATTGAACAAGTACCTGTACGGGCAAGGATTTCTCATCAGGACCGACCATGCATCCCTGCGGTGGCTCCTGAACTTCAAGCAGCCCGAGGGTCAACTCGCGCGGTGGTTAGAGAGGCTTCAACAATACAACTTTGAGATCCAGCACAGCAAAGGCCAACTGCATTCTAACGCCGACGCCCTGTCACGAAGACCGTGCCCCGAAGACTGCACCTTCTGAACCGGGAGGGAGGAGAACACCGGGATACAGTGCCGAAGGATTACCGTGGAGCTTCAAGGGAGCTGGAGCCGCGAATCTTTCACGCGGGCACAAGCAGAAGGTGATGACCTGGGACTGATAGCCGAATGGAAGAGGGCCTGTGTTCCCAGACCCGGGTGGGACATTGTGAGCGACTGCAGTCCAAAGTTCAAGTCCTACTGGGCGCAGTGGAACTCGCTGATTGTAAGGGATGGCCTCATCTGCCGTACCTGGGAGAGCACCGACGGGAAGACATCTCGGGAACAAGTCGGAGGAAGTCCTGGAGGAAGTCCATGGAGGATCATCTGGTGGACACCTATGGATAAATAAGACCCTGGAGAAGCTGAGAGAGCGGTTTTACTGAATCGTATGCCGAGCAGACGCGGAGAATCACTGCGTGAGGTGCCACGAATGCGCAGTCAGCAAGGGACCAGGACGAAGACGACGGGGTCCACTGAAGACCTACAACGTGGCGGCCCCATGGAGAGAGTGGCCATCGATGTTGCTGGGCCATTCCCGTTGAGCGAGGCAGGGAACCACTACATATTGGTCGTCAGCGACTACTTCACCAAATGGCCGGAGGCGTATGCGCTCCCTAACCAAGAAGCCGCGTCGATCGCAGAGACCCTGGTGAAGGAATTCGTCAGCCGGTACGGAGTACCCCTGGAGCTGCACTCCGACCAAGGGAGGAATTTCGAGTCGCAGGTGTTCCAGAACCTATGCCAGCTGCTGGGAATCCGGAAGACAAGGACGACGCCGCTACACCCTCAGTCCGACGGGATGGTAGAGCGATTCAATCGCACCATCGAGAACCATCTCCGAATAGTCGTCAGTGAGCACCAGAGGGATTGGGACAAACATCTTCCACTATTTCTCCTGGCCTACCGCGCCGCCGTGCATGAAGCCACCGGGTGTAACCAGCCCGTGCCATGTTTGGGAGGGAACTCCGTCTACCTGTCGATCTTGCCTTCGGCCGACCTAGGAATGATCCGGTCCCGGTAAGCCAGTATTGTCAAGAACTGGTCGACCAACTGGAGGACGTGCACGCGTTCGCGACGAGCAGACTGCGGATCGAGACCGACCGAATGAAGACCCGAAATGACCAGCAGACGGATGCCGGTGGATTCCACGAGGACGACCTGGTCTGGCTCTTCAACCCATTACGGAAGAAAGGCCTGTCACCCAAACTGCAGAAGTCCTGGGAGGGCCCGTACCGAGTCGTGAAACGGATTAACGATGTCGTCTACAGGATCCAGCGGAGCCCGAGGGCGAAGATGAAGATCGTGCATCGAGATCGCCTGGCAGCCTACGGAGGGACACAGACGGACCAATGATTGATCGGGACGATCAGCCTTTTAGGAAGGGGGTGGTGTTACGGCTGTGAGTTTGTTTCGTCGCCTCGCTGCGCGGCGCCTTTCTCAACAGGGCTACTAGGAGAAAGGGATGGTGCAGAATATTCGTGACCCAGCCAGTGATGGAAATCTCGAGAAGCCGTGAATTCTGGACGGGTCTAGAAGCATTCATTGAGTCACCAGCCTACTATATAAGAGCAACCTGGCCGGCGAGGTGGACAGTGTTTTCGAGCTAGTGCGCGCTTTTACCTGAGCGACAGTTGTTGATGACGTGTCTTGCGAAACCCTAGTGAAGCTGATTCTCTTGACAGCGAAGGAGTGTGAAGCCTACGGAGGAACTGTGTCTTGAGCGAGTGTGTTTTCCAGTGCAACAGAGGTTAGTGTGGTGAATTGCGAAAACACCGGGGGCTGTTTCCCTAGTCAGCGGACAGCGAAGCAGAGTAGTGGTGAGTGACCGGCTATCGTAAATAACTGTAGCGTGTGTATTCAAGGAAGTGTTGCAGGTAGTTCTACCGAGGCCACCGATCCCATTAGGAGGGATTAATTTTTGTGGCTTATTGACAAGTGAAAGGCAAGTGTTCCCTACAAGAGGAAGTTAGAGTGAGATACTAATTGCTTGTATTTGCTATTTGTGTGGTGTATCTTTCTGGCCCGCAATAAAGCTAATACGTGTCTTTAAAGGAACAATTCGTGTTGTGCTTCTAGCCACCGTCATCCAGTTAACGGAAGTGCCACTAGGGGGTGGCACGTAACAATACTTTTCATCCATTGATTACCACTCCTAGTCTAGTAAACATGAATGAAACTGTGTTTTGTTAGTTTTTATTAGTTTGTTATTACTATTATTATTATTATACCGGCCGCGGTGGTCGAGAGCACTAACGCATCGTCTCAAGCCTCGCTGGTAATGGGAGAGCGTAGGTTCGAACCTCACCTCGGCCGTCCTAAAATTGTTTTACGTGGTTACCCATTTTCACCCCCAGCCAAATGCCGGAACGGTTCCTTTCAACAGGTCTACGGCCGACTTCCTTCTAAATTCCCTTCCCTGACCCTTCCTTAATTAGACCCAAGTCAGCGGTCACCTGGGCGATCAGCCTGTCACCATCCCCAGTTGTATCTCCAAGTCACTGTCTGTCACGGTATAGGAATGATCCCTGGCAGAGTACGTGGATGAAGCCGAGCTTGTAGTATAACCGATTAAATATATATATATTATTATTATTATTATTATTATTATTATTACCTGTTGAGAGTTCCTCTACACTGGCGGTGATTTTAGGAAACCTTTGATGCTGGAATTTTGTCCTGAAGAGGAAATTTTAGGTGGTTGTAAAATTATTAATCCGGGTCTTCCACATTGAAACACCTTTATAAATCAACTGATTCTGCTAGTATGTTAATGAAAAGTTATAGAAATGAAAATTGATACTGCCAGCTGATGACGTCTAACTCGAGAGAAAACGTTGTTCTTAATTCATTTTAAGGACTTGGCACTTCTTGGTCATCAGACCCGTGTAGTTGGGTGTGTGTTGAATGTGTCTGAATAACGTGTATGTAAGTGATGACTGTAGTAGTGTGTATAACAGTATTAGGGACAGGAATGAGGTAGGTGTCCTAGGACCCGAAGTAAAATACTATCCCGACATTTACCTGGACGACAGATACAAAGGTACTGTGCTTCTCTTTTTCTTCCTGTCCTATTTCTGGACGATAAGCTACTCTCATTGGAACAAACTGCCCCAATATATTAAACTTTCCCACACTCAGGATAGCCACAGTCAGTGGCGGGATTAGAACATGTGACCTCCGGACGTGCTGAAACTGCCCGCACGGTCGTGGTGCACGTAACAATGCTGCGGGGTTGCCTTCAAGGAATTGTTTCCCATATAATACAGTATTGCTTAACTTGTTCTCATTGCTTCCCAAGACTTGTGAGGAGTTGCCGCAATCTATTGGCTGGCTACTCACGAATCTAGGTCCCCCAACACTTCACGGATTCCCCTTATACTCTCACATTTTGTTCACTCTGCTGATGAAATTTGACACGACTTGTCTTTCAGATGGCTGGCGATATTCTGATCTCACTCGTGGCTTCATACCACCGCCACTTGGGAGAGGGGCACGTGACTTGACTTGTAGCAGGCTCTCTCACCACCTTTTTCAGGTTAGTAAATAATTCTCTCTCACGTCCTCAAAGAGCCGTCTTCTATTCCTATTGAAACTACTGTTTCAAACCATATGCTTAGAAATGTAATTATGGTCTGAGGGCTGAAACTGGACTCACTCAGGCTCAAGAGGATGATTGAGAGGAAGTGGGTTTGATTCTCACCTCAGCCATCCTAGATGTGGCTGGCAATAGTTTTCCATGAAAATGTCAGGCACAATTAACCCTTTCAGTGCTGAGTTAGCTGATTGGAACCACATTGCTGATTTTTTTCATGCACATGCAAAGAGAATTGTAGAAGGCGTAATTTTTAAGATATCAGCACTGTCGTAAAATTTCTATGGGTTTTTGGCCTTTATTAATCAAAATGTAAATTCAAGATCTTATGTTTATATTAATTATTTTTTAGGCACATCAAAATCGTTGTGCCCACGCTTGCATCACCTACATACCACATAAAGTGCCCAAAGTAAAATTATTTTCTAAAATCAGTAATCAAGTAATGCATGTTGCTTCTTACTAATACAAAATGTCGTATTCTTTGAGCCAAATTCAAAACAGGTGAAAGAAACTTGCTTGCTTGCATCACAGATGAACTTAAGCTGTAGAGAAGACGTGTACAAAGTTAGTTACTTCTGGAAGAACCGACAGCGGTTGCTACGCTCGTTAATGCGCAGCGCTACGCCATGGGGCCAAGCTCTGCAGGCTCGTGGGTTCGTGCCCCACCGTCGGCGGTCCTTGAAATGGTTTTCCGTGGTTTCCCATTTTCAACTCCAGGCAAAAGATGAGACGGCACCTTATGACAGGCCACGGTCACTTCCTTCCACATCCTTGCCCCATTTCATTCATCTTCATTCATTTCATTTCTCATTAACTCCTCTCATGAGGTTGCCGTCAGGAAGGGCATCCGGCCGTAAGAACCATCCGCCACAAAGACTCTCATCGCATCTCACCCCCGACCCCGTTGAAGAAAAAATCGGGAATAATAAGGGACAGACAAATAGACAGTTACTTCTAGAAGAAAAAAAAAACAATTGAAGTAGTACAGTACTTCATAATTTCCAGTAGATGGCAGATGAGGCCAAGGATTGACTCAGCACTTAAGAGCGAACTGGGAATGTGAAAAAAATGAAAGTTCTCGTGCGCCAACTCTAAAACGGTCGTAGCAAACAACGGGTGAAAAAAATACACACGCTAGCACAGACACCACAATACGCATGTTACCATACGGATAGCGGCTTCGGTGGCGTAGTCGGTAGCAGGCTGAGCTTCTATGCCCAAGATCAAGGGTTCAAACCCGGATGAAGTCGTCGGATTTTTTAAGAGCGTTAATATCCTTCAGTATGCCTTCCTTCGGAGCGGAAGTAAAGCCGGCGGTCTCATGTCACAGATTTAGGGCATGTAAAAGAACCTTCCACTAATCAAACTTGTGAGAAGGTATATTTGCAGGTTAGATTTCGTTGAAATGCTCTTTCAAAGTTCCAACGTTCACCACTAGGTGTCAGTGACATCTGGTAGCGAAAGTTGGAACTACTGGAAATTGAACGGAACTTGTAGCTCACCCCATGGGTGTCCGCTGGAAGCATCTACAGCCTCTGGCGAGCCAAACATATCCTCGGAAACTCCCGACACTAAAAGCCATACGCTAAATAAATAAATAAATAAATAAACCATAGAGCTTACAACAAACGTGTACAAGTAAATGGGGCTATGACTGTAATGTTGTATGTCCCCAAATGAAACAAAATCACCCTATTAAAAGCGCTTTACTTAAGTGCATGTAAGACATGTATCAAACCTGAGATAACTATTTTTTTAAATCATGTTTAGTTACCAAACAATCTCATTTTTGTTATGAATCTCTTATCTGAGAATCAATTTAAACTGAATATTATCCCCCTCATTAGTCATGCTTCAATGTGAGGCTTGTTTCTGATATCGCTTTACTGTATTTCTGTCGATCACCTCAATGTGTAGCGGCTAGCGTTCTAGACTGTCGCTCCGAAGGCCTCGGCTCTGCCAAGAAATTTTAATACAGATGTGAGGGCTGGAACGGGGTACACTATGCCTCGTGATGAAAAACTGAGAAGAGGAGGGCTCGATTCTTCCTTCAGTCGTCCTGGAAGTGGTGTTCCGTGGGGACCCCCCCCCCCCAATTATTCTCCAGGCAAATGCTGGGATGATTCCTAACTTAGGCCACGGCCGCCTCCTTCCCAATCCTATACCCAATTTGCAAATACACACACTACTGTAGTACAGCCATTACAATAGCACTTGTTATCATTAAAATTCAACTACACGGGGCTATATCACCGCGATGTCGCAGCCCCTAAGATAAGTAACTACTATATTTCTCATCGTGATTGTTTCGATTACTCCTGAAACAACAACTTATACATCAATAATCAGCACCTGCATTACGCGCCAAATAGTCCCTTTATGACTACCTTCCGGGTTCAAATCTCAGTGGACGCTAGTCTTTTTCTTTTATTATTATTATTATTATTATTATTATTATTATTATTATTATTATCCTTTGGTAAATCCCATAATGAGCAAAGGCCTTCTGCTAGCAGGGTATCTCTTCATCAGATGAGCTAAGATGATGAACATTTACCTTAATCGCAAAATAAAATTAGTAGTACTGAACCATTTTCACTTATTTCTTTGCCTCACAAATGATCGGATTGTATTAAACACAATTTTCACTGGTAGAACTTGGCCTAGTTCATATTAGCCTGGCGATTTAACTAAGCAGACGATGACTATGGATGTTTTGAACAGACTGTTTTGACGACAGTCCTCCACGAATTCCGTTGACCTGCCACTCTCATCCATCGCTTCCCGATCGTCGACTGGAACTCGTCTGACCATTTGGTTTTCGGACGGCCGAGGTTTCTTCTTCCACCTCTGGGCTCCCACACTGTAGTTGAGTAGCCCACCTCACGTGATCCATTCTCACTTCATGGCCTGCCCATGTCCACATCAGTTTCCTGGTCCTCGTTAGGACATCCTCTAGCCCTGTCCTCTTCCTAATTTCCTCGTTTCTGATTATGTTCCTTAATGAAATGTTTAGGAGTTTTCTCTCCATTTACCTCTGGCACACTTCTAACGCTATTAATACACTACATGATAATTATTTTATCATATCCCCGGAGAATAGCGATAGGCCTTGCTAGCCAGCACGCTCTCATTATTCGACCCAAGATGGGGCAACATCCCTAACACAACACATTGTTGGAATTAGGTTATTATATTACAGTATTATTATTATTATTTAACGAGTTGTATTTTACATTAAGCCATGTCATTTGATGTATTCGACCCGTGTTCCATTAGTCCCATCTTAAGGAAAAAGATTTAGTAAGCTGATGTCTTCTGAGTGCAAAGTGAACCAATGTTTGTCCTCGGCTTCTATTTCAGCGTAGCCATAGTGACCGAGTCCATTTCCGCCATCTTCCATTTTACTTCCCACTTAAATCTTTATATCCCTTCTAGAAAAATTGACTTTCGATCTATGTCCAACTCTTCTCTTTCGTGACAGATACAAAGGTACTGTCAGCTTTACTTTTCCTTCCTGTCCTATTTATGGGTGATAAACTACGCTCATTGGAACATACTACCCTCAATATATAAGACATTCCCCGTTAGTGATTGATTGTTTCGTACAGTAAACACAATCTGTACTTTTAAAGGGGAGATACAGATTACCAGTTAATTTTGTAACTTTCAGTCGGACAACACAATAAAATTCCAATGACTGGAATTCTTATATAACAAGATGTTCAATAAAGAACATATAGCCTACTTTCTTCTAAATGCATGGGTACTATTATAACTCTTTTTCCTTATCAAGGAGTATAATTAAATGTTGGTTGTAGTAGCTTGTTGAAATACAACGTGTTATACGGATATTAAACATGAATATTAGGTGCCCTTTGCTAGTGCAACCACTGTACAAAATTTCATTCAATTCGGTTTCACCGTGTTTGAATTGATATGGGGAATCGATTTACACTCATACATGGCCGCTATCTGCAAACTCTTGAGCTGATGACCTTGTAGTATGGTCATAAGACGCTCGGCATATAAATATATGTTGTTGCAAAATTTGGTAGAGATCGGATGATTAGTTTAGTCGTAATTTGATTTAAACTTTGAACATTTGGGTGGCCGCCATTACGTTTCCGTCAAAATGGCGGCAATATAAAACATGACACTGAGGTGCCCTTTGCTAGTGCTACCTCGGTACCAAATTTTGTTCAATTCGGTTTCACCGTGTTCGAATTGATAGGGACATTCAGAGTACACACACTCACACACACACACACACAGACAGACATACAGACAGACATACAATTTTTGACCCTGTGTTGATCTCATAAGTCTACTTTCATTTTTAGCAAAAATCGAAAGTAGGCTAAAAATGGAAATGTATATCTGTCCGACGTTAATGGGCTCCGACACCGTTTAACCGATTGCATTGAAATTTTGTAGGGTTGCAGTGCACACCCCAAGGAAGGTTTTTGGCAACAATAATCTTAGATAGCCCTCTCTATTCCTTTTTTTAGGCCCTTTGCACAAATCTACACCATTCTTCTTGGCTCAAATCTACGCCGTTCCACCGATCTGAACCGAATTTTATGTACTTACCATTTGGAACAAGACGAGTAACTCAATCTACTTCAAAGTTCGGACAGCCCTCTCCATTCCCTTCATTTAGGCCCTTTGGCACAAATACTGAATTTCCATGCCCCACAAGCTTTATAATTTTATTAGCATTGGTGAGGATTCGTTATTTTACAGTATCAGCGGAAAAATGTTATTTTTCCTTGCTTCTATGCATACTTTATTTGATTTTCTCTGTTTTTTCGACAGAATCCATACCATCTATTAGGGTCCTTTTTTATAGAGATGGTGACACTGTTCGTACCGAAGTTCTTGACACTGGCGTCTATTTAACAGTCCGCTCTGCTTACCTCGAATGGGGAGGGAGCTATAAAAGGTGCTCTAAACATAGCCAGCCTAAATACTACCTGACTGGATAGCCGCGTCCAGAGGGTACACCATATGCGGTCGAAACAAAATAAATATGAATTTTGCCACCTGGAACATCCGCACTCTAATGGACACCAACACAGAAAACCGACCACAAAGTCGAACAGCAATTGTTGCTCGTGAACTGAGGAGGTTTAGCATTGATATTGCTGCACTTAGTGAAACGAGACTCACAAATGAAGGACAATTGAAGGAACATGGAAGAGGCTACACCTTCTTTTGGAAGGTGAAAGAGGCCAATGAACCACGTATTCATGGGGTTGGTTTTGCCATTAAGAATGAACCCATTGATCATCTTGATGAGCTCCCGTTTGGTATAAATGAAAGGCTTATGACCCTACGCCTCAAGCTCAGTAATAATCAAAGAGCAACTATAATAAGCGCATATGCTCCAACTCTCACCTCAGAAGAGGACCAAAAGGAAGAATTCTACTCCCAACTCGATGAGCTTCTGAAAAATATACCACAGTGTGATAAGATAATTCACCTCGGGGATTTCAATGCCCGTGTTTGTAGGGACTCAATACTGTGGACAGGTGTAATTGGGAAAGAAGGTGTTGGTAACAGCAATCTTCTCTCTCTTCTCCTAACTAAATGTTCTGAATATAACTTTGTCATTACAAATACACTCTTCCGACAGAAGGACAAATTTAAGACATCATGGCAACAGCCAAGATCAAAACACTGGCACCTAATTGATTATGTGATAGTGCGTGCCCGAGATCAGCGTGATGTACTCATCACAAGAGCTCTGACAAGTGCTGATGACTGTTGGACTGAACACCGACTGATCCGATCTGTTATGGCTCTGCGAATTCCCCAGAAATGTAGAAAGCAGAGAAAGCTCGTAAGACGTAACGTCAATACCGAACTTCTTAAGGATGATAATGTTAAATCAAAGTTGCATAAACTTCTTGGTGAAAGGCTGCCTGATGATTATCCAGAAAATATAGACGAACACTGGCAAATGTTCATGTCAGCAGTACTCTTAGCCTGCGAAGAGTCAGCTGGTTTTGCTAAGAAAAAGCATCAAGACTGGTTTGCTGAGAATGACCAAGAAATTCAATTTCTTATAGATGAGAAGAGGAAAGCGCTCAATGCATGAAACAATAACCCTAAATCTGCGTCCCAAAAACAACTTTATCAACATGCCAAGGCTGAAGTCCAAAAGAGAACTCGAGTCATGAAAAACCTTTGGTGGGTACCTAAATCACATGAAATGGAGTATCTAGCTGAGACCAACATTACACATGCTTTCTTCAGTGAAACAATAGTAGTCTATGGACCATCCCGTCACACCGTAAATCCTCTAAAATCAAAAGATGATACTGAACTTCTCAGAGACACTTGTTCAATCAACTCCCGCTGGAGGGAACATTTTGACGAACTACTTGTCAGGGATACCCACGTCAATGATAACATTTTAAGCAAAATTCCTCAGAGACCAGTACAAACTCAGCTTGATGAAGGTCCCTCCCTACTAGAAGTTGAAATTGCTATTAATCAACTCAAGAATAATAAGGCAGCAGGCATAGATGGGATTCCAGCTGAAACTCACAAGCTCATTGACAAGATATGGAAAACAGAAACGATCCCAGATGATCCCAGGGATGCCTTGATAGTAGTAATCTTTAAAACGGGTGACAGAGCTCAATGTGGCAACTATCGTGGAATATCCCTGCTTTCTGTAGCTGGAAAAATTCTTGACAGAATCCTGTCCAATCGTCTTAAACCTTTGGCTGAAGAATCACTGCCTGAAACTCAATGTGGATTTAGACCTAATCGAGGAACAACTGATATGATCTTCTGTGCTAGACAGATGCAAGAAAAATGTAGAGAACAAGATCGCCCTCTATATTGAACCCTTGCGAGAAGCTTTAACTTATATGAGACTCTTTCTTCGGGTAGTGGACGGTCCATAACGACGTTGCTAAAATTATGCTTCCACAAGGTGCAAAGGAACATAGTCCGAAATATATGACAGAAAAGAACATAAATGGAGCCAAACTAAATAAAAACAAATTTAATTTCAGAATAAAACATAAACACAACAAACAATACGAGGGAACACCCTCTTAACTTTACACCCAAATTACAGTGAATGCAATAAATTCATCTCACCAGAGATGTCTACAAAAAAAAAAAACAGGTCCCTAAATATGGCCCGCTTATCTGCAAATCGTGTGTGCGTGTGATGTGAGATAAAATAGCAATGGGAACTAAGCACTACTAATAACTATCAATACAATACCGACACTCGCTAACTTTAAATATTTACAACATACAAAGATTTCCGTTGAAATCTGGATCAACGTTCCACAGCACAACAAACTGTCTCATCACAGGACTTTATCAAATAACACAAGAGTAAGTAGCGTGACCACGATACAACAACAACAACGAATGACCGCATGTCATCTTACACTGAAGTACACAACAAGGTGCCAACAAGAATTTACATACCATGAAAATTAATAAACAAATGCTCAACAGCAAAACAATTAATATACAAGAAGAACATTTCATTTGGACGTCGCACATGGGAATACCGCTCAGGCGTGGCGATCTCGACCCTGAATGATATATCGCTCTTTAAATCAACAAGGAAGCATAATTACAACTAGATCACGGCGAGGCCGTTTCCCCCCTCACAAACAGGTGTCCAGAAAATACCTCAGATCAGCGCACAGTGAGGAACTCGTTATCACATGACAAATCACCCCTCGCGTGAACCATGTCCCGGGCCAGCGCTAATTGCCCAGGTCCCAAGATCAACGAAGAATAGCTGTCACGAGCAGCTCAAGTGTGTGTGTGTCATCAAAATAATATCTCATCAATTCCATTTGGAATTACAAGATCACGAAGAACAGCTGCCAACTCAGCTCAATGAAATATGTGTCACCAAATATCTCATTAATTTCTCTGGAATTACAAGATCAGCGTTGGACTGGCTGAGGTCCCTGCGGGCATCACTCACCATCCGTAAAACATTGCAGCAGGCAGAGGACTGTCCCCAAGCCATCCTCCCGCGCAGATAATCCACACATAGACACACCTAGACACACACAATCACACGCTAGGGTTTTGACAACTCCTGAATTAAAAGAACACAAATATTTTCCACACACAGCGCGTTCTTGATCTAGTATTCTGACCAAAGAAAAGGAAGGAAGCTTGTAGTTTAACGTGACCGTTAATCTCGAGATCATGAGCCACGGGACCTCCTTTTTACGTGGAATCCGAAACACAGGACATGGCATTTCACTTCGAAAATCTCACATGAATTGACCGGGAATCGAACCCGGACCGCCTTGGTGAGAGGCATACAGCTAGACCGCTGAGCCACCACGCCCCCCTCTGACCAAAGAATTAATTAATCAAAACCAATATTAAATGAAATAAAAGAACGGACGGTTCTTTACAAAATCATGTCGCAACAAGGCGACTCAAAAAGTACTTGTTCATTCAAGATCCTAGCAAACACACGTTTTCCCCTTTGCTATTTTTACTGTTAAATAACCAGCACCACTTATCACCTTGGCCGCACCATGTGTCCGCCAAATCAAATACATGCATGTACACGAGGACACGGATTAAAACTACCCAAAATACAACGAATCAACCTGATGGCGACGCGTCCTCACGCATTTACATATCTGAGTGTCGGGACACTACGTTATTCTATCAAAAAAAATGAAACAAGACAAAAATCACAAGAAAAACTATTTACACAATGCTCCCATCTGCGTAGGTTGCATGTTCATAATCCCAGCGGTTGACCCAATGTTCGTCATCTTGATGCCTTCTTCAAAGGTGAAAATACAGTTCAGAATTAGTATTATTTCTACACCTACTATAATTGCAACAGAGCTACACATTCACTCTTAATCCTAGGCAATTGCTAAAACGTCGACACTTTCCCTAAATAAACACTTGACTAAATTCACTCGCAAAAAAAAAAAACCTATAAAATATCACTGTATATTACAATCGGCTCTCAACAGAGTCCTCAAAATGTTATACATCTCACTTGAGATCGAAGTCAAAAGTACTTTACTAAATGTTAGTAGAACTAGGCTACGGCAAAATAAGAACAATACGTGTAGTAGCACTCAGCTACGTCGAGAATTGAACGATACGCGTAGTAGCTCTCGGCTACATCAAGAAATGAACATGTTCGTTAGCACAGACACCTAATTTATACAGATCTGGTCAAATGGTCGAGAGAGGGGACTGTAAATTTTTATAATTCGAAAGAGTCGTCGTAGAAACTTGCGGGTGGTGTCAAAGATCATTGTTTTTCATGAATGTTCCAACGCTGCCCTGCGGAATAAAATCGCATCGATGATTAATTAGATACAGCTTTGGCGCGCTTTTCCAGGGCACGCTCTCATTGCGCCGAAACTAGCTTGGGTCTTTGTGATTCGTCAATTCATATGCAAAATCGTTGAGTAGATCACGTCACTTCTCCCACCTGTCGTCCTTAAAAGTATCTCTGTCTCACACTTTCCTCTCTGTTTGGCCTGGCGAACAAAGACTCGAGACGCTAGGTCAGCGATCAACCACCTCGCTTCCAGGAAAATGTTTAAATTTACCAAGCGTGCTCAACTGGCCTACCTCTTGCAACACTCAGCTCCCAAATTGCTTCAACTGACTGGGAACATACTGCCGTACATACATTTAAAATATGAACAATTATTCTACGATAGTATGAATAAGGGTTCAATATATCGTCTTCATTGATATCGTCAAGGCTTTCGATTCAGTCAATAGAGAAGCTCTTTGGAAAATCCTAGCTGGAATCGGATGTCCTCCAAAATGCATTCAGATCATTAGAATACTCCATGAGAATATGATGCCCTCAGTTCTTAACAGCAATGGGCCTGGAGAACCCTTCAAGGTCACAAGAGGTGTCAAGCAAGGATGTGTGATCGCCCCAACATTATTCTCAATTTTTGTTGGCGCTATGCTTCAGCTCATCAAAGAAAAAGTTCCGCTTGGTGTAGATATTGAATACAGGACTGACTGGAGGATTATTCAATGATTAATTAGATACAGCTTTGGCGCGCTTTTCCAGGGCACGCTCTCATTGCGCCGAAACTAGCTTGGGTCTTTGTGATTCGTCAATTCATATGCAAAATCGTTGCAAAGACAAAGGTATCGACAGGTTCCGTTCTCGAACTCCAATATGCTGACGACAATGTTATATTGGCAAACTCGCTAGACGATCTTGAAGCTGCTCTGAATGTTTTTAATGACGCGTATACGTGCATAGGTATGGAAATAAACACCAGTAAAACGCAAATCATACATCAACCGGCTACGTCCAACGTAAATGCTGCTGATTTACCCATTATGATCAATGGGAACAACTTAAAATACATTGAACACTTCCCTTACCTGGGCAGTCATCTCTCAGCAAATGCTAACATTGATGCTGAAATCCATTATCGCCTTAAATATGACAGTGCAGCTTTTGGGCTTCTACAAAAAAGGGTGTTTGACAACAATGACATCAGTACTCCAACCAAATTACATGTTGCAAGCTGTTGTAATACCTTCTCTGCTCTATGGTTGCGAAACCTGGACTACTTACAGAAGGCACTTAAGGTGATTGGAAAAGTACCATCAGCGTTGCATCAGGATAATTCTCGGAGTTAAGTGGCAGGACCGACGCACCAACATTAGTGTCTTGGAGGGAACGAATACTACCAGCATTGAGGCTATGATATTAAAGCATCAGCTTCGATGGGCAGGACATGTTGTTCGCATGCCTGAACGACGTCTTCCAAAACAAATCATGTACTGCCAGTTGCGGATTGGACAGAGAAAGCAAGGAGGGCAACGGAAACGCTTCAAAGACGTCCTAAAATACAATTCAACCAAATGTCAAATCGACACGGATAAATGAGAGACTACAGCATCAAATCGTCGGGTATGGCGTCGCATCGTCCACCAAGGTCCACTATATTTCGAACAACATCGACGAAGCCGTGAGACTGAGAAGTACAATGCGAGGAAAGAGCGTGAAGTTTATAGGAGGATCAACACACAAGAGCCAGTGGCTGCTCCGAACAACGGGAGTCGCTACTGTGGGAGAGTTTGTGTTTCCAGGATTGGGCTATATATTCATCTAAGAACTCACCTTTAGAAAACAATCTTACTCGAGAACGAGTGATAGCCTATTATATATTATTCCTTCGTGCAAATATTATCTCTTACAGAGACAGAATAAAAGCAGAATGAGACCTCGAGGTATCAGTTTCGCAGACCGGGAATAGTTTTCTGGCAATACCTCAAAAACGGTTCGTTGTAGGGCCTTAAAACGTGGGGTTTGTGGGTAGCACGAATATTATTCCTCGCATTGCCATGTGTAAAACGAGCCACGTCTCATCTTTCTACGAGAAAATCGACGAGTCTCATCCAATCCCTATCCTCTTCTTATATATAACAAGTAGTTCAATGAAGAACTATACAGCCTATTTTCATATATCCTACTTATGTTAATTGCCTCTATCTACATACAAAATTTCAGATTGATTGCTGTAATAGATTCGTAGATATTGAGAACTGACTAAATATTTCGGATGGTCGGCATGTTGGATTTTTTATATGTAGGTCCTAGAGTTATGTACTGTTACATGAAGATTATTGTGTACGTGTAGCATTCAAACTTCAATCGCATGATTAGGACACAAGCAGTAACAACGAGATTTAAAAATTTTGCACAGCTGCCATTTTGTGGCTATGGAAACAATTGAAATAAATTAGATGCCAGTGGATTAACATTCGTATAAGGATTTACTGTACCAAGTTTCACTGCACTCGGATGGTTAAATTGCGAGAAACCTCCATTTGAATATTTATACTTCGCGTCACCGCCATGTTGGATTTGTGATCACCAGGTTATTTAAAGTCCTATAGGTGAACTTAAGTTCATAGCCCCTATGAACATAAAAATCAGTTTGATTGCTATAATAGATTCGTAGATATTCAGAGCTGTTTAAATATTACGGATGGTCGCCATGTTGGATTGTTAAATGTATAGGCCATAGAGTCATGAACCAATATAGGAAAATTATTGCGTAGGTTCATTATTCAAACTTTCACATCGATCGCATGATTACGATACAATAAATAAAACCTTAATTTTAAAATTCGCACAGCCACCATCTTGAGGTTATATAAAAATCGAACTAAATTAGATACCAGTATATTAAAATGTGTATAAACATTTCCTGCACCAGATTTCATTGCAGTTGGAACATTAAATCGCGAGAAAGGTATATTTAAAATATTCAAATTCGCTTGGCCGCCATGTTCGTTTTGTAGTTAACCGGTTTTTGAAAGTCTTATAGATGAACTTCCAGTAGTGTCCTTTGGTGGAGTTTGACCTAAAAAACTCTGACTCATAGAGCGAGAACAGCATCAAGCATTAGCTTGGATTTTAAAGCATTGTGGGGAAGCATTCGACTTAATTAATATTAGGGCTGAATGGATTTCACACTTGAACATATTCTGTAACAATATATATATTATATCAATATGGTGCAATAAACAATCTGAAAGAATAACAACAATAAATAATTAATAACCATCAGAAACGCTTAAGAAAAATAGTTATTTAAACTTATCCACTTTGGATTTAAAAATGCAATTAAAATGTCTTAAAAATAAATAATAAAACACTTAACTTTGGTATACATCTGTTGCAAATATATCCTTAGAGAATCCATTCTCATAAGAAGGAATGCGGTGGAAATGAAGTAATGTGGTTACAAGGCGCAACCTCCATAGGCAACCCACTCAACACTTGAAGGTGAAATCACTTTGCTGTGAACTTTAAGCAGATGGATCTTGTTGATAAACAAGATATGCAGTGACTGACAGCGGTGCGTGATAGCCTTTGTTGACATACCCTTTCTTGAAGTTTATCTGCGGCGAAGTATTTCTGCGGTTAATACGATGTCTCTTGCGGTGATTTGTGGAAGAAAATATTAGTGGCCTCAAGATATCTGCAGAATGGTGGCTTTGACATCTTGGCAGATGTGTAGACGCAGAGCGGCCATGAGAAGAGAATTCTGTTCTGCGAAGAATACTCAAAGTATTGTAGGCCCAGCATGGCCCGTACTGTAGTGGCAGCAGACTGGACGCAGAATGTCCTGGACTCAGAATGTATGAGGAATGTATGAAGAATGTAATCACCAAGAAGATGAGTCGCGGTTATATAGGGCTGGGATCCCGCCGAGTCGACAGGTGACCAGGAACACCACTGTTAATTGGCTGTCCAAGAAAAGTGACGTCACGAACTCGAGGCGACAGCAAGCACGGAGCAGACAAGCCCAGTGTCGATAATGCAGTGATGTGTTGCGGTAGCCTTAAACACTTGAGTGAGTAACTTTAATATCTTATAAATGGGTGGTTATTAACAAGGTTATGCATATTGATTAAACAATGAATACATTTCCAAAGAAATAATTATAATTCGAGAATCTCAGTAACAAGAAACAAATTTGACCGACAAATGGGCCAAGCTAAACATTGAAAGTATCACGAAAAGTGATCATGCTCCGAGAACTCCGAATGAAAACAAACAAAGAATCAGTCAAAACAAACATAGACAACAGACGAGGAGTAAACTAAGACTCAAAAGGCAAAAAAGAGATAGCAGAAATAGGTCTGGTGTAAAGACCTTTATTAGTTAAAACATCAACAACTCTGGCGTGTTTATCACGGCCAAAGTGGCAGTGAATAACTCTACCTAGGTTCCACACGAGAGGCAGAGATGTGTCTCGAAGAGGAACCATGTCCCCCACTCGTACATCTGGTTGAAAAAGCCGCCACTTCTCACGCCTATTTAGCAAGCTGAGATACTCTAGTTTCCATCGGCGCCAAGAAGAACAGCGCAAAGATTCTACTTTTCTCCAAAAAAATAGGTAAGCCAGGATCAAAGCGTGGAACCAGCAAAGGCGGAGTTGCAGCTAAAGAACAGCGAATCAAAAAATGACTGGGTGTTAAAGGTAAAAGATCCTTATGATCGTCAGAAATAGGAGTCAGAGGTCTGGAATTTACGTTACCTTCGCCTTGAATAATTAAAGAGTTAAATTCCTGATATGAAAGTATGGTAGGACCAAGAGTTTTCTTGAGCTGTCTCTTAGTAAGTTTTATGCAAGACTTCCATCGGCCCCCATGATGGGGAGCATAAGGTGGGGTGAAATGCCATTTGAACCCTTTAGAATAGGAAAGGTTGGAAATGTTTTCTTTAGTAGAAGGGGAGCAGAACACTTTTTTCCAGAGATCAGAAGCACTTACAAAAATTTTGCATTATCTGCAAAGACTTCCGATCGAACACCCCTTCTAGCAGCAAATCTAGAAAAGGCGGCCAAAAAATAAGATACAGAAGCATTCGTAACCAACTCGAGGTGGACAGCTCCCGTCACCTTACATACGAATAACGAGATGAAAAGTTTAACTAAGATTTGCGCTTAAATGAGGAGGGATTGGTCTGATATACGTAAGGACCAGCGTAATCAATCCCAGTAAGAGCGAAGGGCCTACTAGATTCTGAACGAAATGTAGGTAAATTACCCATAATCTGACTGGCGGGGCGTGGTTTAACCTTAAAGGAAGGTATACACTTTTTGATAACAGAGGAAACCTCATAAACGCCATTAATGACCCAATAGAGTTCACGAATTAGACAGAGCAAGGTGCGAGTGCCCGCATGAAGGTGTTGATAATGAAACTTTTTTTATTATAAGGGTAGTGATAGGATGCTTTGAAGGAAGCATGATGGGATGTTTTTTTTCCATCCTCACAACTAGACATAGCTAATCTTCCGCCCACCCGTATTATACCATCCTGGTCTAGAAAAGAAGTGAGTTGTGAAAGCCTGCTAGGCTTGGGTAAATCCTTATAACTTATAAGAGCTTGCTTTTCAGGAGCAAATACTTCCTGCTGTACAAGCAACACAATCTTGCGAGTAGCAAATTCTAACTCTACTCTGGTGAGAAAGGGTTGAGGCTTCAAAGGTTGATCAATTACCAAATATTTCCACCGAAATATATAAGACACTACACGAATCAATTTATCAAATGAAGAGTACCTCTGAAAAAGGCTAGTAGAACTAGAAGTAAGATGCGACGTGACAGGGTCAGCACGGATATCAGGTACTTCTTCTGCAAATTGATTAGCTAAGCGAGGCCAGCAAGATGATTCCTGTCTAAGCCAAGGAGGACCATTCCAGTACAGGTCTGAAGAAATCAATTTTTTAGGCGTGCAACCACGTGATATTATGTCCGCGGGGTTTTCACGGCTAGGAACATGTCTCCATTGTTCAGAATGGGAAACTTCATGAATCTTAGAAACGCGATTTGCCACAAAGGTATTCCAATGAGTAGAAGGCTTGAAAATCCAAGCTAGTACAATAGAAGAATCGCTCCCAAAAAATATGCTGGAAAATTTTAATTTTAAACTGACATAAAGTTTAGTAGCTAATTCTGTTGCCATTAAAGCAGAGCGTAATTCTAATCTAGGCAACGATACTGTTTAAGTGTAGCAACTTTTGATTTTGCGCACACTAAATTGGAAAATCCAGGAAAAGTAGCTGAGGAACGGCCTACTATGTATGCACAGCAGCCATAAGCCCGTTCTGAACTATCAGAAAATACATGCAGGTCATACTGCTGGCATAAGGGATTAGAAATTAAAAGGCGGGGTATAGAAACTTTGGAGAGATCTAGCAAACTACTGCGATACTCTAACCATTCTTCTAGAAGAGGGAAGGGGAGCTTTTCATCCCAGTCAGATTTTAATGACCAAAGGTTTTGCAGGAAATTTTTTGCAACAATAACTACAGAAGCAATATATTGCAAAGGGTCAAAGATTTTTGCGATTTCTGACAAAAATTGTATCTTAGTTACAGGGGAGATTCTGATAAATGTATCTGATAAGAGAATGTATCAGAAGAGGAAGACCAAAAACACCCAATGCTTTTACGGCCGTTTCATCAGTAGGAATAGCAACAAATTTAATAACTGGGACCTCTGACGAAAATGTTGATATAAATTCAGTAGAATTTGAAGTACATTTATGGAGCGGAAAACCACCTCCTAGGAGTAGGGATTTCAAATCTTCGCACACAAGGAGTGCTTCAGAAATATTAGGGAAAGAATACAAGAAATCGTCAACATAAAATGCCGTTTTTAATGCCTCAGAGGCCAGAGGATGATACAGATGACCATATTGTTCGGCTAACATGTGGAGAGACCGAATCGCAAGAAAGGCTGAAGGCTTCAGGCCATATGTCACAGTCTTCAATCTAAATACACTGAATAAAATGGAAATTGCAACACCATGAAGGCATTGGTCGTTTGTGTTGTTTTTCAAGATATGGAACGATGTCATGTAGGTTTGTAAACGATCAAAGTTTCAGACCCATTGGATTGTTGCTACAGGTCTCCCCACGTGATTGGTCGCGGAGGAATCAACTCAGTATACGGACTCTGGTGTAGCGTAGTTGACTTGCAGTCTGTGCAGTGAAGTGTTCCCCGTCAAACATGCCTCGACGACAGAGAAGTGCACGCTATCAACAACTGTTGCCGTTTGAGAGGGCTTGAATAATTGGTCTGTGTGAGGCTGGATTATCGCTAAGGACTGTCGCTGCACGTGTTGGCCGACAGGCATCTACGGAACAACGTGTATGGCAGCAGTGGTCAAATGAAGGTACCCACACTCGTAGACCTGGCACAGGCACAGCGCGACAGATAACTGTGAGAGTGGATCACTGCATCATTCGGATGGCCCGGATGGAACCCCATGCAACAGCAGCGCAAATTCGAGCAGCTGTGGCACCCCACGTTACACAACAAACAGTTGGTCATCGCCTGTGTGCAGCTGGTTTACGATCCCGTGTCCCTGCAGAAGGTGTTCCATTGACCCCACAACAGCGACGTGTAAGGCTCGCCTGGTGTCGAGAACGATCGACGTGGGTCGACGAATGGCATAGGGTCGTCTTTAGTGATGAATCGTGCTTCTGTCTTGCCCGCAGTGATCGCCGGAATCGTGTGCGCCGACATACCGGGGAGAGGGGCTGCCCTTACCTTATTGTCGAGAGGTACACAGGGCCAACACCAAGCATTATGGTCTGGGGAGCTATTGGCTTTAATATGAAATCACAATTAGTGCTTGTTGAGGGCACTATGACTGCTCGACAGTACGTTGATAGGGTACTCAATCCAGTGGCTGTCCCTATGATGGCGAATATTGCTTAAGGGATGTTTCAGCAGGACAATGCCCGGGTTCACACTGCACGCATCTCCAGAGAAGCTCTCCACGACATCACAACCTTAGAATGGCCCGCCAGATCCCTCGACCTCAGTCCTATTGAGCATGTGTGCGACATGATGGGTCGACAACTGGCCAACCGTCCTCAGCCACCCACAACTGTGAAACAACTGACCCGTGAAATGCAGCAAGCATGGGCCACAATTCCTCAGAAAGCGATCCAGGGCCTTATTGACTCCATGCCTCGCCGAATTCATCAATGTATTCCAGCTCGTGGTGGACACTTGTCCAAACTTGCGGTCAGAGGGACCTGAAAGTGTAATCATCGAATCACAACCGAACACTCGTTCTGCATGTTCAATTGCAGCAATGTAGCACCACTCCTTCTGGGTGTTGCAATTTCCATTTTCTTCAGTGTATCTTTATGGGTTTGGAACTCTCATCGCGCCACAATATCCTTTGCAGATCTATCTGCTCAGAATTTACGAGAATCTGCCGGTACATCTTCTTAATATCGGAGATTACAGCAATAGGAAACCGTCGAAAATTAAGCAAGACAGAGGTGAGATCTGTTTGAATAGCAGGACCACATTGCAAGGTATCATTTAAAGTGACTCCATTGGAATCTGGTGATGAGGCATTAAAACTACTCTTATATTGTCTTGTGTTAAATAATTTTTCCATGCCGGGTGATGATTTAGATAAACGATTTCCTTAAAGGCATGGGCAATTTCTTCTGATTTAGTAATTACCTCCATGTGATTAGATGATTCGTATTCCTCCATGAAGGAAGCATACTGCGTTTTAACAGAAGTATCTTGTTTGAACCGATATTCAATAGCAAATAGCGCCCTCTCTGGAATGCGAGCCCGTAATGGCGGGAGGATTAGGAATACGTGGAAGAGTTACTATAAATATGCCTTCAGCAGTACGAACAGTGGTTTCCTTGTATAACTTTGCACAAATTTCGTTAGAAGAAGAAGAAGAATTAGCCTGAACATTCTCAAGATCCCAGAACTTGGTCAGCTCTTGACTTAAATCGGCACCAACAAAATAACAATTTGATACAGTTTGAATAGGATTACGATATATTTGACCAGTAGCGATCCAACCAAAATCAGTTTCACGGAAGAAAACATTAGGAGCAATTTATACTTGATTGGAATGAAGACATTGCCAAAACACGCTTGAGCTGAAAAGAAGCTCTACGGGCGAAGCTCTGTTGAAATGAGGGTCAGCGAGCTGGACAAAATTCCGGATATTCCAACTTTGAATGGGATAAGAAGTGCCGGGAATATTGTTGCCTATAGACTTGATAATCAAACAATCTAATTGCAACTGCGTACCAAGATTGTTAGAGTCCTTCAGATCTACTTTAGCAAAGCTTAAGGATTGAGATTTAGAGCAGTTTATTCCTGTAACCTCTATTGAGGTAGGATGTTTTGGGAGGCCTAACTTTTGTACCAAAGATTCACTAATAAAATTGTTAGTAGCAGCATTGTCTAATAATCCCCTGACAGGTATCCATTTTCCGTAAGCGTTTTCCAATAGAACCTGCACGGTAGATAATAAAACCTGAATTTTGCCACGCTAGGTAGTACTTAGAGCATATGACTGCGCACTATTTCGAGAAGTCTCAGAATTAGACTTGGTTTTGGAACTGCTTGGTCCTAATAACCGTGATTTTTCATGTCTGTGCAAAAGGGAATGATGTCTATCCTTACAATTAAAGCATAAACGCTGTGAACGGCAATTGTTTAACATACGCGTTCCTGACTAACAGTTAAAACAATGTTTTTTTTTATCCGCAATTAACTTTCGTCTTTCATCTACTGATAAAGATTTAAATTGATCACAATTATATAAATTATGCGATTGCTGTCACAGATCGTACGTTTGCATTTGGTTAGGTGACCGAGCATCAACAAGAAGAGCATGTGATCTTAAAATTCTTTGATTAGAACTGTTAACCTTGTCTTTTGAGAAGGCTTTTGAATCTGAAATACGAGTTTTTTGATTAGCTCGGGCGGAAAAGACTTGGCTTCTAGCCTTCAAAAAGTTAATAATTGCCTCATAAGTGCATTGCAAATGTTGCGAAAGTTCTGTTTCCCAAGCCTTTAATGTACTTGCATCTAATCTTACAGAAATAAGGTGAACTAGAAATAAATCCCAGTGATTTACAGGTTGGTTTAAATTGGACAATGCTCTGACGTGTAGTTCTGCAGTGTCAATCAACTTAGGAAGTGATAAGCTGTTGTCCGCTTGCACGTTAGGTAACTCGAATAAGCTTTGTATATGGCGATGAATGGATAAACGATTGTTCCCATATCTATCCCTAAGAAGATTCAGAGCGACTTCATAATTATCACTGGTTAAAGAAAGCGCTTGAATCAGGTTAAGTGCGTTGCCTTGAACTGCCAGACGCAAGTAGTGGAATTATTGAATTACTGGGATAGAAGTATTCTCATGTACCAAAGAATTAAATAATTCTAAAAATGGCTCCCATTCTTTGTCCTTACCAGTGAATTTGGGTATTTCTAATTTGGGTAATATGATGCGTGAGGAAGATGTAGAAGATGCTGCAGAAGATTGATCTTCTTGTTTCTCTTTTAAAGTTAAAGCCCTAATAAGCTGTTTAGCTTCAGCAAATCCCTGATAGTACAATTTTTCAACTTCCAACCTATCACTTTGCTGGTCCTGGTGCTGAGTTTCTATGCTGCATTGTATCTCATCATATTTCTCAAAGGCTTGTTCATAATTCTTAAGCCTCTGCGAAATTATGTCAAGATTATGCTCTTGGGGTTCTAGCTCCGTTAAAAAAGTACGAAACCGTGTGAGCTTACCTTTACAAGAGGCTCTGGCGTTGCTGAGTTTTTCATCAAGGCTAGGCATGTTAAAAGTTGTATGTTACTCACGTCAATATTGTGACTTCGAGTACTGGAAGCCAGAGGTTGACAGCTTTCTAGGTAGTAAGGTTTAGTCTGATGCGGAAGAAACCGGCTTTGCTTACGTTTCTCTCCTCCCCTGCTGAACATGCGCGCCTCAGGCTGAATCTTACAATCAGAATTAGTGTTGAAATACAATAAACAAAATTGTTAATGTGAAATCCAAGATATGAAACTTGTGACATTCCCAGGGTGCAACAAATATGTTCCCGGGGGTGAGGCACCAAAAAGTATGGTGGAGTTTGCCCTAATAACTCCAACTCATAGAAAGAGAACAGCATCGAGCATTAGCTTGGATTTTATAGTATTGTGGGGAAGCATTAGACTGAATTAATATTAGGGCTGAATGGATTTCACACTTGAACATATTCTGTAACAATATATAAATATATATTATTTCAATATGATGCAATAAACAATCTGAATGAATAACAACAATAAATAATTAATAACCATCAGAAACACTTTAGAAAAAGAGTTATTTAAACTTATCCACTTTGGATATTAAATTGTAATTAACATGTCTTAAAAAATAAATAATAAAACACTTAACTTTGGCATACATCTGTTGCAAATATATCCTTAGAGGATCCTTTCTCATAAGAAGGAATGCGGTGGAAACGAAGTAATGTGGTTACAAGGCGCAACCTCCATAGGCAACCCACTCAACACTTGAAGGTGAAATCACTTTGCTTTGAACTTTAAGCAGATGGATCTTGTTGATAAACAAGATTTGCAGTGACTACAGCGGTGCGTGATAGCCTTTGTTGACATACCATTTCTTGAATTTATCTGCGCTGAAGTATTTCTGCGGTTAATACGATGTCTCTTGCGGTGATTTGTGGAAGAAAATATTAGTGGCCTCAAGATATCTGCAGAATGGTGGCTTTGACATCTTGGCAGATGTGTAGACGCAGAGCGGCCATGAGAAGAGAATTCTGTTCTGCGAAGAATACTCAAAGTATTGTAGGCCCAGCATGGCCCGTACTGTAGTGGCAGCAGACTGGACGTAGAATGTCCTGGACTCAGAATGTATGAGGAATGTATGAAGAATGTAATCACCAAGAAGATGAGACGCGGTTATATAGGGCTGGGATCCCGCCGAGTCGACAGGTGACCAGGAACACCACTGTTAATTGGCTGTCCAAGAAAAGTGACATCACGAACTCGAGGCGACAGCAAGCACGGAGCAGACAAGCCCAGTGTCGATAATGCAGTGATGTGTTGCGGTAGCCTTAAACACTTGAGTGAGTAACTTTAATATCTTATAAATGGGTGGTTATTAACAAGGTTATGCATATTGATTAAACAATGAATACATTTCCAAAGAAATAATTATAATTCGAGAATCTCGGTAACAAGAAACAAATTTGACCGACAAATGGGCCAAGCTAAACATTGAAAGTATCACGAAAAGTGATCACCCTTTATCTCCATACAAAATTTTAGGGTGATACCGCTAATAGTTTCAGAGATATAGAATGCTGGGGAAATATTTCGCACATCCGCCATCTTGTGTTTATGTAAACAATTGAACCAAGTTAGATGTCGGTGCATTACAATGTGTATAAACATATACTGTACCAAGTTTTATTGCGTTTGGTTGGTCAAATCACGAGAAACGTCTATTTAAACGTTGCAAATTCGCGTGGCCGCCATGTTGGTTTTGTAGTTACCAGTTTTTCAAAAGTCACAGAGGTGAACGTCTAGTAGTTCCCTTTATCACCGTAAAAAATTTCAGGGTGATATCGGGAATAGTTTCGGAGATGCTGGTGAAATATTTCGCACAGCCGCCATGTTTGATTGGTGAGACGTAACGAAATTTGAAGGGCACGGTCGGGGTAGTCCGTAATAGTGCAAAGCACTTACCGAGATTCATTGAAATGACTCCAGCCGTTTAGAAGTTATTAGGACACACACACACACACACACACTACGCACACACACACACACACACACACACACGCACACACACACGGACAAAAGGTGATCTCATAAGCCTATTTTTTCAAAATTGAAAATAGGCTCAAACTGGAAATGTATATCTGTCCGACGTTAATGGACTCCGACACTGTTTAACCGATTTCATTGATATTTTGTAGGGTTGTAGTGCACACCCCATTGAAGGTTTTTGGCAACAATAATTTTAAATAGCCCTGTCCATTCCTTTCATTTAGGCCCTTTGGCACAAATCTACATCGTTTATCTTGGCTCAAATCTACATCGTTTCACCGATCTGAACCGAATTTCACGTACTTACCATTTGGAACAAGACGAGTTGCACTATCTACTTGAAAATTCGGACAGCCATCTCCATTCCCTTCATTACGGCCCTTTGGCACAAATACTGAATTTCCATGCCTCACAAGCTTTATAATTTTATTCAATGACGTCATCACGAGGATGAGGACTTACAGCATTGGTGAGGAATCGTAATTTTTCAGTATCAGCAGAAAAATGTTATTTTCCTTGTCTTTTTGCATACTGTATTTTCTTTTAGTATTCGTTATTTCCGTAATCAAATGCACATATTATTATGAAACTGAGATTCTAAGAGTTTATTTGCGGACTGCCATTATCCTCTTGAAATGTTGCTCTTCGACAATGCACGCAAGGTCAATACAATGATAAAAGAATACATTCATTGTCCCTTAAAATGTAATGGTTAGGTTAATAATGCATACTAAGATTAAAATAGGCTCCTTAAATATTCAGTTATATTAGCGAAATTTCAGAATTAATCTATTATAAGTTACAAGCAGTAATAGAGCCGTCGTACCCACCTACTTAACAATTTCAACACAAATTGTGATCAGATAAAAAACACGCACAACGACTCTCAGTGGCAAAATATGCTCATTATAACCTTCCTCCGGGTTGTACACAATACGACACAGCAAGCAAATCTACGATATACTAATATCCAATTGTGTTCCCGAGCAACGCCGGGCTTAAGAGCTAGTATATTATATGTTATGGACTATAAAAGAAGGAGAACATAAAGGGATGACATATTTCGCTCGTCAAGTGAGCATCTTCAGGTCCTCATATACAAGACAACATAGCTCTACAAAACACTAGCAAACCTACACACAGTTTCTGCCCTCTAAAGTAAATCCCAGTCAGAAAACTCAGAACGTGTGGTAACTATAACTGATAAATATTAAAGCATTAAGCACCCGAAAAACAACTAAAACACTAAAATTAAAAATACACACACTACCACACACACCATGATAACACAGGTTATCAGACATTCTGCACACACCCAAGTCTCTTCTTCTTCTTTATCTCAGTCTTTTCCTACGTCACGTAGGGTCAGCGTTGCTTTGTTGGATTCTTCTCTTCCATAAATGTCTATCCCATGCTTCCTCCCTCTTCCAACCGTTTTCTCTTTGGTCCCCCGCAACCTGATCTTTCCACCTCATTTTTGATATTCCTCTCCTCCTTGACCTCTCTATTTCCAGTTTTCCAACTCTTTTACTCACGTAGTACCCCTCTCTTATCAGCACATGCCCACACCAACGGAGCCTACTCTCTTGAACCTTCTTTCCTATGGGTCCCACTTTCACTGCTCCTCCGATGTATTCATTCCTTATTGTCTTTTCTTGTCACTCCACTCATCCACCTTAGCATTCTCATTTCTGCCACTTCCATCTTTCTCTCTGGGGCTGTCGTTATTGGTCAAGTTTCTGATCTATGGAGCATCGCAGACCTCACCACACACCCAAGTACACGGGCCTAAATAACTACGTTGTCTAAGCTTCTCAAATGAAACAACAATTTAAAGCGAACTGCAGCAGCCCCTATTTTTGTGAGAAGTGTTTTATTAAGTGTACAAATAATTCATGTCATTTATCTCAGGCACTGGGATATTAACTGCTACTACCAGCCCAATCTCATTGGACACACTCGCGTTGACCGACTGAAAAGGCTTCTGCTAATAGATTTGACTACTTAGGCAACACTGAGAATGGCTTCTAATATTTCAATGTCTTACTAAGGTAAAAGTGTTTGCACTTGTCTTAAACCAAATTCTCATCGTTGCTCAAGACAAGTCGATCAGCACACTTCCAGCACTGGAAAATATGTCAATATACTCAAAAATAAATTCCATGAATACTTATTTAATTCATACATACATGCATTTTCATTTGTTACTGATTTGCCTTTCAGCGTCCAGTCTAGTCTGCAAGCCTCTGTTTGCGAACAAGCCTCCTCCATGATCCCCTATTAGCAGTTAGCACTGTGGCCTTCTCTGCTTCTACACCTCTCACTTTGAAATCGTTCAACACTGAACCTAACCAACACCTCCTAGGTCTACCTCTGCTTCTCTTACCCTCTACAGCCGAACTCATTAACCTCTTAGGTAATCTCTCCTCCACCATTCTCTTCACATGGCCCCATCATCCAACACTTGGTTGGAATCAGGTTAATAGAGTATTATTATTATTATTTAACGAGTTGTATTTAACATTTAACCATGCCATTTGATGTATTCGGCCCGTGTTCCATTAGCCCCATCTTAAGGAAAAAGATTTAGTAAGCTGATGTCTTCCGAGTGCAAAGTGAACCAGCTTCATCTAGCATATATTGGCTTTCACGGCCAGAGCAATTTTTCTAGGTTTATGCTGTGTCTTGTGTAGTGTTTCGCCTAGGATAACAAGCTAGCTCATCAGCGGGCTCTTGGTGTCCCCGCCTGGACCCCCACAGGAGTAGCGAACTGCGCACTACCTCCCTTTTTATGAAGTACTCCTGCGCCTCCACTGCGAGAACTAAAATCTCAAGCAGCCATAACCTCCCTATGAAGGCTTCCAAAAATATGGTATATGGGCTGTGGGAGTTCGGGCAGGGACACCAAGAGCCCTCTGATGAGCCAGCTTGGTGTCCTAGGCGAAACCCCACACAAGACACGGCACAAACCTAAACAATTGCTCAGTTTCATCTAGCGTGTTCATTTTAAATTTAGCCTTTATCTCTTCATTAAGAGTGCCATTTTGTCATTGCTTCCATCTATTTGTAACCCTCATATCAGTTACTCTAGCTTATGTGTGAGATATTTAATTCAAACAGTATAAAATTGAGAGTTTTTATTTATTTTTCTATTTATTAGCTATTCGATACACCACTGAAAGGGTCATTATACACTAATAGTTACACAAATCTTAAATAATACTAACAACAACAAGTAACGAATGACAGTGAATTCAGCAAGGGACAAATCTCGGTAAAGTCACAGGGAAAGATTGAGATATACACATCAATAAATGTTTTGCATATACTTACCACAAGGAGCGGCGGTGGTACAAAACTTTCTCCAGGAGTCCGCCATTGCACGCATGGAATGACCTGTGATGTCGCTGGACATGAACTGTATCAAACACGGCTGGGATATGCTGAAGCGTGCTATTGCTAAGTGTCCACGCTCTCTCATAAGTCATAACCCACCAAGAGATCATGGAGGCTACCGTCGAAGAATGGGATTGCCTGCCTCAAGAGGACCTGGACAACTTGATCTGTAGTATGCCACGGCGAGTGAAAGTCCTGCTGGACGCCTGTAGTGGCCATTTTCATTATTGAAACGTCACAGGATGGCAAGGTTACAACTCATATCAGTCCCTGTTTAAGAGGACAAATGTATTCCTGTTTTAAAATGTTCTTTTCACACATTAATAAAGTGTGCAGGATTTGTAAAAATGCCCACTCTTTTGTAATAACCTCGCCCACAATCTCACATACGCTCTGAATCCTGGCAAACAAGTGTTACGCAAAACGTTTTTTGATGTGTATACAGTAGTACGTGATCAGGATGGGGAGGGGGTAGAAATTGAGGATGAAAGGGATTTTCTAATATTTTGCTTGAATGATGTACAAGTAGAGAATATGTTAATGTTTGGAAGGGAGTTGCTAGGGGTAGGTAGACGGTGGAAAATCGAGCGCATGAATATGTCAATGAATGAATGATCGTGTTGTCTCTGGAGATGTCGAGTGCAGGTTACACATGGACGACCTGCGCGTCGTAATGAGGATGAAGTGATCATGAAGACGGCACATAAACCCATTCGCCGAGCCACGGGAATTAGTCCCAGGAGATTAAAACCCCTGATGGCTTGGCCGGGAATCGAAACCGAGGCACTTTGCGCCAGAGCCTAACGCGCTAATCATTTAACCAAGGAGCCGGACAATATGTCAATGTTCGGAAGGAAGTTGCTAAGGGCAGGTAGACGGTGGAAAATTGAGCGCTTGAATATGTCAATGTTTGGAGGGGAGTTGCTAAGGGTAGGTAGACGGTGGAAAATCGTGCACTTGAATATGTCAATGTTTGGAGGGGAGTTGCTAAGGGTAGGTAGACGGTGGAATATCGAGCACTTGAATATGTCAATGTTTGGAAGGGAGTTGCTAAGGGTAGGTAGACGGTGGAAAATCGTGCACTTGAATATTTCAATGTTTGGAGGGGAGTTGCTATGGGTAGGTAGACGGTGGAAAATCGAGCGCTTGAATATGTCAATGTTTGGAGGGGAGTTGCTAAGGGTAGGTAGACGGTGGAAAATCGAGCACTTGAATATGTCAATGTTTGGAGGGGAGTTGCTAAGGGTAGGTAGACGGTGGAATATCGAGCACTTGAATATGTCAATGTTTGGAGGGAAGTCGCTAAGGGTAGGTAGACGGTGGAAAATCGAGCGCTTGAATATGTCAATGTTTGGAGGGGAGTTGCTAAGGGTAGGTATATGGTGGAAAATCGAGCGCTTGAATATGTCAATGTTTGGAGGGGAGTTGCTAAGGGTAGGTAGACGGTGGAATATCGAGCACTTGAATATGTCAATGTTTGGACGGGAGTTGCTAAGGGTAGGTAGACAGTGGAAAATCGAGCGCTTGAATATGTCAATGTTTGGAGGGGAGTTGCTAAGGGTAGGTATACGGTGGAAAATCGAGTGCTTGAATATGTCAATGTTTGGAGGGGAGTTGCTAAGGGTAGGTATACGGTGGAAAAACGAGTGCTTGAATATGTCAATGTTTGGAGGGTAGTTGCTAAGGGTAGGTAGACAGTGGAAAATCGAGCGCTTGAATATGTCAATGTTTGGAGGGGAGTTGCTAAGGATAGGTATACGGTGGAAAATCGAGCGCTTGAATATGTCAATGTTTGGAGGGGAGTTGCTAAGGGTAGGTAGACGGTGGAATATCGAGCACTTGAATATGTCAATGTTTGGACGGGAGTTGCTAAGAGTAGGTAGACGGTGGAAAATCGAGCGCTTGAAAATGTCAATGTTTGGAGGGGAGTTGCTAAGGGTAGGTAGACGGTGGAAAATCGAGCGCTTGAATATGTCAATGTTTGGAGGGGAGTTGCTAAGGGTAGGTAGACGGTGGAAAATCGAGCGCTTGAATATGTCAATGTTTGGAAGGGAATTGCTAAGGGTAGGTAGAAGGTGGAAAATCGAGCGCTTGAATATGTCAATGTTTGGAGGGAAGTTGCTAAGGGTAGGTGGATAGTGGAAAATCGAGCGCTTCAATATGTTAAGCATGTGGGGAAAGAGTGAAGGATGTGTCGCTGGCAGTAATTTAAAGCGAACTGTAGCAAGCTCCATTGTCTTACTCCTGCAATATGAATGATTAGCGCTGCTCATGTTTGCACTTGAGGCGAGCATTATCTTAGCTATTGTACACATTTCTGCGCCACTAGTTGTGAATGGCTAGCTCTTAATGGAATGCAAGTTTAATTCAGACTCATTCGATGTGATATTTGTTGACTCCACATCGGATACGCTCAGTTAAAGCCATTGTGTAGTGAATAATAAAAACAGAGTTTAATAATTGTTGAGCTGCAGGGTAGCTGTCTCGGCTTTCTGCACAAGAACGTACAAGAACATCGTGAGTTCGCTAATATGAGCAAGAATAGTTAAATATTGCATGGCTCATTTAACCACGGCCCACTGCGCTCTCCTCAACAGGTCTAGACAATGAGGTTTCCTACATGAAATCCCTTTATTTACTCAACTTCCCACACAGTGCTGTCTACCAAAGATAGTATAGCAAAGACGTCAGCTACTATTTGTCATCATAATTTCTGTAAAATCGAATGATGGAGTTATACGTAGGCTATGTATGTATGTATGTATGTATGTATGTCTACCCCTTATAATTCCCTTTTTCAACGGAATCCGGGATGAAATGCGATGACAATCTATGTAGAAGCCGGTTTCTACGGCTGGACGCCCTTCCTGACATTGACCTTATGATAGGAGTTAATGAGAGGTAAGATGGATGAAGATGAATGAAACTGGGCAAGAATGTGGAAGGAAGAGGTCGTGGTCTGTCAGAAGGTGCCTCCCCAGCATTTGCCTGGAGTTGAAAATGGGAAACCACGGAAAACCGTTTCAATGACCGCCAACGGTGGGGCTTGAACCCACGTCTACCATGTCTACAGAGAGCTTGGCCCCAAGGCCTAGCACCACGCGATAGCGAGCTTAGCTACCGCCGTCGGTCATGTTTGAGTACCATCATGTGAGAAAATAGCGTGGTGTTTAAGAGGCCACTGCCTGGTGTGACAGCTACCATTATTGGCTGCCGTCCCCGGAGGTCTGGGTTTGACTCCCAGCTCTGCCAAAAAGAAATTCTGGTCTGAGGGATGGAACGGTGCCACTTAGTCTCGTGAGGCAAAACTGAGAAGATATGGATTGGATTCCACCTCAACTGTCCTAGAAGTGACTTAAAGTGGTCTCACTTCTATTCAGGCAAATGCTGGGATGGTCTCTAACTCAAGAGTGTTTGAGAGGCCACTGCCTGGTGTAGCAGGTACCATTATTGGCCTCCGTCCCCGGAGGTCTGGGTTACAATTAAAACACACCACTACAGCCCTCATAGTGACATAGGTTTACAGAAAGACTCTACACACCCAAGTACACGGGGATACAGAATCACAACGTCATGAAGCCCTAAATGAATCAATTGCAACAGCAATGGTTTGTCTTGGTTTCCTTATTCAAGAAAATGAAAACAAACTTGTGACTCTACAGCCGATTGAAGGCCTCTGCCTATCAAGCGACCGATGTTTATCCATTTGACCTGCAGATTGCGAGGTGACGCCTAGTCAGCGTGACGTGTTCCCTTGGTTCCTCCATATCTACTCCTGGCAAATGCCGGGTAGGTTCAATATTTAAGATTACGACCGTCTCAATTCCAATCCTTGTTTCAGTTACAAGTACACCTGCAACTACAGACACTACAGTAATACAGGTTATAAGAAACATTATGCACACACACAAGTAGCCAACATGGGGATGATGACACAGATGCCCAAGCACCTAAATGCAGGATAACTATTTAATTTTAAATCTCTCAAAATGTGATTTGAGATTATCCTTGTTTGGAGTTCGTCACTAATTCGCGATGAGCAGTATTGTTTTTCAAGAACTCCACTTCTCTATTTTTTTGTGAACATAAAAAGTTAAAATCAGTCTTTAGAGCTGGTAAAGGATGCAAGAAACACCCACCCCACCTTCGCTGTTCCCAATTAAATCCCGGCGCTTGGGACGCTAACGAGATGGATGGGAATCACGTATAAATTGCTCCGACAGAGCGATTCTTTTCCGGGAAGGATGTTCAAGTTTCTTTCTTCCGCTCGTATTATTTACGCAGTAAATCTCATACGGCCGTTTCAGTAATGAAGGCAACAGGATCCTCATTGGGTGGAGATTTAGAGCCAAGTGGCCCCATTATTTCCGGCCGGAGAACCTCATCTACTTCAACAAGACGTTCGCAGGATGTCCGCGCCTTTATCAAATTTCATGCTCAGTTCTACTCAGATAATGAAGGGCAGCTTGTAGTTCAAAGAGCTACAATTCTTTATCCCTTCAGTGGCTAATATGTGAGATTTTCTCTAGCGTGATTTTATTGCTCCACTCAAGCTTTCTCAAATCGAAACTCTCTCTACATCGCTCAGTATGTATTGGTGCAAGGAGCAGAGTTGGGCATCACTCGACTGAAAGTAGTCAAAATATTCGATTGTGAAAACCATCGACTTATTCGACTGCTTTAAAAAAGCAGTTGACGAAGCTCATCGACTAACCACTGTATCATAAACAAGTCGTTTGCAAACTACTGATTTCAAAAACATTCGAATTTAACAAGTCGTGTGAAAAACAATCGACGCCAACATATCCAACCTAAATTTCGCTCTCTTTGTTCTGCTAAGGTGCTGCATTTTATTGTGTGTTTATTTACATGTTTACATATTTATTGAATGTCTTCGTTTAAAGCTAGTGTAGATAGACGATCATGTGGATATTCCATGCTTGATGTACCTGAATAGTGCCCAATGCGTATTTATTCTTTATGTGCCTTATGATGAATTAGAGAAAGATAAGAATACGCCCAATAACATTTTAATACCGAATATTTTATAAATAGTTATTTATTATATAAGGCCTACCAACGTCTCCAAAATAAAGTCGGTTATATAGAAATTGGTTTTTCATCTCTTGTTACGTATGAACTCCGCGGCTTACAGACTTTGCATGTCACCTGGAAGTGATTAGTCGAATACATCAAACAACACGTTTAGTGGCTATGGAAGAATACAAGAAATCTTTCGACTTAGGTTGTCGACTAACTAGTCAATAGTTTTTTTTCTGAAGGGGCAGATGACCTCGTAGTTCCGCCCCTTAAAACAACAATAACTAACTAACTAGTTTTTTCTGACGAATGACTAGTTGGTCGATGGGTAAAAGTAGTCGATGGTCCCATTTCTATATATGGGAGTGAGAGCTTGGTTGCGAACACATATGTTGGAGGTAACAGATGTGAAGTATTGCACGGTGGAAAGTAAAGTGAAGTGGACATCAGTACAGGAACAGCCGTAAATCAGCTAGGTCTACAAACCCACATTGCCAACTCAGTTACGTTAAGTGTTTAATCAAACTAAAAAACTACAAAAGCCCACCAAGTAAATAAGAAATTTGAAAAGAACAGGCCAGAAAGCAATCACATCAATAGTTCGCCGCGATAGAAGTAAACGGCTCAAAAAATTGCACACTTATAAACATAAAAAAAGAACTAACTACCAGGTAATAACGCAAAACTATAGAAGTGTAATAGAGTAACAAAATAAAAAGAATATAATTGGTTAAACAATCAGATTCGTTACAAAGTTTAATTAAAAATTCTCTAGCCCAACTATTAAAAATGATACGACTATTAATACAAAATATTTAAGATCTATTCGATTGTTGTGCTTGTTCCGGTCGATGGTGAGACCATCATCAGAAAATTTTACATCATGAATATATTTGAAGTAAGATATAATTAATTTAAATCTAACATTGTTATTCGGTGTGTAAGAATTAAATTAATTATAGGCCTGTTTCACTTAAAATGTATTCTTGATCTAAGTTTTGCTGAAGATGGTCTCACCATAGACCGAAACATATAGATGTTTCTTAATTTGTATTGATTAGCGTAGTATTATTAAGAGTTGTCTATTGATCAATACGGTAAATATCTTAAATTTTCCTAGTATGGTAAATGTTATTGCTCTTTGTGTAGTTTAATGAAATGAAAATCCACAGCCTGCTTCCAGTCTCCGACTGGGTCAGGAATAGAATGAATGAAGCCCCCATCAAGCGGCGAGGATATGGACTGTGCCGGCTGCCGAAACCTGTCGCACTCCTCTGGGGCAATGATTAAATGAATGACAGATGAAATGAAATGATAGTGGAGAGTGTTGCTGGAATGAAATTTTGACAGGGAAAACCGGAGTACCCGGGGAAAAACCTGTCTGCCTCCGTTGTGTCCAGCACAGATCTCACATGGAGTGACCGGGATTTGAACCACGGAACCAGCGGTGAGAGGCCGGCGTGCTGACGCCTAAGCCGTGGAGGCTCTGTAGTTTAATAATATTGTAAATTCTGTTGTGCATAGGTGTTATCCACTGAACCTAAATTAAGCCTAAGTCAGCAGGACCTGATGATGTTCAAATAAATACAATGATGATACTGAAAGACTTGACTGCGGTGGCGTCTAGTAGCTAGTTCTGAACTAGGCCTAGTAGTCGTTGACGGTGGCGTTTGGCGGCAAAAGTAGGAACTATTTGAAAATTCAAAGTTGCAGTCCCTACTTGAATTAAAAAACAGATACACACACTAATACAGTCATCACAATTAACACCGGTTATCAGACAGATTCTACACACACCCAAAGTACACGGGGCTACATGACCGCGTTGTCGCAGCCCCTAAACTAAGGAACCAACCAAAATACTGAAAGACGAATAAGGTCTGATTTAAATTTTTAAATACGTATCTATCTATCTATTCATACCCTTTATTAAACCCGTTTCCAACGGGGTCGGGGATGAGATGCGATGGAATTCCACGTGGCTGATGGTTTCTACGGCCGGATGTCCTTCAAGACGCCAATCTCACGAGAGGAGTTAATGAGAGATGGTTCTTTGGTTAATTCCTCAGTTTAGGGGTTGCGAGAACGTGGTCATGTAGCCCCGCGTACTTTGGGTGTGTGTAGAATCTGTCTGATAACCGGTGTTAATTGTGATGACTGTATTAGTGTGTGTATCTGTAATTCAGGTAAGGACTGCAGACGATCAATTTCAAGTAGTTCCTACTTTTACTACCAAATGCTACCGTCAACGACTCCGAGCTGTGAACTTGGCTACTAGATGCCATCGCAACTGGCACCTGGCGGCGAACGTTGGAACTTAAAGAGCGTAAATCAAATCTAACCTACAAATTTAGTTTCACACAATTGTAATTAGTGGAAGGTTCTTTTACATGCCATAAGTCTATGACATGGGCCCGCCATATTTACTTACCCTCCGAAGGAAGGCATACTGACGGATTTTAACGCTCCTAAAAATCCGGGTTTGAATCCATGATCTTGGGCATAGAAGTTCAGCATGATACCTATTATGACACCGAAGCCGTTAAAATTATTTTGAGCCTATTTTCAATTTGGAAAAAATAGGCTTAAGAGATCACCTTTTGTCCGTGTGTGTGTGCGTTGTGTGTGTGTGTGAGGAGTGTGTGTGTGTGTGTGTCCTAATAACTTCTAAACGGCTGGAGCGATTTCAATGATACTCAGTAAGTTCATAGCACTATTCCGGAAGACACCGACCGTGCCCTTCAAATTTGGTTATATCTCAGCAATCCAACATGGCGGATGTGCGAAATATTTCACCGGCATTCTATATCTCTGAAACTATTAGCGGTATCACCCTGAAATTTTGTACGGAGAAAAAATAAGGGGAACTACTGGAAGTTCATCTATAAAATTTCAAAAACCGGTTAACTACAAAACGAACATGGCGGCCAAGCGAATTTGAAAATTTTAAATAGACCTTTCTCGCGATTTAATGTTCCAACCGCAATGAAATATGGTACAGGAAATGTTTATACACATTGTAATGCACTAATGGTTACTAATTTAGTACAATTGTTTACATAACCTCAATATGGCGGCTGTGCGAATTTTAAAATTAAGTTTTTATTTCTTGTGTCGTAATCATGCGATAGAAGTGAAAGTTTGAATAATGAACTTACGCAATAAATTTCCATTAATGGTACATGACTCTATGGCCTATACACTGAACAATCCAACATGGCGACCATCCGAAATATTTAGACGGCTCTGAATATCTACGAATCTATTATAGCAATCAAACTGATTTTTTTATGTTCATAGGGGCTATGAACTTAAGTTCACCTATAGGACTTTAAATAACCTGGTGAGCACAAATCCAACATGGCGGCGACGCGAAGTATAAATATTCACATTGACGTCTCTCGCAATTTAGCCAACCGAGTTCAGTGAAACTAGGTGCAGTAAATCTTTATTCGAAAGTTAATCCACTGGCATCTAATTTATTTCAATTGTTTCCATAACCACAAGATGGCAGCTGTGCAAATTTTTAAAATCTCCTTGCTACTTCATGTGTCCTTATCATGCGATTGAAGTTTGAATGCTACACGTACACAATAATCTTCATGTAACAGTACATAACTCTAGGACCTACATATATAAAATCCAATATGGCGACCATCCGAAATATTTTGCCGGTTCTCAATATCTACGAATCTATTACAGCAATCAAACTGAAATTTTGTATGTAGATAGAGGCAATTAACATAAGTAGGATATATGAAAATAGGCTGTATAGTTCTTCACGGCACTACTTGTTAAATACGTATTAACAGCATTAATTTTATTTTTTTAATTTTTGAATTAAATTTTTGGATATAGCTCATAGTATTAAGGGGGAATCCGGGCTGGAAGCTGCCACTAATAGGTAGAATTTTCTAATTCTCCTATGAATGCATTCCTATACCATTTTCCACGAACAACAGTTTTACCACCCGTGACAAACTTATTCTAGAATAAGTGAATGGTTTCATAAATACGAAAATTCGTGAGAGTCCAAACTTACCGGCAAGGGTTGTTAAACCAACACACTACTCTGTCCCACAAGGATATCACTAAGTAAGTTTGATTGAGGTTCAATTAAACTTGTAATATTCCTACACCGCAAGATTGCTCTCAATAGCACCATTTGCAGCGGTGGGAAGATTGGATCGCGTTCTGAGGGAAACTCAGAAAAGTAACTGTGTGAGCTGGCAAGTAAGTACTTGAAGCAACGCTGCAACACATGAGCTCAAAACAGTCTTGGTTATAAGAAGCAGAAAACAAAGTTTAGTTAACTGGATCGATTCCCGGCTCTGCCAGGAAATTTAGTTCTAGTCTTAAGAATGGAACGGGGTACACTCATCCTTGTGAAGCAAAACTAAGAAGAGGCGGGTTCGATCCACACCTCAGCCATTATGGAAGTAGTTTTTCTCCCCATTTCTACTCCAGGCCACGGCAGCCACCTTCCAAATCCTCACGTGAATTACAAATACACATAGAGTACTCTCCAATTACACAATAGCACAGGCTATCAGACAAATGCTACATACACTCAAGTATACGGGGCTAAAATACCACGATTTTCCATCCCCTCAATAAAACAATATCTACAAAATCAACAACGTTTTAGTGATGTGGCCCGCTTTTTAACACATTATTTTATATGACCAAAGATCAAATTAATTTGTGTTTAACGACTATGTGACGAAGTCGGTTAACTACTTGCCTTCATTCCCCACGGTTGAAGGATCGATTCTTGGCACAGCCATTTGACATTTAATTATGAATTCTAAAGAGCCATGCCCGTAGGTTAAAGATTGACTCCACAGAAATCAAAAGAGCGTTCTACTCTTTGTCGTGTGGCCTCCTGAGAGTCCGAGTGCAGGTCTTTCTAGTCGACGCCCGCGGGTGAACTGCGCGCCTGGATTAGAGATGGAATGCAAGAAGATGAATGAAACTGGGCAAGGATATGGAAGGAAGCGGCCGTGGCCTGTCAGAAGGCACCGTCCCAGCATTTGCCTGGTGTTGAAAATGGGAAAACCACGAAAAACCATTTCAAGGATGACCGTCGGTGGGGATCGAACCCACGCATCTACTGAGCCAGCAGAGATCTAGACCCCATGGCCTAACGCTGCGCTTTAGCGAAAGTAGCCACCGCTGACCCATAAAGGAGCGTTTATTATTATTGGTATTATTGTTATTATTATTATTATTATGAATTCCAGAAAAACCTGTAAAGGCAAAGATAATTGGGGTTAGGCCTAACACTACAACATCAACAACAACAACAACAACGTGTATAGCCTATCGGTTGTGTACACTCGCCTGTGTCACTGAGGATAGATCTGTGCGAGTGTGGAGATGGCCTGGTGAACGTATGCACGACCAATACATCCGAAACCTCTACAAACAGGGAGGAGGTGGTGCAATGTTTTGGGGTGGCATCATGTATGGTCGCCGAACCCCTCTTGTGTATATCCCAGGGCGTATGACAGGCATACGTTACAGGGATACTATCCTGGCACCTGTAGTCATGTAGTCCACTTTCGGGTTCGATTCCCGGTCTGTGCATGTGAGATTTTCTGAAATGCCATGTCCTGTGGTTCGGATTCCACGTAAAAAGGAGGTCCCGTGGCTCATGATCGCATGATTTACGGTCACGTAAAACTAAAGTTTTCTTTTCTTTTGATGTGTATATGACTGATTAGCAGATTATAAAGAATACCAAGAAACGGCTTATGGAAACATTGGTAGGCATACTCAGTACCTTTCTGTGGTCATTTAGCTCCGTGTACTTGGGTGTGTGTGAAATGTTTGTCTGATAACCTGTTCTATTGTGATGGCTGTATTAGCATGCATATTTGTAATTCAGTAGAGGATTGGGAAGGAGGCAGTCGTGGCCTTAATTTAGGAACCATCCCGGCATTATGCTGAAGTAGAAGTGGGAAACCGCCTAAAATCACTTTCAGAATGGCTGAGGTGGTAATCGAACCCACCTGTTCTCAGCTTTTCCTCATGAGGCTGAGTGTACCTCGTTCCAGTCCTCAAACCAGAATTAAATTTCTTGGCAGAGCCCAGAATCGAACTCGGACTTTCGGGCCAACTACCAAGAATGCTAGCCGCTAAACCACGAGGTGGTCAAGGCAACAAATGAGCAGCTAATACTTGTTGGTCAAGCTTTTACGTAGGAGGACGACCTTAGTACCTTGGAGTGAAAATCTAGTATTCACTCAAGACCGGGTACAAGCTACAGTGTTGCCCACTGTTATAAATCGAATAGAGTGCTGAAGATTGCATTTGGGCAGTATACAGTATGGTGGCTTCGGTGGCGTAGTCGGTAGCATGCTGAGCTTCTATTCCCAAGATCGTGGGTTCAAATCCGGCCAAAGTCGTCGGATTTTTAAGAGCGTTAAAATCCTTCAGTATGCCTTCCATAGGAGGAGAAGTAAAGCCGGCGAGCCCATGTAATAGATTTATGGCATGTAAAAGAACCTTCCACTAACTACACTTGTGTGAATCTAAAATTTGAGAGTTAGCTTTGATAACGCTGTATTAGGTACTGGTTGCGATGGCATCTGGTAGCCAAGTTCACATCTAGGTGTCGTGGAGAGAAAAAGTAGGAACTACTTGGAAATTGATCGTCTACAGTTCTTACTTGAATTACAGATAACACACACTAATACAGCCATCACAAATAACACCGGTTATCAGAAAAATTCTACACATACCCAAAGTACACGGAGCTACATGACCGCAGTCCCTAAATTAAGGAACCAACCAACCAGTATACAGTGGCTGGGGAATATGACTGGCTCACAGTCGAGTAGCATTATGACAGTAGTTGCACGAGACTACTGAGCATAAAAATGAAATGAACTAATGTGTGTACCCACCCCAAGCTCACAACACAAGGAAGTGCACTTTAATTATTCAAGAGCAAGAGATAAATGTGTTACTGTCAGTTGAGGGCGATAAGTGTAAGAGATGGCCTCACATGTGCCCTTCAGGGAGCCCTTGTGAGTTTGCAGACATCATTTAGAATTAAAGTCCACTTAGCTCTTCTAAACACTGTTGTTGTGGCCATTGGCCTTGTGTTGTACGGAGCTGCTACGCCAAAGCAGACAACTTACGTCTCAATTATAAAGACTAGCAAGACATAGAGGTAAATGGAATGCATTTCTGCCCCTTGTTATTGAAACTTTTCAGACGGTCAACACAATGTAATCCCAATTACAGAACCATGTGAAACAAGATGTTCAGTAAAGAACATATAGTCTATTTTCTCCTAAATGTATAGGTATTGTTATAACTCTTCGTCCTTTTCAAGGAGTATAATTGAATGTTGGTTGTAGTAGCTTGTTGAAATACAACGTGCTATACGGATATTAAACATAAAAATGAGGTGCTCTTTGCTAGTGCAACCACTGTACAAAATTTCATTCAATTCGGTCTCACCGTGTTTGAATTGATATGGGGAATAGATTTGCACACATACTTGGCCGCTATCTGCAAACTATAGGGCTGATGACCTCGTAGTTCAGTCAAAATATGCTTCCTACTAAAAGGCATGTTGTTGCAAAATTTGGTAGAGATCAAATGATTAGGTTGGACGTAATTTGATTTAAGCTTTTAACATTTGGGTGGTCGCCATTCCGTTTCCGTCAAGATGGCGGCGATATAAAACATGACAGTGAGGTGCCCTTTGCTAGTACTACTTCTATGCCAAATTTCGTTCAATTCGGTTTTACCGTGTTTGAAATGTTAGGGGGAATCGATTTGCACACACATGGCCACCATCTTCAAACTATTGGGCTGATGACCTGATAGTTTAGCCGAAGACGCTCGCCATATGAATATATGTAGTTGAAAAACTTGGTAGAGATCGGATGATTAGGTTAGTCGTAATTTGATTTAAGCTTTCAACATTTGGGTGGCCGCCATTACGTTTCCGTCAAGAAGCGGCGATATAAAACATGACATTGAGGTGCTCTTTGCTAGTGCTACCTCTGTACCAAATTTAGTTCAATTCGATTGCACCGTGTTTGAATTGATAGGGGGAATTGATTTGCACACATACATGGCCGCCATCCGCAAATTATTGGGCTGATGAACTTGTAATTCGACGAAAAGGTTCTTCGTACATAAAGGTATAATGTTGCAAAATTTGTTAGAGATCAGATGATTAGGTTGGTCGTAATTTGATTTAAGCTTTTAACACTTGGGTGGCCACCATTACGTTTTCGTCAAGATGGCGGCGATATAAAACATGACACTGAGGTGTCCTCTGCTAGTGCTACCTCTGTACCAAGGTTCGTTCAATTCGGTTTCACTGTGTTTGAATTGATAGGGGGAATCGATTTGCACGCATACATGGCCGCCATATGCAAACTATTGTCCTGATGACCTTGTAGTTTTGTCAAAAGACGCTAGCCATACAAATATGTGTTGTTGCAAAATTTGGTAGAGATCGGATGATTAGATTAGTCGTAATTTGATTTAAGCTTTGAACATTTGGGTGGCCGCCATTACGTTTCCGTCAAGATGGCGGCGATATAAAATATGACACTGAGGTTCTCTTTGCTGGTTTTACATCTGTAACAAATTTCGTTTAATTCGGTTTCACCGTGTTCGAATTGATAGGGGGCCGGGGCAGACATTCACAGTACACACACTCTCTCTCTCACACACACACACACACACACACAGACGCACCCACAGACAGACACACAATTTTTGGCCCTGTGTAGATCTCATAAGTCTACTTTCAATTTTTTTTTGCAAAAATCGAAAGTAGGCTATAAATGCATGTGATTATAAATATACATGGTGTATCCGTGATGATGTTACAAACTTTCAGGGATGATGAAGCAAGGGAAATGGATCAATGTAAGATAAGGAACCATGGTATGGAAACGATCGAGTCACAAGTTATAAGCAAAATGGTACTCATTTAATATCTGCACACCTTTCACAAGCTGCTACATTTAGGCCTACACCAAATAAGCAGCCAGGAGGGATGCAATCTAGCTGACAGTGCGTCTTACACACTTCCGTCCGATCCACTTCCGTCCCACTTTTCAAAATTATTCCCACAAAAATATCCAGCAACCGAGTGAAATGATGCTAGTCTACGCATAAAAAAAAAGATTTGATGCTTCTCAGTCGGTTAACACGATTCTGCACAAATTAGATGGGTTATTCCCTTATCCTTAAAAAAAAAGAACAACACATGAGATTAATAAATACATACATGTAATCTCATGTAATTATTTTGAGGATTAGGGAATAACCCATCTCTTTTGGGTAAAATCGTGTGACCGCATGAAAAGCATTAAACTTTTGTTTACTGAGGCAACACTTAAAAATGTCTTCAAACACCATAACATCTGTTCAAAATGGCGTCCCCCTGCATCAATGCAGTATCATCGCACAAAGTTCTGTCGTACCCTTTCGAATATCCCTGGTGTCGTTTGAACAGCGTCGCAGGCAACGGAAATTCTTGCCAACAGATCCTCTTCAGTCTCGGCAGGTGTCTCATACACACGATTTTTCACATGGCCCCACGAGAAGAAATGCAGTGGAGTGAGATCAGGTGAACGAGCTGGCCACGAAGCAGGACCCCCTCTTCCGATCCACTTTGCAGGGAATGTTTGATCCAGGTGTTCACGAACTCACTGTCCAAAGTGAGGTGGGGCGTCATCATGTTGGAACCACATCCGTTGACGATGGGCAAGTATGATGTGTTCCAGGAACCTGGGTAGTACATCTCTGAGCAACACTATGCGCACTGCTGCATTGAGAACTAACATTGAGGACGGACGTTAAACAACTGAAATTATTAATGACTGTTGACTCGATCGTTTCCGGACTATGGGTCCTTATCTCAAATGAATCCATTTGCCTTCCTCCATCACCCCTGAAAATTTGTGACGGTCGTGGGTTCAAACCGGGCTGGAGGGTTAAAATCCCTCAGTATGCCTTCCTTCAGAGGGGAAGTAAAGCCGGTGGGCCCATGTCATAGATTAATGGCATGAAAAAGAACCTTCCACTAACTACACTTGTGTGAAGCCAAACTTTGTAGGTTAGGTTTGATAAATACTCTTAAGTTCCAACTTTCGTCACCGGGTGCTGGTTGTGATGGCATCTGGAAGTAGCGAAGTTCATAGCTAGGTGTCGTGGACGTTGGGCATTTGGTGGTGGAAGTAGGAACTACTTGAAATTATCGCCTGCAGACCTTACTAGAATTAAAAACAGATAACACACAATAATACAGTCATCACAATAAACATCGGTTATCGGACAGATTCTACACACACCCAAAGTTAGCGGGGCTACATGACCGCGTTGTCGCAGCCCCTAAACTTAGGAACCAACCAACCAAAGTTTGTAACATTATCACGGATACACCTCATAATTAATAGCGCAAATTGAATCAGCTGCTAGTACCCGATTCTAGAAACAAAATTGTCTCACTAAACATGGATCCGCTAACAAGCCGTTGACGAAATAATTTACAATTGGAGGTTACACACTGATTGTGTGTAAACGCCATCCTAGTGAGGAAAAGTTACCAAGACAACTTGTCTGATAACCTGTATTCGTGTGATGACTGTAGTAGTGTGTGTAACAGTATTAGAGACAGGGAGGGGATAGGCGTCCCGGGAATTGAAGTAAGGTACTATCCCGGCATTTCCAGGAGGGAGTGTGGGTAAACCACACACAGGATTCTAACCTGAGGTCTCCGGACCAGCTGCAACTGCCCTCGCGGGCGTGGTGCTGCACGAATTAACGAGCACAGTTACGCCGTGAGGAAGTCCAAAGGGAGCCTGACTCCATGGCCTCGCGCCATAACGCGCGTAGCTACAGCGGTCAGTATGGAGTGAAAGAGAATATCGTATGTGAAGTTTTGAAGCCATATTTTCAATGTTGCCTGTACAATTTATACCCTTCCTTCCAGTGGAGTAGCCAGAGTGGGGGGGGGGGCAGAGCCCCCCCCCCCCAAAATAAATCCAGAAATTGGGGTGGGTATAACCCTTCATATTTTCTTACGGTCGAATAAATTTAGAACCTACAACGAAATGTCAAATACAGTAAATGCGTTGACAAAGAATAAACTAACAATCTCTGCACGACCAGTCATCATTTCCGTGTCTGCACTGCTTGAAGGAGCTGAAATAACAGGGTAGCAATTAGGATTGTGACATGGGGTGATTTTCCAAGAACAGTAGGTGCCTCAGTACTGGGGATACATCCATGTGATGATGACTAAAGTCTACCAAGAAATTAGGAGATTGCCATTTACCAAAATACCTCTCTGGAGGGGGCTAGTTATAGCTTGTCAGCTTACTCTCCCTTGTCAGCTTTTAATTTCCATTTCCTAGAAATGTTGTTGTTTGAGTCTTCAGTCTTTTGACTGGTTTGATGCAGCGCTCCATGTCTCCCTGTCCTGAGCTAATAGCTACCACACCCTACATCCGAGGCAATCAGTTTAACATTTTCTAACCTTGGTCTACCCCTACAGTTCTTGTCCTCGACCCTTCCTTCCATAACTAAGCTTGCTATTCCTGGGTGTCTGAGTATGTGTCCTACCAACCTATCTCTTCTCTTCATTAGCAGTCGCCAGAAACATCTCTCCTCTCCCACTAGTCTTAATACCTCTTCGTTTGTAACCCTATCTACCCATCTGATATTCATCATTCTCCTGTAACACCAAATTTCAAACGCTTCTATTCTCCTCTTTTCTGCTGCACCCATAGTCCATGTTTCACTTCCATATAGTGCCACGTTCCAGACAAAGACCTTCAAAAATGACTTCCTAATACCTAAATCTATATTCGATGTCAACAGATTCCTTTTCTGTAGAAACGCTCTCCATGCCTGAGCTAACCTACTTTTAGGTAGATTTCATTAGAAAGCTAACTATTGCAATGGGTCCCATGTTTCGACTTCCGGAAAATTTCGACATATCTTCGCGTTTCACATCCCCCAGACCCAAAAACCACCGTCAGTTCAAAATTTTATATATTGAACCCTTGCAAAGAAGCATATGAGACTCAGTTTCGGGGGGTGTATCGGTTCATATCGTAAGTTGTTGTCAAAGCGCTTCATTAACATGCAGGGTAACATATAACAAAATAACATGCAGGAAAGAGTGAAGCCAGGGTTAAAACAAATGAATTTAATAAACAAATCACCATATTTACACTCAACAATTAACAAAATAAAACTCCCATCTAACTCCCACTTAACAAAAATTCCAAAAACTAGGCCAAAATCTCTGGAGAGATTAATTACATGGACCAAGTGTCCCTAAAGAAAATAACAAAAGTGACTATGTATGGGCGTATGTCGTTCTACATGCTTCACGATGTGTACAAACGGATGCGTGATTCGTCATCATCCAGAATAATCATTCAGACAACGAATCCACATTTCTTAGAGCTAGACCGACACGGGGGAACACAACTACAATACTTAAAACTAAACCGACACTTCCTAGACCTAATATAAACAACACAATAATTTCCTTGTGAAATTGGAATCAAATTGCCGTAGCAACATTTACTGCCTAAAAAACTTAGGACTTCTCACACAAATCAACACAAGTACATTAACACGTGACCAATAAAAAAATACACATATGACCGCCGTCAAATTTACAAGTACTCTACCACTACACCACACAGGTGTCACACTAAATTACATGAATCGAGTCATAAACAAAACAATAGGCTCACAGCCAACATTTACATTATTAATACAATATTTTACCCATACAACGTACAAGAAGCCGTTACACACATGGCGAACTCCCAATTAATTATGGCTTAAAAATAACCATCACAATGAACAGGTTTGCTACATGAAAGCTTACGGGGGCCAGTCGGATAATCAGGACTGCCTATCAAAATAAGTCACAGGCAAAACGGGCGATTTGTGGAACTCTGCATATCTGTCAACCCACGTGTCAATAACCTCGACCTCCCAGGACATGGGGTCGAATCTCGAAGAAGTGTGCCCCAAAGCACAATAATACGTGTGTGTGTGTCAGAATAATATGGACAAGAAACAGCGGTCTCCCTAGAGCACCCTGTCTTTCCATCAAAAATACAACAGCAGCAAAATATGAGGGCGGTAGGACCTCTACCCCCTCCTCACGTAGAATCAACACACACCTGACACAGTAAAACACACAGAATCACACGTATGGGTTTTGACAGACCCTGAAATAAAAAGACATAAATATATTCCACATGCTGGCGCCACCGTTGTATGCCGTGACTAGTTAACCTGAAAAGGACTCAAAAACAAATCTATCAAAATTAGAAAGAAGGTGTTCTACAAGTTACATCTTAAGTTGGTGCGCTTGGCAACCCTAATATGAATAATAACCTGTTCAGCAAATATCTTACAGTATTTACCTCCCTTTTCCTATCACAAATATTATCGTTAATAAAGCACCATTTATCGAATGTAACGGGTTTCGCATTTGCATGGATAAAAATCACGTACGCACGCCGCGCACATTAAATATGACTCCAATGGAAAAACAAATATACAACAAACACATTGGCCACGCGCCAACGGACATTTAAAACGTTTAGTGTCGGTGCAAGAAAAACTCTAAACAACAAGAAAAGAAACATGACTATTTACAAAAGTTCCCCGGCCAAATCTAACTACATAATTGAAAATCAATTGTTGTACATCACCGATCAGCTTGTAGAACTTATGACATCCTTCTCAGCCCATTTCCCTATGGACAGATTAACACTCCATCTTGGTCGTCTGCGTTGAATCGTTGAAGATCATCCCAACTCCAAACCACGTGTTGAGCATCTTGGTATCCACTCCTTGGCAGAAAAGTTCAATGTTAATTATTATGACCTAGCTATAATCGCTTGCAGGTTACTCAATTCGCCCACAAATTGTCCTAATGCGATTAATTGCGAAGACTTGCCCTAGATATCTCGCACACACGCACAATAAACACATGAAAAATACACTGAAATTTGTACATAAAATATACACGTCGAGACCACGTCACTGGCTCGATAATAAGTTTAAAATCTTGACTGCACAGGCAGTCGCAATCTTGCTCGGTATTTCCCTTCTACTCTGTTGACCTTCGCTCAGGTGAGCGCTAATTAGGCTGTTACAAGACTTGCCCCTCAGAGCTGAAATAGTCGTCTTTAAGAAAATGTTACAAATCACCACGCACACTGCGTGAAATATTAGCTCACAAAATAAAATTATTTTCATTTAAAATGTACTAGAGCTTTAAAATTCGTTAATACAACTGATGTGAATTTTAGCTCCTCAGAGCTCACAAATGAAATAACTTCAACTATTTCAGAGCGTTAAAATATCGTTGCACAAACGGGCGTGAAGTTAGCCTCTCAAGGCTCCAAAACAAATGACTTAGAGTAGCGTCATGCCAAACTATTTATTAGAAACTGACAGAGGACGGAGGAGTGGGGTGGAATTGGATAAAAATTTCCAGAGTTTTTATCTCACAAATATGGGACTAGTGTCAATCTTCTTCAAATAAATCAAACGTCTCAATGTACTCGTGCGGAGATCGGTCCGATCGGCGGTTCTTTAGATAATCAATTCCGCGGGCTTTTTACTACTGACGCTGTCCATCGCGTGATCATGGCTTGGTCTCTCGTGATTGGCTGATTCAATCGTATGTTCGTTGCAAGTGACTCGTGATCATTCCTTTATGCTTCCAATTCTGGAGCAAGTAGTTGCTCAATTTAGCCTTGAACCCGGCTAAATCTGACCGTCCCCCAAGAATAGCTACCAGCTCTGCTCCTGTTGCAATCATTACGAAACGCTAGCCTCCCTTTTATCCATGTCCACTTCCTCAAGTACTGCCTGGGCTGCAGTAATAATAATAATAATAAATATGAATACTTATTTATCGTAGATCAATAAGGGTTCATTTATCCTCAGCAAGGTTTTGAAATTCGAAGCAATTGATTGATTTGGATTTCAAAAACAAAATCCACCGTAGTAACAACACATCTCTTTAATATTTCGCTCAGCTGCTCGTGTCTACACCCCTCTGACTCAATTAGTGTGCGCTCTTTCTCTCCGGAATGTCATTCATACTTCCTCACTAGGTCTCCCCCTTCTCCTCACGTGATTGCCACTCCTGTCGTCTCAGCTGCTTGTTGTTTACAAACAAAGCGCGTACTCGGGCGCTCCACGTTTATTTGAGTGTTAGCTCTCAAAATAAAAATTTTGCAATACAGATTCTGCACACATCATTTTTCCTAGTCATCAAATGGTTCTCTCCTCCTTCTTCTTCTTCTCCCATCTTCTTCTCCTACCGTCTTCTTCTTCTCCCATCTTCTCTTCTCCCATCTTCTTCTTCTCCCGTCTTCTTCTCCTCCTGCTACCATATTTCCAGGCCCTCGCCCGAAACTTCGTCCCGCAAATTTCCTCTATTATTTTTCTGTTTCGGCTTGTCGGCTGGTCTCTTCTCTTCTTCATGGTGATTGTCTGGGCTCTGTCTGTTTGCCATGGCACGCCCCCACTTCTCCTTCTCCGTTTCTTCGGTACTTAATTGACCCAAGTATTTTCGTGACTCAATATATCGCTCGTCCCAGTTGTTCCGATAATCTCCCCTATTTCCTTGGCGATAGTTCCTTCCGTTATTCCATCTGCCGTCTCCATTTCTTTGGTAAGGTCTACCTTGTCTCTGGTTTCCACTCCAATTTGTGTACTCCCGCTGGTACGTCCATTGATTGTTTTGATTTTGGTTGTTCTGATTGTATCTCCCGCGGTTATTCTGATAGTTTTGATTATTATTGTTGAACTGGTTCCGGCCGTCAAAATCTTGCCTTCTCGGCGTGAACTGTGTCCCTGTGGACTGAGTCTTGGTTTGGTTCCCCTGGCTGTGATTATTTTGGAGTCCCTGAACTACCTCTGCCGTGTTGACACATTCCATATTCCTCCTTCCTGTCTGTGGGCTCACCATACTCGTCTCGTCTAAGTGTCTGAGTAATTCTTCGGCTTGGACTGCGGTTTGAATGTTTCCTGCGACTAATAGTTGTTGTATATGCATGGGGAGTTGTTTCCCGATGGTTAGAACCATATTTTGCTCGCTAGGCGGGTCGTCAAAATCTCTGAATTTTACCAACTGCTGGCTGAAGAATTCTGAAAACCGGGTTGGATGCGTACTATGATATTTTCGCGTGTACAGGCACATTCTCAACCCTTGCTGTAAAGAAGGGCTCCAAAACTTCTTTTAAAATGCTTCGCGGAATTGAGCCATGTCTGTGAAAGTGTACTTAAAGCTTAAAAACCAGGTTAGGCTTGGTCCTTCTAAAAATTTCTCCACTAGTCTTAATTGTTTCTCAGGGCCGATGTGCTGGTCATTAAAGTAATTAGTTAATTGTCGTAGAAAGGCTTTGGGAGTGGTTCCTGAATGTTCCTAAAATTTATCGGGCTTGAAATCATTACCCCGAATGACTTGGATGACTTGGGCGGGTGCCAAGTTCGGTTGTGGTGTACAAGTCTCTCCCCTGTATTGCTGGAATGCGTTACTCGTTAGTCTGGGACTTTGACCCCGGCTGGTATCCTCAGCCAACTTCAAGCCTGCAGGACTTCCAATACTTCCCTGCTTCTCCGGTATATTTTCAGCCGAAAATAATGTCGCATTCTCTAAAGATCTAATCTCGTTTTTGATTATTACATCTGAGTGTTCCTGTAATTTTGATTTTACATTTTCCTCCAATGCCTGCATTCGCTTTAAAACTGTCAGCCTGTCTTCCTTATTCGCATGAGCCTGCTGGTCCCAATCTCGCCGGATCCTACTTTTCAAGCTGTTTATTTTCTCCTCGTTCCTTTCCTGATTTTTCTCTAGCTGTTCACGTATCTGTTCTTGTGTTTTGACTAGTTGTTCCCCAACCGCTTCTCTCATGACCTCTTGTGTTTTTATTAATTGTTCCCCGACTTCTTCTCTGATGACCTCTTGTGTTTTTATTAGTTGGCCCTCTAAGTCCTCACGCAAGTGCATCCGTTCGGTTTCGGCCTTAACCTCGACTTTATCAATTTCTTTTATTAATTCCAGCACGTTGCTGTCTACCGAATTAATTTGTTGCTGCAATTTTTCTTGGGTTTTCTTCATTCCCGCGGTGTTATTGACACATGCTGCCTCTATCTGCTTGAGTTTATCGGCCACCTTCTCGTCAAATTGTACTAGCTTATTATCGAACTTCGCCTCCAACTTCTTAATTTCGCCAAACTGTTTGACGTTGTTCTCCGCAACCTCGCCTGCCAGTTTCTCTACCTTTCTAACGCACTGATTAATGTCGTTAGTAATCTTTCCTAATTGTTCGGATTGTGCCGTTTGTGCTACCGCCTGTTCCGACAATTTGTGATTTAGTTCATCTAATTGTTTGTCCGTGTCTAATTTCTGGACTTCTAACTGGACCGAAATGTTACCGCTCATGTCGTGTAATTGTTTCTCGCTCTTCTCACGCTGACTTTCGAATTGTTTATCATTATGCTCCCGCTGAGCTTCTAATTGTTCTTTTAATTGTTCTTCCGTCTTTACGGACATCTGCACTAATTGTTCTTCTGTTTTCGCGGACATTTGGATCGACATCTGTTCCAACAATCCCTTAATTTCATCAACACTTGCCATTTCACACACAAAAATATATTCAGAGAAAACAGGGTCATGCGCCAAGATTTCAGTCATATACACGCATACATGTCACAACATTTAAATATTACTGGCTCTAATTTAATGAAAATTTCAGTAACAAAATTTACTGAATAAAATTACACTTATTCCCAAACAATAAATAACCCCTGGTGATCTGCTTTTAAATTCCTAACCAACAGAATTTACGAAACACCAATTAACCGAAGTTAATTAAATGTCAAATATAAGGCAACACCTTCCTACTTTGACTGAGTTCAATAATAATGCAAATATTCTAATTTTAATGCCGGGCGCCAGAACAGGTTTATAACAAATACAATATCAAATTCTAACCTTGTTCAATATCTCTAACTTTAGGAACTCAGTGATTTTATTAATGCACATGGCGGTACAATATCGCCTCAATTTACTGAATTTAGATGTCCGCATGACCTGGCATCATTTCTCAACGAAATAAATATGAGATCAGCGAAGCAACAACAACAACAATCCCCACTTGGGCAGCCATTTTTGTTTTATGAACCCTTGCAAAGAAGCATATGAGACTCAGTTTCGGGGGGTGTATCGGTTCATATCGAAAGTTGTTGTCAAAGCGCTTCATTAACTTGCAGGGTAACATATAACAAAATAACGTGCAGGAAAGAGTGAAGCCAGGGTTAAAACAAATGAATTTAATAAACAAATCACCATATTTACACTCAACAATTAACAAAATAAAACTCCCATCTGACTCCCACTTAACAAAAATTCCAAAAACTAGGCCAAAATCTCTGGAGAGATTAATTACATGGACCAAGTGTCCCTAAAGAAAATAACAAAAGTGACTATGTATGCGCGTATGTCGTTCTACATGCTTCACGATGTGTACAAACGGATGCGTGATTCGTCATCATCCAGAATAATCATTCAGACAACGAATCCACATTTCTTAGAGCTAGACCGACACGGGGGAACACAACTACAATACTTAAAACTAAACCGACACTTCCTAGACCTAATATAAACAACACAATAATTTCCGTGTGAAATTGGAATCAAATTGCCGTAGCAACATTTACTGCCTAAAAACTTAGGACTTCTCACACAAATCAACACAAGTACATTAACACGTGACCAATAAAAAAAATACACATATGACCGCCGTCAAATTTACAAGTACTCTACCACTACACCACACAGGTGTCACACTAAATTACATGAATCGAGTCATAAACAAAACAATAGGCTCACAGCCAACATTTACATTATTAATACAATATTTTACCCATACAACGTACAAGAAGCCGTTACACACATGGCGAACTCCCAATTAATTATGGCTTAAAAATAACCATCACAATGAACAGGTTTGCTACATGAAAGCTTACGGGAGCCAGTCGGACAATCAGGACTGCCTATCAAAATAAGTCACAGGCAAAACGGGCGATTTGTGGAACTCTGCATATCTGTCAACCCACGTGTCAATAACCTCGACCTCCCAGGACATGGGGTCGAATCTCGAAGAAGTGTGCCCCAAAGCACAATAATACGTGTGTGTGTGTCAGAATAATATGGACAAGAAACAGCGGTCTCCCTAGAGCACCCTGTCTTTCCATCAAAAATACAACAGCAGCAAAATATGAGGGCGGTAGGACCTCTACCCCCTCCTCACGTAGAATCAACACACACCTGACACAGTAACACACACAGAATCACACGTATGGGTTTTGACAGACCCTGAAATAAAAAGACATAAATATATTCCACTCGCTGGCGCCACCGTTGTATGCCGTGACTAGTTAACCTGAAAAGGACTCAAAAACAAATCTATCAAAATTAGAACGAAGGTGTTCTACAAATACATCTTAAGTTGGTGCGCTTGGCAACCCTAATATGAATAATAACCTGTTCAGCAAATATCTTACAGTAATTACCTCCCTTTTCCTATCACAAATATTAACGTTAATAAAGCACCATTTATCGAATGTAACGGGTTTCGCATTTGCATGGATAAAAATCACGTACGCACGCCGCGCACATTAAATATGACTCCAAAGGAAAAACAAATATACAACAAACACATTGGCCACGCGCCAACGGACATTTAAAACGTTTAGTGTCGGTGCAAGAAAAACTCTAAACAACAAGAAAAGAAACATGACTATTTACAAAAGTTCCCCGGCCAAATCTAACTACATAATTGAAAATCAATTGTTGTACATCACCGATCAGCTTGTAGAACTTATGACATCCTTCTCAGCCCATTTCCCTATGGACAGATTAACACTCCATCGTGGTCGTCTGCGTTGAATCGTTGAAGATCATCCCAACTCCAAACCACGTGTTGAGCATCTTGGTATCCACTCCTTGGCAGAAAAGTTCAATGTTAATTATTATGACCTAGCTATAATCGCTTGCAGGTTACTCAATTCGCCCACAAATTGTCCTAATGCGATTAATTGCGAAGACTTGCCCTAGATATCTCGCACACACGCACAATAAACACATGAAAAATACACTGAAATTTGTACATAAAATATACACGTCGAGACCACGTCACTGGCTCGATAATAAGTTTAAAATCTTGACTGCACAGGCAGTCGCTATCTTGCTCGGTATTTCCCTTCTACTCTGTTGACCTTCGCTCAGGTGAGCGCTAATTAGGCTGTTACAAGACTTGCCCCTCAGAGCTGAAATAGTCGTCTTTAAGAAAATGTTACAAGTCACCACGCACACTGCGTGAAATATTAGCTCACAAAATAAAATTGATTTCAGATAAAATGTACTAGAGCTTTAAAATTCGTTAATACAACTGATGTGAATTTTAGCTCCTCAGAGCTCACAAATGAAATAACTTCAACTAATTCAGAGCGTTAAAATATCGTTGCACAAACGGGCGTGAAGTTAGCCTCTCAAGGCTCCAAAACGAATGACGAGTAGCGTCATGCCAAACTATTTATTAGAAACTGACAGGGGACGGAGGAGTGGGGTGGAATTGGATAAAAATTTCCAGAGTTTTTTTTCTCACAAATATGGGACTAGTGTCAATCTTCTTCAAATAAATCAAACGTCTCAATGTACTCATGCTGAGATCGGTCCGATCGGCGGTTCTTTAGATAATCAATTCCGCGGGCTTTTTACTACTGACGCTGTCCATCGCGTGATCATGGCTTGGTCTCTCGTGATTGGCTGATTCAATCGTATGTTCGTTGCAAGTGACTCGTGATCATTCCTTTATGCTTCCAATTCTGGAGCAAGTAGTTGCTCAATTTGGCCTTGAACCCGGCTAAATCTGACCGTCCCCCAAGAATAGCTACCAGCTCTGCTCCTGTTGCAATCATTACGAAACGCTAGCCTCCCTTTTATCCATGTCCACTTCCTCAAGTACTGCCTGGGCTGCAGTAATAATAATAATAAATATGAATACTTATTTATCGTAGATCAATAAGGGTTCATTATAATTTATGTATGTATATATGTATATTGAACCCTTATTGATCTTCGATAAATAAGTATTCATATTTATTATTATTATTACTACGGCCTAGGCAGCACATAAGGAAGTCGACTTGGATATTAGGGAGGCCAGCATTTCGTAATGATTGCAACAGAAGCTGAGTTGGTAGCTATTCCTGGGGGACGGCCAGAATTAGTCGAGTTCAAGGCCAAATTGTGCAACTACTGTACCAAAATTGGAGACATAAAGGAAGAATCACGAGGTCCTCTCAACGAACATACGATTGAATCAGCCAATCGCAAGAGACCAAGCTGTGACCACGAGGTGGACGGCGTCAGTAGTAAAAAGCGCGCGGAAGTGTGTATCTAAGGAACCGCCGAACGGATTAATCTCCGCTCGAGTAATTTGAGACGTTGGATTTATTTGGAGAAGAATGACACTAGCCCCATCTTTGTGAGACAAAAACTCTGGAAGTTTTTATCCGACTCCGCCCCACTCCTCCGCCCTTGTCAGTTTCTCATAAATAGTTTGGCCTGACGCCAATCTAAGTCTATTCTTGTGGAGCCTTCAGAGGTATACTCCACGCCAGTTTGAAGTGTGATTTTTACGCTCTAAAATCAGTGAAGCTAATTTATTTTCTGAGCTCTGGGAAGCTAAAGTCGAAGCGTTTGCAATATCGAATTTTAAAAACTATAATACATTTTGTTCTAAAATCAACTAAATTGTGTGATCTAAATATTTCACGCCAGCGCGTGATAAACTGTAACATTCTTTTAAAGACGACGAGTTCAACTTTAAGGGGGAAGTATCGTATCACCCTAATTAGCGCTTACCAGAACCGAAGTCCAAGACGGGACGGAAATACCGGACGAGATAGCGACTGCTGGTGCAGCCAGGATTTTGAACTTGTTAACGAGCCAGTGGCGCGGACTCGAGATGTATATTTTATGTATAAATTGTGTGTATTGTATGTGTGTTTTTATAGTGCGTATGTGCGATATAATTAGGGCCAGTCTTCGCTATTAATCGCAGTAGGACAATTGTGGGTGAACTGAGTAGCCTGCAAGCGATTATAGATAGGCAAATATTTAACATTGAACTTTTCTGCCAAGGAGTCGAGACCAAGATGATCAGCACGTGGTTTGAAGTTGGGATGAGCTTCAAGAAATCAACGCAGACGACTACTATGGAGTGCTAAATTGTCCATAGGGCAATGGGTTGAGGAGGATGTCCTTATTCCTACATGCAGAGCGGTGATGTACTAAAATTGGATTATTTCAATTATGTAGTTAGATTTGGCCGGGGAACTTTGTAAATAGTCATGTTTTTCTTTCTTGTTTTATAGCTGTTTTTCTTGTACCGACACTATATGTTTAAATGTCCGTTGGCGCGTGGCCAAAGTGTTTGTTGATATTTTGATTTTTTTTCTTGAGTCATGTGTAATGTACGCGGCGTGCGTGCGTGATTTTTATCCTTGCAATTGCGGAACCCGTTACATTCGATAAATGGTGCTTTATTAACGTTAATATTTGAAATAGGAATGGGAGGAATTGATTGTAAAACATTTTGCTGAACAGGTTATTATTCATGTTAGGGTAGCCGAGTGCACCAACTTAAAAGTAATTGTAGAACACCTTCGTTCTAATTTGATAGATTTTTCTTGAGTCCTTTTCAGGTGACTAGTCACGGCATAGAACGATGGCGCCAGCATGTGGATATTTATTTGTGTCTTTTATTTCAGGGTCTGTCACAACCCATACGTGTGATTAAGTGTGTGTTGATGTGTCTAGTGTGTGTTGATTCTACGTGAGGAGGGGGTAGTTGTCCTACCGCCCTTATATATTTTTTGCTGCTGTTGTATTTTTAGATGGAAAGACAGAGTGCTCTTGGGAGACTGCTGATTCTTGTCCATATGTTTTTCTGACACACACGTATTATTGTGCTTTGGGGCACATTTCTTCGAGGTTCGACCCCATGTTCTGGGAGGTCGAGGTTATTGACACGTGGGTTGACAGACATGCAGAGTTCCACAAACCGCCCGTTTTGCCTGTGACTTATTTTGATAGGCAGTCCTTTTTGTCCGACTGAACCCTGTAAGCTTTCATGCAGCAAACCTGTTCATTGTGATGGCTAATTTTAAGCCATAATTAATTGGGGAGTTCGCCATGTGTGTAACGGATTGTTGTACCTTGTATGGATAAGAATATTGTGATTAACGTAAATGTTGGCTGTTTGCCTATTGCTTTGTTGATGACTCGATTTCGTGTAATTTTGTTTGTCACACCCGTTTGGTGTAGTGGTAGAGTATTTGTAAATTTTGACAGCGGTCATTTGAGTATTTTTCTATTGGTCACGTGTTAATGTACTTGTGTTGATTTGTGTGAGAAGTCCTAAGATTTTAGGCAGTAAATGTTGCTACGGCAATTCAAGTCCAATTTCACACGGAAATTTTTTGTTTGTTTATAGTAGATTTAGGAAGTGTCGGTTTAATTTAATGTATTGTAGTTGTGTTCCCTTGTGTCGGTCTAGCTCTAGGAAATGCGGATTCGTTGTCTGAAGGGTCATTCTGGATGATAACGAATCACGCATTCAAAGTACACATCGTGGTGCATGTAGAACGGCGTACGCACTTATATGGTCACTTTTGGTATCGTTTTATTTAAGGACACTTGGTCCAGGTAATTAATCTCTCCAGAGATATCGCCTAGTTTTTGGCATTTTTATTAAGCGGGAGTCAGTTGGGAGTTTTTGTTGTTAATTGTTTATGTGTAAATATGGTGATTTGTTATTAAATTCAGTTGTTTGTAACCCTGGCTTCACTCTTTCCTGCATGTTATTTTGTTATATGTTACCCTGCAAGTTAATGAAGCGCCCTGACAGCAACTTACGAATATGACCTGTTACGCCCCGAATCTGAGTCTCATATGCTTCTTTGCAAGGGTTCAATATATATATATATATACATATATATGTATATCAGTTTCTTGTGGACACGATAACTGCCGTAATTTTGCCCCAATCACTTTGAATTTTTTACATAATAAGTATCCCATTAAATTCTCGGTCGAGTTCGTTAATGGGCAAAATCGGTCAAAGTGGGTGAAAATGGGCGGCCTTTTTCGAAAACGTGAAATATCACTATAACTCTCTTAATACATGAAATATCGAATCCATTTAAAGTTCATAATATGTGTCGGATAAGTGCCAAAAATGTATGTCAAATACGTTTTTTGATAGCACCAACCATTGACCAAAGGGGTGGAAAAAAGGTTTTTTTTCTGGAAACATTAATCATATCTCTCTTAATAGGCACAATATCAAAACGGTACAAAATGGAAAATATCCCCCTAATAATTACCTAAAACTTTTGTCTGAAAGAAATTTCGATATGACCCACCATTACGCCAAGGGATGAGAAAAACGATTTCGGAATTAAAGAAAATGCCAAGTGCCATCAGAGGTTACCATGACAACGCTTCTAAATTGATCAGGGATGAGCTATCAGAGGTTGCCAAGACAACGCCATTGACGAGATCACATTCATTTTTAGCCTACTTTTCACACATTGCAACAAGTAGTTCCGTGAAGAACTATACAGCCTATTTTCATATATCCTACTTATGTCAATTGCCACTATCAACATACACAATTTCAGTTTGATTGCTGTAATAGATTCGTAGATATTGAGAACCGACTAAATATTTCGGATGGTCGCCATGTTGGATTTTATATATGTAGGTCCTAGAGTTATGTACTGTTTCATGCAGATTATTGTGAACGTGTAGTATTCAAACTTCAATCGCATAATTAGGACACAAGAAAAAACAAGGAGATTTAAAAATTTTTCACAGCTACCATCTTGAGGTTATGGAAACAATTGAAATAAATTAGATGCCAGTGGATTAACATTCGGATAAAGATTTACTGTACCAAGTTTCACTGCACGCGGATGTTTAAATTGCGAGAAACGTCCATGTGAATATTTATAATTCGCGTCACCGCCATGTTGGATTTTTGATCACCAGGTTATTTAAAGTCCTATAGGTGAACTTAAGTTCATAGCTCCTATGAACATTAAAAATGCAGTTTGATTGCTAAAATAGATTCGTAGATATTCAGTATCGTCTAAATATTTCGGATGGTCGCCATGTTGGATTGTTAAATGTATAGGCCATAGAGTCATGTACCATTAAAGGAAAATTATTGCGTAGGTTCATTATTCAAACTTTCACTTCGATCGCATGACTACATCACAAGAAATAAAAACTTAATTTTAAAATTCGCACTGCCGCCATCTTGAGGTTATGTAAACAATTGAACTAAATTAGATACCAGTGGATTACAATGTGTATAAATATTTCCTGTAACAGGTTTCAGTGCGCTTGGAACATTAAATCGCGAGAAAGGTCTATTTAAAATGTTCAAATTCGCTTGGCCGCCATGTTCGTTTTGTAGTTAACTGGTTTTTGAAAATCTTATAGATGGACTTTCAGTAGTGCCCTTTATCTCCGTACAAAATTTTAGGGAGATACCGCTAATAGTTTCAGAGATATAGAATGCCGGTGAAATATTTCGCACATCCGCCATCTTGTTATTATGTAAACAATTGAACGAAGTTATATGTCGGTGCATTACAATGTATATAAACATACTGTACCAAGTTTCATTGCGTTTGGTTGGTCAAATCGCGAGAAACGTCTATTTAAATGTCGCAAATTCGCTTGGCCGCCATTTTGGTTTTGTAGTTACCAGGTTTTCAAAAGTCACATAAGTGAACTTATAGTAGTTCCCTCTATCACCGTAGAAAATGTCAGGGTAATATCGGTAATAGTTTCGGAGATATTGAATGCTGGTGAAATATTTCGCACAGCCGCCATGTTGGATTGGTGAGTCGTAACAAAATTTGAAGAGCACGGTCGAGGTCGCCGGGAATAGTGCTATGATCTTTCCGAGTTTCATTGATATCGCTCCTGCCGTTTAGATTTTATTAGGGGGGGACACACACACGAATCACACACACACACACACACACACACACACGCACACACACGGACAAAAGGTGATCTCATAAGCCTATTTTTTCAAAATTGAAAATAGGCTAAAAATGAGGAAAAAGTAGACTTATGAGATCGATCCGGGAAAATGTGTCTGTCTGTCTGTCTGTCCTTCTGTCTGGCTGGCTGTGTGTGTGTGTGTGTGTCCCCCTTATCAACTCCTAAACGGCTGCAGCAATCGAAACCAAATTTAGTATGAGTAAAGATGAATACCGGTATATCTCAAGCCCATATTTGAAAAAGACGTCAGTGCTACCAACTGCTATAAAAATGCATTAGAAATTTGAGCTCCATTTTGTATATCATGGAAGGCATACATGGGAGCAATTCCAAAATTGGCACACATGTAGATAATACTATTTCAGTTTAATTTCCAGGAGGCCATACATGACAGTGTTGCCAAAATAATGTTAAACCTTCTGATAGGTCCAATTTTTAAATGCACATAACTTCTACACTATCAATTGGATTTCAACCAAATTATGTATGAAATATAAGCACATAAGCAGGTATGACTGAGCGTATTATTAAGAGCCACCAGGGCTGCCAACTGTTAATAATTGCTCTCTCTACTTTTTATCCAAATACCAATGTATCAGAAAGTATGCAAGCCGACAGCTTTAAACTATGCACGCGTATAGTACCTGACATTTTACATTAATTTGGAGTATCTTATATACGTCAGTTCTACCAACATGATTCTAAGCCTGCTGATAAGACCCATTTTTAAATACATGTAACTTCTATACTGTCAGTTGGATTTCAAACAAATTTCGTATGTGCTATGTGTAATATAACAGATATGACTATAAGTATTCTTATGTGCAATTAGGGCTGCCAACTGTCAATAAATGGTGTCTATATGTTTTACCCTAATATCAATATATCAGAAAGTATGCAAGCCAACAGGTCTATACTTTGCATACGTATAGCACCTGACATTCTAGATTAATTTGGAGTAATTAATATAAGTCAGTGATGCCAACATGATTCTATGCCTGATGATAGCTCCAATTTTAAAATACATATAACTTCTATACTAAAAAATGTATTTCATCCAAAATTGGCACAAAAATATATCATAATATTTCCGATTATTTCTGACCAGCATACGCATGACATTGTTGCCAACGTGCTTTTACGTGTGCTGATAGATCCCATGTATAACTCCATGTAACATCCTTTGGACTTCAACCACATTTTGTATTCTGTACCTTAAGAGATGGAATTAAGAATATATTCGGTCACCAGGGCTGCCAACTGTATTGCTGTATTAGGCTACATTATGCCTAGTATACAGTATTTCGAACTAATTAAGACATTCCGATATTACCAACTTAATTTCGTCATTATTCTAGATAGGTTCATATACTGTAGATTAATCATTGGCATGAATCTTAATTTTAAGAAAAGTAGGCTCTTTAGTTCCGCACGGAACTTCTTGTTCCATCTGACTATGTGGGAAGCGGCTAAGTGGTAGCATGCTGAACTTCTATGCCCAAGGTCGCTGGTTCAAAACCGGCCAAAGTCGTCGGATTTTCTAAGAGCTCATGCTTTCCTTCGGAGGGGAAGTTCCAACGTTCATTGCAAGTTGCTGGTTGCGGTGGAATCTAGCAGCCAAGTTTACAGTAGGTGTCGTTGACGGTAGTATTTGGTACAAAATTAGGTACTACTACTTAAAATTGACCTTCTGCAGACCTTAACTGAATTAGAGACTAATGCAGTCATCACTATTAGCACCGTTTATCAGACAGACTCTACACACACCCAATGTACACGGGGTTACATGACCACGTTGTCGCAGCCCCTAAACTGAGGAACCAACCAACATCTCTGCGGGAGATAAAATTTTGCGCGAAGAAGTAACACACTGTTAGATAGTTACACATCAGTTCCAAACCTTGCATAAGGAAATTGTGATCAAAAGTATTAAAATGAACCCCAAATATGACAAGAAAGTTACCATCCCCATAAGACAATAAAATGTTAAAAATATGCATAGAAAGACGAAAAAAAGGTTAATTAACCTCCAATTGTAAAATACATTCTCGTAATAAATGAGATCTGATCCACCTACGAAAACCTCCATATTTCGCCTATTTTAGCCTATCCTCTAGTCTGCCCGGTGAAATCTACCTCCGCCTTCCGGCGTGCCGAGAGGAATTTTTTTATATCCTCTTTGCTTCGTCCATCACTGGTTATTTTGCTTCCTAAGTAACAGAAGTCTCCTACTTCCTTTGATTTGATGTCCATAGAGGTTTCTGATTTATTTCGGCTGCATTCCAATATCTTTGATTTACGTTTATTAATTTTCATCATGCATTCTTTCCTCAAGACGGAGTCCATACCATTCAAAACCTCATTCAAATCCTTGGCGTGTTGGCCAAGAAGACTATGTCATCGGCAAATCTCAGAGTGAAATTATTGCTCCTTGAATCTTAACTCCCACTTTAAATTTGTCTCCAATTTCCTTCATTGCCTGTTCAATGTAAAGATTGAAAAGTATGGGAGATAAGTTGCAGCCTTGCCTTACACCTTTCTGAATACCAGCTTCCCTCTCATGTCTTTCAACTCGAATGACTGCTGTCTGGTTTCTGTATAGATTGTAGATCACCCTCCTATCCCTGCACTATATTCTAATCGTTTTCAAAATGTCAAACAATTTAGTCCAATCAACGTTATCAAAAGCCTTTTCTAAGTCGACATATGCCATGAAAGTTCTCTTATCTTTCCTTATTCTACCTTCCAAAATCAGCCTAAGACTTAGTACAGCTTCCCTTGTTTCTACATTTCTCCTGAAACCAAACTGGTCTTCACTCCTAGAAATAGCAGTGTTAAAATGTCCCAGGCTACAATACTGGCACAGCGTGATTGATTGTCGCCACTGTGGCTCCCCATGTATCTAAATTCCATTTAGCGATTTATTTGCATCTACACTCCATTTTGTAGGTGTTTTTAATCTACGTTGCATTTTGTAAGTATTTTCTACCTAATTACATTTTGCGAGTGTTTTCAACCTCAATTGCATTTTGTAAGGATTGACAATCTAAATTGCTTTTTAGTAAGTCTTTCAATATAGGGGAGGGGACTTTTGTGAGTATTTTGAATTTCAATTGCATTTTGTATTTTCAACCTGTACTGCTTTTTGAAAGTATTTTCAATCTAAATTGCATTTTAATGGTGGGCATTTTGCAAGTATTGTGATTGTCAATTGCATTTTGAGGGGATTTTGAATCTTAATTACATTTTCTAAGTATTTTCAATCTAAATTGCATTTTGTAAGTATTGTCCATCCAATTGAGTAGTTTGAATCTACCGTGCATTTTGTAAGCATTTTCAATTTCCATTGCATTTTGTCAGTACAGTATTTTGAATTTCAATTGCACGTTGTGAGTATTTGGAATCTGAAATGCACGTTTTTCAATCTAAATTGCATTGTGTATTTTCAATTTCAACTACATTTTGTAAGTATTTAGAACCTCAATTGCATTTTGTACGTATTTTCAATCTCATTTGCATTTTGTAAGTATTTTGAATTTCACCTGCAATTTGTAAGTAAAGTAGGCTATTTCGACTCTACATTGCATTTTGTACGTATTTTGAACCTGACCTACATTTTGAGCGTATTTTTCAATCTATTCCTTTTGTTAGTATTTTTGTTCAAAATTCCCTTTTGTAAGTATTACCGAACTCCATTTTGTGAGTAGTTTCAATCTGAGTTCCTTTTTGTAAGTATTTTCCTTCTCACGTAATTTTCCTTCTGGTTTCCACTTCATTGTCATTTTCGCTATCACCCAGACCATTAGGGGCTGATAACCAAGATGTTAGGCCCCTTAAAACAACAATTATCATCATCATCACCTCTATCAGCATACAAAATTTCAGTTTGATTGCTGCAATAGATTCGTAGATATTGAGAACCATCTAAATATTTCTGATGGTCGCCATGTTGGATTGTTATATATGTAGCCCATACAGTTATGAACCATTAGATAACTCTTATCGCGTAGGTTCATTATTCAAACTTTCACTTCAATCGCATGATTAGGACACAAGAAATAAAAACTTGATTTCAAAATTTCGCACAGCCGCCATCTTGAGGTTATGTAAACAATTGAACAAAATTAGATGTAAGTAGATTAGAATTCGTATAAACATTTACCGTTTCAAGTTTCACTCTGCACGGATGGTTAAATCGCGTGAAATATCCATTAAAATGTTTCAAATTTGCTTGGCCACCATGTTCGTTTTGTACTTAACAGGCTTTAAAAAGTCGCATCGGTAAACTTGTAGAGTTACCCTTTATCACTGTACAAAATTGCATGGTGATATCCGATACCGTTGCGGAGATATAGAATGTCAGTGAAATATTTCGCGTGGTCCGCATGTTGAATTGGTGACACGTATCAAACTTTGAAAGGCACGGTTGAGGTCGGACGAGGTAGTAGTTTGTGCTTACTGAGTTTCATTGAAATAGCTCCGGCCGTTAAAATTTTATTATAAAGGGTGGGGAGGGGGGGGGGGGGGAAGTGGGAGGTGGAAGGGGGGGGGGGCAGGAATAGATGAAACCAACCTACTGGGCCCCCTCCAAACTAAAATCCTGGCTACGCTACTACTTCCTTCAGTCAGTCAACTATACATAGCTCACTATTCCTGATAAAAGATACATGTAATATTAATCACTGATAAAGGGAATAATTTTAGGATTACGCGTTTCAACCGTCACGCGGTCATCATCAGATTACTAGTGTTACAATTTACATTTATACAAGTACTAGCAGAAGTACTCGCTCATCGAACGGTCTTCGGTATTAATAACCAGACGTTATCAATTGAGATACTGTCTCAATGACTAGGGGCTTGTCATTTCTTCGTAAGTTTATCAGAACGACGTTAGTTTTCTGGGAATATCGCAGACACTGTTAATTTAAGGGCCATAAAATGTGTTTTTCGGAGACCCTTTGTAGACTCCCGAGTTTTGTGTCACACACTGAGAAGCGCAACATATGCTATGGTCGTCCTTCTAGGAGAATTTTTATTTTTCGCCTGTTTTAGCATGTATTTTGAAAAGTTGTTCCTTATACCCACCCTTCTATGAGAAGTTCGTTGAAGATTTTTCTAAATGATTGGTGTATTGACTCATGGTTACAATACCTAATTTTACGATGCTCCAAGCACCCGAACATGAATTATAGGCGTACATAAACATAAAGATATATCAACCACACAGTATCAAACAAAATCATCTTTACGATGAACCCGTTTGTCGGCAAAAATATGATTGCTTAAAATGTGCTCTCAAACTAAATTCACCTAACGTGTACTTCCTGACGTGAAAATAATATTGAAAACCTCGTAGACGAAACGCAATATATGTCAAATTAAAACTAACCCTCACCGTTGTGGAAAGTCCCCATCCCCAGGAAGACCCCTTTAATAAATTATAAATGTTCATGGTGCATGAAAATTCGGGATTTTTAGCCTCCAATGGCCCAAATTCTCAAAAGCTGCAAAAAACACTATTTCAATTCAGGAATTTATGAAAATAATGTTGCTGTTTGGAGATATAATAGACCTACTGTACTGCATATCGCATATCGTACGTGTAAGTCACGTGTGAAAATTCTAGGGTACCCCTTGACCCCCTTAATCGCATTGTTGAATTTTACAGTCTATGTTTGATTCCACGATAACCTTATAGCCATTTGCAAACTTTAACAGAAATTTAATAAATTGAATGGCATTGCTTCTTACAGAAATAGATGGAAAGTTGGATGTCATCTCTTGTGACACTGTTGTCATGGTTACCGGCTTGCATTACTTCATTAGTTTCTTCTTGTTCTTCTTCTTTCGGATGGGCCAGCTAAGGACCACGACGTTCAACTTTTCAGCTTGGCGAGGGACTTGATGTTTGCCCAATATTCGCGCATTCTCTGGCTATGTTTCTCCTTCCACTCGTTTGTCCAGATGATGCTGGTTTCCTTACAGGGTAGTCTGTCCTGAAAACTCTTCTGTTTAAGTACCTTTCTGAGATGTGATCGGCTTCTAATATAACTTTCCATTATCTTCAGTTCTTGGATATCCTTGTTAACTACTGTTAGCGACGGTGTCACGCTCTTTCTCTTCCCCCAGTAGTTGAGAATCCGGTTTGTTAGTCTTGTTGGGTTCATCCATGAGACATGTCCATAGAAAGCCAGACGTCTCTTCCTGGCCACATCTGTGATTTTCTCAGTATATCTGCATAGCTCCAGATTTGGTCTTCTTCTGTACTCGTCATCTTCTTCTTCTTCTTTTCGTTTGGGCCTACTGAGGACCACGGGGCTCGTTTTGACTTCTTGTAAGGAATTTATGTTTCTTCTTAGCCCAGGCAGCTTTCATCTTCTGGCTGTGTGTCTGCTTTCTTTCCTGTGTCCACTTCGGTCTGGTAGTCCCTGTACTCTTCCTGCTGGTGAGAGACACTGGAAAGACACCATGTTGAATCATCTGTCGGAATTGTGATCGATCCTGTATGTTTTTTGATGAAATTCCAAGTTGCTGTAGGTCTGACTTCACTGTGGTCATCCATTTGTTTTTGGACGCTTTCCCTCTTCCTGTCGTGGTAAAGATCTGGCTGGTAAGTCTATCTGGACCCATGCGTGTCAGATGTCCGTAGAAAGCTAATCGTCTCTTCCTCATGGATGTGACGATATCGTCTTGATGATCATAGAGCTCATTGTTGTGCCTGATCCTGTAAGTACCACCCTCTTCCCTTATTGGTCCTAAAATCCTTCTAAGTATTTTCCGTTCCTTGAGCTCTAGTTTCCTCAGTGGGCCTTTCCGGTTCATCAGGAGACACTCAGAGCCATATAGAACGGAAGGTCTTACTACTGAGTTGTAATGTAGAAGTTTAAGGTTCTTAGAGAGGCACTTGGATGTGTAGATGCTCTTACAGGAGTGGTAGACCCTTTCCAGTTTCGTGCATCTAGTGTCTATTGCTAAGGTCTCACTCTCGCTTGCTGGAATCCACTCCCCTAGGTACTTCACTGCAGGAACTTTTTGAATTGCGGTGTCTTTCACAAGAATAGTAGATGGGGCTCCCTTTATATTTGTCATGAACACTGTTTCTTGCATATTGACCTTCAAGCCAGTTTTAGCTGATATGTTATAGTGGCTCTGTAGTTGGTGAGTAGCTTCTTCTATGTTGTTCGCTAACAAGGTAAGGTCGTCGGCAAAGGCCAGGCAAGGTACATTGAGATTGTCTTTCTTGTACCCAATTTGCAGTCCTGTTCCTGATGGTAACGTGGTAGTCCATTCCCTGATAATCTTCTCAAGTACACAATTGAAGAGAATACAAGAAATGCCATCACCTTGTCTAACTCCTGTTTGGATAGAGAAGCTGCCTGAGAGTTCACCTCTGAACTTGACTTTGGAGGTCGTAGTCTTCAGTGTAGCCTGGATTAGTCTGGTGGTCTTCGCATCCAGTCCTAATTCCCATAGAGTGGAAAAGAGGGTCTGTCTGTCTATTGAATCATACGCCTTCAGGAAATCCACTAGTATGACTACCCATCGATGTCCGCCGCAATTTCTTGTACCTTAAGATTGTCTTGAGGTTCTGTATTTGCTCTATGCATGATCTATTTGCACGAAAACCGGCCTGATATTCACCTAGTTGGGAATCTAGTTGACTAGTAACTCTGGTTATCAAGGCTTTAGATATTATCTTGTAAGTGACAGATATTAGAGATATGCCTCTGTAGTTATCAAGGTCAATCCTACTACCTTTCTTGTGTAGAGGATGGATCACAGCTGAGGTCCATCCCTCAAGTAAGCTCTCCGTTGCCCATATGTCCTGTATGATTTGATGGAGGTTTTGTATTGATTGTTCATCAGCATGTTTCCACATTTCTGCAACTATACCGTCTTCACCAGAGGCCTTGTTGTTCTTTAGGCTCTTGATAATCTCCCTTATTTCTTCTATGGTTGACGGTAAGGAGTCTGGATTTCTGGAAGGAGGGTCATGGAAGGTGAGTCTCTCTTCAGGTTCCTCTGCATTGAGGAGCTTCTTCAAATACCCTGCAAGAGTACTGGTGCAATCCTTGTTGTTGTACTGAAGTTTTTCATCAGGTCCACGAAGATGAAGGATAGGAGCTTTGTATTGTGTCGACTGTTTTCTGAGTTCTCTGTAGAAATCCCTCGAGTTATGTCTTTTGAAGTCCTCTTCTGCCTGTTTTATTAGAGCCTTATTATGGTTCCTCTTGGTTTGTCGCACTATATTGGAAGTTATTTTTCTTTGTGTAAGAAAGGCCTGGTAGTTAGCTTCATTCTTGCACTGGTTCCAAGTGACCCAGGCTCTACGCCTTTCTTCTATAGCCTGGTCACATGTAGTCGTCCACCAGGGATGTTTGGCTTTGTTGGATGAGGCAGGCATGGTTTTTTGAGCGGCATCCAGTAGAGCCTTTTGTAGGTTGGACCAACCTTGCTTCTCTGTGTTTTCCTTCAGGGTGGCTTGGAAACCACAGTCTTCATCACTCAGTTTGAGGACGTTGAACTTTGGTATTTTACCAACTTTGGAAGTATTTGGTGGTCTCCTAATTGGCTGCAGGTTGGTTTTCACCAGAGATAAGTAATGGTCAGTCTAAGTTAGCTGCCCTTAGCACTTTGACATTTTGTATCTCTTTGTGATACTTTCTGTCCATAGCCACATGATCCAACTGGAACTCTCCTAGCATAGGATTTGGGCTCTTCCAAGTTTTGGCCTTCCGAGGCAGGCGTTTGAAGGCAGTTGATTTTAGGACCAGGTCATACTTATCGCAAAGATCTATGAGGCGTTCTCCATTCTTATTGGTCCTCTTATGGGCTGGATAGAGGCCCACTATCCGACGATATTTTTTCTCCTTGCCAATTTGTGCGTTAAAATCACCCATGAGTATGGTGGTATGATGTTGTGGAATCTTGTCAAGGGTTCCTTCTAGAACACTCCAATATTGCTCAACTGACTCTAGGTCTTTTCTGTTTGTGTCGTTTGTGGGTGCATGAAAGTTCATTATGGTATATTATGCCCTATTGCGGAACCTTAAAGATATTGAAGAAGTCCAACCATGAGGCGAAATGAACCCTATTATGTTATCAACGATACTATGATGATCAGCAAAGCCAGTGCCAAGGTGAGGGACGTTCTTCATCACTCTGATGCCTGGTTTCCCTTTGTAAATCCTGTATCCTTGAGATTCTATTGCATCTTCGTCCGTGAATCTAGTCTCTTGCAGTGCTGCTATCTTGATGTTATGCTTGTCCAGCACATCCAGGGTATGTTTCATTTTACCTACCTTTAACATGGAGTTGATGTTAATTGTAGCTAGGTAGGTGATATTTCTCTTATTTCTTGGCTGTTGCGTATACGGCGGAGCACATGAATGTGCAGGCTCCCCAGAGTCCGATGGCCTGCATGCCCCATGAGTGGGGGTGGATTGGTTACCACCTGGGGTATTCTCTATGTTAATGTTTCCCTTCATGTTGAGTTCAACGAGTAAGTAAGTAGGCCACCCTAAAGGGCGACGGGTTGATTACCATCAAGGTTGTTAGCCCTGAGGTTTATAATATCAGCCGCTCCTTACATGGAGAACAGACGCTGTTTGCAGCCGCTCGATTCTAGTCAGACGCTGCTCCCTCCTCCTTTCTCAACCGGGCTTGGGACCGGCTATGGCGGAGTTGTACTCGTCATCTATTTATTAGTTTATAAAATAAAAGAGTGCCACATCCCCTCCAGGGATGTAGGCGACCTGAATAAGAGCCCTTGACTAAGTCAAGGGATCACTAACCAGGCATCCCGAGCCGGAGTTTGCGTGTGGTAGGGTGGCCAGCTCCTTTCCACTCCTCCTCCTACCATAGCATCCGGCAGGTTCCCATTTTGCATCACGAGGCTGGGAGACCCCGTACCAGATCATACTAAGACGTTTAAATTCTTGGCAGAGCCGGGGATCGAATCCGATACCTCGGGGGTGACAGCCAACAATGCTAGCCACTGCGCCACGAGGTGGTCTTTATTAGTTTATTAAATGAAATTAGTTTTCTGGGAATATCTCAAAAACGTGGTTTTAGAGCCTTAAAACATAGTAGCCTCCAAGCCACTGAGGGGCTGAAAATGAGTTTTGCTCGTCCTTAGTTAGTTAGTTAATGTTGTTTTAAGGGGCGGAACTACGAGGTCATCTGCCCCTAGGTTGCTCGTCCTTGTACGCCATAATATAATAATAATCATAATAATAATTTAATAATATAGGGATAGGGATATAATAAACCTTCAGTACCCCTTGACCCCCTTAATCGCATTATATACGTATTGATGAATTTTACAGCTTAAGTTGGTTCTGTGATAACCTTATAGACGTTTGAGAACGTTCACAATAATGTAATAAATGGAATGGCATTGCGTCTTAAGGGCCGTCCACACGTCAGCGACTTACTTGCGCGGTATAGTTTGCGCAAATCGGACGGAACACAGTGCAGCGTCCACACTGCGCGAGTAAATTTGCACAAACTTCAGTACGACAAGTCGGTGGAATTGGGGTAGTGCGCTTGCCTCTCACTCGGAGGCCCCGGGTTCGATTCCCGGCTCCGTCAGTGATTTTAGAAACATAATAATAATAATGTTATTGGTTTTACGTCCCTTTTAACAACCCTGGCTTTTAGAGACGCCGCTTTTAGAAACAGACGTGAGGGCTGAAACGGGGTGCACTCAGCCTCGTGAGGACCATTGAGTAGCTGTCTGACAGTGAGGCAGCGCCCCGATCACGAAAACCAAGATTAACGGCCAAGGGGACCCGAAATATTACAGAAATAGATGGACTTCTGAGATCGTGTTGCCATGGTTACCGGCTTGCATTCTTTCAATACCGTAACTTAATAAATGAAATTAGTTTTCTGGGTACATCTCAAAACTGTTGGTTTTAGGACCTTAACATGTGGTTTTCGGTTTTGTGACGCTGAAAATGAGCTTTGTCTCGTTTTTCTACGCCCATTTCAGCATGCGTTTTAAGGGGATAGGCCCTCTTTTATGAGAGGTATGGAGAAGAGTTACAGCAATGATTACTTTCATGCTTCTGATGGACTTCTGTACCAAATTTTACGTTGATCCACTCAGCCGCTCTCGAATGATGCGCGTGCAAAGTTGTACACAGACAAACTGACAGACAGACAGACAAAAATTTTGGTTATGCGCGCAACCGTCATAAACCAGTTTGAAACGCGTTAATAACTCAAACTTCCGTGGAAATTCAGAAAAAACAGACATACCTTCATTTTTAGCCTACTTTCGATTTTTGCAAATCTATGAGATCTACACAGGGTGAGAAATTGTGTCTGTCTGTGTGTTTGTGTGTGTGTGTATGTGTGTGTGTGAGTCTGTGTGTGTGTGAGTGTGTGTACTCTGAATGTCTGTCCCCCCCTATCAATTCAAACACGGTGAAACCGAATTGAACGAAATTTGGTACATAGTTAGAACTAGCAAAGGGCACCTCAGTGTCATGTTTTATATCGCCGCCATCTTTACCAAAACTGAATGGCGGCCACTCAAACGTTCAAAACGTAAAATCAAATAACGACTAACCAAATCATCCGATCTCTACCAAAATTGGTAACAACATACCTTCATATAGGACGCGTCTTGTGACCGAACTACAAGGTCATCCGCCGTACCATTTCAGGATGGCGGCCGTGCGAATTATGCAAACATTATAATCCATATCATGGGACCCACCAGTTCCGATTATCGAGCCGAGAATCGATTTAACTGTTCTAAAGGAAGAGGCACGTTCGAAATTAAAAGTGCAGAAGTGATTTAAAAAAACTGAGCCGTCTCAGTACAAGGCAAGATGGCAGCGGATATCTTGTGCCTGACTTATATTTCACTAATTTGTGTATTGCATGCAATAAACTTTGTATGAAATGTTTCATATATAAATAATATACTCCACTGATGAAATCGTTTAGTGTAAATCATTAATTGCTAACACGTTCTATGTAACTCATTGATATCGGTTAATGTCCGTTCGCACGTTTGGCTCCGTGGTAAAGCGTTTGCCTATCAATCTTATGGCTATGGTTCAAACCCTATCAGAGTTAGGTTTTTTGCTTGAATTTTTTTATATGTATTGTTTTGTAATGACTCGGACGTTTTAAAATTAATCGTTATATTGTGCATAGTACGATGGAAAATATATAATTAAAACAAAATTCGCCAGCAGATTTGCACGAGACATCTAGGAACAAAAAAAGTGAATTATCATGGCGAACTGCACGCCGGCCAACAGATTAACTTACAGATTTTATTGAAAAGTTTATGTTTATGGCCGCTAGAATGCACTCCCCCTGTTAGGATTATCTTGTTCGATACTTCTCCATTAGATATCACGACTGGTCTACATGGGACTCCTTTTATTAGTATACCATCGGCATTCTATGCGCATCGAATTTGATGAATGACAAGATGATACTACGATATAATTTTACTTTTTATTTTAAAGGGTTTGTAACAGCCTATTGTGCGTTATTTGAAAATGTTAATTGAAGTAAAGAACAAACCGATTTCACATAGTTGGTGCTAGTTCAGGATATTAATTAATACTTTTATTGTAGCCAAATAGCAATCGAAAATATCCACATAGTTGGTATACACACGTCTCTGTAGGATCATGGAAAGATTTGTTAATTCAATTAGGGTTGTGAAAGCCATGCACAGCCAGACGTGTAAAGACATGCCTCAACTCAAAGTTGGATGTTGCCCGCGTCAGGCCGATTATGTAATAATAATAATAATAATAATAATGTTATTGGTTTTACGTCCCTTTTAACTACTGTTGCATTTAGAGACGCCGGAGTGCCGGAATTTTGCCCCGAAGGGGATATTTAACGTGCCAGTAAATCTACTAATACGGCTCCCTCGCATTTGCACACCCTCAAATGCCAGCTGACTGCGGCAGGATACGAACCTGAAACATAGGGCCCAGCAAGCGAGAACGTTACCGCTGAGCCACGCAGCCAGTCAGGTCGATTATGTCTCCAGATCCATAACATTCTTTAGATACTTCTTATCTTTCTTTCTTCAATGATGGTAGCAGTTGTTTTCGAGGTTGTGGTGTTTGGTAGAGATAAATAGTGTTTAAGGTCTTCAACCAAGAAATGATTCTATTATACTCTTTGATAAAAACAACGAGTTATAACTATACTAATACATTTAGGAGAAAGTAGTCTGTGTGTTCTTTACTGAACATCTTGTTATATATAGAGAGAGATTTAGAAATATGTTTTCCTGTAATTAGTATAGCTTGTCTAGTTAATGTTAGAGTTTATGAAGGGGAAGATGACCTCGTAGTTCCGCCCCTTAAAACAACAAACACTAACTAACTAGAGTTTATGAACCGCTGTGAATCTCGTTATTTGAAAAAGTCAGTCCTTTCTTTTATGTAGCTTATTATATGTACGCCTCGTTACGCAGTGGCTAGCATTTTGACTGTTGCCACCGAGGCCCGGGTTCAATTTCCGGCTCTGCCATGAAATTTAAATCTGGTCTGAGGGTTGGGACCGTGTACACTCAGATTCGTGAGGCAAAACTGAGAAGAGGCTGATTCGATTCCTACCTCAGCCATCCTGGAAGTGGTTTTCCGTGGTTTCACACTTCTACTCCAGGCAACTTAATGCCACGGCCGTTTCCTACCCAAATCCTAACCCAATTTCAAATACACACACTGGTACAGACATCACAGTGATACTGGTTATCAGAAAAATTCTACACACACCCAAGTATAGTACACTGGGATACATGGCCACGATGTCGGAAAGCCCCTTTAAATGACCCCATAAGTAGAAGTCTAATGAGTTGAGATCGGGAGAACGAGCAGGCCACGGTGTCGGTCCCTGACGCCCTATACATTCGTTTGGGAATGCACACGGACTTGAATAGCGACGAAACGTACAAGTGGCTTGTGTGCCCTCCACAAATGACCAACTAGCATCGTGTCGCCGTCTGTGTTATGTACACCACAAACAATGCTTGTAACACGGCAACCAACGCACATACACCGTATTATGTTTACCGGACATGTTTTGCTTGTTTTCAGATCCTCGATTGAATCCCCGGAGCTTTCCCACATACTTAGTTACACCCTGGATATTTCAAGTATAACATGAAATGAAAATGTACTTAATGTACACAACACGACCTAATAGCTGAAAACCTCTTTGCTCGTGTTATAATACTATTGACTTGGGAGAAGACAGCAGACGAATGGAGTGTGAAAAAGTTTGCTGACCTGAGGAGAGATGGACGTTTTTTGGGAGAGAAAACACTAGTGTTCGTAAAAAAAAGATGCTAGTTTGGATTTGTTGTCGGAGTTGTGTCACAACTATCTCGAAGAGAAATGTGGGGAGATTGGAAAGATAAGAGATCGTCGAGAGAAGTTAAACTTTAAGCTGTGTGGTCAGCTAAGCGAAAGTGTACCACCTTGGAGCAACCGCTCTGACCTGAATAGCAAGCAGCATTTCTTTCCCTGTGGCACGGCCTCAAGTCAAACAATACGAACGTTTGGTGCTAGACTTTGTATGGTTTGTAACTTAAAGATGCTGCAGAGTGAAGTTTAGAAACGCCTGCCCCAATCCAAGATAGTAATATTTACGGTTATTGTTTATTTATCGTTTCCCTTATTACAAGGCTGAAATTGCTAATATAGCTCACCAGACTTCTAATAAATAAATAAATAAATAAATAAATATAAATAAATACATAAATAAATAAATAAATAAATAAATAAGGAAATAAATAAATAAATATTTGAATGAATGAATATTTGAATGAAAGAATAAATAAATAAATAAATGAACAAATAAATAAATGAATAAAAGAAAGAAAGAAAGAAAGAAATAAAGAAAGAAAGAAAGAAAGAAAGAAAGAAAGAAAGAAAGAAAGAATGGTTAAATATGGTGGTGTTGAACAATTATAGAGGAAAGGAAAACATATCAAATTATCAAGCATATACAGTAAATGAAGTTGTAATGTGACAATCATCCTCTTCAGTGCAAGTTAGTTGACTTTGTAGAACGGTGGAGTTAGGGATTCCCATTATTTATTATTTAGAGTACGGCTTTTAGTGCCGGGAGTGTCCGAGGACATGTTCGGCTCGCCAGAGGCTGTAGCTGCTTCAATGCGGATACCCTTAGGGTGAGCTACAAGTTCCGTTCAATTTCAGGTAGTTCCAACTTTCGCTACCAGATGTCACTGACACCTAGTGGTGAACTTTTGAACCTTGAATGTTCGTTTCAACGGAATCGAAACTGCAAATATAGCTTCTCGAAAGTTTGATGAGTGGAAGGTTCTTTTACATGCCATAAATCTATGACATGGGACCCCCGACTTTACTTCCCCTCCGTAGGAAGGCATATTGACGGATTTTAACGCTCTTAAAAATCCTACGACTTTGGCCCGGTTTGAACCCGCGATCTTGAGCATACAAGGTCAGCATGCTACCGACTACGCCACTGAAGCCCAGTCTCTAGCAGACGTTCACGAAGAGAAATGACACCGATTACTTCAATCTGTCAAAACTTAGTCTATATGTAGACATGCAGTAGGAGATTTGGTTGTTTCTTCCTCAACATTGCTGTTGTTGTTTCATTTAGGGGCTTGGACTTCGTGGTTATTTCAGCCCCATGTACTTAAGTGTGTGTGTAGACAGAATTTGTGTGATGAGGTAAGGATTTGGATAGTAGTGGGCTGCGGCATCTGCAAGAGTAACAAGTAGTTCCGTGAAGAACTATACAGCCTATTTTCATATATCCTACTCATGTTAATTGCCTCTATCAACACACAAAATTTCAGTTTGAAGGTTGTGATAGATTCGTAGATATTGAGAACCATCTAAATATTTCAGATGGTCGCCAGGTTGGATTTTTATTTTTGTACTATTACATTAAGATTATTGTGTACGTGTGGATTTCAAACTTCAATCGCATGATTCGAACACCGAAGTAAAAACGAGATTTTAAAATTTCGCACAGCTGCCATCTTGTGATAATGCTAACAATTGAAATAAATTAGATGCCAGTGGATTAGCATTTGTATAAGCATTTTTATTCAGGTTTAGGAAAACACCATTACAATTGGGCCTACTATTGTTTTGACCCATTGTAAAGCTTTAATTTCGATGATGAAGCTGTTTTTGGAGAAATGTTGTTGCTAACATCGATATTATTCCTATACACTGCTACAGACATCACAATAACACAGGTTATCGGACTTTTTATATATAAATATATACACCCAAGTACACGGGGCTTAGTAACTACGAAGTCCAAGCCCTTCAAATGAAACAACAACTCATTGAAACATCAAGTAGTTTGTGATGCTGTGGAAGAGTTGTTTAATCAGCAACAAGCGACCTTTTTCGCTGAGAGTGAGGGAAACTCGTTTAGCATTGGGACAAGAGCCTGAACAGTGTGGCGTTAATATCTGTTTGAACTGTCACCCATAATTATGCTTTCGTTTTGATATGTTGTATATTGTCTAATACCGTAGGAAGTTGGAAAGAAAAGCTTTACTGCTGTGGCAGTGGCTGAAACCCAGAACGTGCGAGAGTGCAACCATTGTTCCCAGGCAGTGAACTATCGTAAACTCAGGTAAGCCTAACTTAGAATGCTATTCCATTTTACCACTACTGAAAACCCCTAGAAAAATGCATTACATGTACATGACTGCTTTCTTGGTTAATGGCTGTGTATTGACTACCGGCACAAGACCATAATGGTTGTTGACCGGGAAAGTACAAGGGCATGTTTGATTTTTTATTTATTTTTTAAAATAAATTTAACTGACGTTTCGTGTCGTTCCCTATGGACTCAACTAATATCCACAGGTTTGAACAAGATAATCTGGGCAAAACTACATGATATTTGACTGTAATGCTGGACTTCGCGTTTCACACCCCCCCCCCCCAGACCCCAAAACCACCGTCGGTTCAAAAGTTTATATATATATAAATTACGTTTTGTAAGTATTTTCTTCTATCTAAATTACATTTTGTAAATATTGTCAATTCAAATTACAGTACAGTAAGTATGTAGTTAGTTTTAGTGGTAAGTATGTAGTTAGATTGTTTATTAGATATTTGTCATTGTTCTATTAGACTGTGGTATGTGAGTGTGTCTGGTGGCAGTTGCATTGTTTATTAGTTATATTTCATTGTTTCATTAGACTGTGATGTGTGAGGGTGCATGTGAGTGTGCCTGGTAACAGAATATTTTAGTGGTAGTATTTGTTGTTGGTGGAACTTAAGTATTTTTTTCGTTAGTAGAATTTTGGTATATAATTGTTAGTAGAAGGTTAGTATCTTTGTTAGTAGAATTGCTTTTTACTTATTCTGAAAGGGAGTAGCAGCCTTTCAGAATAAATCATTTCTTTACTAGTCTTATAGACGGTTAAGATATTGATAATATAAGCCAACTAATGGCTACACTGAGTTCTGCTGCATGGCTGAAAGCAACGGGAAACTACAGCCATAATGCTATTCCCGAGGATATGCACCTCTCTATGCATAATTACGTGTGATGATGGCCTCCTCCCTTGTAAAATTTCAATCCGGAGGTAAACTAGTCCCCCGTTCGGATCTCCGGGTGGGGACTACTCGAGAGGGGGTTAACATCACAGAAGTGACAAAGAGGAAATCTGACATTCTACGGATCGGAGCGTGGAATGTTAGAAGTCTGCTAGGAAGTGGAAGGTTAGAAAACTTAGAAAGGGAAATGGATAGGTTGTGGTTGGATTTGGTTGGGATTAGTGAAATGCGCTGGCAGGAAGAACAGGACTTTTGGTCAGGAGACTATAGGGTCATTAGCACTAAATCAAACAATGGTCAAGCAGGGGTTGGTCTCATATTGAGTAGGAAACTTGGACAGCGGGTGGAATATTATGAGCAATATAGTGAACGGATTATTGTAGCAAAAATCAATACTAAACCTACGTGCACCAGAGTGGTACAAGTCCATATGCCTACCAGTCAAGCTGATGATGAGGATGTTGTAAAGGTCTACGAAGAAATAGATGAAATTCTGAGGTATATCAAGTATGATAAAAATGTTATAGTAATGGGAGATTGGAACGTTGTGGTAGGAAAAGGGAGAGAAGGGAAGATAGTAGGAGATTTCGGATTAGGTGAAAGGAATGATTGAGGAAGCAGGCAGATGGAATTCTGCACGGAGCATGAGTTGGTCTCAGCTAACACCTTATTCAATAACCACTATGGAAGAATATACACATGGATGAGACCAGGAGATGCAGGGCGTTACCATATCGACTTCATTATGGTCAAGCAGAGGTTTCGAAACCAGATTTTGGATTGTAAACATATCCTGGTGCTGACATAAACTCTGACCACAATCTGGTTGTAATGAAATGCAGATTAAAGTTGAAGAAACTGAAGAAAAGTCAAATGCCAAAACGGTGGGCAATAGACAGACTGAGTGTAAAGGATGTAAACGAAAGATTCAAGAAGAGTATAAAGGAAGAACTAATGAAAACCCCTAAACAAACTTCAATTGCAGACGAATGGGCACTTTTGAAGAATGAAATAACAAAATCCGCAGAAGAAAACATTGGTAGGAAAGAAAGAATAGGTAGAAAACCGTGGATCACTCAGGATATACTAGAATTGATGGATGAAAGGCGGAAACACAAGAATGTTAGAGATGAAAAGGGGAAAGCAGAATACAGACGTCTGAGAAATGAGGTTAACAAGAAGTGCAAGGACGCGAAAGAAGAATGGTTGAAAGAGAAATGTACAGGTATAGAAAATTGTCTGAAATTAGGAAAAGTAGACACAGCTTATCGAAGGATTAAGAATACTTTTGGGGAAAAGAAGACTAACTGCTGTAATATTGAGGACACACATGGAAAGCCTGTAACAGATAGGGAAGAAAAGGTTGAGAGATGGAAAGCTTACATAGAGTGTTTGTATAAGGGAAAGGAGATTGAGAATCGTGTAATGGAAAGGGAGTAGGAAATTGATGAGGATGGAAAAGGAGATTTAATATTGAGATCAGAATTTGACAGAGCATTGGAAGACTTAAGCAGGAACAAAGCACCAGGCATAGATGATATACCGATTGAGTTGCTACGCTGGATAGGAGATGAAGGTCTGATCAGGTTATTTCACTTGGTGTGTAGGATTTATGAGACAGGTGAGGTACCCTCTGATTTCAAGAAGAATGTTATCATCCCTATACCAAAGAAAGTGGGAGCTGAAAGATGTGAAGATTACCGTACAATCAGCTTGGTTACTCATGCTTCAAAGATCCTGTCTAGAATAATTTACAAGAGGATTGAATGCCAGATAGAATCTGAGTTGGGTGAAGACCAGTTTGGTTTCAGGAGAAATGTAGGAACAAGGGAAGCTGTACTATGTCTTAGGATGATTTTGGAAGGTAGAATAAGGAAAGATAAGAGAACGTTCATGGCATTTGTAGACTTAGAAAAGGCTTTTGATAACGTTGATTGGACTAAATTGTTTGACATTTTGAAATCTATTGGAATAAAGTACAGGGATAGGAGGGTGATATACAATCTATACAGAAACCAGACGGCAGTCATTCGAGCTGAAGGACATGAGGTATCATCCATACTTTTCAATCTTTACATTGAACAAGCAATGAAGGAAATTGGAGAAAAAATTAAAGTTTGAGTGAAGATTCAAGGAGAAATAATTTCAACTCTGAGATTTGCTGATGACATCGTCATCTTGACCGACAAGCCTGAGGATTTGAATGAGTTTTTGACTGGTATGGACTCCGTCTTACGGAAAGAATTCATGATGAAAATTAATAAATATAAAACAAAAATACTGGAATGCAGCCGAAATAAATCAGCAACATCTATGGAGATCAAATTGGCAGGTGAAAATCTGAAGGAAGTAGGGGACTTCTGTTACTTAGGAAGCAGAATAACCAGTAATGGACGAAGCAAAAAGAATATAAAAAAAAGTCCTCTCGGCACGCCGGAAGGCGGAGGTAGATTTCACCGGACAAACTTGGAGATAGGCAAAAATAGGCAGAATATGCAGGTTTTCGTAGAAGGATCTGACCTCATTTATCGCGTGAAAGTATTTTATAATTGGAGATTAATTAACTTTGTTTTTCTTCATTTTAAACATATTTTTAACATTTTATTGTCTTACGGGGACGGTAACCTTCTTGTCATTTGGAGTCCATTTTTAGACTATTTTCAATTTTGAAAAAATAGGCTTATGAGATCACCTTTTGTCCATGTGTGTGTGCGTGTGTGTGTGTGTGAGGTGTGTGTGTGTCTCCCCCTAATAAAATCTAAACGGCTGGAGCGATTTCAGTGAAACTCGGTAAGTTCATAGCACTATTCCCGGCGACGTCGACCGTGCCCATCGAATTTTGTTACGTCTCACCAATCCAACATGGCGGCTGTGCGAAATATTTCACTAGCATTCAGTATCTCCGAAACTATAACGGATATCACCCTGAAATTGTGTATGGTGATAAAGGGTACTACTAGAAGTTCACCTAAGAAACTTTCAAAAACCTGGTTACTACATAACTAACATGGCGGCCAAGCGAAGTGGAGACTTTTAAATAGACTTTTCTCGCGATTTAACTATCCAAACGTAATGAAACTTGGTACAGCAAAGATTTATATACATTGCAATGCACTGGAGTCTAATTTAGTTCAATTGTTTACATAACCTCAAAATGGCGGCTGTGCGAAATATTTCACTGACATTCTATATCCCCGAAACTATTACAGATATCACCCTGCAATTTTGTACAGTGATAAAGGGTACTGATACAAGTTTACCTATGTATAATTCATAAACCTGTTAAGTACAAAACGAACATGGTGACCAAGCGAATTTGAAATATTTTAATAGACTTTTCTCGTGATTTAACTCTCTGAGCGCAGTGAAATGTGGTACAGTAAATGATTTTGCAGATTGTAATGTACTGCCATCTAATTTAATTCAATTGTTTACATAACCTCAAGATGGCGGCTGTGCGAAATTTTAAAATTAAGTTTTTATTTCTTGTGTCGTAATCATGCCATCGAAGTGAAAGTTTGAATAATGAACCTAGGCAATAAGTGACCTTGAATGGTACATAACTCTATGGCTTATACATATAACAATTCTAAATAGCAAGCTTCCGTAATATTTAGACGGTCCTCAATATATATGAATCTTTTACAGCAACCAAACTGAAATTTTTATGTTCATAGAGACTATGAACATATGTTCACCTATAGGACTTTCAGTAACCTGGTGAGCACGAATCCAACATGGCGGCGACGCGAAGTATAAATATTTAAATGGACGTTTCTCGCGAATTAACTATCCGAGTGCCGTGAAACGTTGCACGTTTTAAATGCTTACACAAATGTTGATCCACTGGCATCTAATTTATTTCAATTGTTTGCATAATCACAAGATGGCTGCTGTGCGTAATTTTAAAATCTCGTTTTTACTTCTTGTGTTCTAATCATGCGATTGAAGTTTGAATACCACACTTACACAATAATCTTAATATAATAGTACAAAAATAAAAATCCAACCTGGCGACCATCTGAAATACACACATCAAAAAAAGTTTTGCATCACCTCGGTTCCAAGAGTTCCGGAACCTTTAAATACAAAGGGAATAGAGATCAACACAAACAACATTTCAGCTCGTTTTATTGCTCATGAGACCCACACATTGCATGTTGTACCATCATACAGCTAGACTTTCAGCATTTGTGGTCCAGATTGCAGTACACACCACTACCTCTAATACCCAGTAGCACGTCCTCTTGCATTGATGCATGCCTGTATTCGTCGTGGCATACTATCCACAAGTTCATCAAGACACTGTTGGTCCAAATTGTCCCACTCCTCAACGACAATTCGGCGTAAATCTCTCAGAGTGGTTGGTGGGTCAAGACGTCCATAAACAGCCCTTTTCAACATATCCCAGGCATGTTCGATAGGGTTCATGTCTGGCGAACATGCTGGCCACTGTAGTCGAGCGATGTCGTTATCTTGAAGGAACGCATTCACAAGATGTGCACGATGAGGTCGAGAATTGTCGTCCATGAAGACAAATGCCTCTCCAATATTCTGCCGATATGGGTGCACTATGGGTCGGAGGATGTCATTCAGGTATCGTAAAGCCGTTTCGGAGCCTTCCATGACCACCAGTGGCGTACGTCGGCCCCACATAATGCCACCCCAAAACATCAGGGAACCACCACCTTGCTGCACTCGCTGGACAGTGTGTCTAAGACGTTCAGCCTGACCAGGGTGCCTCCAAACACGTCTCCGACGATTGTCTGGTTGAAGGCATATGCGACACTCATCGGTGAAGAGAACGTGATGCCAATTCTGTGGGGTCCATTCAGCATGTTGTTGGGCCCATCTGTACCGCGCTGCATGGTGTCGGGGTTGCAAAGCTGGACCTCGCCATGGACGTCGGGAGTGAAGTTGCGCATCATGCAGCCTATTGCGCACAGTTTGAGTTGAAACACGACGTCCTGTGGCTGAACGAAACGCATTATTCAACATGGTGGCATTGCTGTCAGGGTTCCTCCGAGCGGCAATCCGTAAGTAGCGGTCATCCACTACAGTAGTAGCCCTTGGGCGGCCTGAGCGAGGCCTGTCATCGACAGTTCCTGTATCTCTGTACCTCCTCCATGTCCGAACAACATCGCTTTGGTTCACTCTGAGACGCCTGGAAACTTCCCTTGTTGAGAGCCCTTCTTGACACAAAGTAACAATGCGGACGCGATCGAACTGCGGTATTGACCTTCTAGGCATGGTAGAACTACAGACAACATGAGCAGCGTACCTTCGTCCTGGTGGAATGACTGGAACTGATCGGCTGTCGTACCCCCTCCGTCTAATAGGCCCTGCTCATGCATGGTTGTTTACATCTTTGAGCAGTTTTAGTGACATCTATGAACAGTCAAAGGGACTGTATCTTTGATACAATATACACAGTCAACGTCTATATGCCGAAGATCTGGGAACCGAGGTGATGCAAAACTTTTTTTGATGTGTGTATTTAGACGGTTCTCAATATCTACGAATCTGTTACAGCAATTAAACTGAAATTTTGTATGTTGATAGAGGCAATTAACATGAGCAGGATATATGAAAATAGGCTGTACAGTTCTTCACGGAACTACTTGTTATACTTGTGGTCACACTGTCCTTATGCAAGGTTTCGACACTGATGTGTAACTATGTAACGGTCTGTTACTTCTTCACGCAAAATTATATCTCCCGCAGAAATGTTGGTTGGTTCCTCAGTTTAGGGGCTGCGACAACGCGGTCATATAACCCCGTGTACATTGGGTGAGTGTAGAATCTGTGTGATAAACGGTGTGAATTGTGATAGCTGTATTAGTCTGTAATTCAGGTAAGGAATGCAGACGCTAAATTTCAAGCAGTAGTTCCTAATGTTGCTACCAGATACTAACGTCAACGCCACCCAGCTGTGAACTTGGCTACTAGATGCCACCTCAATCAGCAACACGCAGCGAACGTTGAAACTTCCCCTCCAAAGGAAAGCTTACTGAGGGATTTTTAGCGCTCTTAGAAAATCCGACGACTTTGGCCGGCTTTGAACCCGCGACCTTGGGCATAGAAGTTCAGCATGCTACCAGTTACGTCACCGAAGCCGCTTCACACTTAGTCAGATGTCATGGCAACGTCTGATGGCTCATCCCTCATCAATTTAGTAGTGTTGCCATGTCAACCACTGATAGCTCTTGGCATTTTCTTATAATTCCGAAATCATTTTTCTCATCCCTTGGCGCAATGGTGGCTCATATCAAAAATTCTTTCAGACAAACGTTTTAGGTAATTATTAGGGGAATATTGTCCATTTTGTATGGTTTTGATATTGTGCCTATTAACAGAGATATGATTAATGTTTCCCGAAAAAAACACTTTTTCCCACCCCTTTGGTCAATGGTTGGTGCTATCAAAAAACGTTTCAAACATAAATTTCTGAGCTTTATACGACACATAGTATGAACTGTGAACGGATTCGATATTTCACATATTAAGAGAGTTATAGCAATATTTCATTTTTCGAAAAAAAAAAAGTCCCCCATTTTCATCCCCTTCGACCGATTTAGCCCAGTAACGAACTCGTCTGAGATTTTATGGGTATACATAGGCCTATTCGGTAAAAAATTCAAAGTGATTGGAGCAAAATTACGGCAGTTATCGTGTCCACAAGATACTGATATACATATATACATATATTACATAAATTATATATAAACTTTTGAACTGACGGTGGTTTTGGGGTCTGGGGGATGTGAAACGCGAAGATATGTCGAAATTTTCCGGAAATCGAAACATGGTACCCATTGCAATAGTTAGCTTTCTAATGAAATCTACCTAAAATACTGCCGTCAACGACACCTAGCTGTGAACTTGGCTACTAGACGCCTCCTCAATCAGCAACTCGCAACGAACGTTGGAACTTCCCCTCCGAAGGAAAGCAAACTCAGGTTTTTTAGCGCTCTTAGTAAATCCGACGACTTCAGCCCGGTTTGAACCCGCGACCTTGGGCATAGAAGTTCAGCATGCTACCAGTTCCGATACCGAAGTCGCTTCCCACTGACATATGAAAACTGAATGTGATCTCGTGCAGTGGCGTTGTCATAGCAACTGCTGATGGTCATCCTTATCAATTAAAAGTAAAGTTGTCATGGCAACCTCTCTTGGCACTTGGCATTTTCTTATAATTTAAATCATTTTGTTCACCCCGTGGCGTAATGGTGGGTCATATCAAAAATTCTTTCAGACAAAAGTTTTAGGTAATTATTGGAGGAATATTGTCCATTTTGTGCGGTTTTGATATTGTGCCTATTAACAGAGATATGATTAATGTTTCCCGAAAAACCCACTGTTTCCCACCCCTTTGGTCAATGGTTGGTGCTATCAAAAAACTTATTTAACATAAATTTTTGGCACTTATCCGACACATATTATGAACTTTGAAGGGATTCGATATTTCATGTATTAAGAGAGTTATAGCGATATTTCACTTTTTCGAAAAAAGCCCCCCATTTTTACCCCCTTTGACCGATTTTGCCCATTAACGAACTTGACCGAGATTTTATAGGGATACATATTTTGTAAAAAATTCAAAGTGATTGGTGCAAAATTACGGCAGTTATCGTGTCCACAAGAAACTGATATATATATATATATATAGATAGATAGATAGATACATAAATTATATATAAACTTTTGAACTGACGGTGGTTTTGGGGTCTGGGGGATGTGAAACGCGAAGATATGTCGAAATTTTCCGGAAGTCGAAACATGGGACCCATTGCAATAGTTAGCTTTCTAAAGAAATCTACCTAAAAGTAGGTTGGCTCAGGCAAGGAAAGCGTTTCTACAAAAAAGGAATCTGTTGACATCGAATATAGATTTAGGTATTACGAAGTCATTTTTGAAAGCCTTTGTCTGGAGCGTGGCGCTATATGGAAGTGAAACTTGGACTATTGGTGCAGCAGAAAAGAGGAGAATTGAAGCTTTTGAAAAGTGGTGTTACAGGAGAATGATGAAGATCAGATGGGTAGATAGGGTTACAAACGAAGAGGTATTAAGACGAGTGGGAGAGGAGAGATTTTTCTGGCGACTGCTAATGAAGAGAAGAGATAGGTTAGTAGGACACATAGTAAGGCACCCAGGAATAGCAAGCTTAGTTATCGAAGGAAGGGTCGAGGACAAGAACTGTAGGGGTAGACCAAGGTTAGAATATGTTAAACACATTGCCTCGGATGTAGGGTGTGGTAGCTATGTAGAGATGAAGCGATTAGCTCAGGTCAGGGAGGCATGGAGAGCTGCATCAAACCAATCAAAAGCCTGAAGACTCAATCATCATCATCATCAAGCATTTAACGTGCAACGTTTCACTGCACTCGGATAGTTAATTCGCGAGAAACGACCATTTAAATATTTATACTTCACCAGGTTACTGAAAGTTCTATAGGTGAACATATGTTCATAGCCTCTATGAACATAAAAAATTTCAGTTGGATTGCTGTATAAGATTCATAGATATTGAGAACCGTCTAAATATTTCGGAAGCTCACCATTTTGGATTGTTATATGAATAGAGTTATGTACCATTCAAGGACAATTATGGCCTAGGTTCATTATTCAAACTTTCACTTCGATCGCATGATTACGACACACGAAATAAAAACTTAATTTTAAAATTTCGCACAGCCGCCATCTTGAGGTTATGTAAACAACTGAACTAAATTAGATGCCAGTGCATTACAATATGTAAAATTATTTACTGTACCACATTTCACTGCGCCCAGAGAGTTAAATCACGAGAAAAGTCTTTTCTTCTTCTTTCCCTTCGGCTTTTCCCAATTAATTGGGGTCGCCGGAGCCAACCAGGCTCATTTTGGTTTTGGCCGGGGATTTAAGGCCGGATGCCCTTCCTGACACCACGTGATTTTCCAGGTGAAAATTCCACCCCGCTGTCACCGGGATTCGAACCCCGGCCGTCCGGGTGAAAGGCGAGAGGCTAAGCCACTGCGCCATCACGCTCCCACGAGAAAAGTCTATTAAATGTTCAAATTCGATTGGCCGCCATGTTCGTTTTGTACTTCACAGGTTTATGAACGTTACATAGATAAACTTGTATCAGTACCCTTTATCACCGTACAAAATTTCAGGGTGATATCTGTGATAGTTTCGGAGATATAGAATGTCAGTGAAATATTTCGCACAGCCGCCATTTTGAGGTTATATAAACAATTGAACTAAATTAGACTCCGGTGCATTACAATTTGTATAAACATTTGCTGTACCAAGTTTCATTACGTTTGGATAGTTAAATCGCGAGAAAAGTCTAATTAAAATTCTCAACTTCGCTTGGCCGCCATGTTGGTTTTGCAGTCACCAGATTTTTGATAGTCTCATAGGTGAACTTCTAGTAGTGCCCTTTATCACCGTACACAATTTGAGGGCGATATCGGTAATAGTTTCTGAGATACTGATTGCTGAAGAAATATTTCGCACAGCCGCCATGTTGGATTGGTGAGACACAATAAAATTTGAAGGGCACGGTCGGGGTCGGCCAGAATAGTGCTATGATCTTACCGAGTTTCATTGTAAACGCTCCAGCCGTTTAGATGTTATTAGGGACACACACACACATCTCACACACACACACACACGCAAGCACACACACACACACACACACACACGGACAAAAGGTGATATCATAAGCCTATTTTTTCATAAAATGAAAATAGGCTAAACAAGGAAAGCCACTTCTAGGATGACTGAGATAGGAATCGAGCCCACTTCTTCCTAATTTTGCTCACCAGATTGAGTGTATCCTGTTCCAACCCTCAGATCCGAATGAAATTAATTGGAAGAGTCGAGAATCGAACCTGGACTTCAGGGGCGACAGCTAATATTGCTAGCCACTACACCACTGATGAGCGCGTCAGGCGATTAAACCGGCCATCTACATGAACAGACAACGCTTTAGTAAGAAGGTAAACCTCGTGGTGTAGCGGCTAGCATTCTTGACGTTTGCTCTGGGGCTCGGGGTTCGATTCCTGGCTCTGCCATGAAACTTGATTCTGGTCTGAGGACTCTAACGGAGTACACTCAGCCCTCGTGAGGCAAGACTGAGGAGAGATTGGTTTGATTCCTACCTCAGCCATCCTAGAAATGGCTTTCCGTGGTTTCCACGCCTAAAATTCACGGAGTCAAATCAGCTGTTCGTCGCGAAAGCCATTCGGGTCTCTTCGCTGACTTGAAGTCCATGATGTTCTCTGTCGAAAACGTCAAGTAAAGCGCACATTTCGGCTTTCTCCGCTAGCATGCAGTGAATAGAAGCCCGATGATGTTCTCTGTCAGTAACGTCAAGTGAAGTGCACCTGTCACGTCGTAACGGTATGGCTTTCTCCGCTACCATACGGTGAATCGATGCCCGATGATGTTCTCTGTCGGTAACGTCAAGTGAAGTGCACCTGTCACGTCGTAACGGTATGGCTTTCTCCGCTACCATACGGTGAATCGATGCCCGTTGATGTTCTCTGTCGGTAACGTCAAGTGAAGTGCACCTGTCACGTCGTAACGGTACGGCTTTCTCCACTACCATGCGGTGAATCGATGCCCGATGATGTTCCCTGTCAGTAACGTCAAGTAAAGTGCACCTGTCACGTCGTAACGGTACGGCTTTCTCTGCTAGCATACGGTGAATCGAAGCCCGATGATGTTCTCTGTCAGTAACGTCAAGTAAAGTGCACCTGTCACGTCGTAACGGTACGGCTTTCTCTGATAGCATACGGTGAATCGAAGCCCGATGATGTTCTCTGCCGGTAACGTCAAGTGAAGTGCACCTGTCACGTCGTAACGGTACGGCTTTCTCTGCTAGCATACGGTGAATCGAAGCCCGATGATGTTCTCTGCCGGTAACGTCAAGTGAAGTGCACCTGTCACGTCGTAACGGTACGGCTTTCTCTGCTAGCATACGGTGAATCGAAGCCCGATGATGTTCTCTGCTTGTAACGTCAAGCTACGCGCACTTGTCACGTCGTAACCGATCGTAAGGGTTCGATTTTCTCGGAAACTATACGTTGAAACGAAGCCCGAAGTTGTTCTCTGTCTGTATCGTCAATGTTATGGGGAGCTTGGAATCATTGCTCCCCATTCAAAAATTATGAATCTTAACTCATTGACTCAGAATTAAGAAACGTGTATAACTGATGACCTGTTAAGAAATAACAATATTTATTTATAAGTGGAATGCGTTAGTCCGCACTTGGGTTGCAACAATTAATTAAAATACTTGGATATATACGATGTATAATTAGAATATTTTTATTATGGTCTAGTTAAAACAACATTTTTACTACGTATTTGTAGATAAAATGTTGAATATTTTTTCCAAATAAACTCACTTTTGGTGGAGGAGTTCAGTAATATTTAATTTACGCTTGTTCTGCTACCTAGTAGGCGTGTCTGCACTATCAGATCTCTGCATTGAGACTTGTATTCTAACAATGGAATGGTGGTAGTGATTGTTGTTTTAAAGCTTGGAAGACATGCTAAAGTACACACGAACAGTGGTACAAGAGTGAGTAGTCTCAATTCGGAATAAAGCTCGAGGGAAGTAGACTCAGTCAAAACTTAGCTGTTAATTTTTTTAGGGGCTTTGCGACATCGTGGTCATGTAACCCCGTGTACTTGGGCGTGTGTGTAATATGTCAGATAACCTGCCTTATTGTGATGGCTGTATTAGTGTGCGTAATTGTAATTCAGGTGGGGATTGGGAAGAAGATGGCCGCGGTACCATCCCGGCATTTACCCGGAGTAAAAGTGGGAAACCACGGGAAACCACTTTCAGGATGGCTGAGATGGGAATTGAACCCACCTCATCTCAGTTTTATGTATTACTAGCAGGTACCCGCGACTTCGCTCGCGTCATAGTCGTGTCATATTGTTATTCGATGAAATTCAGGCTTAACCCCGTTAAAACCCCATTATAACCTGAATATCCAAAAATCCCTCCTTAGCAGACGTTTTCGACACACAACAAACATAGGCCTAACCCCAAAATATCATTCTTCTAACTTTAATAGTTTTGGTTGGTCGATGAGAGTGAATATCCAAAAATCCTTCCTTAGTGGACGTTTTACCCCTCCCCATGGGCCCCTTAAATTGGATTTATGAAAAAAAAAACGGTCGAACAGCTATTTATTTAATTATTTATTTATTTATTTATTATTAAGCTGATTGGTTTCCCCTGAGTTTCAAACTCCTCGTCTATGTCGTTTAAGAGATGCACGCTCCCTAAGGAATCCTTCAACCCCCACTTTTCACCCCTTTCACTCATAATATACACCACATCGAAAAACCATTAGACATGTGTCAGCTTATTTTTAATGATTAGTTTATATGCCAAGTATCACATCCCCAAATGAAACCAGTCGTGAGATATTGTTATTCAATGAAATGCACACATAACCCCAAAATGTCATGTTTCTTACTTCAATAATTTTGGCTGGGCGATGATAAGTAAGTGAGTGAGTCAGGACATTTTCTTTCAATTTTTTTCCCCAGCATTTTACCCCTCCCCATGAACCCCTTAAATTTGATTTATGAAAAAAAAACGGTCGAACACCTATTTACTTATCTTTTAAGCTGATTTTTTTCCGCTGAGTTTCAAACTCCTCGCCTATGTCGTTTAAGGGATACACGTTCCGTTAGGAATCCTTCAACCCCCACTTTTCACCCCTTTCACCTAATAATATACACCACATCGAAAAACCCTCAGACACGTGTCTTCTTATTAGCCTATTTTCAATTTTGAAAAAATAGGCTTATGAGATCACCTTTTGTCCGTGTGTGTGTGCGTGTGTGTGTGTGCGTGTGTGATTCGTGTGTGTGTCCCCCCCTAATAAAATCTAAACGGCTGGAGCGATTTCAATGAAACTCGGAAAGTTCATAGCACTATTCCCGGCGACCTCGACCGTGCTCTTCAAATTTTGTTACGACTCACCAATCCAACATGGCGGCTGTGCGAAATATTTCACCAGCATTCAATATCTCCGAAACTATTACCGATGTCACCCTGACATTTTCTATGGTGATAGAGGGAACTACTATAAGTTCACTTATATGACTTTTGAAAACCTGGTAACTACAAAACCAACATGGCGGCCAAGCGAATTTGCGACTTTTAAATAGACGTTTCTCGCGATTTGACCAACCAAACGCAATGAAACTTGGTACAGTATATTTTCATATACATTGTAATGCACCGACATCTAACTTCGTTCAATTGTTTACATAATCACAAGATGGCGGATGTGCGAAATATTTCACCGGCATTCTATATCTCTGAAACTATTAGCGGAAAAACCCTGAAATTTTGTACGGAGATAAAGGGCACTACTGGAAGTCCATCTATAAGACTTTCAAAAACCGGTTAACTACAAAACGAACATGGCGGCCAGGCGAATTTGAAAATTTTAAATAGACCTTTCTCGCGATTTAATGTTCCAAGCGCACTGAAACCTGGCACAGGAAATATTTATACACATTGTAATCCACTGGTATCTAATTTAGTTCAATTGTTTACATAACCTCAAGATGGCGGCAGTGCGAATTTTAAAATTAAAATTTTATTTATTGTGATGTAGTCATGCGATCGAAGTGAAAGTTTGAATAATGAACCTACGCAATAATTTTCCTTTAATGGTACATGACTCTATGGCCTATACATTTAACAATCCAACATGGCGACCATCCGAAATATTTAGACGATACTGAATATCTACGAATCTATTTTAGCAATCAAACTGCATTTTTTAACGTTCATAGGGGCTATGAACTTAAGTTCACCTATAGGACTTTAAATAACCTGGTGATCACAAATCCAACATGGCGGTGACGCGAATTATAAATATTCACATGGACGTTTCTCGCAATTTAACCATCCGCGTGCAGTGAAACTTGGTACAGTAAATCCTTATACGAATGTTAATCCACTGGTATCTAATTTATTTCAATTGTTTCCATAACCTCAAGATGGCAGCTGTGAAAAATTTTAAAATCTCCTTGTTTTTTCTTGTGTCCTAATTATGCGATTGAAGTTTGAATACTACACGTTCACATTAATCTGCATGTAACAGTACATAACTCTAAGACCTACATATATAAAATCCAACATGGCGACCATCCGAAAGATTTAGTCGGTTCTCAAAATCTACGAATCTATTACAGCAATCAAACTGAAATTGTGTATGTTGATAGTGGCAATTAACATAAGTAGGATATATGAAAATAGGCTGTATAGTTCTTCACGGAACTACTTGTTTTTAATGATGAGTTTATATGCCGAGTATCACATCCCTCAATGAAACCAAGCCGGAGATATTGTTATTCAATGAATTGCAGGTTTAACCCCCTTAAGACCCATTTAGAACCTGAATATCCGAAAATCCTCCCTTAATGAACGGTTTTGACATACAATGATCATATCCCCAAAATGTCATGTTTCTAACTTCAATAATTTTGGCTGGTCGATGGTGAGTGAATCAGGACTTTTTCTTTCAATTTTCTTTTTTCAGAATTTCACCCCTCCCCATGAACCCCTTAAATAGGGTTTATGAAAAAACTGTCGAACACCTATTTACTTATTTTTAAACAGTTTTCCCCCCTGAGTTTGATGAGAGAGTCTCTCAGTCAACCAGTTAGGACACTTTCTATCCTGTTTTTCCCCCCAGAATTTCACCCCTCCCCATGGGCCCGTTAAATTGGATTTATGAAAAAGCGGTCAAACACCTATTTATTTATTTATTTATTTATTTATTTATTTATTTATTTATTTATTTATTTATTTATTTATTTATTTATTTATTTATTTATTTATTTATTTATTTATTTTTGAAGCTGATTTTTTCCGCTGAGTTTCAAACTCCTCGCCTATGTCATTTAAGAGATACACGCTCCGTTAGGAATCCTTCAACCCCCACTTTTCACCCCTTTCACCTAATAATATACACCACATCGAAAAACACATGTCTTCTTATTTTTAATGATGAGTTTATATTCAATGAAATGCAGGTCTACCCCCTTAACACCCCTTTTGAACATGAATATCCAAAAATCCTTCCTTAGTGGGCGCTTTGGACATACATCGAACATATCCCCAAAATTTCATGTTTCTAACTTTAGTAGTTTTGGCTGGGCGATGATGAGTCAGTCAGTCAGTCAGTCAGTCAGTCAGTCAGGACACTTTGTTTTAAATAATAGACTAGCAGGTACCCACGGTTTCGCTCGCGTCATAGTCGTGTCATATTGTTCATCAATTAAATGCAGGTTTAACCCCGTTAACACCCCTTTAGAACCTGAATATCCAAAAATCCCTCCTTAGTAGACGAGTTCGTCGCACAACAAACATATCCCCAAAATATAATTCTTCTAACTTTAATAGTTTTCGTTGGTCGATGAGAGTGAATATCCGAAAATCCTTCCTTAGTGGACGTTTTTCTTCCGGAATTTCACCCCTCCCCATGAGCCCCTTAAATTGGATTTATGATGAAACGGTCGAACACCTATTTATTTATTGATTTATTTGTTATTAAGCTGAATGTTTTCCTCTGAGTTTCTAACTCCTCGCCTATGTCGTTTAAGAGATGCACGCTCCGTTAGGAATTCTTCAACCCCCACTTTTCACCCCTTTCACTCATAATATACACCACATCGAAAAACCATTAGACATGTGTTAGCTTATTTATAATTATTGGTTTATATGCCAAGTATCACATCCCCAAATGAAACCACTCGTGAGATATTGTTATTCAATGAAATGCACGTTTACCCCCATAACACCCCTTTAGAACCTGAATATCCAAAAATCTTTCCTTAGTGGACGTTTCCGACATACAATGAACATATCCCCAAAATTTTATGTTTCTAACTTCAATAATTTTGGCTGGGCGATGATGAGTGAGTGAGTCAGTCAGGACAGTTTCTCTCATTTATTTTTGAGATTTTCACCCCCTCCACATGAACCCCTTAAATGGGATTTATGAAAAAAAACGGTCGAAAACCTATTTACGAATTTTTTAAGCAGATTTTTCCCGCTGAATTTCAAACTTCTCGCTAATGTCGTTTAAGAGATACACGCTCCGTTAAGATTCCTTCAACCCCCAATTTTCATCCCTTTCACCTCATAATATACACCATATCGATAAACCCTTAGACATATGTCTGCTTATTTTTATTGATTAATTTATATGCCGAATATCGCATCCCCAAATAAAACAACTTGTGAGATATTGTTAATCAATAAAATGCAAGTTTAACCCCCTTAACACATCTTTAGAACATGATTATCAAAAAATTCATCCTTAGTGGACTTTTTCGACATACAACGAATATATCCCCAAAATTTCAAGTTTCTAACTGCAATAGGTTTGACTGGGGGATGATGAGTGAATATCCAAAAATCCTTCCTTAGTGGACTTCTTTCCCCAGAATTTCACCCCTCTCCACAGGCCCCTTAAATTGGATTTATGAAAAACCTATTTTACTTATTTTTCAAGCTGATTTTCCCCCTGAGTTTCATACTTAATGCCTCTGTCTTTTAAGAGATACTTGCTCCGTTAGGAATCCTTCAACCCCCACTTTTCACACATACACCTCATAGTATACACTACATCGAAAAACCCTCAGACATGTGTCTTCTTATTCTAAATGATGAGATTATATGCCGAGTATCGCATCCCCCAAAGAAACCAATCAGGAGATATTGTTATTCAATTAAATGCAGGTCTACTCCCTTAACACCCCTTTAGATCCTGAATATCCAAAAATCCTTCCTTAGTGGACGTTTTCGACATACAACGAACATAACCCCAAAATGTCATGTTTCTAACTTCAATACTTTTGGCTGGGCGATGATGAGTGAGTAAGTCAGGACATTTTCTTTCATTTATTTTTCAGAATTTCACCCCTCTCATGAAACCCGTAATTGGATTTATGAAAAAAAAAAACGTTCGAGCACCTATTAACATATTTTTAAGCTGTCTTTTTCCCCTGAGTTTGATGAGTGAGTGAGTTAGTCAGTCAAGAGGCATTTTATCTTTTTTTTCCCAGAATTTCACCCCACCCCAATGGCCCCTTAAATTGAATTTATGAAAAACCGGTCGAACACCGATTTACATATTTTTAAGCTGTTTTTTCCGCTGAGTTTCAAATTTCTCGCCTGTGTCGTTTACACGCTCCGTTAGGAATCCTTCAACCCCCAATTTTCACCCCTTTCACCTTATAATATACACCACATCGAAAAACCCTTAGACACATGTCTGCTTATTTTTAATGATTAGTTTATATTCTGAGTATCACATCCACAAATGAAACAGCTCGTGAGATATTGTTATTCAATAAAATGCAGGTATGACCCCGTTAAGACCCCTTTAGAACCTGAATACCCGAAAATCCTCCATTATTGTACCGTTTTGACATACAACGAACATATCCCCAAAATTTCATGTTTCTAACTTCAATAATTTTGACTGGGCGATGATGAGCGAGTTAGTGAGTGAGTGAGTCAGGACATTTTCTTTCAATTTTTTTTTTCTATCAGAATTTCACCCTTGCCCATGAACCCCTTAAATTTGCTTTATGAATAAAAAACCTGTCGACCACATATTTACTTACTTTTTAAGCAGTTTCCTCTCCCTGAGTTTGAAGAGTGAGTGAGTCAGTCAGTCAGTTAGGACACTTCCTTTCTTGTTTTACCCCCAGAATTTCAACCCTCCCCATGGGCCCCTTAAATTGGATTTATGAAAAATAACGTCGAACACCTATTTACTTATCTTTTTAGCTGATTTTTAGCCTACTTTCGATTTTTGCAAAAAATGAAAGTAGACTTATGAGATCAACACAGGGCGAAAAAAGTGTGTCTGTCTGTGTGTGTGTGTATGTGTGTGTGTGAGTCTGTGTGTGTGTGTATGTGTGTGTGTGAGTCTGTGTGTGTGTGTGTGTCTGTGTGTGTGTGAGTGTGTGTACTCTGAATGTCTGTCCCCCCCTATCAATTCGAACACGGTGAATGCAAATTGAACGAAATTTGGTACAAAGGTAGCACTAGCAAAGGACACCTCAGTGTCATGTTTTATATCGCCGCCATCTTTACTAAAACTGAATGGCGGCCACTCAAACGTTCAAAACGTAAAATCAAATAACGACTAACCAAATCATCCGATCTCTACCAAATTTGGTAACAACATACCTTCGTATAGGATGCGTCTTGTGACCAAATTACAAGGTCGTCCGCCATACCATTTCAGGATGGCGGCCGTGCGAATTATGCAAACTTTATAATCCATATCATGGGACCCACCAGTTCCGATTATCGAGCCGAGAATCGTTTTAACTGTTCTAAAGGAAGAGGCACGTTCGAAATTAAAAGTTTATTTTGTAATACTATAGTGCAGACGTGATTTTAAAAAGCTGAACTGATTCAGTAATAAGACAAGATGGCAGCGGATATCTTGTGCCGGACTTATATTTCACTAATTTGAGTATTGCATGCAATATAGCGTACTGATAAAAAATAAATAAACTTTGTATGAAATGCTTTATATATAAATAATATACTCCAGTGATGAAATCGTTTAGTATAAATCATTATTTGCTAACAAGTTCTATGTAAGTCATTTTAAATAGAACGATATTCGTTGACACAATTAGCTCAGTGGTAGAGCGTTAGCCTATCACTCAAATGCCTATGGTTCAAACCCGATCAGAGCTAGGTTTTTTGCTTGAAATGTTATATGTTTATTGTTTTGTAATGACTCAGATGTTTTAAAATTAAGCGTTATATTGTGCACATTATGGTGTAAAATATATATTTAATTAAAACATAATTCGCCAGCAGATTTGCTCGGGACATCTAGCTGCCAAAAAGGTAACTTCCAGATTTTATTGAAAAGTTTCTTCTTCTGGCCGCTAGAATGCACTCGCTCTGTTAGGATTATATTGTTCGATATTTCACCAATAGATGTCACGACTAGTCTACGTGGGGATCCATTGATTACTATACCATTATCATTCTATGCGCATCGAATTTGAAGAATGACAAGATGATACTACGATACATTTTAACTTTTTATTTTAAAGGGTTTGTAACAGCCTATTTTGCGTTACTTGAAAATGTTATTAAGCGTTATATTGTGCACATTATGGTGTAAAATATATATTTAATTAAAACATAATTCGCCAGCAGATTTACTCGAGACATCTAGCTGCCAAAAAGGTAACTTCCAGATTTTATTGAAAAGTTTCTTCTTCTGGCCGCTAGAATGCACTCGCTCTGTTAGGATTATATTATCGAAAATATCCACATAGTTTGTATACACACGTCTCTGTAGGGTCATGGAAAGATTTGTTAATTCAATTAGGGTTGTGAAAGCCATGCACAACCAGACGTGTAAAGACATGCCTCAACTCAAAGTTGGATGTTGCCCACGGCAGGTCGTAATAATAATAATAATAATAATAATAATAATAATAATAATAATAATAATAATAATAATAATAATAATAATGTTATTGGTTTTACATCCCTTTTAACTACTGCTGATTTTAGAGACACCGGGGTGCCGGAATTTTGGCCCGAAGGGGATCTTTAACGTGCCAGTAAATGTACCGACACGGCTCCCTCGCATTTGTGCACCCTCAAATGCCAGCTGACTGCGCCAGGATACGAACCTGCAACCTAGGGCCCAGCAAGCGAGAACGTTACCGCTGAGCCACGCCGCCAGTTCGGTCGATTATGTCTCCAGATCCATAACATTCTTGATATACTTCTTATCTTTCTTTCTTTCTTTCTTCAATGATGGTAGCAGTTTTTATCTAGGTTGTGGCGTTTGGTAGAGGTAAATCGTTTCTAAGGTCTTCATCAAAGAATAGTTCTATTATACTCTTTGATAATAACAACGAGTTATAACTATACTCATACATTTAGGAGAAAGTAGGCTATATGTTCTTTACTGAACATCTTGTTTCAGCTGAGTTTCAAACTCCTCGCCCTTGTCTTTTAAGAGATACACGCTCCTTCAACCCCCAATTTTCACCCCTTTCACCTCATAATATACACCACATCGAATAACCCTCGGACACTTGTCTTTTATTTTTAGCCTATTTTCAATTTTGAAAAAAAAAATAGGCTTTGAGATCACCTTTTGTCCGTGTGTGTTTGTGTGTGTGAGGTGTGTGTGTGTGTCCCCCTAATAAATTCTAAACGGCTGGAGAGATTTCAATAAAACTCGGTAAGTTCATAGCACTATTCCGGGCGACTCCGAACATGCCCTTCAAATTTTGTTACGTCACACCAATCCAACATGGCGGCTGTGTGAAATATTTCACCAGCATTCAATATCTCCGAAACTATTACCGATATCACCCTGGAATGTTCTACGGTGATAAAGGGAACTACTAGAAGTTCACCTATATGACTCTTGAAAAACTGGTAACTACAAAACCAACATGGCGGCCATGCGAATTCGCGACTTTTAAATTGACGTTTCTCGCGATTTAACCAACCAAACGCAATGAAACTTGGTACAGTATATGTTTATACACATTGTAATGCACCAACATCTAACTTCGTTCAATTGTTTACATAACCACAAGATGGCGGCTGTGCGAAATATTTCACCGGCATTCAATATCTCTGAAACTATTAGCGGTATCAACCTGAAATTTTGTACGGAGATAAAGGGCACTACTGGAAGCTCATCTATAAGATTTTCAAAATCCGGTTAACTAAGAAACGAATATGGCGGCCAACCGAATTTGAAAATTTAAATAGACCTTTCTCGCGATGTTATGTTCCAAACGCAATGAAACTTGGTACACGAAATGTTTAACACGTTGCAATGAACTGGTATCTAATTTATTTCAATTGTTTACATAACCTCAAGATGGCAACTGTGCGAATTTTACAATTAAGTTTTTATTTCTTGTGTCGTAGTCATGCGATCGAAGTGAAAGTTTGAATAATGAACCAAGGCAATAAGTTTCCTTTAATGGTACATGACTCTATGGCCAATACATTTAACAATCCAACATGGCGACCATCCGAAATATTTAGACGGCTCAGAATATCTATGAATCTATTATAGCAATCAAACTGAATATTTTGATGTTCATAGGGGCTATGAACATAAGTTCACCTATAGGACTTTCAATAACCTGGTGATCACAAATCCAACATGGTGGCAAAGCGAAGTATAAATATTCACATGGACGTTTCTCGCAATTTAACCATCCGAGTGCTGTGAAACTTCTTACAGTAAATCCTTTTACGAATGTTAATCCACTGGCATCTAATTTTTTCAATTGTTTCCATAACCACAAGATGGCACCTGTGCGAAATTTTAACATCTCGTTGTTACTTCTTGTGTCCTAATCATGCGATTGAATATTGAATGCTACACGTACACAATAATCTTCATGTAACAGTACATAACTCTAGGACCTACATATATAAAGTCCAACATGGCGACCATCCGAAATATTTAGTCGGTTCTCAATATCTACGAATCTATTACAGCAATCAAACTGAAATTTTGTATGTTGATAGTGGCAATTTAACATACGTAGGATATATGAAAGTAGGCTGTATAGTTCCCTACGGAACTACTTGTTAATGATGAGTTTATATGCCGAGTATCACATCCCCCAATGAAACCAATCGGGAGTTATTGTTATTCAATGAAATGCAGGTTTAACCTCCTTAAGACCCCTTTAGAACCCGAATATCCAAAAATTCTCCCTTAGTGGACGGTTTTGACATACAATGATCATATCCCCAAAATTTCATGTTTCTAACTTCAATAATTTTGGCTTGGCGATGGTGAGTGAGTCAGGACTTTATCTTTCAATTTTCTTTTTTCAGAATTTCACCCCTCCCGAAAAACCCCTTAAATTGGGTTCATGATAAAAACTGTCGATCACCTATTTACTTATTTTTAAGCAGTTTTTCCCCTGAGTTTGATGAGTGAGTCTGATAGTCAATCAGTTATGACAATTTCTTTCCTGTTTTTCCCCCCAGAATTTCACCCCTCCCCAAGGGCCCCTTAAATTGGTTTTTTGGAAAAACGGTCAAACACCTATTTACTCCTTTTTATGCTGATTTTTAGCCTACTTTCGATTTTTGCAAAAAATGAAAGTAGACTTATGAGATCAACACAGGGCGAAAAAAGTGTGTCTGTCTGTGTGTGTGTATGTGTGTGTGTGTGAGTCTGTGTGTGTGTGTGTGTCTGGGTGTCTGTGTGTGTGTGTGTGTGAGTGTGTGTACTCTGAATGTCTGTCCCCCCTATCAATTCGAACACGGTGAATGCGAATTGAACGAAATTTGGTACAAAGGTAGCACTAGCAAAGGACACCTCAGTGTCATGTTTTATATCGCCGCCATCTTTACTAAAACTGAATGGCGGCCACTCAAACGTTCAAAACGTAAAATCAAATAACGACTAACCAAATCATCCGATCTCTACCAAATTTGGTAACAACATACCTTCGTATAGGATGCGCCTTGTGACCAAACTACAAGGTCGTCCGCCATACCATTTCAGGATGGCGGCCGTGCGAATTATGCAAACTTTATAATCCATATCATGGGACCCACCAGTTCCGATTATCGAGCCGAGAATCGTTTTAACTGTTCTAAAGGAAGAGGCACGTTCGAAATTAAAAGTTTATTTTGTAATACTATAGTGCAGACGTGATTTTAAAAAGCTGAGCTGATTTAGTAATAAGACAAGATGGCAGCGGATATCTTGTGCCTGACTTATATTTCACTAATTTGAGTATTGCATGCAATATAGCGTACTGATATAAAATAAATAAACTTTGTATGAAATGCTTTATATATAAATAATATACTCCAGTGATGAAATCATTTAGTATAAATCACTATTTGCTAACAAGTTCTATGTAAGTCATTTTATATAGAACGATATTCGTTGACACAATTAGCTCAGTGGTAGAGCGTTAGCCTATCGCTCAAATGCCTATGGTTCGAACCCGATCAGAGCTAGTTTTTTTGCTTGAAATTTTATATGTTTATTGTTTTGTAATGACTCAGATGTTTTAAAATTAAGCGTTATATTGTGCATATTATGGTGTAAAATATATATTTAATTAAAACATAATTCGCCAGCAGATTTACTCGAGACATCTAGCTGCCAAAAAGGTAACTGCACGCCGACCAGATTTTATTGAAAAGTTTCTTCTTCTGGCCGCTAGAATGCACTCGCTCTGTTAGGATTATATTGTTAGATATTTCACCACTAGATATCACGACTAGTCTACGTGGGGCTTCATTGATTACTATACCATTTGCATTCTATGCGCATCGAATTTGAAGAATGACAAGATGATACTACGATACATTTTTACTTTCTATTTTAAAGGGTTTGTATCAGCCTATTGTGCGTTATTTGAAAATGTTAATTGAAGTAAAGAACAAAACGATTTCACATAGTATCTGAACTCTATCGTTGGTGCTAGTTCAGGATATTAATTAATACTTCTATTTCAGCCAAATAGCAATCGAAAATATCCACATAGTTGGTATACACACGTCTCTGTAGGGTCATGGAAAGATTTGTTAATTCAATTAGGGTTGTGAAAGTCATACGCAGCCAGACGTGTAAAGACATGCCTCAACTCAAAGTTGGATGTTGCCCGCGTCAGGCCGATTATGTAATAATAATAATAATAATAATAATAATAATAATAATAATAATAATAATAATAATAATAATAATAATGTTATTGGTTTTACGTCACTTTTAACTACTGTTGCTTCTAGAGACGCCGGGGTGCCAGAATTTTGTCCCGAAGGGGATCTTTAACGTGCCAGTAAATCTACTAACACGGCTCCCTCGCATTTGTGCACCCTCAAATGCCAGCTGACTGCGCCAGGATACGAACCTGAAACATACGGTCCAGCAAGCGAGAACGTTACCGCTGAGCCACGCCGCCAGTCCGGTCGATTATGTCTCCAGATCCATAACATTCTTTAGATACTTCTTATCTTTCTTTCTTTCTTTCTTTCTTTCTTTCTTTCTTTCTTCAATGATGGTAGCAGTTTTTATCTAGGTTGTGGCGTTTGGTAGAGGTAAATCGTTTCTAAGGCCTTCAACAAAGAATAGTTCTATTATACTCTTTGATAATAACAACGAGTTATAACTATACTCATACATTTGGGAGAAAGTAGGCTATATGTTCTTTACTGAACATCTTGTTTCCCACTGAGATCCAAACTCCTCGCTAATGTCGTTTAAGAGATACACGCTCTGTTAAGAAACCTTCAACCCCCAGTTTTCACCCCTTTCACCTCATAATATACACCTCATCGAGAAACCCTCAGACACGTGTCTTCTTATTAGCCTACTTTCGATTTTTGCAAAAAATGAAAGTAGACTTATGAGATCAACACAGGGCGAAAAAAGTGTGCCTGTCTGTGTGTGTATGTGTGTGTGTGAGTCTGTGTGTGTGTGTCTGTGTGTGTGTGAGTCTGTGTGTGTATGTCTCTGTGTGTGTGTGTGTGTGTGTGTGTGTGTGTGAGTGTGTGTGTACTCTGAATGTCTGTCCCCCCCTATCAATTCGAACACGGTGAATGCGAATTGAACGAAATTTGGTACAAAGGTAGCACTAGCAAAGGACACCTCAGTGTCATGTTTTATATCGCCGCCATCTTGACGGAAACGTAATGGCGGCCTCACAAATGTTCAAAGCTTAAATCAAATTACGACTAACCTAATCATCCGATCTCTACCAAATTTTGCAACAACATACCTTTATGGGGGGAGCATCCTTTGACCAAACCAATAGGTCATCAGCGTATTAGTTTGCGGATGGCGGCCATCTTTGTGTGAAAATCGATTCCCCCTATTAATTCGAACACGGTGCAACCGAATGGAACAAAATTTGGTACAGAGGTAGCACTAGCAAAGGGCATCTCAGTGTCATGTTTTATATCGCCGCCATATTGACAGAAACGAAATGGCGGCCACACAAATGTTCAAAGCTTAAGTTAAATTACGACTAACATAACCATCCGATCTCTACCAAACTTTGCAACAACATACCTTAATGGAGGGAGCATCCTTTGACCAATCTAATAGGTTATTAGCCTAATAGTTTGCGGATGGCGGCCATCATTATGTCAAAATTGATTCCCCCTATTAATTCGAACACGGTGGAACCGAATGGAACGAAATTTGGTAGAGAGGTAGCACTAGCAAAGGGCACCTCAGTGTCATGTTTTATATCGCCGGCATATTGACTGAAACGTAATGGCGGCCACACGAATTTTCAAAGCTTAAATCAAATTACGATTAACCTAATCATCCGATCTCTACCAAATTTTGCAACTACATACCTTTATGGAGGGAGCATCCTTTGACCAATCTAATAGGTCATTAGCGTAATAGTTTGCGGATGGCGGCCATTTTTGTGTGAAAATCGATTCCCCCTATTAATTCGAACACGGGGCAACCGAATGGAACGAAATTAGGTACAGAGGTAGTACTTACAAAAGGCACCTCAGTGTCATGTTTTATATCGCCGCCATCTTGACGGAAACGTAATGGCGGCCACACAAATGTTCAAAGCTTAAATCAAATTACGATTAACCTAATCATCCGATCTCTACCAAATTTTGCAACAACATACCCTTATAGAGGAAGCATCCCTTGACCAAATAAATAGGTCATTAGCCTAATAGTTTGCGGATGGCGGCCATCTTTGTGTGATAATCAATTGCCCCTATTAATTCAAACACGGTGGAACCGAATGGAACGAAATTTGGTACAGAGGTAGCACTAGCAAAGGGCATCTCAGTGTCATGTTTTATATCGCCGCCATATTGACAGAAACGTAATGGCGGCCACACGAATGTTCAAAGCTTAAATCAAATTACGATTAACCTAATCATCCGATCTCTACCAAATTTTGCAACAACATACCATTATGGGCGGAGCATCCCTTGACCAAACTAATAGGTCATCAGCGTAATAGTTTGTGGATGGCGGCCATCTTTGTATGAAAATCGATTCCCCCTATTAATTCGAACACGGTGGAACCGAATGGAACGAAATTTGGTACAGAGGTAGTACTAACTAAAGGCACCTCAGTGTCATGTTTTATATCGCCGCCATCTTGACGGAAACGTAATGGCGGCCACACAAATGTTCAAAGCTTAAATCAAATTACGATTAACCTAATCATCCGATCTCTACCAAATTTTGCAACAACATACCATTATGGGCGGAGCATCCTTTGACCAAACTAATAGGTCATCAGCGTAATAGTTTGTGGATGGCGGCCATCTTTGTATGAAAATCGATTCCCCCTATTAATTCGAACACGGTGGAACCGAATGGAACGAAATTTGGTACAGAGGTAGTACTAACTAAAGGCACCTCAGTGTCATGTTTTATATCGCCGCCATCTTGACGGAAACGTAATGGCGGCCACACAAATGTTCAAAGCTTAAATCAAATTACGATTAACCTAATAATCCGATCTCTACCAAATTTTGCAAAAACATACCCTTATAGAGGAAGTATCCTTTGACCAAATGAATAGGTCATTAGCCTATTAGTTTGCGGATGGCGGCCATCTCTGTTGTAAAAATCAATTCCCCCTATTAATTCAAACACGGTGAAACCGAATGGAACGAAATTTGGTACAGAGGTAGCGCTAGAAAAGTCCACCTCAGTGTCATGTTTTATATCACCGCCATCTTGACGGAAACGTAATGGCGGCCACACGAATGTTCAAAGCTTAAATCAAATTACGATTAACCTAATCATCCGATCTCTACCAAATTTTGCAACTACATACCTTTATGGAGGGAGCATCCTTTGACCAATCTAAGAGGTCATTCGCCTAATAGTTTGCGGATGGCGGCCATCTTTGTGTCAGAATCGATTACCCCTATTAATTCAAACACGGTGAAACCGAATGGAACGAAATTTGGTACAGAGATAGCACTAGCAAAGGGCACCTCAGTGTCATGTTTTATATCGCCGGCATATTGACAGAAACGTAATGGCGGACACACAAATGTTCAAAGCTTAAGTTAAATTACGACTAACATAACCATCCGATCTCTACCAAACTTTGCAACAACATACCTTTATGGAGGGAGCGTCCTTTGACCAATCTAGTAGGTTATTAGCCTAATAGTTTGCGGATGGCGGCCATCTTTATGTCAAAATTGATTCCCCCTATGAATTCGAACACGGTGGAACCGAATGGAACGAAATTTGGTACAGAGCTAGCTCTAGCAAAGGGCACCTCAGTGTCATGTTTTATATCGCCGGCATATTGACTGAAACGTAATGGCGGCCACACGAATGTTCAAAGCTTAAATCAAATTACGATTAACCTATTCATCCGATCTCTACCAAATTTTGCAACTACATACCTTTATGGAGGGAGCATCCTTTGACCAATCTAATAGGTCATCAGCGTAATAGTTTGCGGATGGCGGCCATCTTTGTATGAAAATCGATTCCCCCTATTAATTCGAACACGGTACAACCGAATGGAACGAAATTTGGTACAGAGGTAGTACTAACTAAAGGCACCTCAGTGTCATGTTTTATATCGCCGCCATCTTGACGGAAACGTAATGGCGGCCACACAAATGTTCAAAGCTTAAATCAAATTACGATTAACCTAATCATCCGATCTCTACCAAATTTTGCAACAACATACCCTTATAGAGGAAACATCCTTTGACCAAATGAATAGGTCATTAGCCTAATAGTTTGTGGATGGCGGCCATCTTTGTGTGAAAATCAATTCCCCCTATTAATTTAAACACGGTGAAACCGAATGGAACGAAATTTGGTACAGAGGTAGCACTAGCAAAGGGCACCTCTGTGTCATGTTTTATATCGCCGCCATCTTGACTAAAACGTAATGGCGGCCACACGAATGTTCAAAGCTTAAATCAAATTACGATTAACCTAATCATCCGATCTCTACCAAATTTTGCAACTGCATAACTTTATGGAGGGAGTATCCTCTGACCAATCTAATAGGTCATTCGCCTAATAGTTTGCGGATGGCGGCCATCTTTGTGTGAGAATCGATTCCCCCTATTAATTCAAACACGGTGAAACCGAATGGAACGACATTTGGTACAGAGATAGCACTAGCAAAGGGCATCTCAGTGGAGTGATTAATAGCGCCGCCATATTTACAGAAACGAAATGGCGGCAACACAAATGTTTAAAGCTTAAATCAAATTACGACTAACATTACCATCCGATCTCTACCAAACTTTGCAACAACATACCTTTATGGAGGGAGCATCCTTTGACCAATCTAATAGGTCATTCGCCTAATAGTTTGCGGATGGCGGCCATCTTTATGTCAAAATTGATTCCCCCTATTAATTCGAACATGGTGGAACCGAATGAACGAAATTTGGTAAAGAGGTAGCACTAGCAAAGGACACCTCATATTCATGTTTAATATCCCTATAGCACGTTGTATTTCAACAGGCTACTACAACCAACATTCAATCATACTCCTTGAAAAGGACAAAGAGTTATAATAATACCCATGCATTTAGGAGAAAGTAGGCTATATGTTCTTTACTGAACATCTTGTTTTTAATGATGAGTGTATATGCCGAGTATCACATCTCCCAATGAAACCAATCGGGAGATATTGTTATTCAATGAAATGCAGGGACGTTTTTCTTCCAGAATTTCACCCCTCCCGATGGGCCCCTTAAATTGGATTTATGAAAAATCGGTCGAACACCTATTCATTTAATTATTTTTTTATATTTTTATTAAGCTGATTGTTTTCCCCTGAGTTTCAAACTCCTCGCCTATGTCGTTTAAGGAATGCACACTCCGTTAGGAATCCTTCAACCCCCTCTTTTCACCCTTTTCACTCATAATATACACCACGTCGAAAAACCATTAGACATGTGTCAGCTTATTTTTAATGATTAGTTTATATGCCAAGTATCACATCCCCAAATGACACCACTCGTGAGATATTGTTATTCAATGAAATGCACGTTTATCCCCTTAACGCCTCTTTAGAACCTGAATATCCAAAAATATTTCCTTAGTGGACGTTTTCGACATACATAAACATATCCCAAAAATGTCATGTTTCGAACTTCAATAATTTTGGCTGGGCGATGGTGTGTGATTGAGTCAGTCAGGACATTTTCTTTCATTTATTTTTCAGAATTTCACCTCTCCTCATGAACCCCTTAAATTGGATTTATGGAAAAAACGGTCGAACACCTATTTACTTATTTTTAAGCGGATTTTTTCCGCTGAATTTCAAACTTCTCGCTTATGTCCTTTATGAGATTCACGCTCCGTTAGGAATCCTTCAACCCCCACTTTTCACCCCTTTCGCCTTATAATATACACCTCATCGAAAAACCCTTAGACACATGTCTGCTTATTTTTAATGATTAGTGTATTTGCCGAATATCACATCCACAAATGAAACCACTCGTGAGATATTTTATTCAATAAAATGCAGGTTTAACCCTCTTAAGACATCTTTAGAACCTGAATATCCGAAAATCCTCCCTTAGTGTACGGTTTTGACATACAACGAACATATCCCAAAAATGTCATGTTTCTAACTTCAATAATTTTGGCTGGACAATGATGAGTGAGTGAGTGAGTCAGGACATTTCCTTTCATTTTTTTTCCTTCAGAATTTGACCCCTCACCATGAACCCCTTAAATTTGATTAATGAAAAATATACTGTCGAACACGTATTTACTTATTTTTAAGCAGTTTTCTCTCCCTGAGTTTGAAGAGTGAGTGAGTCAGTCAATCAGTTAGGACACTTTCTTTCCGGTCCCCCCCCCCCCAGAATTTCACCCCTCCCCATGGGCTCTTTAAATTGAATTTATGGGGGGAAAACGATCGAACATCTATTTACTTATCTTTTAAGCTGATTTTTTTCCCGCTGAGTTTCAAACTCCTCGCCTATGTCGTTTAAGAGATTCATGCTCCTTCAACCCCCAATTTTCGCCCCTTTCACCTCATAAAACACAGCACATCGAAAAACCCTCATACACATGTCTTCTTATGTTAATGATGAGTTTATATGCCGAGTATGACATCCCCCAATGAAACCAATCGGGAGTTATTGTTATTCAATGAAATGCAGGTTTAACCCTCTTAAGACCCCTTTAGACCTGAATTACCAAAAATCTTCCCATAGTGGACGGATTTGACATACAATGATCATATCCCCAAAATTTCATGTTTCTAACTTCAATAATTTTGGCTGGGCGATGGTGAGTGAGTCAGGACTTTATCTTTCAAGTTTCTATTTTCAGAATTTCACCCCTCCCGAAGAACCCCTTAAATTGGGTTCATGATAAAAACTGTCGATCACCTATTTACTTATTTTTAAGCAGTTTTCCCCCTGAGTTTGATGAGTGAGTCTGTCAGTCAATCAGTTATGACACTTTCTTTCCCCCCAGAATTTCACCCCTCCCCAAGGGCCCCTTAAATTGGATTTATGAAAAAAAACGGTCAAACACCTATTTACTCCTTTTTATGTTGATTTTTCCCGCTGAGTTCCAAACCCCTCGCTAATGAAGTTTAAGAGATACACGCTCTGTTAGGAAACCTTCAACCCCTAGTTTTCACCCCTTTCACCTCATAATATACACCACATCGAGAAACCCTCAGACACGTGTCTTCTTATTTTTAGCCTACTTTTCCCATTTTGCAAAAATGAGGAAAAAGTAGACTTATGAGATCGATCCGGGAAAATGTCTGTCTGTCTGTCTGGCTGGCTGGCTGTGTGTGTGTCCCCCCCCCCCTCCTAACAACTCCTAAACGGCTGCAGCAATCAAAACCAAATTTAGTATGAGTAAAGATGTGCACCGGAATAGCTCACGTCCATATTTGAAAATGATGTCAGTGCTACCAACTGCTGAAAAAACACACTAGAAATTTGAGCTCCATGTTGGATATCTTGCAAGCTATGCATGGGAGCTATTCCAAAATTGGCACACAAGTAGATAATACTATTTCAGTTTAATTTCCAGGAGGCCAACCATGACAATGTTGCCAAAATAATTTTAAGCCTTCTGATAGGTCCAATGTTTAAATGCATATAACATCTACACTATCAATTGGATTTCAACCAAATTTTGTATGTAATATCTGTACATAAACAGATATGACTGAGCGTTTTCTTAAGAGCCACCAGGGCTGCCAACTGTTAATAATTGCTCTCTCTATTTTTTTTTTAAATCCAAATACCAATATATCAGAAAGTATGCAAGCCAACAGCTATAAACTATGCACACGTATATTCTGACATTTTAGATTAATTTGGAGTAACTTATATACATCAGTTCTACCAACATGATTATAAGCCTGCTGATAGTACCAATTTTTAAATACATGTAACTTCTATACTATCAGTTGGATTTCAACCAAATTTCGTATGTGCTATGTATACCATAACAGATATGACTATAAGTATTGTTAAGAGCAATCAGGGATGCCAACTGTTAATAAATGCTGTCTATATTGTTTTTACCCTAATATCAATATATCAGAAAGTATGCAAGCCAACAGCTCTATACTTTGCACACGTATAGCACCTGGCATTCTAGATTAATTTGGAGTAATTAATACAAAGCAGTGCTGCTAACATGATTCAATGCCTGCTGATATGTCCAATTTTAAAATACATGTAACTTCTATACTAACAAATGGATTTCATCCAAAATTGGCACAACAAGATATCATAATAATTCAGATTATTTCTGACCAGCACACGCATGGTATTGTTGGCAACATGCTTTTACGCGTGCTGATAGATCCAGTGTCTAACTGCATGTAACGTCCATTGGACTTCAACCAAATTTTGTATCCTGTACCTTAAGAGGTGGAACTAAGAATATATTCAGTCACCAGGGCTGCCAACTGTAGTGCTCTATTATGCTACATTATACCAGGTATATTTTGAACTAATTAGATATTTCGATATTACCAACTTAATTTCGTCATTATTCTAGATAGGTTCATATACTGTAGAATAATCATTGGCATGAAAAGTAGGCTGTATAGTTCTTCACGGAACGTCTTGTTAATGGGGGCGTGGTGGCTCAGCGGTCTAGCTGAATGCCTCTCACCAAGGCGGTCCGGGTTCGATTCCCGGTCAATGCATGTGAGATTTTCGATGTGAAATGCCATGTCCTGTGGTTCGGATTCCACGTAAAAAGGAGGTCCCGTGGCTCATGATCTCGAGATTAACGGCCACGTTAAACTACAAGCTTCCTTCCTTCCTTCGTCTTGTTAATGATGAGTTTATATGCCGAGTATCACATCTCCCAATGAAACCAATCGGGAGATATTGTTATTCAATGAAATGCAGATCTACCCCCTTAACACCCCTTTAGAACCTGAATATCCAAAAATCCTTCCTTAGTGGGCATTTTCGACTTACAACGAACATATCCCCGAAATTTCATGTTTCTAACTTTAATAGTTTTGGCTGGGCGATGATGAGTCAGTGAGTCAGTGAATCAGTCAGTCAGTCAGTCAGGACACTTGGTTTTATATAAGAGATACTAGCAGAAGTACCCTTTTTCGAACGGTCTTCGGTATTAATAACCAAACGTAATCAATTGAGCTACTGTTGCAATGTTAGGGACTTGGAACCTGTTTGTCGACTAAGAAAAATGATCAGTTAAAATGTGCTCTCAAACTAAATTTACCTAACGTGTTCTTCCTGACGTAAAAATAAGATTGAAAACCCCGTGGACGAATTGCAATACACGTCACATACAAACTGACCCTCACCGTTGTGTCAAGTGCCCAACCACAGGAAGACCCCTTTTATAAATTATAAAGGCTTGTGGTGCATGAAAATTCAGGTTATTTAGCCTCCAATGGCCCAAATTCCTAAAAGCAGCAAAAAATAGTCTACTATTTCAAATCAGGAATTTTTGAAAATAATGTTGCTTTTGGAGATATAATAGACCTTCTGTACGACATATCGCACGTGTAAGCCGTGTGAAAAAATCTAGGGTACCCATTGAACCCCTTAAGCGCATTGATGAATTTTGCAGTTTTAGTTGGTTCCGTGATAACCTCATAGCAATTTGCAAACTTTCACAGAAATAGATGGAGAGTTCGATGTCACCTCTTGAGATACTGTTGTCATGGTTACTGGCTTGCATTCCTTCGTTAGTTTATTAAATGAAATTAGTTTTCTGGGAATATCTAAGAAACTGTTAGTTTTAGAGCCTTAAAATGTAGTTTTCGGGGACCCTTTACGGCTCTTTAGGGGCCCCGAGTTTTGTTTTCTGACACCAAGGGGTTGAAAATGAGCTTTTTCTCGTCGTTGTACGCCATAATAATGATAATAATTAAAAGATACGAGCCTTACAGTAGTCGCATATGATGTGTGGGGGGCGTGGTGGCTCAGCGGTCTAGCTGTATGCCTCTCACCAAGGCGGTCCGGGTTCGATTCCCGGTCAATGCATGTGAGATTTTCGATGTGAAATGCCATGTCCTGTGGTTCGGATTCCACGTAAAAAGGTGGTCCCGTGGCTCATAATCACAAGATTCACGGTCACGTAAAACTACAATCCTCCTTTTCATATGATGTGTAACATCTGACATGTTATCCTACTGGTATACTACACAGCTTGGACATACTTAAAATGTTAATTTACACTCTATTTTCATACTGGTACTATGATGAATGTATAGATTGAATTGGAGATATGCTACTGTCACATTTGTGGCGCAGCGGTCAAGCTGTTAGTCTCTCACCAAGGTAGACCGGGTTTGATTCCCAGTCAATACATGTGAGATTTTCGAATTGAAATGCCATATCCTGTGGTTCGTATTCCACGTAAAAGGGAGGTACCGAGGATCATGATCGTGAGATTAACGGACACGCAAAACTACAAGCTTCCTTCCTTCCTTTTACATTAATAATTCATAATAACAAAGTGACACAACGTCGACAGTACTCTCAAATACTGTGAGCCCATTCCTCAGTAACTATAACATTCATTATTCTCAAGGCTCTCATACAGTTCATCGTAAACAATCAAAACATGGCTTCCTACAATCATGAAATGACCTAGTCTCACATATGATGAAAATACAGCTTTTATTCCACTCATATAACAACATTCTGTTATACATTTAATATTTGACTACTCACCCACAGCCTGACAATAATACCGCTTACTTAAATGTCATTTGTCGTATTTGTCCTACCCCATTTGATATTCAACCTTGAACGTGAAGGTTCATAAACTGCTCAATGACAAATGAAAGTCGGTGAAACATTTGCCACTGTGCTCGTCAAACCAGTGCCTGCTAAATGCACTGCCTACTGTATTGCCATAACATTCTCACGCTACAGAGCACACACTGCCTTGTTTCCAATACACACATTTTCAATTGTACATCCAGCTGGCAGTGCGTCTTCACTTCCGTCCGATCCACTTCCACCCGATTCACTTCCGTCCAATTTTTCTGGCAGTGCGTCCTCACTTCCGTCCGATCCACTTCCGTCCCCAATTTTCAAAATCACTCCCACAAAACTATCCAGCAACCGAGCGGAAAGATGTTACACATCAATAATAATAATAATAATAATAATAATAATAATAATAATAATAATAATAATAATAATAATATATAATATAACAATTTAGAGATAGGGATATAATAGACCTTCCGTTCCATACCCGCACGTGTAAATCCCGTGAAACAATTCTAGAGAACCCCTTGACCCCCTTAAGCGCATTATATGTATTGATGAATTTTGCAGCTTAATTTGGATCCGTTATAACCTTGTAGCCGTTTGCAAACCTTCACAGTAATGTAATAAATGGAATTGCATTGCGTCTTGCAGAAATAGGTGGACCTCTGAGATTCTATTGACATGGTTACCGGCTTGCATTCTACATTAATTTATTAAGTGAAATTCGTTTTCTGGGAATATCTCAAAAACTGTTGGTTTTAGGGCCTTAAAATGTGGTTAAAGGACCCCGAGTTTCATTTCTCACATTGAGGGGCTGTACATGAGCTTCGCCTCACCCTTCTACGCCAATTTCAGCATGTATGTTAAGGGGGTAGGCCCCCTTTTTATGAGAAGTACGGAGAAGAGTTACATCAATGATTTGTGTCGTGCCTCTGTTGAATATCTGCATCAAATTTTACGTTGATCCATCCAGCCGTTCTCGAGTTATAAGGACACAAAGTTGTCCACAGACAAACAAACAAACAAACAAGACAGACAAAAATTTTATTTTTGCGCGCATCCGTCATAATACAGTCTGAAATGCGCAGATATTGCAAATTTCCGTTGAAATTCAGAAAAAACAGACAAACTTTCATTATTATACACACATCAAAAAAAGTTTTGCATCACCTCGGTTCCAAGAGTTCCGGAACCGTTAAATACAAAGGGAATAGAGATCAACACAAACAACATTTCAGCTCGTTTTATTGCTCATGAGACCCACACATTGCATGTTGTACCATCATACAGCTAGACTTTCAGCATTTGTGGTCCAGATTGCAGTACACACCACTACCTCTAATACCCAGTAGCACGTCCTCTTGCATTGATGCATGCCTGTATTCGCCGTGGCATACTATCCACAAGTTCATCAAGACACTGTTGGTCCAAATTGTCCCACTCCTCAACGACAATTCGGCGTAAATCTCTCAGAGTGGTTGGTGGGTCAAGACGTCCATAAACAGCCCTTTTCAACATATCCCAGGCATGTTCGATAGGGTTCATGTCTGGCGAACATGCTGGCCACTGGAGTCGAGCGATGTCGTTATCTTGAAGGAACGCATTCACAAGATGTGCACGATGAGGTCGAGAATTGTCGTCCATGAAGACAAATGCCTCTCCAATATTCTGCCGATATGGTTGCACTATGGGTCGGAGGATGTCATTCAGGTATCGTAAAGCCGTTTCGGAGCCTTCCATGACCACCAGTGGCGTACGTCGGCCCCACATAATGCCACCCCAAAACATCAGGGAACCACCACCTTGCTGCACTCGCTGGACAGTGTGTCTAAGACGTTCAGCCTGACCAGGGTGCCTCCAAACACGTCTCCGACGATTGTCTGGTTGAAGGCATATGCGACACTCATCGGTGAAGAGAACGTGATGCCAAATCCGTGGGGTCCATTCAGCATGTTGTTGGGCCCATCTGTACCGCGCTGCATGGTGTCGGGGTTGCAAAGCTGGACCTCGCCATGGACGTCGGGAGTGAAGTTGCGCATCATGCAGCCTATTGCGCACAGTTTGAGTTGAAACACGACGTCCTGTGGCTGAACGAAACGCATTATTCAACATGGTGGCATTGCTGTCAGGGTTCCTCCGAGCGGCAATCCGTAAGTAGCGGTCATCCACTACAGTAGTAGCCCTTGGGCGGCCTGAGCGAGGCCTGTCATCGACAGTTCCTGTATCTCTGTACCTCCTCCATGTCCGAACAACATCGCTTTGGTTCACTCTGAGACGCCTGGAAACTTCCCTTGTTGAGAGCCCTTCTTGACACAAAGTAACAATGCGGACGCGATCGAACTGCGGTATTGACCTTCTAGGCATGGTAGAACTACAGACAACATGAGCAGCGTACCTTCGTCCTGGTGGAATGACTGGAACTGATCGGCTGTCGTACCCCCTCCGTCTAATAGGCCCTGCTCATGCATGGTTGTTTACATCTTTGAGCAGTTTTAGTGACATCTATGAACAGTCAAAGGGACTGTATCTTGGATACAATATACACAGTCAACGTCTATATGCCGGAGATCTGGGAACCGAGGTGATGCAAAACTTTTTTTGATGTGTGTATATAGCCTACTCGTACAGAGAAGAGATAGAGATTTTGAGTGGATTCTTGGTGAAGAAAATTTATAGCAGTGCTAAATTCAGTTCTTTTGATTTCAAAGCTTCTGCTTTATCTACAGTTATACTAATTTCTAAAGGTAGTATTTAGGCTTATGATGGAGTAGATGCTGTTGTTGATTCAGTTAGGAGTTTTGTGACATCGTAGTCATGCAGGCCTGTGTACTAAGGCGTGTGTATCTGTCTGATAATCTGTGTTATTGTAATGGCTCTAATAGTGTGTGCACTCTTAATCCAGGTAAGGTTTGAAAAGAGGCGTCCGTGGCTTTAAGTTGGGAACCATCCCTGCATTTGCCAGGAGTAGAAGTAGGAAACCACGTAAAACCACTCCAGGATGGCTTAGGCGGGAATCGAACATACACGTTCTCAGGTCTGCCTCAAGAGGTTGAGTGTACCCCGTTTCAGTCCTCAGACCAGAAGTAAATCTCTTGGTATAACCGGGAACCAAACCCGGACCTCCGGCTTGACATCTAAGAATGCTAGCCACTGCACCACGAGGTAGACATTTGGAGTATGTGACCTATTAAATTGAAATATGACACCATCCCGGAATTATCCCGGAGTGAGTGTGTAAAAACAAGGGGAAATATTACACGATAGCCGTAAACAGCCATGTGCCCAAGGGGCATTAAGGGCTGAACTCCTCTGTAATGTGTTATTTTAGTGAATACATAAATACAAAACAGTGGATCAAGGAAGTCCAGAAGGATCGTGCAAAACACGATCTTCAGCAAGACACAAGAAATAATAGAAGTAGCTTCTGTTTGACCATGAACACCAGATCTTTCCTCACATCCATTACAGAGTTATTTATTGAGCGTACGGCTTTTAGTGCCGGGAGTGTCCGAGGATATGTTCGGCTCGCCTGAGTCTGTAGCTGCTTCCAGCGGACACCCTTAGGGTGAGCTACAAGTTCCGTTCAATTTCAAGTAGTTCAAACTTTCGCTACGAGATATCAATGATACCTAGTGGTGAACGTTAGAACTTTGATAGAGCGTTCCGACGAAATCTAACCTAACAATTTAGCTTCACACAAGTTTAGTCTGTGGAAGGTTGTTTTACATGCCTTAAATCTATGACATGGGACCGCCGGCTTTACTTCCCCTGCGATGGATGGCATAATGAAGGATTTTTAACGCTCTTAAAAAATCCGACGACTTCGGCTGGGTTTGAACCCGCTATCTTGGGCACAGCAGTTCAGCATGCTACCAACTACGCCACCGAAGCCGCTTTATCCATTACAGAGGCTCACCATAACGCGTCCAGGAAATGGTCGGAGAAACGTAAGATAGAGTTCAACAGGTAAATGAAAGAATAGTGAGCCGACAGAAAGACTCAAAGTATCAGCACGAAAGCAGCACCCAACCATGCAGCAAGAACACCACAAGTGGCAGGCAATAACTACGTATAACTGCCTCAGAACTAATTGACCCTTGTGAAAATCTAGTAGGAAGCTGAAGAGAGAGTCTGCTTTTCTCAGCCTGCTGGGTGCTGTCCGCTGCGTCACCCATCAGTCGTCAGAAGTACACTCTGTTCCCGCAGCAACTGTCACTCACTCACTCACTCACACGATAACAACCATTATTTATTTCACTCGTTACAAACTCTAATATAAAGGTGGCCATAATAATAATAGGTGATTAGAATAATTAAATGACACTAATACGTGTAATGGAATAATATTGTGACGAAAATATTATGACTATATAGTTCAGCACTGTACTGTTAATAATTAATCAACCATTCTTTCAGCGTGTTTGGTACGATGTGTTGTCAATAACAAGCACTGAGTTGCGCTCCAAATTAGGGATTAACTTTTCTTTTAACCAACGAATATAATATTCACTGTTCATATCTTTGTGGTAGTCCTCACTTCTTTTACGTGACTGGTAAATAAGTAGTACGTTGGGAACAACTGGCTGACTGTACCTCTCTGTTATACATCTGTCATAAGAAGCAGCCTTTCTTCCTTCGCCCCCTCTCGCCCCCTTCCCAACCCTCTTCTGCATTGCAAGCTGTCATTGAACTTGAGGTAGACCCGGTGGCCAGCTTCAGTTTCTCACTCACGGGCCAATTTGTTCCGAGGGACTTATACAGCTAAAAGTCACGAGCATTGTGGTCCATAGGTGGCCCAAACGACGGAAGTTGAAAAGTACGTTGTTCTAATGTGCACAATATACCAACTTGTGAGTACAATTAGGTAAGTTAAGTTGAGGAGAAATTTTGTTGAGGATATTGGATAATAAACATTTTCTATCTTTATCATCTAGGCTTTCAGGATGGAGCAATGTCGTGTATCGGTGATTGTTTCCTGACGTTTCGGCTGTCATTGCATCATTCGTAATCATGTGTACGGGTTGGTGACCAGTCACGAAAGCCTACGATAAAAATTGTCTCTCTTTGTCACTTTTCATTTTCCATCAAGATCTGTTAAATGGGAGTATTTTTTTAGCCTGTGTGTGCGTCCGTGTATGTGTACCCCCGCCTTAATAACATCTAAACGGATGAAGCGATTTCAATGAAACTTGGTAAGGTCATAGTACTCTCTCAGCTGACCCCGACCATGCCCTTCGAATTTTATTACGCCTCACCAATCAAACATGTAGGCTGTGCAAAATATTTCACCGGCATTCTATATCTCCGAAACTATTACCCATATCACCCTGATATTTTGTACGGTGATAAAGGGTACTTCTATACGTTCGCCTAAGTGACTTTCAAAAACCCGTTACATACAAAACGAGCATGGCGGCCAAGCGAAGTTGACAAATTTAAATAGACTTTTCTCGCGATTCAACCATCCGAATGCAGTGAAACTTGGTACAGAAAATGACTATACAAATTGCAATGCATTGGCATCTAATTTAGTTCAATTGTTTACATAAGTTCAAGATGGCGGCTGTGTGATATTTAAAATTACGTTATCATTTCTTGTGTTCTAATCAAGAGATAGAAATCAACGTTTGAATAATGAACGTACACAATAATCCTCATCTAATAGTACATAACTCTATGGCCTATATACAGGGTGTTTGAAAATAACTCCTTAGTTTTAATGTGTCATAGAATCTGTACAAAGTGACATGCACTATTCTAGTTTGTGGTGTGTGATTCATCAACTCTCCAAGTTTTGATTTTATCAGCAGGTTGTATCTCATGTAACCGTTGCAATTTTGTAGGGGCGCAACTTAAGTCATTTACGTACAACATCATACACAGTACCTTTAGGCACTCCTAATTGTAGACTACGTCTGACCAATGATTTCTTCGGACTCCGAACACTCGAAACACGGATCTATTCAACAACATATTCAGAAGTTCTCGATATACCTGGTTATTTTGCTTTTAAAACACTACCGGTTTCCTTGAAAGACTTTAGCCAATGATGGATAGTTTTTGCTGTAGGTAGTTCACCACCATACTGACGTATATAATTACGTTGCACTGTTATATCTGACTCAGCATTCACAAGCCAAGTAACACACTGCGCTTTCTGTTGCGGAGTACACATTGCTACTGAGTTGCCTCGCACTGCACTGCATGCACGCACGCCTGGACTGAACTGAGGGAACAGAGGATACAAACAGCACTGGGGCCATCTCAAGGTCAAGCAGACCTGCCAACTGCCGGGGAGCCAAACTTGGAGAGTTGATGAATCTCACACCACAAACTAGAATAGTGTATGTCACTTTGTACAGATTCTAGTACACATTAAATCTAGGGAGTTCTTTTTCAAACACCCTGTATATTAAAATCCAACATGACGACAATCCAAAATATTTAGACAGTTCTCAATATCTACTAATCTATGACAGCAATCAAACTGAAATTTTGCATGTGTATAGAGGCTATAAACATAAGCTCACATATGGGAAGTTCAATAACCTTGTGAGCACTAATCCAACATGGTGGCGACGCAAAATTTTAATATTCAAATGGACGTTTCTCGCGATTTAACCATACGAAGTTTGAAGTTTCAATAAAACACCTACACAATTATCTTCATGTAACAGTACATAACTCTGAAGCCATTATGAAAATCCAACATGGGGACCATCCGAAATATTTAGACGGTTCCCAATATCTACGGATCTATTACGGCAGTCAAACTGAAAAGGTGTATGTTGATAGAGGCAATTAATATAAGTAGGATATTTAATGAAAATTGGCTATTTAGTTCTTCACGGAACTACTTGTTTAAGGTTCTGGACATAGGACTGTTATCTATTTAAAATGTTATAGATAAACACCAAAGCCGATTGTACTAAGTCATGCTTCTTGGCAGAACCGGGTAGCTGCACTGTTCAAAGAACAAAAATTTGAATGACAGCGGCCATCCTGAATGCGAAATTTCCCAGAAAGTAAACAGGTTAGCTTATGCTGAGATTGTCTATCTCAAGATACTGCAGCTATATTTAATAGATCTTAGCCTAAAGTGTTTAAATTAGGCAGTAGATATTGAGTACAGGCACCGTGTGCCGTCACTCCGCTATGACGTCACCTTGAGTATGACTCTTCTACCACGCCTTCCTAGTAACTTACAGTAACTTACTCCTCGTAGTGTAGTTGTTGGCAACCAACCCATAGGCCCCGAGTGGTTTGATTCCATCTTCAGTCGAACATCTCGTGGTATAGTGGCTAGTGTTGTTGGCTGTCGTCCCCAGAGGTTCGGATTCGATCCCAGCTCTGCCAAGAAATTTAATCTGGTCTGAGTGCTGTAGCGGTGTACACTCAGTCTCGTAAGGCAGAAATGAGAAGAGGATTCCGGCCTCAACCATCTTAGTTAGTTAGTTATGGTTGTTTATAGGGGTGGAAAAGCGAGGTCATCTGCCCCTACAACCATCTGGGAAGTGGCTTTCCGTGGTTCCCCACATCTACTCCAGGCAAATACCGGGATGGTTCCTAACGTAAGGGCACGGTCGCTTCCTTCACAATCCTAGTCTCAATTACACCCACAATACCACAGATTATCAGTCAAAATTTCACCCACACACACCCAAGTATGCGGGACTAGGTGACCACGATGCCCAGGTCCATCAAATGAAACAACAACAACAACAATCATCCTCATTCAAGAAATTGAATTGTGGTTTGAGACTCTGGAACATAAAAGTCACCCAAATAGTCTTAATTTGGCAAGCTTGCACAGGCTAGTGATCTGCACGATGTTAGGCACCTTAAAACAAAAATGAAAATCATCATAATAATTTCTTCGTCACTGATGGGAAGTTGGTTGCTTAACGGAACAATTTGTTTCTCCAGAAAAATTGTACTGCAATACGCTTACGCTCACTCCAACAAGTGTATGATATATGCATCGTTCCTCACAACAACCCAATATTTGAATTGGGAATTTACATGGCGAATTAACTCCTCTTTACCTGGCCTGTGCGCTGACTCATGTTTAAATAAAATGCATTCAAAGCGCTTTGTGAATTATTTTATATCAGCATCAAGCGAAAAGCTCGGTGTTGAGTGATATTTATCGTGTAATTGTGAACCATTTAATTTACATTGGATTTGTAAAATTCCAAACTTCATTATGTGTTTATGTTTTGCTGGTCGTGTCTGATCACAGCGAGTACAGTTCAAATTTTTGAATAGGTAGTCTATGTATTCAATCGTTACATTGTATTAGTGTTAAAGCAAGAGAGCTTCTGATTTTACATACCTTTTAACCTTACGACCTTAAGACATGGAATCTCCTTTTTACGTAGGATCAAAACCATTCGAAGTGATTTGCATCAAGCCTCGCAATCTACAATGACACGGTTTTAGATGCATCAACTTCCAAATATGTTAATGAACAATTTATCGCTAAACCAGCACTCGAAGAATTTATGAATAAGGCACGTTCCTGTAAATGAAAATATTAAGGATATTCATTTCGTTCTGTGAATAACTAGCTATTGTATCCGGCGTTGCCCAGGAGTTGTCTTTATATGTTATAGTAAGATACAGCCAATATATTTCGCAGTATATTCATTTTGTCGCTAAGTGAGTTTAGAACTTAGTTCTCCTCGACTCTGATGTTACTCAAGTGTAATATTAACTCACTGTAAACCTAGTCGGTCGAAAAGTACCGTGGAATACAATAACGTAGCAGAGCATGGAACAACAGTAAAAAGGGATGTATATACACAATTCCTAGAGAACTCAGTCGCAAAATTACTTTCCTGATAGTGTTAATTTTTGTTTTAATGGGGAAATTAAGACGACTTATAGCAGTGTTCACATAGCTATCTCTATTATTTTTCAAATGTAGCAACTAACTACCCTCTTTTTAGGAAATCATATTTAAATTATTCAATGATTGGAAGATAAAGTCATCATTGTGCAGTCAAATATATTTATGATTTTTATTCCCGCACAAATTAGAGCCTCCGTGGCTTAGGCGGCAGCACGCCGGCCCCTTCACCGCTGGGTCCGTGGTTCAAATCCTGGCCACTCCATGTGAGATCTGTGCTAGACAAAACGGAGGTAGACAGGTTTTTCTCCGGGTACTCCGGTTTTCCCTGTCGAAATTTCATTCCAGCAACTCTCTCCACTATCATTTTATTTCATATGTCATTCATTTAATCATTGCCCCAGAGGAGTGCGACAGGCTTCGGCAGCCGGCACAGTTCATATCCTCGCCGCTAGATGGGGGCTTCATTCATTCCATTCCTGACCCGGTCGGAGACTGGAAGCAGGCTGTGGATTTTCATTCCCGCACAAATTACGTGAATAATGGCAAATGACTTATTCCTGTCCATAGGTCAGTGTGTACTATACTCGTAGCAGAATATTAAGACACAGTATTGCTGTATGAATTATTTACATTCATATGATCTCATTCACATCAAGTTAAAGTAAATTAAGCAATGTATAATCTGAACACATTGGACTTCTTTAGCCTCTAAAGTATTTCGTAAGATAAGAAATAAATTCTCTAAACTCAATCCTTAATAATCTCTAAATTGCTACAGTGGAATCCAATGTGATTAGAACTCATGGCAATTATAACATTATGTTATTCAATAACTTTAGTCAGCAAGCACTAAAATGGCTAATATAAATACATAAACATAGAAAAAAAATTGTGAACGATTAGTAGTTTATATTATTAACATCTTATGAACTGAATTAATAATTTAACATCTGGTTCCATTACAAATTAGCATACTTATAGATCAGTGTAATTACTAATTGCAATATAACGCGAAAAAGGCAAATACTATTCATAGAACAATCTGCAATATCACACAAAAGTAACTGTATTTCTGATTTGTAATAAAAAGAAAACAGCTTGTAGAGGTAAGCACTGTCAACAATAAAAATAATGCAGCATGAAGACATTATGATTAATAAAACATAAACATCAACATATCAGTAGTAGAACACACCTTAACGGTGTGTATATCACTTCAATTCTAGTAGATATTACATACAATATATTGCACGTGATACCTTTAGTCATAAGGTAAAGATTCAAAATCTTCGGTAACAGCAGCGGCATCGAGAGTATAAAATTAGACTCAAAATGTCACGTAGGTTTCTGGGCCCTAAATACTAAAAATTAAATAAAATTATACATGAAATGCAAAAATCATTTAGACGACCACGTGTATTAGCGGCTAACATTCTCGGCTTTCGTCTTGGAGGTCCGAGTTTGAATCCCGGATATGTCAAGAAATTTTAATTCTGGTCAGTGAGCTGGAATGGGCTACACTGTGTCTCCCGAGGAAAAACTTGGTAATTGTTTTCCGTCGTTTCCCACTTCTACTTGAAGCAAATACCAGGATTGTTCCTAACTGAAGGCCACAGCAACCTCATTTCCAATCCTCATTTTGAATTACAAAAAAATACTCTCACCTCTACAGCCATCACAGTAACACATGTTATCAGAAAAATTCCGTACACACTCAAGTTAATGGGGCTATATGACCATGATGTCACAAAGCCTCTAAATTAGTCAACAACAGAATCATTTAAGATTATGTAATCTTAATATTAAGTTTCGTGATGATATCTCCAACTGTTGTAACGTTACGCCACATGCAGCGTTAGGCAATGTATTTCTTTGTAAATTTCAATTCTCTACAACGATCCCTGTTAATAACATAAAAAACGTACTCAGATCTTCATGTCGTTCAGATTCCTAGGATTGAGTTTAGACAATTTATTTCTTATCTTACGAAATACTTTAGAGGCTAAGGAAGTCCAATGTGTTCAGAATCTAAACATCATATTTAACTGGGATTATACATTGGTTAATTTATTTTAACTTTATTTGAATGAGATCTTATGAATTTAATTAATTCTTACAGAAATACTGTTCCTTAATATTCTGCAACGAATATAGTACTGTTCTTATCATAGTTTGGATAGAAAATGGAGTATCATGGCCTGTTAAAGAGATAGATGGAAACCTGGTATTCATGTCTTGATTTACTGTTGCCGTGGAAATAATGGAGTGCCATGGCCTGTTACAGAGATGGATAGAAACCTGGTGATCATATCTTGAACTACTATTGCCATGGAGGAAATTTAGAAGAGTGATAGATAGATACTTGGTGTTCACGTCTTGAGCTACTTTTGCCATGGAAATGACCGGCCTTGTCATTCCATCATCAGTTAATTTTCTGACTTTATTAGCCTTTGCTTGAGTGCCAAAAGGCCGAAATCAGGAGAATGAGAAAGACTATCAAAAATTCATGCAGCCAGCGGTTTATTCTGGGTCCTGATCTATGTGTATGCAAAATTTGGTTTAGAGTGGTGGAACGGTGTAGATTTGTATGCATACAGATTTCACTTTTATATATTAGATTGTTACACTAGTTTTAAGAATTAGATGAAATTTGGCTGATAAAGATCACAATGAAAGGTTGAAACATGTACCTACGAGAGAATAGATATTCAAAATATAAATGGATGTTCTTAACTTTGTATTATTATTGTGAATAAATACGGAAAATATCAAACATTTCGTAACATGGTAAATGGTATTGCTTTTTATGCCTGATGATTCCAATTTTGGTCATGAAGATATGCCAGCAAATCAAGCTGTCTAGGACGTGCTTTGCCCTATAGCTAAACATACTGTAGTCTGTCCTCTTAGCCTATTTATTGCTGAGCCCCTCCCTTCATCAGGTTCTGTAGCTTTTAATTTTCAAAACGTTCAGTTTGTTCATGAACCACACAGCTACTACTATCCATAGTGCAGTGACTCATATTCGGCTTCAGGATATCTTTGAAGAGGGGTTTCTACATTCCAGCATTTCCTCTTCCATTATACAGCTGACCATACAGCATTTTATTGGATAGATAATCGTATTTCGCCAGGATAACGTGCCCCTCCACCGGAACAGAATATTCATGAGTAGAGATTCAACACCTGATTTGATTGCCCTCTGGGTTACGCCAGGTTTCTGACGAAGTTACTCCACTTGATGTGAAGAATCGATTTCAAGATTTTAAAAGGAAATTCGTATAATTTCCAGATGACACAGCGGTCTGGACACCAAGTTCCTGATGTTTGCATGAAAATTCGAGGAACAACGGCCTCATACACGGCCACTTTTTGTGTGAAACTGAAAGTCATGACAAAGGAAACACATTGACTCAATATTCCAAACGCAGCTTCTGGAGCTCCAGTAGGACACCGAAATTAATTTCAACACCCAGCTGATTATTTGACGCGACGGTGCTACCATGATACTTTGATTTCTCTAAGGACATCATTAGTAATTAATATTGTAACTTCCAAACGGTCAAGACAAAATCATTCCAATAACTGGAATATGTGAATAGTATCCTGAAATAATTTACACGTGATTAAGATTTATATATATATATTGTAACGGACTATTGAAAAAGAAGAAGAAGACGACATGTTTCGCTCGTCAAGCGAGCATCATCAGACCCTAATTAGCAAGACAAAGACGTCTCCAAAACAATACCAAACCTACAGTGAGACACACAGACAGTCTGTGCCCTCCAGAAAAAAAATACAAGATTACCCTTCAGAAAACTTAGTAAGAGTGGTAACTATTCCTGATAAGTATTAAGGCATTAAGCACCCGAAAAAATAACAATTTATTTTAATGTTGAAAAACTTAGAAATCTACAACGAATAGTTCGGTGAAGAACTAAACAGCCTATTTTTATATATCATTTTACCCTTTCACGAATTGATTGCCGGCGGTCGAGATGGGAACTATTCCTTGTTTACTTGTGTAACACGTCAGCTTGCTTCGTTGACAGGACAGTTGAGCGAGTAGGATATGACTCACCTCCAGTCGCCTCAGTTATCGCTTGACTGTCCGTGGTGACATGAACTCCTGTGACGCGCAATGCTGCTTAATCTTATGCGCAGAATGAACTCTTGTCATCGCTGTGTTCCCCGCTTCGTCCCGCGGGGCAGCTGCTACAATCAACAACAAACGCTGGCGCTGCCACGCTCAGCGGCAATCAAATCTTAAATGGGTAATACTTATGTTAATTGCCTCTATCAATATACAAAATTTCAGTTTGATTGCTGTCATAGGTTAGTAGATATTTAGAACCGTCTAAGTATTTTGGATGGTCGCCATGTTGAATTTTTGTATACGTAGGCCCAAGAGTTATGTACTATTAGAGGAAGATCATTGCATAGGTTCATTATTCAAACTTCAATCGCATGATTAGGACACAAGGAATAAAATAAATATTTTTAGCCTACTTTTCACATTTTGCAAAAATGAGAAAAAAGTAGACTTATGAGATCGGGCAAATGTCTGTCTGTCTGTCTGTCTGTCTGTCTGTCTGTCCTTCTGTCTGTCTGGCTGTGTGTGTGTCCCCCCCTATCAACTCCTGAACGGCTGCAGCAATCGAAACAAAATTTGGTAGGAGTAAAGATCTACACCTGAATATCTCACGGCCATATTTGAAAATGATGTCAGTGCTACCAACTGCTAAAAAATCGCAATTGAAATTTGAGCTCCATGTTGGATATCTTGGAAAGTATGAATGGGAGCTATTTCAAAATTGGCACACGTACAAACCATAATATTTCAGTTTAATTTCCAGGAGGCCAAACATGGCAGTGTTGCCAAAATGATTATAAGCCTCCTGATAAGTCCAATTTTTAAATGCATATAACTTCTACACTATCAATTGGAATTCAACCAAATTTCGTATGTTGTATGTGTACATAACCAGATATGACTGAGCGTATTCTTAAGACCTACCAGGGCTACCAACTGTTAATAAATGCTCCTAATTTATTTTATCCAAATACCAATATATCAGAAAGTATGCAAGCCGTCAGCTTTAAACTATGCACACGTATAGTACCTGACATTCTATATTAATTTGGAGTAACTTATATACGTCAGTGCTACCAACATGATTCTAAGCCTGCTGACAGGTCCAACTTTAAATACATGCAACTTCCATACTATCATTTGGATTTCAACCAAATTTCGTATGTGTTATGTGTACCATAACAGATATGACTATGCGTATTCTAAGGAGCAACCAGGGCTACCAACTGTTAATATGTGCTGTCCCTATTTTTGTTTCCCTAATATCAATATATCAGAAAGTATGCAAGCCAATAGCTCTAAAATTTGCACACGTATAGTACCTGGCATTCTAGACGAATTTGGAGTAACTAATATACGTCAGTGCTGCCAACATGATTCTAAACCTGCTGATAGGTCCAATTTTAAAATGCATGTAACTTCTATACTAACTAATGGATTTCATTCAAAATTGGCACAACAATAGATCATATTATTTCAGATTATTTCTGACCAATACATGCATGACATTGTTGCCAACATGATTTTACGCGCGCTGTTAGATCCAATGTTTAACTGCATGTAACGTCCATGCGATTCATTGGACTTCAACCAAATTTTGTATTTTGTACCTTAAGATATGGAACTAAGAATATATTCAGTCATCAGGGCTGCCAATTGTAGTGCTCTATTAGGATACATTATGCCAGGTATACAGTATTTCGAACTAATTGGAAATTTCGATATTAGCAACTTAATTTCGTCATTATTCTAGATAGGTTCATATTCTGTAGAATAATCATTGGCATGAAAAGTAGGCTGTATAGTTCTTAACGGAACTTCTTGTTAAAATTTCGCAAAGCCGCCATCTTGGGGATATGTAAACAATTGAACTAAATTATATGGCAGTGCATTACAATGCGTATAAACATATGCTGTACCATGTTTCAATGCGCTCGGATGGTTAAATCGCGTGAAAAGTCTATTACAATGTTTCAACTTCGCTTGGCCACCATGTTCGTTTTGTAGTTAACAGGTTTTTGAGTGTTACATAGGTGAACTTCTAGTAGTGCCCCTTATCACCGTACAACAGTTCAGGGTGATATCGATGATAATTTCTGAAATATGGAATGCCGGTGCAATATTTCGCACAGCCGCCACGTTGGATTGGTGAGTCGTAATAACATTTGAAGGGTCGGTCGGGGTCGGACAAAATAGTACTAGGTATGACCTTACAGAGTTTCATTGAAATCATTATGGGACACACACAGACACACACACACACATACACACACACACATACACACACACACATACACACACACGGACAAAAGGTGATCTCATAAGCCTAGTATTTCATAAATGAAATTAGGCTATAAACAGTCGTCCTACCCCAAACTATTCTATGAAAGTGTAGCTACTATTGTTGTGATACACTTAAGTTTTGAGCCCTAAAACTACAGTAGATTTTAAACTAATATGTGGATATGTACTACAAGTGCTCTGTTGTGACGATTAAAAGTTATAACTACAACATAAAATATTGTTTGTCTACTGCTGATGTATCCAAAAATCTCCTGTTGATACTTATCTGAAGTTGTGGGATGTGTAAAGGCTGCTCAGACAACCAGTTTGGGTGTAGGATTTAGTGAAATGTTTAAATAATAATTTGAGTTCTTTGAATTTGAGTAGCGTTCATAAAAGCATGTATCTCTTGAAAAGTTTTCAGATTATTAGTGTGAATACGCTTCTAGAGCAGCCTTACAAACAATCACTTTAATCTTATACCACACTGATTTGGACTTCGAATCTAGTACATGATAAATGGAGTGTGATTATATGAACCTTTTGTTCTTCTACAGAATCAGTTAGTATAACCACATCATCTACAAACACCAGCCGGTTAACAGTTTTATCCCAGTGGCTCGGGGTCTCTATAGATTGAAAATTCCTCCATCAATTCGGCACTTTCAGTAGATACTGCTTGCATTCTTCAATGCATAATTAAAATCGGCTGTTAAATTGATTGAAAAATATGTTGAAGCGAGAGCCCTTCCTTGTTTCACACCACAGCTGACTTTAAATAGCATACCGTTGACGGAGACCTTGCATTGCATCTATTCATGGAAGCTCCTTACAATCGCAAGAAACGTCGGGAACTGCCAATCTTCTGCAACACTATCCATAGAGCAATTTCAAGGACAACCAAAACACATGTATAGATCACGCTATTGTTTGAGGTTCTTCTTCTCCAATTGATGCAGCCAGGACACGGTATTAACAGTACCACCATTCCTGCGTGAGCTGTTTTGGATAGCTGGAACTATTATTTCACCAAGTCTTTGTAATAGGTTGAACATATCTCTGGCGAAGATTTCTCCAAACACGCCGAACAAAGATATAGCACGCTATGAATTACAGTCAGTTCAGTTGTTAATAGTTTTCAATATACCAATGTACTAACAAGAAAACATAGTGGGTATGAACTACCTGTTTTTAATGAAAGTTGTTACACATGTCGATCACATAGTAAGGAAGTCATCTGTTGTAATACTCGTATTTCACTCCCCAATTCTCTAGAAAGGCCAAAATGATACACGTTTAAACTCAGGCGGGAGAAGTAGAGTGCTCTGAGCTCCTCCGTACTCTTTGATCAATTAATTTACATTCCGCATCCATTTACTTCAATGTGTATGCGGATTTTGTTTACAGTATACCGACATCAAAAGGCCATTGGAAAACTGTTTTATGTTTGGGAATCTCGCAGTCTCTGTGAAAAGTCACAGATTGAGCGTTTTGTGATGTCTCAAATGTTCACTGTACGTAGAAATTGTTTTACCTATGGTTTTACCTTCATTTTGACGTCTCGATGATTTCATCAGATCCGTGTGTACAGGAGGCCATGAATCACGTGCAACATAAAACGACCACGGTACGCCATCTTGCTCTAGCTATGCTTCTGAGGTAAGCAGGTGTAGTGAAGCGATTGGTTGGATATGACATAGGAGAATTTGTCCAGGCTCCATGCCTCCTACACGTATATAAGCTCACGCAACATTTCCCTCTCTGAAGAGATACTAGGTGAATTTGGAGTTAAAATGCCATCATATGTTCTTCGTTGAATCCTAATAAACAATGGAATATATTTTGCATAAACTTAAAACAATATATATAACGCATCATATCTCAGAAATTTAGCAGATCCATCTTAGTAGATAGAGAAGCATAATGAAAGATCAAAGGGACATTGTGCCCATCATACTCGTGTAAGGAGTAAGTATGGCAACCCATATTACTGCTGTGTCTGTATTAGTGGATGTAAATTGTTGGATACTTTCTCAGTACTACACTCTGGCAGCAGTAGCATTTTGATTACTGTTAACTGAGTGTGAGGCACGCAGCGATTACGTGTTACAGGAATGGACCTGTCCAGAGAACATACCGTATGGTGTAGTGTGAATCACATGAAACTTATTAAACTTGCCATGCATTTCACTCCTCATACTGCTGAAATTCGGTGAGTGAGAATGTAACCCACGTTCCAAGAAGTGGTTATTCACGATCGCATTAATAACAAGGCGACTTTAACTTATTACAATGATTTTTAGCCTACTTTTCTCATTTTCCAAAAATGAGGAAAAAGTAGACTTATGAGACTCAGCAATTCTTCTAGGTTTTGTAATGGTTTTAGCTAGCCCACACTGTTGGGAGAGAAATGTAACTGTTTACCTTTGCCTGATCTATGTTGTTTTAATGGGCGCCAAGACCTCAATGCAATGTTGAAATCTAAATTTGTATTTAACAACGTCTAGCTCTGGCAGAACACCTTCAAGACTCTATTCACTCAGATCGTGGTATGATTTGATCATTAACCCAACAAACAATTGTATCAGGAGAAGGAATTGGTCTATATCTAATGCTACCTACTGAAAGCAAAGATTGCATTGTAAAAGAAATGAATTTATTATATAAAACAAGTATAGCAAAATTTATAATAATAATAAGTACCAAATTTAAATTGGAGCGCTGTGATTTGAATATTACCGATAGAAAATTACGTGAAAACGGAGTCTGATAAATTGATTTTACTCTTATTTCCAAGCTATGAAGTTACTGAATTATGAAATATAAAACAAAGAAAAATGAGAAATTGCGTATTTCTGCGTCATTAGCGCTTACCCCTGGAAATTGCCAAAGCATTTCCCTCGTTCTTGATGATGCTGTGTGCTTCCCACAGTCTCCTGGACGTCGTCATCTCCGTCGAAATTTGATGATATTCTGGTAGATTAGATAATTCTATGGTCCGTACATCGGACCCAAACTCTCGTAAAACCGCACTGGTTACGTTTTACAAAAGTTCGTCGCTAACTCCACTGAACATCGGAGCGTCACGCACTTGCGACCGTACACTGCAAGTTCTACACAGATTGTCCGCGTTTCACGGCGCGTCGAACGTTATATGCACACGTTGGCTCCCCACCATGGTACCGTCTTCCAGCTTACGTTGTCTCCGCTGATTGGCTGAGCACGCCGCCACTTCCCCTCCTCCGGTTCATTACACTCCGCGGGCGAGAGGGAGAAGTCGTTTTCCGTTTCAACAATTCGCCTCTTCTAGACCTTGCGACCCAGGATTGCGTCACGCTTCTCGACAGGAATCAGCTTGTATTAGAATTCCCAGTGAGTCATGTCTCTCAAATACCCTAACTGACAAAACTCCGTAAAATTCCGTAATCAGATAATTTTCTATGATATCGTCGTTCGTAATAATTTGCTTGTTAGCGTTTTCTAAGACATAGAAAACCTATCTGAATGCTAATAATTTTTATAAAATGCTCCGAAAATACCTTAATAATAATTATAATAAATTAATAATAATAATAAATTAACATGAAAAATTCTCTTGGCTGAACAATTTGCCGCGTAAATAAATATAGAATGGCTTCCTACTGACTTATGCCAGTTGCATAAAACCCCTCGAAAAACACGTTACAGTTTGTGCCGTGTCTTGTGTGGGGTTTCGCCTAGGACACCAAGCTGGCTCATCGGCAGGCTCTTGGTGTCCCCGCCCGGACCCCCACAGGAGTAACGAACTGCGCGCCACCTCCCTTTATATTAGGTGCAACTGCACCACTCGACTGCGAAAACTAAAAGCTCAAGCAGCCGTAACCTCCCTATGAAGGCTTCCAAAAACATGGTATATTGGCTTTCACGGCCGGTGAATTAAAACTCAGCAATTCTTCTAGGTTTGTGCCGTGTCTTGTGTGGGGTTTCACCTATGACACCAAGCTGGCTCATCGGCGGGCTCTTGGTGTCCCCGCCCGGACCCCCACAGGAGTAACGAACTGCGCGCCACCTCCCTTTATATTAGGTGCAACTGCACCACTCGACTGCGAAAACTAAAAGCTCAAGCAGCCGTAACCTCCCTATGAAGGCTTCCAAAAAGATGGTATATTGGCTTTCACGGCCGGTGAATTAAAACTCAGCAATTCTCCTAGGTTTGTGCCGTGTCTTGTGTGGGGTTTCGCCTAGGACACCAAGCTGGCTCATCGGCGGGCTCTTGGTGTCCCCGCCCTGTCCCCCACAGGAGTAACGAACTGCGCGCCACCTCCCTTTATATTAGGTGCAACTGGACACCAAGAGCCCGCCGATGAGCCAGCTTGGTGTCCTAGGCGAAACCCCACACAAGGCATGGCGCAAACCTAGAAGAATTGCTGAGTTTTAATTCACCGGCCGTGAAAGCCAATATACTATCTTTTTGGAAGCCTTCATAGGGAGGTTACGGCTGCTTGAGCTTTTAGTTTTCGCAGTCGAGTGGTGCAGTTGCACCTAATATAAAGGGAGGTGGCGCGCAGTTCGTTACTCCTGTGGGGGTCCGGGCGGGGACACCAAGAGCCCGCCGATGAGCCAGCTTGGTGTCCTAGGCGAAACCCCACACAAGACACGGCACAAACCTAGAAGAATTGCTGAGTTTTAATTCACCGGCCGTGAAAGCCAATATACCATCTTTTTGGAAGCCTTCATAGGGAGGTTAAGGCTGCTTGAGCTTTTAGTTCTCGCAGTCAAGAGGTGCAGTTGCACCTAATATAAAGGGAGGTGGCGCGCAGTTCGTTACTCCTGTGGGGGTCCGGGCGGGGACACCAAGAGCCCGCCGATGAGCCAGCTTGGTGTCCTAGGCGAAACCCCACACAAGACACGGCACAAACCTAGAAGAATTGCTGAGTTTTAATTCACCGGCCGTGAAAGCCAATATACCATCTTTTTGGAAGCCTTCATAGGGAGGTTAAGGCTGCTTGAGCTTTTAGTTCTCGCAGTCAAGAGGTGCAGTTGCACCTAATATAAAGGGAGGTGGCGCGCAGTTCGTTACTCCTGTGGGGGTCCGGGCGGGGACACCAAGAGCCCGCCGATGAGCCAGCTTGTTGTCCTAGGCGAAACCCCACACAAGACACGGCACAAACCAAGAAGAATTGCTGAGTTTTAATTCACCGGCCGTGAAAGCCAATATACCATCTTTTTAGAAACCCGGCCGAAGCCGTCGGGTTTTTTAAGAGCGTTAAAAATCCCTCAGTATGCCTTCCTTCGGAGGGGAAGTAAAGCCGGCGGTCCCATGTCATAGATTTATGGCATGTTAAAGATCTTTCCACTAATTACACCTGTGTGAAACTAAATTGGATAGGTTGAGAATGTAAACAACGCTCTTAGGTTGCTACGTTCGTTGCCAAGAGCCGACTGCGGTGGCGTCTAGTAGCTAGTTCTGAACTAGGCCTAGTAGTCGTTGACGGTGGCGTTTGGCGCCAAAAGTAAGAACTATTTGAAAATTCAAAGTTGCAGTCCCTACTTGAATTAAAAAAAACAGATACACACACTAATACAGTCATCACAATTAACACCGGTTATCAGACAGATTCTACACACACCCAAAGTACACGGGGATACATGACCGCGTTTTCGCAGCCCCTAAACTAAGGAACCAACCAACCAACCAACCAACCATCTTTTTAGACTTATGAGATTGATCCGGGAAAATGTGTGTTTGTCTGTCTGTCCTTCTGTATGTCTGTCTGTCTGTCTGTGTGTCCCCCCTATCAACTCCTAAACGGCAGCAGCTATCGAAACCAAATTTGGTAAGAGTAAAGATCTATACCTGAATATCTCACAGCCATATTTGAAATTTCTGAAAAATCGCAATTGAAATTTGAGCTCTATATTGGATATCTCTGAAGTTATGCATGCGAACTATTCCAAAATTGGCTCACTTAGAGATAATAACATTCCAGATAAACTTCCAGAAGTCCATACATGCCAGTGTTGCCAACATGATTCTAAGCATGCCGATAGGTCGAATTTGTAAATGCATGTAACTTCTATACTATCGACTGGATTTCAACCAAATGTCGTATGTACTATGTGTACTACAACAGATATGACAGAACGTATTCTAAGGAGCCACCAGGGCTGCCAAATGTTAATATATACTCTCTCTATGTTTTAAACCTAATATCAATATATCAGAAAGTATGCAAGCCAACATCAGTGCTGCCAACACGATTCTAAGCCTGATAATAGGTCCAGTTTTTAAATGCATATAACTTCTATACTAAAAATGGATTTCAACTAAATTTCCTATGTGCTTTGTGTACCATAACAGTTATGACTAAGCATGTTCGTAAGAACCAGCAGAGCTGCCAAATGTCAATAATGCTCTCTCTATTTGTTTAATCCTAATATCAATATATCAGAAAGTATGCAAGCCATCAGCTCTAAACTTTGCACACGTATAGTACCTGACATTCTAGAATAATTTGGAGTAAATAATATACCTCAGTGCTGCCAACATGATTCTAAGCTTTCTGATAGTTGGAATTTTTAATTACATGTAACTTCTATAGTAACAAATGGATTTTTATCAAAAATTGGCACTATAATAGATCGTAATATTTCAGATTTATTGAGCATCTCATACATGACATTGTTCCTAACATGATATTACGCGCACTGATAAATCAAATATCAAACAGCATGTCACGTCCGTACTATCCATTAGACTTCAACCAAATTTTGTATGTGCATTCTATACCCTAAGAGATTGAACTAAGCATATTCAGAGTCACCAGGGCTGCCAACTACAGTAATTTACTCTATTATGCTACACTATTTCAGGTGTATTTCAAACTGCCGTACTTAGAAATGTTAGCATTACCAACTTGATTTCGTCATTGTTCTAGATAGGTCTATATGGATTGGCATGAATCTTAAATTTTAGGAAAAGTAGGCTCTACAGTTCGTCACTGAACTACTTGTTTATAATGGGTTTAAGAAACACAGTAGGCCTGTACATATTCGAACATCGAATCATTGGATTTATTCAAATTGCCTGAATAATGTTGAATATTAATATTAGATTCGAACGTACGAATAGTTCGACTATTCCACTTATTCGCACATTTGAATATCCGAAGTATTCAAACATTCGAATATTCGAATTTCCGACCTATCGCATTAGTGAAATAACCTGGCTGTTCAGAGATTCGACGGACGGGCCTAATTATTCAAAAACAAAGAAAGCAGAAAGAAAGAAAAAAGAAAGAAAGAAAGAAAGAAAGAAAGAAAGAAGAGAGAATGACAGAAAGAAAGAAAGAAAGAAAGAGAAAGAACAAGTGATGCGTGTTTTGAGTTATATTTAATTTTAAGGAACTATCAGGCTGAAAGGGGAAGGAGTAACACAAACCCGACCCCTCGGATTCGCCCCTGCTTCATATAATTCGTCACGTGGACATATTTCTTGACAAAAATTGATGTTCATTTCGGGTAGGTACTTATCATCTTCGAGTAATTCAAATATTTTAATAATCCGCTATTCAAAATATTCGAGTACGGTATTTCGAAAGTTAGAATTGTTACGTGCAAGGGCCCGTCCCAACGTTTCAAACATGTATCTACCCCTGGATGGAATTCATGACATTTTGAATCGACCGCCTGGTGACTTGATTCCGTTTGTGAACACGAGATAGCAGCTGCTGTCGGACTTCGGGGTGTCTTCACGTGGTTCCTTCTTCTCCAATAGAGTGTGTTGGTTGTGCCTTATTAAACTCATCCTATTCCAGTCATGTTTGAGGGCATTTATTATATTCTACGTCATGAAACAAAGGACTGTGTATTCATGATACCGCCAAATTATTTACTTAATAATGACATTGTTGATTGATGTGTCAAGCCTTGATTGGACGATAAATATTTACATGAATGCAGTTCGGGATCTGACGCGCGATTCTCCGCCATCTTGTGGAGTTAATGGTCTGTCGTCTAAGAAGCAACTTGCCAGCTGGTGTGACAGAGTATCTCTTCGTGGGCTAGGGGCATTGGCCCCCAGCTTTTACCAAAAATGAATACAAATTCAAGAAAAGAAACCGCCTGTGCTACATAAGAATTTGATTTCTTCCTTTCGCCTGGAAGATGAAAGTGATATAGAATCGCTTCTCGATGCAGATCAGTGCTTGTGATGCCAAAACGAAGCATGTGCTGGGTGGGCCATTTTCAAGGCAATTTAATGCCGTATTATATTTTATTTATATTGTGTGTTAATTATTTTATTATCATTGTGTCTCCACTGAGAAGGATGTAAGGTACGTTGCATTATACATTTATATTTATTATTGTTATGGAGCTCCGATATCGTCTTATAGTAATGTTTTAATTCTGTACCTTATTTTGTTTTATAGGCCTAATATTTCTGTTTGTCAACGTTACCTGATATTAAAAAAAATGTTATTGTTTTCTTCGTACCTTCTGGAGACACATTTCTAAGTTTATTTTACGTTTTAAATTATTATTTATTTTCCTTTGGCAATCTTGGGATTGGCATATTATTTATCTGATTTACGATCCGTGGCTCCGCCCTCATGTTAATAGTGTTTAGACGTAATTGTTTTCCTCCGTTCTTTTCTTTCTGCTGATTTTAAAATTTAGTTTTGCTATATTTGTTTGCCGTAATTCGATCGGACATGCGGTCTCCTGTTTTTAGTGGCCATGTTTGTTTTGTTTTGCCGAAATGCATTCTGGTCTCGAGGTCAGTCTCTTGGCGCCGACCGCGAAACTCAAACGTGTTGTGGTGTTAGCTTAATATTTTTTAATTTAATCTTGTTGGTTTAACTTTGTGTTTTTGGTAAATGTTCCTGTGTTTTTCTCCGTCATGCAAATTATTGAATTATTTTCTGATCCTATTTTATTTGGTTAATTTAATTTTTAATTTCTCGTTTCATCGTGGCCTGGATCTCCGCATGTCGGATCGGTATTGCATTCCCTTGTAAATTATCAAGCCCTTTCTCATTTAATCATGCCTGTAATTTTATTTTAATCTTTGGGCTTTATAACATTTTAATTTTTAATTTAATTCTTGTCCTTTTTTGCTTTGCTTTATAGCAAGCATGTTCTGTTTCTGGTGGAGGTGCTCCTTTAAATTTTAACATTAAATTTTTATTTTAATTTTTAAGCAGCTGTTGTGGCATTATTTCGTCGGCAGCAGTTCTGTCGGTTATTGGGGGGGGGGGGGGGTGTCTGTGGAATAGCCTGTGCGTTCCCCTTCTCCATCCACCGCTGGCCGTCCACGTGGCATTTTGGTAGCAGACCGAGCTTGAGTTCGCTTCCGTAACTATCCCCTCCTCTATACCCGCAGGCTCGTTTTATGAACCCTTCTAGTGCTGATGGGGCGGTTGTTGGTGGGATCTTGTCATGCCAGTGCACTTGATATTATGTAAAGCTAATCCTTGTCGTTTGTTTTATTTCATGTTTGCCTCTGAATATCCATGTGGTGAGATAACAGTGACCTGTTCAAAGCGAGGTGTTTGCTGCTGTATTTTATCCTGTTTGTATGCAGCATCCCCACTGAAAAAGAAGCTCGGTGAGTGACTGACATGTGTTCTTGGCATGGGAAATGTGGATTTATTAATATTCTAATAGCCTACATACTACGAGTGCAGGCATCCTGGAGCCCTGTCGGAAGCTGTTCGCCATGTGCTTTGTGGAAATTTGTGTAATTTAGCTTCCTGTTCTCGAGCCAAGCTGGCGGTGACGTATGCAGTTCTGGTCAGCATTGTGCATGATCTTGTATTATAGGTGGTGGCTGTGTTCGAGTGTCAAACTAATCTGTGGTGTTGGTAATTGGTAGTTACCGCATTGTTGTGAAAGTGTAAACTGTCCTTGTAATTCCTAAAATTTGTTTCCTTCTATATTGTCTGTCTGCATTCTGTGTTTTTTTAAATGGCCGACAACAATAGTGTTTTCGATTTAATTGACTTAAGAGATAACCTTGTGAATTTGGAGAGTTCTTCTGGGGTTGAACGTGAATCCCCTCTGTTTACTAGGTCTGAGGTTTTGGGATCGATTACTAGTAGTAGTTTGCCTGCCCCTCTGTTGCCTGCTTCTGGCTCGTCCAGACCTCTTAACCCTGCATACGGTCATTCTTCTCATGTTAGGTCACCTAATGATTTCCTGGGTCCTGCCGACCCATTGCATCCCGGTTCCTTCTCTAGTAATGTAAATGTTTTGTCTCCTGTAGAGGGTGTGCGAGCGAGCTACCCTGGTAACAATGTCTCTTTTCCAAATGCTACATTCTCGCCTACCGTTAATTATTGGTTGATTCCTCATCCTATTTCTGGTTTCTTAACTAAGTTAAAGAGTTTCAACCTAGATGACGTTACCCAAGTGGTCCTATTTTTAAAACAAGTGGTCGAATAGGGTAACCATGCCTCGATTTTTGGGATGTCGGAAATTCAGATTTTTCAACTTTTGTATCCTGTTGCATCCGGTATGCTGCGCGATAATCTAATTGAAGCTATCCACCTCCGCATGACCTTAGCCATGTTCATTAGGGAAGTGTTGTGGTTTTTTGTCCCTGCGAGTGCCCTTAGTGCTCTCGAGCAAAGGTTTTTGTATCGTGTCCAAAGGTTGGACGAGTCACTTAGCGACTATGTCAGTGACATCAAGGTATATTCCCAGGTATTTGCATCCCCTTTAACTGAACGACAGTTGGTGTCATCGATTGTAAAAGGGTTTTCGCCTCAATATAGGTCATACATGACGATGTGTACCAGGCCTTCGTCATTTGTCGACCTGAAACAGGTCGTTATAGAGGCTATGGCTGTGAAACATGCAGATTCCCTTCGTGTAGCTAATGTTCCCCCTCCTTCCTTGATGTCTCGTCCCCCGCCTAAGGTTATGTTCCACCCAAGACCCAATATTAAGTGCCACACGTGCGGTGGCGTGGGACATGTCAAGAAGGTGTGTCCGAGTAACCAGGTTGTGTATCGCCAATGACGGGATGTTGTGGAGACCAACTCGGGTGTTACTTCTAAGGATATTTCTGTGCATGTGAATTTGGGAAAACCCTGTGAAGTTTCTGGTCGCCCTACCAATGAAAGTCTTGATAACTCGTTGAAAACTAAATCTTCACGTGCTAATTCTGCTTATGTCGCTGACCTACCTAACCTGTCGGTGAGCAATGTCGTGGCAAGTCAGCCTAATTCTAAACATAATGTGAAACCTGTGGTGCGGGTGTCCTCGTCATCTACTTGTAATCGTTTTAGACTGAGTAATGATTTTGGAATTTCTCCTGTGGCTAAAGGAATATCCCCGTTTATTGAAATTTGTGTTAATGAACGGAGCCCGTTTCTGCATTGCTTGATTCTGGTAGTGTCGCATCCTTTATAAGCGAGGACTGGTTTTTATCTATGAAGAGTGTTTGCAAATTACCTGAGTTAGAGCCGAACAATGAATCTTTTAATTCGGCAAATTGTTCAAACTTAAATATTTTGGGTAGTATGACAGTCAAAATCCATATTCTAAATTTTTCTTGGAAATTTAAATTTTTTGTTGCCAGAAATCTTTCTTGTTCTGTGGTCATTGGAGCTAATTGCATGTCACACGTTGGTATGCTTCTTGATTTTGGTGCTCGCAACTTATGGTTTAAGTTTAATCCGCAGAGTAAATTATCATTTAACCCGGTTTTATCTTCTCCTGCTGTCAATTCTGTTAGTGAACCTGTGACTATTGAGGATCTCGATCTAGAAAATGTAACGAGTCTTCAAAAGGATGCCATTAAGAGGTTATGTCAGGAGTATAGTGATGTATTTACGGACAAGTTGGGTGTAACCCATTTGATGGAATACAAGATTGAGCTAACCGATTCTGTGCCGGTGCGTTCCAGCCCGTATCGCCTTGCCCCGCCCAAGATGGCTGAACTTCGTAAGATTATCGATAAGATGTTAGAAGAAGGTGTAATCCAACCCTCTATCTCTGCCTACTCATCCCCTGTATTTCTTGTGCCAAAACCTAACGGTGGTTTTCGGCCGGTGGTCGACTATAGGGCTCTTAATCAAAAAGTTGTTTTGCAGTCCATCCCTTTGCCGGACCTTCATACTTGTTTTAGTTGGTTTCGCAACGCGAAGGTGTTCACGATCCTCGATTTAAATTCTTCTTACTTCCAAATTCCCCTCTCTCCAGAATCCAGGCATGTTACTGCTTTTTCCACTGACTGGAACCTGTTTGAGTATGCCCGTGTCCCGTTTGGCCTATCCACCGGAGCCGCTGTGTTGAGCAGACTTCTAAACAAGGTGTTTTCAGAAATTAAATTCAAGTTTGTGTACCACCACCTTGACGATGTGGTGATCTATTCTGAGTCCTTCGAGGAACACGTTGATCATCTGAAGGTTGTACTTGATCGGTTGCGTGACGCTGGCCTTACCGTCAAATTGTCCAAGGTTTCCTTTGCCAAGCCCAAAATTTCCTTTTTGGGACATATTGTTTCCGAATCTGGTATCTCCGTGGACCAGTCTCGTACTCAGGCCATCAGCGATTTTAAACCACCCAAGAACGCCAAGGGTGTTGCTCGTTATATTGGTATGGTGAACTTCTTCCGTAAGTTCATCAGTAACTTTGCCGACCGTGCTGCTCCTCTAAATCAATTACGCAAAAAGGCTGTGAAGTTTGAGTGGGGTCCCTCTCAGCAGGCAGCCTTCGAAGATCTTAAGCTTGTGCTCTCTAACGCCCCTGTGTTAGCCATTCCGGATTTTGGGAAGCAGTTCATTGTGCAGACTGATGCGTCTGGTCGTGGTGTTGGTTGTGTCCTACTGCAAGAATCTGATCTGGGTAGGCAACCCATTGCATACGCTTCTCGTACCTTAACGGACGCAGAGAGGAAGTATTCCATATACGAACTTGAGGGTTTAGCTGTGTTGTTCGCTCTAGAAAAATTCCGTATGTATCTTGAGCACACTAAGTTTCTCCTTGAGACCGATAACCAAGCCTTGAGCTGGGTCTTAGGGAAACCCCGTAAAACTGGTAGGATTGCCAGATGGGCAACTAGGATTCTGTCATTCCAGTTCACTGTCCAACATATTCGTGGGTCCAAAAATGCGGTAGCTGATTCATTAAGCCGCATGTACGAGGAAACAGCTGAAGAGGATATTCAAGAATGTGAACCCGTAAACCTTGTATCTGCTGTAAATTGTGTCAATGTCGTTCTTAGCAATTCCCCTGTGCTTTTTGAAGATGTGAGACGATTCCAGAAAGAAGACCCCTCCTTATCTAGCCTAATTGACCGAATCAATTCTGGTGAAGTGATCAAGCCCTACTCTCTGAAGGACGGTGTATTGTGTTGTTCGTCTCGTCATGACCGTCTACCTAAAATTGTGCTCCCGTCAGTCCTCATTCCGGAAATTTTTCGTTACTACCACGAATCTCCTATTGGTGGCCACCTAGGAGTATTCAAGACCCGAGCTAAAATCAGACAGTTTTTCATTTCGCAAAGTATGGATGGCGACATCAGGAGGCTCATTAGGAATTGTGCTGCATGTAGTATTAGCAAACCTCCGGTTTCTACTAAGGTTGGCCTGTTGTCATCTGAACCGGCATCTAGACCCATGGAGAGGCTTTTTATCCACCATGTTGGGCCGTTCCCTCGCTCTGGTCGGGGAAACCAATTTGCGCTTGTTTGCACAGACGGTTTCACCCGGTTTAGTTGGATTTTCCCCACCAGACAGGCTACGACCAGTTCCGTCGTAAAGTGTCTTAATTCCATCTTTTCGGCCATGTCAGTTCCTGGTATCAGATAATGCCAAGTGCTTTGTATCTCATCAGTTCCGCCAATTCTTATTTGATTATGCTATTTCTCATGTAACAACCACTCCCTATTTTCCTAACCCGTCTCTCGCTGAGCGAGTCAATCGTAATCTCCGTTCTGCTCTGATTGCTTTCCACCACGACGACCATTCCAAGTGGGATTCTAATTTGCATTGGCTCAATTTTGCTTTCAACACCGCCGTGCATGAGAGCACGCAAGCCACCCCTTTTTCGTTAATGTTTTCCTTTATGGCTAATTCTCCGTTGTCTAACCTGTGGAACCTGCACGATCTCCTTCCAGACAGTTTCACGCCCGAGGATATGAGGGCGAAATTCGACAAGGCTAGAGAGAATATTAAGGTATCACATGACCAACTTGCCAGGCGACACAATGCCTGTCGCAAGCCGACTGATTTGGAAATTGGAGATGTTGTGTACGTCCGCAATTTCGAGCCCAAGGGCGTCAGTAATCTAGTTTCAAGCAAGTTGACCCCTCGTTTCAAGGGCCCATGTTATGCAGAGGCATTCCTGAATCCCGTTACTCTGCTTATTAGAAACCCCAAAGCAAAGAAAATTTCCAGAGTGCATCTGTCGCACATTAAACGAGGTGGAGAGGTTTCTAATGAGGAAATACTACCATAAATTTTGTAAACTGATTTTGTATAATGTAGAGTATCCCTAACCTTCATTGAAGCCTTCAAGCATCTGTTCCTTCTGGAATTTTGAACTGGATATGAAAACTCTGCTGGGATACAAACTGTAACTGTTGGGTAATTCCCATTTTATGGTATATTGTAATATTGAAACTAAATGTTGATGTTTTCATTGAAGATGCGAGTATGTAAGTTGGACTCGGTGGGAGACATAACTCATGGTAAAATTTATATACATGTTTCTTTGGGAGTTTAAGTGGTCATTCCTCTACCGTAGTTCCTTCTAAATGTATAGTCGTTTAACTCATGTCATCTTGAAAGTTACTTCTAGTCTGTAAAAAGGTAAATTTGTAAATGAAATTTTGTAAACACGGATCTAGGGCATGGTCAGAAATATTTTCTTCATTTAAATTCTACTTTGTTTCTCTTTTGTAAAATATGTTAAGAAGTTGTAAATTCTGTAAACCTTTTGTGAAATTAGATTAACTTCTATTTTGTAAATGGCTGGCCACGCGTCGCATGATATATGGCACATTGCTTCCACCTACGTCGTTTAAAGCGAACCACATTGGACTTATTAAAAAAAATTACCTAACGTGTCTCGGACTATGAAAGCACTGCTGGTGCTGGTGTTCTGCGTTTCTGAAGACTGATGGACACAGTGATGCTGTTGACTAAGTGGTTTGCGAGGTGATCAATTATCCCATCACTGATAATCTGGCCCTGCACTCTTCCTAACCAAAACGATGCGGTTTCATCCATCAATTGGATCTAACTGGTGAACATTATCTTCTGGAAACATGCTTGGTGAATCGACTAGTTAAGGAGTTCTGCCTATGCCTAGGCATATTCGTGAACGGTGTTCACGCTTAAGGGAGGGAGACTGTTACGTGCAAGAGCCCGTCCCAACGTTTCAAACATGTATCTACCCCTGGATGGAATTCATGACATTTTGAATCGACCGCCTGGTGACTTGATTCCGTTTGTAAACACGAGATAGCAGCTGCTGTCGGACTTCGGGGTGTCTTCACGTGGTTCCTTCTTCTCCAATAGAGTGTGTAGGTTGTGCCCTATTAAATTCATCCTATTCCAGTCATGTTTGAGGGCATTTATTATATTCTACGTCATGAAACAAAGGACTGTGTATTCATGATACCGCCAAATTATTTACTTAATAATGACATTGTTGATTGATGTGTCAAGCCTTGATTGGACGATAAATATTTACATGAATGCAGTTCGGGATCTGACGCGCGATTCTCCGCCATCTTGTGGAGTTAATGGTCTGTCGTCTAAGAAGCAACTTGCCAGCTGGTGTGACAGAGTATCTCTTCGTGGGCTAGGGGCATTGGCCCCCAGCTTTTACCAAAAATGAATACAAATTCAAGAAAAGAAACCGCCTGTGCTACATAAGAATTTGATTTCTTCCTTTCGCCTGGAAGATGAAAGTGATATAGAATCGCTTCTCGATGCAGATCAGTGCTTGTGATGCCAAAACGAAGCATCTGCTGGGTGGGCCATTTTCAAGGCAATTTAATGCCGTATTATATTTTATTTATATTGTGTGTTGATTATTTTATTTTCATTGTGTCTCCACTGAGAAGGATGTAAGGTACGTTGCATTATACATTTATATTTATTATTGTTATGGAGCTCCGATATCGTTTTATAGTAATGTTTTAATTCTGTACCTTATTTTGTTTTATAGGCCTAATATTTCTGTTTGTCAACGTTACCTGATATAAAAAAATGTTATTGTTTTCTTCGTACCTTCTGGAGACACATTTCTAAGTTTATTTTACGTTTTAAATTATTATTTATTTTCCTTTGGCAATCTTGGGATTGACATATTATTTATCTGATTTACGATCCGTGGCTCCGCCCTCATGTTAATAGTGTTTAGACGTAATTGTTTTCCTCCGTTCTTTTCTTTCTGCTGATTTTAAAATTTAGTTTTGCTATATTTGTTTGCCGTAATTCGATCGGACATGCGGTCTCCTGTTTTAGTGGCCATGTTTGTTTTGTTTTGCCGAAATGCATTCTGGTCTCGAGGTCAGTCTCTTGGCGCCGACCGCGAAACTCAAACGTGTTGTGGTGTTAGCTTAATATTTTTTAATTTAATCTTGTTGGTTTAACTTTGTGTTTTTGGTAAATGTTCCTGTGTTTTTCTCCGTCATGCAAATTATTGAATTATTTTCTGATCCTATTTTATTTGGTTAATTTAATTTTTAATTTCTCGTTTCATCGTGGCCTGGATCTCCGCATGTCGGATCGGTATTGCATTCCCTTGTAAATTATCAAGCCCTTTCTCATTTAATCATGCCTGTAATTTTATTTTAATCTTTGGGCTTTATAACATTTTAATTTTTAATTTAATTCTTGTCCTTTTTTGCTTTGCTTTATAGCAAGCATGTTCTGTTTCTGGTGGAGGTGCTCCTTTAAATTTTAACATTAAATTTTTATTTTTATTTTTAAGCAGCTGTTGTGGCATTATTTCGTCGGCAGCAGTTCTGTCGGTTATTGGGGGGGGGGGGGGTGTCTGTGGAATAGCCTGTGCGTTCCCCTTCTCCATTTTCCTTCCACCCCTTTTGGTGTTCTTCTGTTGGGACATGTCTTCTGGAGGTGATTTTGTTGCTGAAGCGAGGCGGACCTCTCTAAAACAGGTAAGTAGGGCCCATCCACCCTGGCCGTCCACGTGGCAAGAATGATTCTAATAACTAAAATATTTGGACATCCACATTGTTCGAAAATAGACTACGATTAATCGAATACTTTATTAGATTTTGAATCGGCGAATATTCGAAGTAGTGGAATTAATCAAATATTTGCAAGATATGTACAGCTCTAAAATACAGATGTAAGGAAGAGAGTTAAAATGACCAGGTTCGAATCAGATTGAACCATCAATACTCTGGCATTGAGTTACTACGAACGAATTTCTTATCTATAGAAAAGGCCAAACAGAATATATGTCAGTATTTGCGATACTGAATTACGTATTAGGTACGTGATTTCAACACTCAATGTTTGTGGACTATCACTGGTGTAATTACCTAATATAAACTCTCTTCAAGTAAGAGATGATTATGATGATGATAATTGTTGTTTTAACATCTAGGTTGTCGGCCCCTAATGTTTTGGGTGATAGTGAAAGATGAGATAAGAATGAGAACTACAACTAATACTAACTACAGACTTACATACTAGAAGAAGAAATGGTAAACAAATAAAGGATAAGGCAAATAAAGGACAGGAAGAAAATAAATGCCCTCAACCCTCGAAGAATGAGGATTGAGGGACTTGGAAGGAAGGAGAGCCATGGAAGGCAAATAGGAAGGGCAAAGACGAGAGGGTCCGCCCCAAAATCAGAGGAAAAAGGGGAAAAAACGGACCCAGCTGAAGAATCCCCCGGGATCGCCAACTCCGGAACTCTCCAGCCGGGATCCCATGAGGGTGTAGCAATATCCAGGGTGCACCAGAAGTGGTGGTGCTACATACACCCTGCCTCATTGAGGGCCTTGAGCAGAAGGAGGGAGATAGCATGATAATAAAAAGAAGGCTGACCCCTCGCAGAAGGAGGGTATCAGGAAAGATGAGACAAGGGCCAATTAAAGCAAGAATGGAAGAGACTCCCTAGGCCTCCGATACCCTAATACCGTCGGGATCGGAAGAGAAGAAGAGTTGACAGGAAAGAAGACGGAGAGAGCCCGGCACAAGTAAGTGGAAGTAATACCGGACTCAGCTGGGCTCCCGTGGTCGCCAACCCACGTTCCACAAGATGTGAGCCCCTGGTGGTCATCAAGTAAGTAACACTCCTCCCACTCATTGATGTTTGAAATATTTGAGGAGTTATGGTCCCACATTTCGACGTGTGCGACTACATTGTACGTGTTTTGATGTACAATGTAGAGCTGAAATCTAACAAACCCTTTTACCCTGCTCTCCCCTTGCTGACTGCTAGGCTGCGTGTTGGAACCGCATGCACGTGAACTTGAGAGGAGAGCTAGCAGATCCTACACGTGTTTCTGTGGACAATCTCCTAAACCCTCTCCTACTACCGAGAAGGATCCCTCTCCCCACCAAAGCACTTTAGCAGGCCTCTCCTTTCATCAACATTGTTCTCGGCTCGTCATGAGCCTGCTGCATCTCTACAAACAATTTAACGCTTTGCGGTCTCCTAATCACCTGTGGAACTCGCCATCTGAGTAATGTGCTCTGGTTACAAACCGACACGAGAGAAAGAGAGAATTCAAGTGGTGTCACAATCCTCAACTCTGGAAATACTCTTGGTGAGATCGAATGACAAAGGGGACTAATTTTCAAGTCCTTTCATACAATTCTTCTCAAACTTCATTTCAGTGAATCACAATTTTTACTGTGTGTGTTTGAGTCATCAGTCTTTTGACTGGTTTGATGCAGCGCTCCATGTCTCCCTGTCTTGAGCTAATCGTTTCATCCCTACATAGCTACCACACCCTACATCCGAAACAATCTGTTTAACATATTCTAACCTTGGTCTACCCCTACAGTTCTTGTCCTCAACCCTTCGTTCCATATCTACGCTTGCTTTTACTGGGTGTCTTAGTATGTGTCCTACTAACCTATCTCTTCTCTTCATTAGCAGTCACCAGAAACATCTCTCCTCTCCCACTCGTCTTAATACCTCTCCGTTTGTAACCCTATCTACCCATCTGATTTCATCATTCTCCTGTAACACCACATTTGAAATGCTTCAATTCTCCTCTTTTCCGCTGCACCAATAGCCCAAGTTTCACTTCCATAGAGTGCCACGCTCCAGACAAAGGCTTTCAAAAAGACTTCCTAATACCTATATCTATATTCGATGTCAACAGATTCGTTTTTTGTAGAAAGGCTTTCCTTGCCTGAGCCAACCTACTTTTTATATCCTCTTTGCTTCGTCCATCACTGGTTATTTTTCCTCCTAAATAACATAAGTCTCCTACGTCCTTCAGCTTTTCACCTGCCAATTTGATGTCCACAGTGGTTTCTAATTTATTTTGGCTGCTTCCAGTATTTTTGTTTTACATTTATTAGTTTTCATGATGTATTTTTACTAACAGTTTGAAAATTTGTGCTGAAATGAAAGTAAATATTATATGATGAAAAACTCTGGATATAATAAAATACAATAATATAATTAAGCTAAAGGTAACTGATATGAGGATAGCACAAATGATTTCTGGGACAAATATATGGGAGCAATGGCAAGAAGATACTCGTAGTGTAGAGATACAGGCTAAGTTAGAAATGAACAAGCTAGATGAAGCTGTTCGTATGGGCCTACTCAGTTGGTGGGGTCAAGTGTTGAGAATGGGAGAGGAGAGATTTCCTAAGAGGTTAATGAGTGTGGTTGTAGAGGATAAGAGAAGCAGAGGTAAACTTAAGAGGCAATGGTTAGATTCAGTGTTGAACGATTTCAAAACGAGAGGTGTAGAAACAGAGGAGGCCGCAGTGTTAACTGCTAATAGGGAATCATGGAGGAGACTTGTTCACAAACAGAGGCTTGAAGACTAGACTAGACGCTGAAAGGCAAAACAGTTTCAAATGAAAATATATGTAATGATAATAAATGGTAAGGGCAAATCTGAACCCCTTCATTCGCTTCAACATTTCTATAGGGGGAGTACGTACGGGGATAACCCCGACTATATACTACTGTGAAATACTGGTTGGTCAACTGGAAACAAAACTCTACCTGACAATAACTACTTGTGATCAATGAATTGCGTTGATTACACAGTTTACGTGTTGATCGACTGAAAAGTTATACGTTTAATTGTTAATAGGCACCACTGTACGGTCTTCAGGAAGCTGAGGGCAATGCTTTTCAGTATGTGCGTGTGTGAATTAAGTTTAATAGCATGCCTTTATGTTTATCTAGGTGAAGAATTTCTGTTATTTTATTTATGGGGCTTGGCTATCTTAGCCATTTAACCCCGTGTACTTGGGGGTGTGTAGAACTCGTCTGATAACGTTCATTATTATGGAGACTGGGTGTATTTATAATTCAGATGAGGATTTGGAAGGAGGCGGCTGTGGCCTTAAGTTTGGAATATCCCGACATTTTATTGGAATAGAAGTGGGAAACCACGGAAAGCCACCTTTTGTCAGTTTTGCCTCACGAGGATGAATGAACTCCATTTCAGCCGTCAGACCAGAATTAAATTTCTCGGCAGAGCCGAGAATCGAACCCGGACCTGCGGGGTGACAGCCGAGAATGGTAACCGTTACACCAGGAAGTACACCAAAGCTTTATCTGGGTGAAAAAGTAATGGCACGGTTAAATAAGGCATTACTTTATCTGAAGTGAGTGCTGAAAATCCCAATACAGTAGAAACCTCACTTGGAATGGCCAACAAAATTTACCAAGACTTAGGATTAAAACACCCGATTGTTCCTTTTGGAGTCCACATACAAGCGTCTACCTATCAAGTTCATGCCCAGTGACATGAAACGCACGTTTGTGTACCTGGCTATGAGAACAATTAAAGGAATCTGTTGACATCGAATATAGATATAGGTATTAGGAAGTCTTTTTGAAAGCCTTTGTCTGGAGCGTGGCACTCTATGGAAGTGAAACTTGGGCTATTGGTGCAGCGGAAAAGAGGAGAATTGAAGCATTTCAAATGTGGTGTTACAGGAGAATGATGAAATCAGATGGGTAGATAGGGTTACAAACGGAGAGGTATTAAGACGTCTTTAATGGCCAAGTAATTAAATCTCAGCAAATATTCTAAGTGTCTGCCATGTCTTTTGCGAGGTTTTGCCTAGAACACCTAGTCAGGCTCATCAGCAGGCTCTAAGTGACCGTGACCGGACCACTGCTGGGGTAGTGAACCATGCACGGCGTCCCCTTGTATGAAGTATAGCAAAAGACATGGTAAAAACTTAGAAGATTTTCTGAGTTTTAATGAACATTATACTACCGCAAAAGACGTTAGCTGTCATCCCTACAGTCTTACAATGTCCCTACAGGTTGTGGATAACGGTCTCATACCACACAGCGTAGCCGAACGCGTTATGTTCCACACTACGACTGCAAGGGGGGATGGAAATGTTTGGATCAAAGGCTAGTTGACAGTGGTCATATTGATTGTCTTTCTCCCCTCCAGGAAAATGCCTGCATTGTAACCTACTTCTAACATTGGGGAAACTATTGGAGCTATCTATTACAGCTACACAGAATCTCTCCAGACTCGTTCGGTGTACCCAGAGAATTGCAGTCTAATTACATTTTATGACTACAAAGCCTGGTTAAAGAGATCTTCTTCTTCAAGTGCCATGTTCGGTTCCCCGAACGTTGGCGATCACCATGTCAAAGAAGTTTCTATCTTCCAAAAGCCGGAACAATTCTCCTGCAGTTCAAATCCTTGACCACTCCTTGATGTTCTGAAGCCAGGACATTTGTCCTCGGCCACGTCCTCGCCGGCCATCTACTGAATTTTGCCTTGAAATGTTAGTTGAAGCAATTGGTATTTTTGTATTCTAAGTACATGACCTACGGTATGACCTACAGTAAATAGGCAGTCTTGCGACATTTAATTCCTGACAAAAGTTGACTATCACCGTTTGCCCTTCTGAGGACATCTTTGTTCTTAACGTTATCGGTCCAGGGTTTTTTTTAGCAATCTTCGATGGATCCACATTTTGAATGCCTCTAGTTTCTTCTTGGTGCTTGCTATCAAAGTCCAAGTCTCCATACCATATAAGAATGTTGACCAGACATAACTTCTAGTCATTCTTTGATGGAGTTTCAGATTTAAGTTGTCATCGTTGAAGCAAGATGACATTTGTTATAAACACTGCGCGCTTTTTCTATGTGCCTTCTGATTTCTACGTCGGGATCTAAACTGTCAGTGATGATACTCCTTAGATATTAAAAATGGCGAACCCACTCGACTGGTAAACCTCAGATGCTCAGAGTAGCCTGGTCGTGACGACCAAAATCCATAAATTTGGTCTATTTATATTAAAATGGAGTCCAAATTCTCCAGAAGTTGTGCTGACATTGTCTAATAATAATTCCTATCACAAAAGATCAGTGTGTCATCAGCATATCTGATCGTATTTAGCACAACACCATTTATTGTAACTCCTAAATTGGTATTTTCTAAGGCGTTCTTAAGGATCCTTTCAGAGTATAAGTTGAATAAAAAGGGAGAAAGTATGCAACCTTGACGAACTCCTGTCTTAAATAAATTTACAATTTATTGCCTAGAAATCAGCCAATGCTTAGTGAGCCCCCTGCTGGCCGAATGTTGAAACTAATTCTACACAGAGGCGAGTTTGCACGTAATGATGGCCCTAAAATTAGACTAGGTCTGTTATAACGTATCTCATTACCACGGTGTCTCACACTATTAAACGTGTTTGGTGTTTCATTTAAGATGCTTGCCCCGTGAACTTGGATGTGCGTTGATTTGGTTCGATAATCTGTGTTACTTAAGTATCTGTACAAGTACGTGTGTTAGTATTTGGAGGCAAGATTTTTAACGTGATGGCCATGGCGTTAAGTTGGGTACCTTCCTGGCATTTGGCTGGAGTAGAAGTGGGAAGCTACAACAATCCACTTCCAGGACAGCTCAGAAGGTAATCGAACCCACCCCTTCTCTGTTATCCTCATGAAGTTGACTGTACGCCGGTCGAATCTTCAGGAATTGAAACCAGAACCTTTGAGACTGGAGTCTCAGTACCAATCCCTAAACACCGTAAGTTGGTTATTTGTGTTCTTGAACAGTCCGTTAATTACATGACACTCTCATTCTCTGACGTTGGGACATTCAACGGATAGTGTCATTAATTTCTAGTCAAAATATTTTCAACAACGCATTTTTATTTTAAATTTACAGTTATTTCTGAAACACAAGTAGACAAGTAAACTAAATATAATACTGTCGCTTACAATGAAATGATTTTGTAATTTTCTTGGAAACGTTATACCACAGTTCTGTTCTTGTCGTCCTTGATGAGTTCACATGAATGGATTACCATGGAGTAAATTTGGACTGATTTCCATTATTCAGCCACGTGATATTGCATTTAATTATTCATGACTCAAGCGTTAATACAGTGCCTAGGTAGAATGAACTGTCTACACCTGCGGAATCTGAATATCTAATTTATGAACATTTGAAATTGGCCATATCCATACTCATAAGTTCAAATGTTACATTAGACTGTCACAAGAATAAGTTTGTGAATTGTTATTGTTGTTTTAAGAGGAGGATTACTGAGACCATTATTTGACTGTAATTATTATTTTGCACTTCTTCTTTGGTGTTGAATTTCTTAACAAATGGGCTTGTTTGTTAGGAACTTCTTCAAGTCGTTCGAGTAAAGTAATTATTTCATTGAGGAGTTCATGGTATGGCAGCGTATGAGTATGTGTGTTTTGTCAGATAACCGGAATTGTTGTGTTGTTCATATTGGAGTATATATCTAACGACGTATTTGAGCGCTTGTTTAAGAGCCTTTAACAACGTGAAAATGTACTGAGTGGAAGCCTACTCAAAATCGGCGACAGGAGCATCTACTTTATGCAGAGGGTAAGCCTACTAAAAATCTACGGAAGTAGCACTTCGTTCGTGCTGCAGGTTTGCCTACTCACGAATTGAGGCAGTGGCTCCTGATTTGTGCTGCGGGTCAGCCTACTCAAGAACTATGGTAGGGGCTTCCATTCAGTGTTGCGGGTCAGCCTACTAAAGAATATTAATAATGTTATTGGTTTTACGTCTCTTTTAACTACTCCGGCTTCTAGAGAGGCTGGGATGGCAGAATGTTGCTCCGAAGGGTACCTTTAAAGTGAAAATGAATCTACTGACACGGCTCCCTCGCACTTGCGCGCCCTAGCCTACTGAAGAACTAGGAATGGGCATTCTGTTTGTGCTGCGAATCAGCCTGCTCAAGAACTTTGGCACAGTGTCTTTTTAATTTCCTGCGTGTCAGCCTTTTCAAGAACTATGTTAGGGGCTACCTTATTTGCGCTGCGGGTCAGTCTACTCAAGCATTTACCAGGAACTCACAACGAACACTCAACTACAGTAGTTTAATGCTGGGTTTTCGTTTGGGTTACACGGGTACTGTCTGGAGCTTTAATAACATCAGTCCGGTCTTTGTGACTTGAATCCAAAATAGACGAGCTTTAAACTGAAGCTATACTTCACCATTATACATCTCGACGGGGATAAATGAAAGTTGTTGTGTGCGCGCCAGGAGAAGCCAGCTGACTATGAAACATCAAGGCGGCCAGTGCCAGCTTCACTCATTCACGCCATCTTTTTCCTTTATTTGTACTCTGTAAATGGGAAATGTGGAAAAGGGCCTTCAGTAACAGACTACTTACCTAAAGCTGAATGAACACCAAGCACAATGTGGGAGGTAGCAGTAACTGACTGTCGATATATTCAGCTCAGGAATAGACTGACCACGCATGCGTACAGCCAAAGCCCGCTCCCCGTCGCAGCGTCTCAAGCTGACTTCTACTTGCGTGCACACAATATGTATGTTTTATTATATACGAGGGTGAATCAAAAAGGAAGTTACACTTCCCAATTATGGCCCCTTTATTAAACCACATACACATAGGCAACACGGCAAGATTCTAAATATTTCTCGGAACGAGCAACCAACTTTTCGATTCCGGATGCGTAGGAATCATCTCCAGCGCTACGTAACCATCTGGATGCAGCTGCTTTCACCTCCTCATCGTTTCGGGATCGTCGTCCACTGAGATGGTTTTTTATCTTTTGCGGGTCTGTCTTCGTCCGTGAGATCCGTGCGTCCGGGGTCAAATTGTTTACACAACTTGACAATAGCTGGGCGGGAAATTGCACGCTCACCATACAGCAGTGATTTCACACTATATATACATGTATGTTTATCCCTTAATATTTCCTTTCACTTGTCGGAGATGAGATACGAGTACAATGAACTTTTAAGGTGCGGGTGTTTTGTTTACGGCCCGATACCCTTAATGGTGCCAAACTCATGAGTGGAGGCAATAAGAGACCAAGTGAATGAAAATAAATGAAACTGGGTAAGGAGTTGAATGGAAGTAGCTGTTACCTATATGAAGGTACCGACACGACATTTGCCTTGTGCTGAAAATAAGAAACCACGAGAAACTAGTTCATTGATGGCCGAAGCTGGGATTCGATCTCACTTGTCTGACGAGTCCATAGATAGTTTGACCTCATGGCCTAGCGCTGTGCATTCGTGAGCATAGGGCAACAGTGAAGTACAAGCTGAAAATTGATAATGTATCACGTACGGAAAGAAAGTATTGTAAATTGTATCAACAAATCCTGTTCTATAACGCCATATTGAACCGGGGATTGGAATAGAGTGTACCTTTATTTTCTTTCACCTTCTATGATACACAATCTATTTTATATTGCAGATTTATTATTCAGGATCTCAGTCAGAGAGATAGGTAATAGAGATGAACATTGAAAGATGCTCACCTTAACCACTTCGGTTGGAAATGGTTTGAAATTTACTTATCCTGGCAAAGGAGAGTGAGGAGGTGTGATTCCTAGTTATTACATTTCAAAGTTGCTTTTAGTGGTGATTGATGCGGCAGAGGATGCGAAAAGAAAGGAAAGGAGGCGGTAAGGGGGAGAAGAGAGAAGTGCTTGGAATGCTCGACAAGTGCAGGCTCAGCTGGCGTCTACAGCAAACATGACCTCAGCTATGTCAATACTCGCATAGGTTCCTCTCTGACACCATAGAGAGTCGGTAGCGATACTTGTATTATCTGCGTACATCAGGCTCAAATCATTGCAGTGATATGGAGAATTGATTGGTGTATACGATAGAGAGCGTTAACTCTCAATGCTACATTTTTTAAATTGCAGAATGGCTGATAAAAGCCCGAATAAATAAATGAAACTGCATAAGGAGTTGACTGGAAGTAGCTGTGACCTATATGAAGGTACCGTCCCAGCATTTGCCTTGAGTTTAAAATGAGAAACCACGAAAAATGGTCATTCTCCGTGACTTTTTTCTGTGATAACTTTTCCAGTTTAATTATACCTACTCTATGAAGCAGAAGAAGTATGTCATTTGTTTCTCGTATGTATTTTGAGCGTGTTAATTTATAGTTGAAAGGTGTAAAAGGTTTTTGTCCCACTAGTTCCTCATAAAGGCAATTGCCCTGAGTTAAAGCTGGTAAACCACAAAAAAACTATTTAATTGACGGCCGAATCTAGGATTCGATCGTACTTGTCTGACGAGTCCTTAAATAACTCGACCCCATGGCCTAGCGCTGTGCAGTCACGAGCGTAGTTCAAAAGTGAAGTATTAGCTGAAAAACGATTTTACCAGAGATAAGGTGTACTTTATTTTAGCTCCATTCTAGAGTTGAATATTGTCTTTTGTGGTTGAATACCAATTATATTACAGTAATTATGCTATGTATGCTATAGACATAAGTTAACTCATAATAAATTTCGTAAATTAAATTAGTGTGGTGTCTCCGGGCAGGTCTGGTGCAGGTCTTTCCATTTGACGAACATGGCCGACATGCGCGTAGTGATGGGGATGACATGAATGAAGAAGGCGTCACGAACATCAAGCCCCCAAGGTGAAAGAATTGACAAGATGAAGATCAATTCCCACTACCTGGCCGAAAATTGAACCCGGGGCACTTTGTACCAAAGACACGTAGCCTATCTTCTACTTATCAATGAAGCCGAAAATGTATCTGATAGAAGCTACAGGGGAGTTTATTATATTAAATTATACTGAAAGTCATTTACAGGACGTTATTTATAATACCGAACATACAATACGAATAATATTATGTAATTAACAACTGAAATCTATGAAATGATCGTGTGGCCTCCGGAGAGGCCGAGTGCAGGTCTTTCTAGTTGACGCCCGTGGACGACCAGCGCATTGTAATGAGGATGAAGTGATGATGAAGACCACACATACACCCAGTCCCCGAGCCACGGGAATTAACCCCAGGAGATTAAAATCCCTGATGGCTCGGCCGGGAATCGAACCCGGGGCATTTTGGGCCAAAGCCTAGCGCACTAACCATTTAGCCACAGAGCCGGACAACTGAAATCTATAATTCTTTTTAAATGCATGCAATAAAGATGGCTAATGGTATCACAACCAGGCAGCAGCAGATATACTGTAGAGAGCTACTCCCTGTACTCCCAAGGAGCGGTGGGTTACCAGGCCTTATGCTAGATGTGTCCAAAATATGTTTATTTCATGGTAAATCATATCAACTGGTTCACATTTCTATTTCAATTTCTCCGCGTATATTGAGCCCGCGGAAGCTCATGGCTCGGTGATATTGGTTGGAACTTATGAGGAACAAGTCATGTTTGTGAAACAGAACGCGCCCTGTTGCAGCGCGGGACATACAGGAAGATATGGGAGCTGTCTTGACTCGGGACACTCACCTGAATATTTTATTCTGAGCACAAGTATTACCTATTTTGCATTTACAAGTCTCAGATCATACCATTATGTAATACTGCTTCAAGGAAACATTTCGATGTTTACCGCATTCTTGATATAAGGTAAAAGGCATTAGGACCGTAGATTGGCGGGAGGAAGTAGACCGCCAACGATTCAACTTTTGCACGAGGCAGAGAGACCGACTCTCATAGCTCTTACTGTTTGACAGCCGTCGTGTATAGACGCGCTGAGTTAGTCCGTCCTGTGTGACGAAGAAATATCTAAAGTCCACCGTGTAGGTGATGAACAAAGTGTCCGACTACGTCGAAGAACACGTATTACTTTTGCACGAATGTGTGCTGTGCTACGTTGCGAAAAGTATTTATTTAATTGTGAGTGGAAAAGTGCAATTTTCATCCAAGCGACGATCACCACATACTACGTCCACGAGGTGGAGATAAAATCCGTAATCATCTTGAACAGATTACGTGTGAAATTAATTTGATGGTTATAATTGTTACCAGTGATATTCTGTTAAAACGCACATATCAAGTGCGGAATTTTAGTAACAATTGTGTCGGATATTTTCGAGTAACACCACATTTTCATTGTGAACGCCATGCTGCATGTTACACGAGTGTGATAAAATACAGTCAATCAGACATGATCACTAAACCATCCACCCGAGTAAAAGTTCTTTATTTTACGTCATATAACGCCGCACTTTATGTATGCATTTTTCGCCAGATTAGAGCGATATTTGTGGATGTGTAAAATATTTTCGAATCAGTGATTGCTTACAACGCATGTCTATTAAATGCAGTGAAGCAGACAGTGAAAGGCCATTTGTTGAAAGTCTTGCACTATAAAGCCAGTGATTTGTTATACTGTTATACTGTGCTTAACTTCAAATCAGTGGAAAACACGTGTGATTATTTCATGATGTACTTGAACGTCAACGACGTGTACGCTACTATTACAACGACCATGATGACCAGTATCATGGAGTAGACACCATGATGTGAGGAGTATTTCGACAAGGAGGAGGACGAATTTACAATCATGGCAGGAGGATTAACGAACGCCGACCTGGATGTGGAGATCCATGGTACACTCAACCCTACCGTTGACTATGGGGAGGAGATCTTTACTCGAGAGACGAGAAGCCGATGGAGAGGAATGGAGTGGTATAAGCTCGATGTCCGAGCAGGTTCATGGAAGATTGCCAACCACCCTGAATCTCTGTTAGACCATACTGTTGGAACCTTCGATTATGGTGGCTTCTGAGTGAGTCTTATCTTTCCTCTTGTACGGGTTGATCTGTGGTAGTAGATAATAGATTGTAGAATGTAGACATTAACCGAACTTGTGACACCAGTCAGGCAGGGACTTCTTGTAGTTAGTTTGATTATATATTTTATTTCAGTGGATGAGTTAGTCACCAGAGTGTTTGGTGCAAGTAAAAGTGTTCGCAGGATTTTTGTTCTAATTTTAGTTAGGGAGACCTCAAATCACTTTGATTTGGTTTGGTCAGTCCTTCAGATGGACTAGATTAGGAATTTGGAATAATGGACAACCATTATTCGGTTATTTTTCCTGACCTCCTGTTTGCGAACCTCTCTTTTACGCCACTGTTCGTCTTTTGAGCTATTTAAGCCTCGTATCATTTTCATGATCGACAGAAGTCATGACCTTTTGAATAGATTTATTTAAGCTTTAATGTGAGCTTTGATGCCACAACAGTTCTAGAGAGAACTATATTTGGGAGCATTATTGTAGATGCCAACCCAGCATCGAACCCGATGCCATTGTATCATTTAAGACGACCTATCAGTTAGTAGGATTGACAACTGTTTATTATTTTTGGTTCAGTGTCAAGTTGTGAGACACGAGAAAGTTTTGATCAAGGCATATTGTACAGAATATTAGGAGTGGAATTCCAAAGTCATTTTTAGAGTGGAATATCTCCACTATTTTGTCTTTGTAACATTTTGACGTTACCTGTCAGTGTTTATGGAATTTTAGCGTGGTAGTGAAACCATGGAAAACTGTTTTGTAGTTGTGTTAGATTTTAAGCCAGCGTTATATCAGAAAGACTTCTATTTGAGATATATTATACGCCTGTGTAGTGGGTTACATCACAGACGCGATTAGATGAGTGTGAGTGCTTTGACAAGCTGCTGAATGTTTATGAACTGTATGGAAATCCGCAGCGCTCAAGTGAGAGGACTTGTAGTTTTTTTGTTCAGTCTCGATGCGCATGCGCACATCCCAATTCAACGTGACGGAATGTATTGATTATTTTGAGTCACGGTTATATGAGTGTTTATTGCTGTCACATGTTTATTACATCATTGGACGTCATTCACCAGAGTTACCGCTTTAGGAAGCGAGATGTTTGAACACCAGGAGTGTGTATTCTGATGAGTAGAAGCTTTTGTCTGTTTTATGAGATATTTTGACACCGATTTTGTAGGCTTGTGTTATTGTTGTGACGCCTTGTAATGCGTTGTCGTACAGATTGTTATATCTGCGACCATTTATTCCGGCCAGGTGAGAGCCGATGATGTCCAGGCCATTACCTGAAGACTGCTACGGTGAGCTTTGAGCCCCGACAGTGTTATTGTGAATTCCGTCCAGGTGTGAGCCGATGATCTTTAGTGTTGTTCTTAGAGAGACTTCACGAGTTTAAGCCTAGGTGTCCTTTGAGGAATGAGCCTGTACTCTAAACCGACGACAGATAATAACCACGCTTCTAATAATAATAAGAGCTAATTCTTATAACTAAAATAACTAAAATGACAGTAAAACTTTGACTTGCGATTGGATGCGAACTGGCCAACTCATAGGATCAGTCACATTTCCGAGCGGGGAATGACTTGTAATTTTTTGTAACACTACTTTTTGACGACAGAGTTGCCACGGACTATTAGTTCTCAGCTAGTGGCGCACGACACCTCAGTGTTTTGGGATCACGCATTTACCAACATAACAAACACTGGATGACCCAAAGGATGCAAAGAGTATTCTTGCGTGTATGCAGGGCAATAATATGAAGGTTTCTGAAAGCTGTGTCTTATTGATTTATTTATTTGTGTATAAATGTATGCTTACCCCTTGTGCCTGATAGTTTATAAGGAACTTAGTTGTTGTTTTTTATACTGGTCTGTCACATAGCTTTGTTATTAAATGTTTGTATGTTACGGTAGTCAGTCACCGTATACTTTGTTGTAATTGTCAGGATTTAGCTAGATTTAACTTATTTAAAGATAAATAAAGGAGTGGTACAATCATAAATTCTTTTGATCTTTGTTGTTGTTAATTCAAATTCATAAGTAACCCATTTCAATTGTACAGGGTGTACTTTACGTGCCACTGCCTTAGCTTGCTGCTTTTGCATTTTTTTGTAACTAGATCTTTCGCGAGGGTTATTTCAATTTACAATCAGTATAGGGTCAACAACTTTAACATTTTTTTTATTTAGCTTGCGGGATTAGCCCGAGACTAACCCTCCAAACTAGGATAGGTGTTTGCACATTTTTTAAATTAATTTTATTCGAGTTTACATAAGACTGGATGTTATGATTTTTAAGCTAAGTGTTTCTAGAGTGTGCTTCTTGGGTCCTTTCACATTTTTAGCCGTGTCTGCCCGATTGCCCCGGGATGCTGCGTCCTCGTGCGCAATGACCTAAAGGAAGTACACTCAAGCCTTCTCGGCTTATGCGTCCAGACAGTGAGTTGTCTGGGGAGCCATTACGGTTAGTGGTAACCTAAACAACTCCTCTGGCGGGCTCAATATGGGAAGGACTTTTCATCCAGGACAACGCAGAGTAAATTTCTAGGAATAAAATTTGTATATAAATAATACAAAGGCAGTTTGAAAACTAGTTTCCAGTAACCATTTAATCATTCGGTCTATCTTCGATACACTGCTGGTTCTGTTTCGTGGTCGATATTCCGTTAAAAACTTCGTAACTTTCATAACCCGATTACCGCATTCTGTCTCTCTGTGTACGTATTGAGACTCAGGTCTCAAAAGCCCTGGGTTTGATTCCCGAATCTGCCAAGAAATTTAATTCTGGTCTGAGGGTTGGAACGAGGTTCACTCAGCTTCTTGAGGAAAAACTGATAAGTGGTTTTGCGTGGTTTCCCACTTCTACTCTAGGTAAATGTCGAAATGATACCTAAATTAAGACCACGGTCACCTCCTTCCCAATCCCATCCTCAATTACAATTGCACACTATACAACAGACACCACAATAACATAGGTTATCAGGACTGTTTTTCTATCTCTCTAACACACACACGCAAAGTACATGGAGCCGAAATGACCACGAATCCAAGGCCCTGAAATGTAACAACAACAGCAACAACAACATAAACAACTTAACCCGATTCCTTCAGGACGAAGACGAGTGGGAAAAGTAAAACAGTATAAAATCTCCCTCAGGACTGGTTCAAAGGTGGGAATGAAAATATCAGTTACCATACAGAAGGAGACATTTTGAGTTTGGCCTCGTATATTTGGGTATGTGTGGAACTTGTGAGATAACCTGTGTTACTGTGATGGCTGTTTGTAAATTGGGGATGGCATTGGGAAGGAGGCGGCTGTGGCTTTATGTTAGGAACCATCCCAGCATTTGCCTGGAGTAAAAGTGGGGAAATCGATAAAACCACTTCCAGGATGGCTGTGCTGGGAATCGAACCTGCATCTTTTCAGTTTTGTCTCACGAGTTTGAGTGTTCCCCATTCCAGCCCTCAGACCAGAATTAACATTTCTTGGCAGAGCCGAGAGTCGAACCCGGACCTCCGGTGTGACAGCCAAGAATGCTAGTCACTACATCAGAAGGTGGTCAGAAGGAACAAAACCACTGTGATCTTGAAAACAATATTTTGATCAACATCACAACATTAGGTTGTTGTTGTTGCTATTTTAGTCTTCAGTACTTTGAATAGTTTTATGCAGTTATCCACGCCTCCCTGTCCTGAACTAATCGTTTCATCTCTACATAGCTACCACATCCTACTTCTGAGGCAATCTGTTTAACATATTCTAACCTTGGCCTACCCAAACAGTTCTTGTCCTCGAACCTTCCTTCCATAACTAAGTTTGCTATTCCTAGGTGCCTTAGTATGTGTCCTACCAACCTATCTCTTCCCTTTATTAGCAGTCACTGGAAATATCTCTCCTCTCCCACTCGTCTTAATACCTCTTCATTTGTTACTCTACCTTTAAATCTGATCTTCATCATTCTTCTGTAACATCACATTTCAAATGCTTCGATTCTCCTATTTCTGCTGCGCCAACAGTCCAAGTGTTACTTCCAAAGAATACTACGCTCAAGACTTTAGGCAGAACAGTGAAATATTGACGAAATTCCGTTCATAGAGGTTTATAATTTACGTCCACTGTCGGAAATATCAAAGTGAAACATGCATTTGTCAATCAGTCATTCAATTGTGAACAATACACAGTGTGTGGGGAAAGATATGGGGCCAGACATTATATTTCACTGTAATCCTCCAAAGGGTAGAGTGAACTGTCTCGCTAAGTTACTTACTGCACAGGAAAATAAATCACCGGTAGTGCACGTTATTTATTGACTGTTCGGGTGTGACAGGAATGAAAGTGTTCGTCGTGTGAATAGACCTGTATGCTACGTGGCACGTAAAGAAATACAATTGCCAGTAGACGTTTCTGAACGACTTGTTTGGGCTCATATTGAAAGAAAGTCTTGAATGTGACTTCAAAGGAAGCCGGAAGCCAATCAATGGTCCATGGGGTTCACGTAGAGCAAACTATATCACATATGATGATTATGATGATGATTTTTTTAGCGTATGGCTTTTAGTGCCGGGAGTGTCCGAGGACATGTTCGGCTCACCAGTTTTGTAGCTGCTTCGAGACGGACACCCAATGGGTGAGCTACAAGTACAGTTGGGGAGGAAAGTTGGATTGGAAGGTCGAGGAGTTGGAAGGTAGCGGCTGTGGCCTATAGTTAGGGACCAACCCCGGCATTTGCCTGGAAGGAAGATGGGAAACCACAGAAGACCATCTTCAAGGTTGCCGGCGGGGGGATTCGAACCTCCTCGCCTCCCGGATGTGAGCGACTGCCAACAGTCATGCCGTAACGACCACGGCTAACTCACCCGGTATGATGATGATAAGGATATGTGTTGTTTTAAGGGACCTAACATCTAGTTTATCGGCCCCTAATGGTCTGGGTGATACCGAAAATGACAGTGCGATGGAAACCAGAACGAAAATTAAGTGAGAATGAAAATACTATATAACAAAGGAGAAACTGTTCCGCACAATTTACAATGAAAATACTTACAACATATAACTCAGACTCAAACGACTTACAAAATGGAGAGTGGTAATACTTACAAAAGGAAATTTAGAAGGAAAATACTCACAAAAGGAATAGATTGAGAAATACGCACAAAATGTAGTGTGGGTTCAAAATACGTACAAAATGCGATGTAGAGTCGAAATACTTACAAAATGCAAATGAGAATTATAATGCGTTCAAAATGCAAATGAAGTTCAAAACACTTACAAAATACAATTGAAATTTAAAATACACAATGCAATTTAGGATGAAAAACGTCCATTTCAGATCGAAAATACTCACGAAGTGCAGTTGGAATTCAAAATGCTCTCAAAATGCAATTGAAATTGAAAATGCTTACAAAATGTATGGTAGATTCTAACTACTCATTTGGATGGACAATACTTACAAAATGCAATTTAGATTGACAATACTTACAAAATGCCCACGATACAAAATGCAATTTAAATTGAAAATACTTGCAAAAAGCGGTTTAGGTTGAAAATACTTACAAAATGGAATTGAAATTCAAAATACTCTCAAAAGTCCCAGCCCCTATATTGAAGCAATTTAGATTGTCAATCCTTACAAAATGTAATTGAGGTTGAAAATACTCGCAAAATGTAATTTAGATCGAAAAGACTTACAAAATGTAACGTCGATTGAAAATACCTACAAAATGGAGTGTAGATGCAAAAAATTCACTAAAGGGAATTTAGATACACGAGGAGCCAATTAACAAAAACAGTGCGGGAATCTTAAAGAGAAAAGGAAATATAATGAAAAGAAAACAAGAGGTCTGATCCTTCGAAGAAGGAGGGATCAGGAAAGATGAGACAAGGACCAATTAAGGCGGGAAAGTGAAAGACTCCCTAGGCCTCGGATACCATAAAACCGTCGGGGTCGGAAAAGAACAAGAGTTGATCAAGGGAGGTTGATAGGAAATAATACGGAGGGAGCCCGGCACAAGTAAGTAGAAGTAATGCCGGACTCTGTTGGGGTCCCGTGGTCACCAATCCACGTCCCGCTAGATGTGAGCCCCTGGGGTGGGGATATCAAATATGATACGCCCTTCCTATAGAATACAATAGGCATCACTCAGGGAAATGACTGGCTGCGTGGCTCAGCGGCAACATTCTTGCCTACTGTGTTCAAGGTTGTAGGATCTAATCCTGGCACAGTCAGTTGGCATTTGATGGTGCGCAAATGTGAGGGAGCCGTGTCAGTAGATTTACTGGCACGTTAAAGATCATCTTCGGGGCAAAATTCCAACACTCCGACAACTCTAAAAGCCGCAGTAGTTAAAAGAGACGTATAGCCAATAACATTATTATTATACTCAGGAAAATAATTTTAAAATGTCCTGTCTCCATCTACAATGATCGCATTGAGGAATAAAATGTCACTAAGGGAGAACAAAACGATCCAGTGTGAACTTCCATCCCCTTTTTTTACCATTATTATCTTGCAACCATACCATTATTATACTTATTATTACTAGTTGCACAACACCATCTTCCTTCTACTGGTGACACAGAACCACTTCAAATGTTCAAAAAAGAAAGCTGTGAGGTTACACACTAGTGCTTAAAATAAACAGTTCACATATTTATCAGAATTTTGAAGTAATTAACCATACGATTTACATTCAACAATTTGCCCAACTTAATAGTGATAATTAGCAAATACATGTAATTCATTCCAGGAGAGTATTTACATAATTATTTGTGTTGACCGACTGAAGAGCTACAAATTACATTTTTTTTCTATAAGCAACACTGAAGGAATGGCTTCAAATCTCTACATTCAACAATGTCAAAAATAACTAGGATATGTTAAATGAAACATAATACAGACTTAACAAAAACGAAGAAACAAGTAAAACAATTTAACTTAAATGAGGAGCAAATAAATAATATGTCACAATCAATAATACCAACAGAAACAAATACCAACAATAAAAATTACCAGTAATAATAAGACTAAAAGTTTTTTAAAGCAGAATCACAGCCCGTAGCACATATCAGGTTCTACTTGTATTATAATAATATCGCAATACATATCAGAGAGTACAGAGGTGTTCCAATTATTAGACTCAACGCCAGTATTTCAAAATGTCATTTATGATTTTCATGATTTAATGCACTAAATCTCTACTTAGTATAAAACAAAGTACCCAATTCTTGGATGCCACAGGTAATCTCGAGAGCCACTGGATGGATTTTGATGCCATTTTCACCATTCTGTACAGGATATCTCGAGGAAGGTTTCTGTCGAAAATAATTTATTTATGTTCAAAGAAAGCCAAGCAGTAACGATTTCAGTGAAAAAGTCGGGAAAAAACCTGGCGTCCTTGCGCTTTTTAAGCTTACGCTGGGCAAACCGTTGAAAATATCAACTTACTATGAGTTTTAGAATTGTTCAGCATGAATAGATCTACAAAAAGGTCCGAGAGAGAATATCTCTATCTTCAATACATCACCCACTATAAGTGTTTTTACGTTTTCATTTCTTCCAACAATCTCCAATCAATCACTGAGGCGACAGTTTACGAGCTAGCTAGGGAAAAAAGCACTTATCACGTAATGCATTCATAACTGTTCCCGAGCGAAGTCGGGGTGGGTTGCTAGTATACTTATAAAGCGCCGAAGTTATTTGAAATATTTAACCATTAGTCTTAATTACATTTTATTTTAAGAAATTTATAGTAAAATGACTTAACAGAATTTCCACTAAAAAAGGGGTTCGTTAATGAAAATGTCACACGATTTGTTTTGATAACTATATTTTACTTTTCGTGTGAATTTAGAGCTGAGGAATTCAGAGTGTTTTATACTGATCATCCACTCTAAAGCTATACAATGATTTGTGGACAATGGATTGAAATCGCCTGACTTGGAAGGCAGATTCCTAAGTAAATGAAAAAAGAGAAAACGCACGTAGCGCAGGTATCCCTTGGAATACCATATTCTGAAAATTGCCCTTCATAATTCCTCATTGGAAAAGTTAAAAGTCTACAGGGGATAAAACTTCACCAAGTAGGTTATTAATGATGTCATCCGTTGTTCGATACAAATATTTTGAATAAAAACAATCTGATTGATTTAAATTCTCTATTTGATTCTAATAATTAACACACCTCTGTAATATGCAGGAAGGGATGCATCATGTGGCTCACTAAGGCTGTGGACAGGGTAGGGAATCCAACGAAACCTGTCCAAAGATCGTTCCATTTAAGAGATCACCCGTGTTAGTGAGCGATTTTTCCAAAACCGATTTAAAACTCCACAAATTCGACGTGGTTTTTACCTTTATATAAGGACCCCTTCTCTTTCCAATCGACGACAAGTAATTTTCTTACTCTGACCTCTATTAGAAGACCATTGCCAGGGTTCCATCTACTGTATACTGTATGTAGGTAACGCTGCGTGCAGTACTGAACGTACTGGTGACTGGTAAGTCCCTCACCACATTAACAGTGAAGTACCACCCTCCAGGAATACACGCTTTACATGAATACAATGACAAGGAGGATTATGAGCTTGGTACTTCCTAATCCATAGATGACAAGTGTACAGTTAAGAAGGAAACCTTACGGGGCAATACAGGGTCTTTCACTCGAAGTGGGACCGGCCCTGCGGCGTGGCGCGTGGAGAGTCAGACGAGCACATGCCAACTCAATGAGCTTGGGGTCAAGAGAGCGTCCGTACAAATTGCATGCAAACAAGTAGTTCCGTGAAGAACTATACAGCCTATTTTCATATAACCTACTTATGTTAACTGCCAATATCAACATACAAAATTTCAGTTGGATTGCTGTAATAGATTCGTAGATATTGAGTACCGACTAAATATTTCGGATGGTCGCCATGTTGGAATTTATATATGTAGGTCCTAGAGTTATGTAATGTTACATGAAGATTATTGTGTACGTGTAGCATTCAAACTTCAATCGCATGATTAGGACAAAAGAAGTAATAAGGAGATTTTAAAATTTCGCACAGCTGCCATCTTGTGGTTATGGAAAAAATTGAAATAAATTAGATGCCAGTGGATTAACATTCGTAAAAGGATTTACTGTACCAAGTTTCACTGCACTCGGATTGTTAAATTGCGAGAAACGTCCATGTGAATATTTATACTTCGCGTCGCCGCCATGTTGGATTTGTGATCACCAGGTTATTTAAAGTCCTATAGGTGAACTTAAGTTCATAGCCCCCATGAATATAAAAAAATCAGTTTGATTGCTATAATAGATTCGTAGATATTCAGAGTCGTCTGAATATTTCAGATGGTCGCCATGTTTGATTGTTAAATGTATAGGCCATAGAGTCATGTACCATTGAAGGAAAATTATTGCGTAGGTTCATTATTCAAACTTTCACTTCGATCGCTTGATTACGATACAAGAAATAAAAACTTAATTTTAAAATTCGCACAGCCGCCATCTTGAGGTTATGTAGACAATTGAACTAAATTAGATACCAGTGCATTACAATGTAGATCAACATTTCCTGTACCAGATTTCATTGCGTTTGGAACATTAAATCGCGAGAAAGGTCTATCTAAAATTTTCAAATTCCCTTGGCCGCCATGTTCGTTTTGTAGTTAACTGCTTTTTGAATGTCTTATAGATGAACTTCCAGTAGTGCCCTTTATCTCCGTATAAAATTTCAGGATGATACAGCAAATAGTTTCAGAGATATAGAATGCCGGTGAAATATTTCGCGCATCCGCCATCTTGTGGTTATATAAACAATTGAACCAAGTTAGATGTCGGTGCATTACAATGTGTATAAACATATAATCGCGAGAAACGTCTATTTAAATGTCGCAAATTCACGTGGCCGCCATGTTGGTTTTGTAGTTAGCAGGTTTTCAAAAGTCACATAGGTGAACTTCTAGTAGTTCCCTTTATCACCGTAATAAATTCCAGGGTGATATCGGTAATAGTTTCGGACATATTGAATGCTGGTGAAATATTTCGCACAGCCGCCATGTTGGATGTGTGGGACGTAACAAAATTTGAAGGGCACGGTCGAGGTCGCCCGGAATAGTACTATGAACTTACCGAGTTTCATTGAAATCGCTCTAGCCGTTTAAAAGTTATTAGGGGGACACACACACTTCACACACACACACACACACACACACACACACACACGGACAAAAGGTGATCTCATAAGCCTATTTTTTCAAAATTGAAAATAGGCTAATAACAAGCACACATAACACATAATCAAAGTAAATTCATTGTCACAGAAGATGATGAAAATGTCCTCCACCTGCATCGACACATTTCTGACATCTTCTAAGGAAATTTTCATTCACACGCAAAAGTTCATCTAGCGAGATAGCCTCAATCTCGTGATATTTAGTTTGAGTTTATCAAGAGTGTGAGGGTTTGTTACATAAACCTTATTTTTCAACTCTCCCCAGAAATAAAAATTAAAGCAGTAGGCTTTAACACTTAGCAATACTGCGTTATAAAATTATGAAACACAATAACAATTAAACAATAACCACGTACACATGTTATAACACGTGTAAATTAAAATAGGTTATAAACGAAATAACGAAGTAAACTTAACTCGTCAAATCCTGCGTCGCAACTGTCTCAGCTCCGTGTTGCAATGTGCTCGTCTGACTTTATTCTCTACCTTCTACCTGCAGCGCTGTGCCAGCCGTGAGGCCGGCCCCACTTTGAGTGAAAGACCCTGTACATTTCCCTTCATAGCTGGATTATATGAGTATTGTGCCTGATATTGAGATCGTGAGATCGATTTTTGTCCAAGGAAGTCAGGTTTATCATGAACGGAAAAACACCACGACACTACAGGTTGGGCGATGGTGGCTTGTAAAGAAGAGTCATATCATATTTTCAGATTAACAATAAATTACTAACGATACAATTTTTGTCACCATCATTATCAACTGCTTTTATAAACCAGGTGAATCAGCTGCCCCTAATAATATTGTTTCATGCAGCCTAACTAGCGCTGTTATCAGGAAGGTTGATATTTCTCTGCTTGCATCCCGTATGGTATTAATGCAATGCCATCATATCCTGCAAACGATACTGAACTCTATTATTTTTCTCTCGATGTGACTACAGACTAATACGAAGGAAAATAATAATGTTCAGTATTTTGTCCGGGATATGCTTGCAGTGCATTAGTAGACTCTCATACAGCATGCAAGCAGAGCAATATCGACCTTCCTGACAACACGTGTTAGTTGGGCTGCATAAAACAATATTATTAGGGGCAGCTGATTCACCCGGTATAGACTACAACACATGTTACTGTATTATCATTAACTGTATTAGTATTGTATTCAGTCCGCCTCTTTGTGTAGTGACTAGCATTCTTGGCCGTCACCTTGGAGGCCCGGATTTGATTCCCGGCTTTGCCAAGGAATTTAATTCTGGTGTGAGGGCTACAACGGGGTACTCTCAGCCTCGTGAGGCAAAACTGAGAATAAATGGGTAGCCATTTCGTGGAAGTGGTTTTCCATGGTTTTCCGCACTTCTACTCCAGGAAAATGCTGGGATGGTTCGCAATTTAAGGCCACGGCCGCTTCCTACCCAGTTCTACCTTGAGACAAAGCTCATCATATAACTTATGCACACACCCAAGTAGACGGAGCTACATGACTTTGATGTCGCAAAGCCCCTAAGGAATCAACAACAACAGTATTGTATTCCTGTTAGATTTGAAAATGTATCTACTTTACTCCCGGGTTCGATTCCTGGCTTTGCCAAGAAATTTAATTCTGGTGTGAGGGTTGTATACGCAATACTGTACAATCTGGTTAGATGGAAATGAGGGAGTTTGCCAGACAAAATAAATCTTATTTATGGTGTGAGTTGAATTTATCTGACTATCTGTGTTTCCATGGTAGCTGTATACCGTTGTGTGTGTAACCGCTATTCTTAGAGCCGTCATGGTCTAGCTACTCGGGGATTTGCAATAAGGATTTACAGTAAGTCTTTATGATGGACATTTCATTCTTTGAGCACGTACTTCGCTGATGGATTTAGGGCATATCTCAGTCACCAGTGCTTCTCACTCACACAGATTAGCAAATTATTTACTCGTGGCTGAAGCGTAGTAGAAAGAGGCAGTCGATAGAGTGATTAACCTGTACGAGGGAACCAGTCTGCCGTTATTTGCCTTACTCGCTCCTATATTTAGATCAACTAGTCCCACCAGTGCAGTGTGCAGATTGAAATCTATTTTCACTTCCACGCAAATTTAAAAGGGTAAACGTTTTACAAATGTGAATCTTGCAATCAGGAAAGTATGGCGTTTAAATTTGAATCTCTCTAGTTTACTTTATCACTTGGAATTTACTTTGTCTACCCACTGGCGTAGATTAAATGGAAATAATAATAATAATAATAATAATAATAATAATAATGGTAATAAAATAAAACTTAGGGGCAGATGACCTCGTAGTTTCGCCACTTTAAACCTCAATACCTATCTAAAATAAAACTGGTAGGAAGTGGTCCACAGAACGCAAGACGCAACACAGTGCATTCATGAAGAGATTTTGGGAGGATAAGAATGAGAAAACCATCTGGTCACCTAACAAGTTCAAACGCGCTCTTTGAATCGGCATAACGACTAATAATAATAATAATAATAATAATAATAATAATAATAATAATCCATCATGGTGTAGTAGAAAGCATCTTGGCTGGAACTCTCGAGATTCTGGATTCCATTTGTGGTTCTGCCGAATATTTAGGCGTCTGGATCTGTCTGGTGCGGGGTCTCTCAAACCAACGGAACCTAGTTCGTACTTGGTCAGGAAGAGTAGAGGAAATGAAATGGCTCCCTACATTCCCTGAAGAGACTTGGCCTACCAAGTGACCGCTGCTTAGACAGTTTGCGGGATGACACAATAGTCAACGCGACGAGTCCTCTCGGCCATTAATTTGGCCTTATTGAACAGGGTGTGACCTCTCTAACGTGACAAATACTCAATTATCCTCACGAGGCTTAATACAGTACTTTACAGCCCTCGCGTTAATTTTTAAAATCCCTAATTGAGCCAGGAATTGAACCCAGGACCTTCCAGGTGTAACAGAGGCGTGATATCCCTACACTACACGAGCGTAAAAATGGCCACCCTACTGCATTTAAAATCCAGTTCAAGATACCTATTAAGAATCCCCCTGTCAAGGCAAAGGCTCGAATCAATTCGTTTACATCCCTCATGGATAAATCATTCAGACCTTTAAAGTTGTTATTACTAATAATATGGCTTTAGGTACTAGGTGTGGATCTTATCTGATAATGCTGTCTAGGTGGTCTGCGTTTCAATAATAACGCTTCGTTTCAGACCCTTTCTGAGTGCCCTTTGGCAAAAACACTTCAGGAGTGCGAAATGCTTTTCCTGTTATTTAAAAAAATGTTATAAGAATTATATTAAAATATTTGCCGACATTTGTATTTAGTTAGAGTTACATTTAGTTAAGTACTGGTAATAACAGAATTTTCGAAGTCCCAAAGTAATGACGGTCCTTTACTTCTGTTAAACGATTAGTAATACGCGCTTTAATTACTTAGCTTATATAAATATACTAGCAGGTACCCGCGGCTTCGCCCGCGATCAAGACAATGGGGACGATGCATTATTGCTGATAATTGGTCTATTCTATCACAGCAATCGCGGCTATAAGTGGGTCCATTCTAATTCTGAATATTCTGATACATACAGTATATTGATATGAGCAGCAAAGTGGGAATTTTATAGAGTTGTGAATGTCTGCTGGGTTCGATATTACATGATGTTAAAACATTTTAAAATTACGTTCTTGGTTTTGCCATCTTCTGCTGAGACATAACGATTTTGTTGTCCGGACGCTCGCGAGCACGCCACATACAGTGGCCCATGGGAAAAAATAGTTTTTGTCTAAATGTACACGTGCTACTGTTAAGTGTGTGTCATTGCGCTTTGTTAAAGAAATTGCGAATATTGTTTGAAGAGGGAACTGCACTCTTGCACACTGGAATGGCAAATCTATCGGAATATGGGGAATTAAAAGTATTCTTACTTAAGCTATTCTGGATGTAATTTGGCCATACTTATTGATGATTTGAACGTCATCATATCGCTATTAATAGACCTATAGTTAAATATCTCTCACCTTGGCCGCTGATGTACATTATGCAGTCTCTTCCAGTGTTACATCCCAGGGATTGAAATCTCCAACCACCCTTTTGCCTCACATGCCTCTCTAAGTAATTAAAATTCCTGATTGTTGTTGTTTGAGTCTTCAGTTTTTTAACTGGTTTGATGCATCCCTCCATGTCACCCTCTCCTGAGCTAATCGTTTCATCTCTACATAGCTACCACACCCTACATCCGAGGCAATCTGTTTAACCCTGGTTTACCCCTGCAGTTGTAGTCCGCGACCCTCCCATCCATAACGAAGCTTGCTATTCCTGGGTGTCTTAATATGTGTCCTACCCTCCTATCTCCTCTCTTCATTAGAAGTCGCCAGAAACATCTCTCCTCTCCCACTCGTCTTAATACCTCCTCCTTCGTTACCCCATCTACCCATCTGATCATCATTCTCCTGTATCACCACATTTAAAAAGCTTCAATTCCCCTCTTTTGTGCTGCAGCATTAGTACATTAGTCCAACTCAGCAACTTTTCTAGGTTTAAGCCGTGCCTCGTGCGGGGATTCAATGGCCGTGAAAGACAAATTACCAACATTATTCCTCACTAAGAGTAATTAAGAAAAAATAATAATTAACGTGACAGCCGGTAGAATACGACACATTCGACTGTGCATATGGGTTGATGATCATGGTAAAAAACGAAGAAGAGCAGATCAAAATTGGCAAACAAAAATATTCAGTTAACAAAAAACAAATTTATAAAGAAAATGAAAGCATACCGTGCAAAATAGAAAGAATCTTAATATTGTAAATTAGAGTAAAGATCTGAAAGCTCGCTTACAATAACCAGCTCAAAGAGTATAAAATTAGACTCAAAATCACCATCGTATTCGACCCCAAAAGCCACCACTATAAATAAAATATATCTCATTTTACTCGTATCAATGCTAGGAGCAATGTTCGTGGTTAGAAGTGGGAACCGCACCCCACGTTTTAAGGCCCTAAAATGAACGGTTTTCGAGATATTGCCAGAAAACTATCCCCGGTCTGGGAAATTTCAGCGGTTGCCATAGTAACGTTGATCTGTTTCTCAGAGGGAACACAGTTATTTGGGAATATCTCCGAAACCGTTCATTTTAGGAACTTAAAAAGTGTGTTTCGGGGTCCCTACAGGACCTCCGAGTATTATTTATCGTATCTGCTGGCTTAAAATGAGCTAAATCCGACCTTTGTACCGACTGTCCTTCCTCAGTGCCAAAGGGCCGAAAAAAGTCACTTACATATTGAATTTTCAAAGACCGTTTCTCAGTGGGCCTCTACATACTGGGATCAACCAACATGCAAAATTTCAGCTTTCTAGGTCTAGTGGTTTGAGCCCTGCGTCGATGAGTCAATTTTGGATGGTCAATGTCAAAGGGCCGAAGAAAGTCACTTACAAATTGAATTTTCAATAACCGTTTCTTAGTGAGCCTCTACATAGTCGGATCAACCAACATGCAAAATTTCAGCTTTCTAGGTCTAGTGGTTTGAGCCCTGCGGTGATGAGTCAATTTTGGATTATATATAATAGATATTGCATGAAGTGGTCTTTTTGTTTAATCGTTTTTCCATGGCTTCAAGTCAGTATTTTCCAAATATTTTACTATGCCATCAATATAGCAAACTCTGAGAATTTTGTGTGTTGCCTCATCCCTCGAATGAAGAAAAGCCCACACATTAACAGACATACTGTAACCCCTACATAAAGATTGAATGACGCAAACACGCATATTTTCAGTATTTTCTTCGTATTTTATAAGATGTAAAAGAAACATTTACGAACATTTACAGTACATATATACCAGGTAAATCAGCTGCCCCTAATAATATTGTTTTATGCAGCCCAACTAACGTTGTTATCAGGAAGGTTGATATTTCTCTGCTTGCATCCCATATGGCACTAGTGCACTCTAAGCATATCCTGCAAACGATACTGAACACTATTTGTTTTCCCTCGGTGTGACGAATACTATTTATGGTGATGATCAGGTGCCATCAAGTCGGCGTCGACTCCTAGCGACTGCATGGATGGACTGTTCCATATGATTCGGTCTACAGCCATATACTTCAGATCCTTCACTGACATATTCATGTTGAATTTGATGGAGTCGATCCATCTCAATGCTGGCCGCCCTCGTCTCCGAGACCCTTCCACCTTTCCAAGCATAATTGTGTTTTCCAACGATTCAGAACGCCTCATAATGTGTACAAAATATGGCAGCTGTAATCGTGTTGTCAATGCTTCAAGAGACAGATCTGGTTTGATTTTTGAATAACCCATCCATTTGTCTTTTTGGCTGTCCAAGAAATACGCAGTATCCTTCTCCAACACCAGAACTCAAAAGCATCAATATACTTCCTATCTCGTTTCCTTATGGGACAGCTTTTGCAACCATATGTAGCTATGGGAAAGACTAGTGCTTTAACCATTCTAATTTTAGTAGGCAAAGAAACATTGGAACACTTGAAGATCTTATCCAGGCCTTTAAAAGCTGCTCTTCCTAGGTCAAGTCTTCGGCGAATCTCTTGACTGCATGAGCCACTACTACTAATGGTTGATCCCAACAAACATAAACTATTCACTTCTGTGATTAACTTATCATCTATCATAATGTTTGATGGTAAACCTGTTGTCATTAGTTTTGTCTTGTTGATATTCAAGTACAAGCCCGTGTTTTCACTCTGTTCTTTAACTTGCATAATGATATCCTCGAGCTCTTCCTTGCTTTCAGCAACAAAAGTGGTGTCATATGCATACCTCAAGTTGTTTATATTCAATCCACAAAACTTAAAACCATGAGGTGACTCATCCAAGATTTCCTCATGATGTACTCAGCATACATACTGAATAAGTAATGCGAAAGTATACAGCCTTGTCGCACACCTTTACTAATAGGGAATCACTCTGTTTCACCAAGCTCAGTTTTAACATTGGCTTCTTGTCCCAAATATAGGTTACGCGTCAGGACAATGAGATGTTCAGTTATGCCCATCTGACTAAGTACAATCCACATCTTCACATGATTCACACTATCAAAGGCCTTCCTTTAATATATAAAGCACATGTACAGCTCCTATTACGCAGGAAAAATAATAGTGTTCAGTATCGCTTGCGGGATATGCTTGCAGTAGACTATACGGGATGCAAGCAGAGAAATATTGATCATCCTGACAACCAGCGTTAGTTGGGCTGCATAACACAGTACTATTAGGGGTAGCTGACTCGCCCGATATATAGGGAAAATAATGGTTTTTTCCCCTTAGTGTTAGCTTCTTAGAGCTCAAATTGGCTGGGAAACCTCAAGAATATATATTTTTCGTTTAAAGAAAAATGAAATAACTTTATTCGCATTTCCACATACAAGAGACCACCTCGTGGTGGCTAGCATTCTTGGCTGTCACTTGGTTTTCAATTCCCGACTCTGTCAAAAATTTAGATGCCTGTCTGAGGACTGGAATCGGGTGATGATTCCCGCTTTATTAAACTGTTTAACATTCACGGAGAAATTCAAGTAAGCTTGAGTACATTAAATATCACACACGAAGTTTATTCTTTGTGTGTAACTGCAAGGAAAATTCGTCAACACATAAGGCAGTCGTCTTTTCAAGAATGGTACTCTATGCAATGACAAGCAATTGTAGTGATGCATTTTGCTCAGTATGCAACGGCAAACAACTTCATCACTGCTAAGATTAATTTAGATTCGTCAGAATGGACAGCTCTCTTAAAACTAAATGTAAATTACGCCAATCTTAGAGAAGTCCCTGGTAATAACGGAGGATATACTGTGCCCGTTTAGACCGGAGTCTGCACGACCACATATGCATTTTACCAATAATCAGTCAGCACGAGAGTAAAAATATCCCGGGGCGCCAGATGGGTTAAAGATAATCGCAAAAACGACATCAAATGAAAAAAATGCTTTACTGATTTTTGGCTCAATGCAACAATAAGGATAGAAGGAGATTCAACTGGGCATAACACATCATGTAAAATTATCTCATTTTATTTTGAATTTAAAATTGACTGCAAAATAAAATGCTCAAAGCAGCATCATTCATGAGTGGCGACCCACGTTACTATTTACACAATGTACAGAAATTTTCCAACACATTGGACAATTATCTTTGGAGACACAAGTCTGATTATCAGTCCTGTAGACTGTGTTCCAAAATTATATTCATTATTTATGATTAAATCCAGTTCAAATTTAATTGTCTTTACTGGAAATACTGTAGTTCACTGGTTGAATTTTTACATAATATTAACACTCGTAGAATAATTGTTCATATAATTTTTAACTTTCACTTATTTTTCCAGTTTCAAAAAATATTATTATCTCTGAATCAACACAAATTATGTACACATATTAATAACAACATCTGAAAAGTATCTGACCTTTGAGCATAGCATCGAAGAACTGTGCGAAGCACAACAAAATTAATTGTTCTTCTGACATTAAACGTTTCGAGAAGTGACTCGATTATGAACTTCAAGTTCCTAACAAAATATATGAATTCTGAATCATCAACTTGATCAATAAATTGTTGGACCATTCAACTATTCGATTCTCCACTTGGAATCATTATTAAGAAAAATATTTATATTTGTGGCCATTTTAGTAACTTTCACAACTTGCAATTCTTCGACAGAATGCGGAAATAAGAATTGTAGCTTCATAATAAATTCATTTAGTTCATGGCACTAGGATTGAAAACATCCTTCAAATTATTCGTGGTTATAGAATTATTTTTAATTGGCAGTGGCCCATTCTATTATTTTTATAAGAACACAATATTCCAACAACAACGGCAAAGGTCTTCCTCTGAAGAAGAATAAAATACTATCATGACAAATCCGGGTTCTAGCAAAATCAAAGTCTTAATGGAATCCGTAAACAAGGTTGAATTAAGAACTGATGGTTTTTAAGAAATAACCTTTGGGTCATTTATACGACGCAATGTGTAGTTCCAATACTCCTTCTTTAACACTGAGTCATCGAACCTGCTATTTGATTGATGCTCAAATAAAACCTCCTCATTCCTGCGACTTAAACATGCGCACCTGGGAATGGCATTTCAACTACTCCACACACATAAATTTTCTTCCCAAAATTTATACAATAAATCAAGCCTCTGCTTGTTATCAACACTGGAAGATTTATAAACTTACAAGTTTATTTTATTCTACCATTCAGTTCAACCCGTGAAGTTACCATACTTATGATACTCTTTATTTCACTTTCGAATGTGTATCTACGTCATGATTTTATATAAATACAAAAATATCCTAATTGATACAAATATCATTTGCTTCCCGTTTCATGCCTCTCCGTATTATCTGAAAAATATACTTTGCTCATTGCAAATATTAACTCTTCAACCAGAACTGTAATGTTGGTTGAATGCGGGCTTGCGCTAACCACACTCCTTCGGAAAATCACCTGTTCCAAACTAGAAATGATTAAACTACTTCATAAGCTCTCTCTCAATAAATGTGATTATTAGGAAATATAAAATCCAAGAATTATTTAGAAAAGTTATGAAAATCATTATTATTATTATTAGTGGATTATTATTATTATTATTAGTCATATTATTTTAAATGTGTTTAACTATTATTTCATTATGTGAGAATCCACATGTTCGATTCTTCGAATATGGATAAAATATCCATTTCTCAACAAAAATAATTATTAACTTTTACAGTTACATCGGCTGATTACCGTGATTATCCAAAAAATATGAAACATTCAAATAAATGCTCGTTATGCTCGGTCATCGATCCTAAACTGTTCTGAGTGCTGAAAATACTCAGAATAACTCTAATATGTCTTGCGTAAATCATTGCAAGATTTAAATACGAAGAAAAATAAATGTGTTGGTCATCTGCAGAAAATGAGTTTGTTCCAATTAGCTAGGCATAATATAAAGTCAAAATGTGGCTTACATTTCTCGTTGGTCTTGAAGCGTAGTGAACCTGGTCTGTACCAGATTTATCCAGATACATGTCCTATCGGACACACACGTCTAATCCTTGTATCGGCCGCCATTATATACCCTCAATCTGTCTAACAAGACATAGTGGTGATATCTCTTGAAGTTTGAAGTAACTGCTGATCCATTTTAATATTGGCTTCAATCAAATCCATAGCCGTTCGCTTAAATGGGGTCAGATCTAAGTGATCTATTCTCAACTATGTCAGTTGTAACATAACTCACGGTAATCTTTTCAGTACAAGAAAACACTGACAGTCTAAACCAATCAACGGCTGTTCTGAAGATCGTTCCCTGGGCATGGTTTATCACCATCTATCATGCGCGAAGCAACGTATAGTTTCCCTTCTTCGGCTAATGAACAACACCGTGATAGACTGGCCTTCAATATACTGAAAGATCGGAGTGGTTATCAAGTTACAATTTATGAAACTGACTAATTGGACTAAAATATCCAAGTATTAAATTATTATTACTGGACTGTGACAAAGTACTTTCTAGACAAAGTCTAGCATATGTCCATATAGAAATAAAGTATTTCACCAGTGTCCGTAGAAAAATAACAATCACCTTAGTGATTCTCTCTGCCGGAAACTTACTATGTTCCACATGTATCGTAGCACTTTTGTAACTATCACAATTTAAAGATATCTTCTGCGTAGATCCGGCAACCATGTGCCTTGGCTCAACGTGGCAGCAGCACCTTGTCATGCAAGAGCTTGTTTCGAAGTGAGCTGATGTTGCTTGGGCCGGCCGGCTTTTATTCAAAACGGTCAGGTCCACGCTGAATCACGCTGAAATCTGGAAATCCTCATATCTCTGGTATCCCTGGTCCGATTCACTTGAGACTAAGTGCATTCTCTTTCATTTGGCCGTGCCAGTAATCTGATCCAAGTCTCAAGTCTCTGCTCCATGGCTAACTATTTAATCAACAAATAGTCTCGACCTCTGCTACTACTCGCTACGTCACTTGACATGCTCTTGGCTGCATAAAGTTTCCATTCCCTTCTAGAAGTAATGGAGCGCGATATTCATATATCTCAACTTTCAAAAGCGACTGTAGCCTTTCCCTTGATATCTAGGTGTCTGAATCTTGGAATACCCATTACTAGAGTCGGGCACAATACGGGAAATTCCCTTTGTAGAAGAAGTGCACAGGAGAGTGAAACACCCAGTCATGTACTTGGAAATTGCCCTTTTAATTCTTTGCTTATTAACAGAAGACATAACAAAGTTGAACATTCAATCATCAACATGCTGAGCAAAAAGGGATTTAAATGCTACGAGGAAGTGCATGCACTCGATTCTTAATGGAGGAACCGTTTTGCAGACATAGTTGAATTTAAGAAAACATCTAATGAATCCTATATTCTAGATCTAACCATTCGGTTTGAGGAGAATGCACCAGGTCAGGCTTAAGAGGTTGGCCAGGATAAAAAGGTCATCTATGAAGATTGCGTTGCGTACTTTCGGAAAAAAATACTGGTATAAATACAGGAATCCCACCTTCAATGTGCGAGGAATGCTGTATGGTACCAGGGGCACTATCTATCGAGAAGTTTTGGAACTGTTCCAGGTGCTCTTGCCGAGGGCATCATTGCTGACTCTGTGGCCATATTGCAACACCTTATTTACAAGAGTGCCAACACCTGACATTTGTGATAAGAAAATACCACTAGATTTTAAATTCTTTAAAACAATGTATGTTCATGAATTGTCCTAACAAGGATTGAGAGAAATGCTGTGTCTTATGGTATATTTGGAGAAACGAAGCAGCTCCAGCTTTTTTACATTGTGAATAATAATCTGTTTAGTATAATCAGATGTTTTTATTTAATGACCAATAAAGAAACACAATAACTGGCATATATAATGAAACTGAACATTTTAACTGTAATTATTGACATGAGATTTATCCTAAAATCTTAACATATGTGAAATACATAGGTAGGCCTTAATTAGGCCCTAATTCACATAATTAAACTATTCCCTTCTTCTTATCCTTCTACGCGATCAAGACCAGTGGACCGCGCGCTGCTACAAGTTTCCTTCTCCGTCGTCTCCTATCTTTAGCTGCCATCCGCCAACTGTCCACACGTATCGCTGCCTGTTGCAGATCTTCATGGAGTCCATCACTCCACCGCTTCCTTGGTCTCCCTGGTGGTCTCCTTCCTGTGGGGATGAAATCCAGTAGCTTCCGTGGCCATCGGTGGTCTTCCATCCGGGCTACATATACAGCCCACTGCAGTCTTCTGGTTTTGATGGTTCCGGCTCTTTGGCATCATGGTACAGGTCTTCTACTTCATGATTGTGTCTAATCGTCCATTCACCAGTGTGTACATCCCTCACCGGTCCGAAGATCTTCCGAAGAACTTTTCTCTCAAAAACGAGTAGTTTATGAAAGTCCTGTTTTCAGATATTCCATGTCTCACATCCATATAGTACAACGGGTTGGATCAGAGTTTTATACAGACGAATTTTGAACTGTCTGGAGATACATCTGGACCGAAGAAGCTGTGTTAAGCTGTAGAGAGTTCGGTTTCCTGCTTGGATCCTGGCGTTGATTTCTGCCTCACATGATGAGTTCTCCGTGAAAAGCGATCCTAGGTACTTAAATTCATGGACACACTTGTAGGATGGTCCCCTACCCGGAGTGACTGTAGTTGTCCAAAAACATGGCCTTGCCCGCGAGTCATATTGAAGTACTCCGTCTTGGTTTCATTCACGATTAGCCCAAATTTGTTGGCAACTGCCTTGAGTGCTCTGGTCATTTGCCTCAACTCTTCCTGAGAGCTGGAGAGTAAACTATATCATCTACGTAGCCAAGGTTTGCTAGGTTCTTCCCTTCGACTTGGAATCCTTCAAAATTCTCTCGAAAGGTCTCACGTATGATCTTCTCCAAGCCAAATTGAACAGTGTAGGAGATAAACCGTCTTCTTGCCTGATACCCGTCAAAATTTAAAATTCCTTCATCACTCGATTTCCCATTTTTACCTTACCGCGTGTTTCGCTCAGGCAGATCGCTACCAAGTTGATGAGTTTCTCAGCCATTCCAAACTCTCTTAGGCAACTGAGTACGCTCTTGCGGTGTATGCAATCATAGGCCTTCTTGAAATCTACGAATAAGACGTGGAGTTCTTGGACATATTCACCCAGTTTTTCAGTGAGCTGTCGGAGAACGAGGCTATTGTCTAATGTGGAACGCCCCAGCCGAAAGCCTCCCTGGTATTCACCAAGCACTGATTCTGCCACTGGTTGAATTCTATCTATGAGGCAGTTGTCAAGATCTTGTAGCAGTTGTTTAGCAGGGCGATTCCTCGATTGTTATCACATTTCAATTTGTCACCCTTCTTATAGATTGGACAAATCAGAGCTGTTTTACATTCTGACGGTAGTTCTTCTATGATCCAGATTGCTTGTTTCAGCCAGTGCAGTTTTTCTGCTAGTTTCTCACCTCCTCCCTGGATCATCTCAGTCCGTAATCCATCTTCACCTGGACTTTTATTCTTCTTGAGCCGTTTGATCTGGGTTTTTATCTCATCCAAAGTGGGTGGCAGATAATCCAAGTCGACTGTGGTTGGAGACTGGAATTCAAATACTATTTCAGGGTCTTCACAATTGAGAAGCTGGTCGAAGTACTCCTTCCATCTCTTGGCGATATCATAATCGTTGGTCAGAATTTCGTCACTAGAATCTTTGACAAATTTCTGTCTCGACTGGTAACCTTTGCTAAAATACTTCACCACACCTGGTATTGTTTCCTCGGAAGTCTGCTTCTGCCGCAACGATGATGTCCTTGTCATATTTCCTCTTTGCCCTTCTCAGAGTTGCTTGGGTATCCCTTCGAACCTCCTCAAATCGTTCTTTACCCTGCGCCAGATCTGTCTCCTGCACCCACTTATTCCTGGCTTCCTTTCTCTGTTACAGAGCATCTGCACATTCCTTTCCAAACCAGATCTTCTTGCCTACAGTGTCTCCCTTGATCGTTTCATTTGCTGTAGCAGTCAGTGAGCTTTGAATCTTTTCCAAAATTTGTTCAGGGTTTTCGTTCACGCCCAGTTCACTGAGTGCTTCAATGCGGTTGTTAAGTTGCAGGTGATATTCTGTCTTTATGCCTTCATCTTTTAGTTTTTCAACACGGTATCTCCCAACCTTCTTTATCTTAGCCCTGACCCCTCCTTTACATTGAACTTGTAAGTGGCCTCCGACCAGAAAGTGGTCACTTCCACACTCTGCACTTCGTGCCGTCTTAACATCGGAGTAGTGTTGTAAGGGAAGCTCTGCGGCACTTAGGAAGTTGTGAGCCCCTGGCGGCCTTGGGAAGGAAGGAGTGATGGTAGGAGGGCGTGCGTAGATTCGCTTTTTTCGTCTCGTTCTGCTCTTTACGGCGATGTAGGTGTATTTTTTAATATTAATATCGTATGGCCTCGGATGCCGGGTAAAAGCTTTGTAATTTGACACCCAGAGGGTAGCTTGCATGTCGAATTTCGTTGTTCCTTGAATCACTATGAAAGTCAAGGAGGTTAGAGAGCCTATCTAAGCTCCTTGAACACTATAGCGCTTTCTAGTAGAGAAATGAGGATCTTTTTGTTGGCGGAAACTCCCGAGATTAATTTTGCCATTATGAACACGGCCTACTGAATTCAAATGGGTTCTTTGACATGCCAACATCGTATGACATGCGTGTCGTATTTTTGCCGCCATTCAAAAAATCACTTACCACGGCCAGGAGCGAACCTGCAATCTTGGGGTTAGTAGACCTACACGCTATCCACTCACCCACCGTGGCAAGCTGATGTAGATATTGAAAAGGTGAAAATAGGGTTTTGGGTCTAAAAATGCGTTTATGTTCGACCCTCACTATTATGTGTCAGAAAACGGTGTCATAATGATGGTCATTATAACACTTATTTTCATTATGATACAGTTTCTCCAGCCAATCAGAGCTCGTTCATTGACCAATTAGTTAACGATACCTTCGCGCATGCGCTCAAAATCCAACATGTCGGACATAAACACAACATCGAACTATAATAAATTATCGACATGGAATACGCACCGTCCATATGTTCGCGTAAATGAACTGGCGAATATGAAACAAGAAATAGCACTGTACCTTAAAATCACCAACACTAATTTCTACACAGCGCATTCAAACGACTCCGGTGACAATATTACTGAGGGACGGCAGATGTAAACATATGGCTTGCATATGTCATTGCAAGGACACAGAGCGCATGCGTCAAAGATCTTGAAAGACAGAGAGATGTCTCGCGCTCGCTCTCCGATAACAAAATTCTTGTGGCTGACTCTCAACAGATATTTATGAATATTTATGTTAAAACATATAATAAAATTATAATTATCGTCGAACATAAACAGTCGTATGCAACTCGCCTATAATGGTAATTAAGACACTCGTATGGAAATTATAAAACTCGCATACGCTCGTTTTATAAAAAATACTCGTGTCTTAATTATAGCCATTATAGGCTCGTTGCATAATGTACTATTTTCACATTTTTCTTAATTTTTGGAAAACCGAAAAGTGATCATGACGTGTGTGATATTATTATTTTCGTCTCGTCGTCTTCTTTACGAGGATGTAGGTATTGAAAAGGTGAAAAGCTGGAAACATGTTTTTTTATGGAAAATGTATTTTTGTGATTTTTCCCTAATATTGGGAAAACTGAAAAAGTGATCATGACATGTGTGATATTATTTTTTAGCCTATTTTCAATTTTGAAAAAATAGGCTTATGAGATCACCTTTTGTCCGTGTGTGTGTGCGTGTGTGTGTGTGTGATTCGTGTGTGTGTCCCCCCCTAATAAAATCGAAACGGCTGGAGCGATTTCAATGAAACCCGGGAAGTTCATAGCAATATTCCCGGCGACCTCGACCGTGCCCTTCAAAGTTTGTTACGTCTCTCCAATCCAACATGGCGGCTGTGCGAAATATTTCACTAGCATTCAATATCTCCGAAACTATTACCGATATCGCCCTGAAATTGTGTACGGTAATAAAGGGCACTACTAGAAGTTCACCTATGAGACTTTCAAAGACCTGGTGACTACAAAACCAACATGGCGGCCAAGCGAAGTTGAGATTTTTAAATAGACTTTTCTCGCGATTTAACTTTCTAAATGTAATGAAACTTGATACAGCAAATGTTTATACACATTGTAATGCACTGGAGTCTAATTTAGTTCAATTGTTTACATAACCTCAAAATGGCGGCTGTGCGAAATATTTCACTGACATTCTATATCTCCGAAACTATTACAGATATCACCCTGCAATTTTGTACGGTGATAAAGGGTACTGATACAGGTATACCTATGTATATTTCATAAACCTGTAAAGTACGAAACGAACATGGCGACCAAGCGAATTTGAAATATTTTAATAGACTTTTCTCGTGATTTAACTCTCTGAGCGCAGTGAAATGTGGTACAGTAATTGATTTTGCAGATTGTAATGCACTGCCATCTAATTTAATTCAATTGTTTACATAACCTCAAGATGGCGGCTGTGCGAAATTTTAAAATTAAGTTTTTATTTCTTGTGTCGTAATCATGCGATCGAAGTGAAAGTTTGAATAATGAACCTAGCCAATAAGTGACCTTGAATGGTACATAACTCTATGGCCTATACACATAACACTCCTAAATGGTGAGCTCCCGAAATATTTAGACGGTTCTCAATATCTATGAATCTTTTACAGCAACCAAACTGATTTTTTTAATGTTCATAGAGACTATGAACATATGTTCACCTATAGGACTTTCAGGAACCTGGTGAGCACAAATCAAACATGGCGGCGACGCGAAGTATAAATATTTAAATGGACGTTTCTCGCGAATGAACTATCCGAGTGCCGTGAAACTTTGCACGTTAAATGCTTATACAAATGTTGATCCACTGGCATCCAATTTATTTCAATGGTTTGCATTATCACAAGATGGCTGCTGTGCGTAATTTTAAAATCTCGTTTTTACTTCTTGTTGTCTAATCATGCGATTGAAGTTTGAATACCACACGTACACAATAATCTTAATGTAATAGTACAAAAATAAAAATCCAACCTGGCGACCATCTGAAATATTTAGACGGTTCTCAATATCAACGAATCTGTTACAGCAATTAAACTGAAATTTTGTATGTTGATTGTGGCAGTTAACATAAGTAGGATATATGAAAATAGGCTGTATAGTTCTTCACGGAACTACTTGTTAAAATTATATTTTCACTTAGATTTTTAGTATGATGCGTCACTCTGCGTCACTTTCTACTTAATGTTAAAACTGAAAAAGTGATCATGACATGTGTGATATTATTTTTTTCGTCTCGTCGTCCTCTTTACGAGGATGTAGGTATTGAAAAGGTGAAAAGCTGGAAACATGTTTTTTATGGAAAATGTGTTTTTTGTTATTTTTCAAGATATTTGAAAAACGAATGATGTGATTTCTATGACGGGTATATTGATGTTTTCGTCTCGTTGTCCTCTTTACGGGAATGTAGGTGTTGAAAAGGTGAAAAGCTGGAAACATGTTTTTTTTATCGAAAATGTGTTTTTGTTAATTTTCAAGTTATTTGGAAAACGAATCATGTGATTTTTATGACGGGCATGTTGATGTTTTTGTCTCGTCGTCCTCTTTACGGGAATGTAGCTGTTGAAAATCTGAAACCATGGTTTCCGTCATTTTCGAGATATTTGAGGAAAACGGGAAAAAAGTAAGAAACCAGATTTAATGTGACGTTGTGTCAGGCACTGTGATGTTGGTAAAACACATACACATTATTATTATTATTATTATTATTATTATTATTATTATTATTATTATTATTATTATTATTATTATTATTATGACATGGCTTGCCTGTGCTCACACACAGAGACATGCTTCGTGAAATGAGAATTGGAAACTTCAGACGGTACACTGCTAGCAGACAGACATGTGCTCTTACCATTTGCGTGGTCTGCAGCAAGAGAGATAACAGCCTGTAGTTCACATGCAGGTGCTGTTATCTGACACAGACGAGTAACTCGATCTTTCGTTGAAGGACAAACAGCTCTGTCGAGAAGCTGAACCTTGCATTCCCACGCACACACACACACGCAGATTTTGCTGTGGTTGTGAGAATCATTCTGAGTAGAGCGTTTCATGACATCCTACACGTAGGAACCAAAAAAGTAATGTGCTAACATTGCAACTTGTTGAAGAGACATGTACGTACTGAGAGTAAGAGATAGTTATTATTCTTGCGAACACCTTTGAAGATGACGGATCCAAGTGCCCTACGCTCATAGTAAAAAAATTACGTGAACCGTGACCGCATTGTAATAAGGTAGGTTCATTATTGTTAATTATGACATGATTGGTTTTATTGTTATTTTGCGTATGCGTGAAAAGTAAGTTAGTGACTGATAGTATTTTTTTGGATTTTGTTTGTTGCATATTTTCAAAAAGCAAGAAAATTCGATAAAAAAACACATCAAGTCTGGGAAAACAGACAGAGAGAGAGAGAGCAGTGACAGTGGCGGCAAAGAACACATTTGCTCAAAGGGATTATAATTCATTATATGGTGAGTACATGTTGTTCCATTACTATTATTGTTGTTGTTAAATATATGCCATTTATTTCATGGAAATGTATAAACTTATGGCGTGTATTTATTATTGTTTCAGAATTAAGATGTGTATTGAGTGAACTGGTTTTAACTACCGTCACGCTTGCGATATTTTAAAAAAAGGAGAGCTATGAATATATATTATTTCCTTTCTTTATAAGTTACCTTATTATTTTTGAGTGAGTGTTTTATCTATGTGTGCACACTTGAAACCTTTTCTTTTTAGCAACTGCTACGAACGAATGAATGAATGAATGAGTGAATGAATGCACATGTTTAATGTATATAACCATGAGTAATAACGGATTTTATTGGTTTGCTTTTCAGATAAATCGTTGGAAACAAAATAAAAAACCTTGTTGGCGATTGTTTTCTGCTGGGGCCATTTGTATAGGATCAACATAATTTGCTACAACCATTGTGTGCCTGTGTGTGTGTGATTGTGTGCCAGTCAGTGAATAACAACAAGTGTGTCCGTGTGGAATTGCTGGTTTTGGATTAACCTATTCTAAGGTAAGATTTGCACGTTTATTATTCCATTTTATAATCATGTCTATATCAGAGAGTGAAGTGTTAGTGTGGCAGCCATTGGCCAAATGTTTCAAAACGCGAGTATGCTCGGGCCGAATTTACAACACGAATCACTGTCTGTCCCCTAAAGATTTTGTGGAATTTTGTTTCCCCATTTTTTTGAGTGAATGTGAACAAGGTTTAAGATTACATCAGGCTTTAAAAATAAATTTTGAACTACTATGTGAATTTACGTTGATAAAAAATAATGTTGAAAAGAGACACTTCTTCAACATTTGTACAAAAATGGAGAAAGTACTGATAGCCGATAATTTGGAAACGTGGTATCAGGAGAAAGCTATTCAAGCGCTTATTACTAAATTTGATAAGTTGCAACAGGGTCCCAGTGGCTTGGCCCTCAATAGCATTGCATATTTGCAAATCAATATTTGTAAATACAATCCATTAAATGCAGGAAGTAGCTATATTCCCACACCGAGCTGGACTGCAAGGAAAAAGGCAGTGCTCAACATACGCAATAAAGACGATTACTGCTTTTTGTGGAGCATAGTTAGCTGTCTGCAACCCTGTGAAGACAAACGTGGTGATAGACCAGGGCAGTACAAATAATTGCTTAACCACATGAAACAAACTCTTAACCTGGAGCGTGTTTCATTTCCCATGCCTCTAGATAAAATTAATTTATTTGAGAAAGATAATCCAAATTTTTCCTTTATGGTATATGGTGTTGAGGGAACCAATATTGTGGGCCCCTTGTATGCTAGCAAAGAGACAAAACAATATCACATTCACGTATTATTATTGTCTCATGGGGATAAAAGCCATTATTGTTGGGTAACGAATTTGAGTAGATTGGTAGGTAGTCAGATGTCAAATCATCTTCCTAAGAAACATATTTGTGAGCGCTGCCTTCAGTATTTTGGAACTGATGAACTTTTGAACGGCATACGGGAGACTGTGAGGGGCAAGCGGCAGTAAAGCTAGTTTTGCCCAAAGGGAATGACACAGTCTTGAAATTTCAGGCCTCTAATAAACAATATATGGTACCACTAGCAGGTACCCGCGGCTTCGCTCGCGATCAAGACAATGGGGACGATGCATTATTGCTGATAATTGGTCTATTCTATTGCAGCAATCGCGGCTACAGGTGGGTCGATTCTAATTCTGAAAATTCTGATACATACAGTATATTGATATGAGCAGCAAATTGGGAATTTTATAGATTTGTGAAAGTCTGCAGGGAACGATGTTACATTATGTGAACACATTTGAAAATTATGGTTTTGGTTTTACCATCTTCGGCTGAGACATAACGATTTTGTTGTCCGGATACTCGCCAGCACGCCACATACAGTTGTCCATGGAAAAAAAATGGTTTTGTCTAAACGTACACCTGGAATGGCAAATCTATCGGAATTTGGGGAATTAAAAGTATTTTTTCTTAAGCTATTCTGGGTATAATATTGCCACACTTATTGATGATTTGAACGTCAGCGTGTCGCTATTAATAGACCTATAGTAAAATATCTCTCACCTTGGCCGCTGATGTACATTATGCAGTCTCTTCCAGTGTTTCATCCCAGGGATTGAAATTCTCCCACAACCCTTTTGCCTCACAAGCCTCTCTAAGTAATTCAAATTCCCGATTGTTGTTGTTTGAGTCTTCAGTTTTTTGACTGGTTTGATGCAGCCCTCCAAGCCTCGCTCTCCTGAGCTAATCGTTTCATCTCTACATAGCTACCGCACCCTACATCCGAGGCAATCTGCATAACCCTGGTCTACCCCTACAGTTCTTGTCCTTGACCCTCCCATCCTTAACTAAACTTGCTATTCCTGGGTGTCTTAATATGTGTCGTACCAACCTATCTCTTCTCTTCATTAGCAGTCACCAGAAACATCTCTCCTCTCCCACTCGTCTTAATAGCTCTTCATTGGTTATCCTATCTACCCATCTGATCCTCATCATTCTCCCGTAACACCACATTTCAAACGCTTCAATTCTCCTCCTTTCTGCAGCACCATTAGTCCAAGTTTCACTTCCTTATAGTGTCACGCTCCAGACAAAAGCTTTCAAAAATGACATCCTAATTCCTAAATGTATATTCGATGCCAACAGATTCCTATTCAGTAGAAATGCTTTCCTTGCCTGAGCCAACCTGCTTTTTATATCCTCTTTGCTTCGTCCATTACTGGTTATTTTGCTTCCTAAGTTACAGAAGTCTCCTACTTCCCGTAGCGTTTCACGTGCCAATTTGATGTCCATAGAGGTTTCTGATTTATTTCGGCTGCATTCCAATAATTTTGTTTTACATTTATTGATTTTCATCATGAATTCTTTCCTCAAGACGGAGTCCATACCATTCAAAAACTCGTTCAAATCTTCTGGCGTATTGGCCAAGATGACGATGTCATCAGAAAATATCAGAGATGAAATTATTTCTCCTTGAATCTTCACTCCGACTTTAAATTGTTCTCCAATTTCCTGATTAATGTGTTTTTAGAGATCTTGGAAATGCGTTGCCCTCGCACATGGTGTAGATGCATTGTCAAAGAAAAACTTTCCATGTTACGAACATGGGCCGCATAACCTGTACCAAAAGATTCTGCAGATTTAACACAAGGCCTATTCTGAAGAGCAGTTCCTTGAACTTAGATTTGCCAACATTTTATTGTATCTTTCCATGTGGTATGTCTCTGTACCTCAACATACAAAAGAGTGCTTTAAAAATCATGTCTTTTGTAAATTTTGGAAAAGGTAGTGAGTGTGGTTTTTGCCGGAGTGGATACTCGCTCGTAGAAAATCTCTTCAGTAAAATAGACTGGTTCACAATTTTGTAAGTGCACATTGAGGTATATGACGGCGGGATGCCTTAAGTGTTAAGGAAACGGAAATAGTCACCTCAGAGCTTCGTTGCTACTGAAATAATGACCAGACTGATATTTGTACTTAACTATACGGGATTTGTGAAGCCATCGCTACCTTTATATAGTAGCCGCTTCTGTAGTGTTTAAAAATTGAAGGTGGTATTAGAAGGCGCTTCCCCTATTTTTTTTACCCCTGGCACTACAGCCCATGAAGGGCCTAGGCCTATCATGCGACCGCTTCCCAGCCATTTGGCCTGCAGATATTGTGGTGACGCGTGGTCATTGCATAGTGTCCCCTCGGCCGTTAATCTTGTTTTCGTGACCGGGGCGCTGCCTCACTATCAGACAGCTACTCAATTGTCCTCACGAATCTGAGTGCAGCCCGTTGCAGCCCTCACGTCCGTGTCTAAAATCTCTGACGGAGCCGGGAATCGAACCAGGGGCCTCCGGATGAGAGGCAGGCGCGCTACCCTGTTCTTATTATGTTTATATATATATATCTTGAAAAAGATAATAAATGGATTGGCATTGCCTCCAACAGGGATATATAGAAAATCGGATGTCATACCTTGAGGTAGTGTTGCCATGGAAACGGACTTGTGATTAGTTCATCAATCAGAGCGAAGATAGTTTTCTGCGAATATCTTTGAAACTGTTGTTTTTAGGGCCTTAAAATGTAGTTTTCGGTGTCCCATAGGGACATACCGAGTATTGTTTCTTGCATCGAGGGGAGTAAAATGAGCTCTGACCGGTCTTTATGCGACAACTTCAATATTTTGTCCAGGTTGAGTATTTTTGGTGACTTTTCAGTTATGTTGCCCGTTCCACGGGAACAATGATTTATTTCCGGACGATAGGCAGCTTATATGTTATCCCATGGTATAAGCTGTCTCCATATCAAATTTCATCCAAATCCGTTCAGCCGTTTTAGTGTCAAGAGGTAACAAACTAACACACACACACGGACACACAGATTTTCACAATTATAATATATATAGGGATTTCCTGTTTACGCCAATTTTGAATCCCTCACTGTTCCCCTTCAGGGATGTGAACCAAGCCCCCATACAAACTCAACCTATCCAGTGCAGAAACATGAACCTTTTGCCGTTGGTTATTATGTTGTGTGTCACTATGATAAATCCCAATGTGAGTATGTAAGTCACAAAGGTTCGGATTGTGCGCGATGGTTTGCTGATCAAATGGTGGCTTTAGCAGGCAAAGCAGAACCTATTTTGAACAACCCTGTACCAATTCAGATGAATAACATGCAGCAAAAAGAATATGATCAAGCCACCACCTGCCACATATGCGAAAAGCCTATTCTAGGCGGTGAAACAAAAGTAAGAGATCACTGTCATAGAACAGGACATTTTAGAGGTGCTGCTCATAGAGAATGGAATTTAAAGTATTCTACACATCTCTTCCTTCCTGTCTTCTTACACAATTTCTCTCGCTACGATCTGCACTTCATTGTTAAAGAATTTGCTCTTCTAGATAAGAGCAAATTCACCATTTTGGCTATGAACCATGAGAGGTTTAACTCACTTTGATGGAGAAAAGGCACAATGAGCATTTGTTTTCTCGACTCATTCAAGTTTATGTCTAGTTCGCTGGAAGCCTTGTCAAAGGCTTAAGTGAGAATGAGTTGAAACATACCCAATACCACTTTACGGATACAAAACAATTTAAATTATGTGTTGGTAAAGGTCATTTTCCTTATGATCACGTAGCAAGTTATGATGTGCATAAAGAAACATCTTTGCCCACTCGAAAAAAGTTTTTTTCTCAGTTAACTCAAAGCACCATCAGTGAAGAAGAATATGCTCATGCACACCATGCTTGGAGAGCGTTTGGTATAGAAAACATGGGTCAATATGCTATGCACTATTTAAAATTAGACGTGTTGTTGTTGACAGACGTGTTTGAGACGTTTCGTCAGCTATGTCACACGATATATGGATTGGACCCTACCCACTACTATACCAGTCCAGGGTTAAGTTGGGACGCTGCCCTCAAATTTACCCAAATACGGTCATGCTATGAGCCGACCACTGCCGTACAGAAACTTCGTCAGGCTGTCTGAGGATGAAATTAAAGATTTTAATGTGCATAGCGCCAGCGAGCAACAGGACGTAGGATATGTCCTTGACGTTGACTTAGCTTATCCCCCCGATCTCAGACAGTGACATGGTGATTTCCCCTTTTGCATAGAGAAAATGGTGCCGCCCGAGAGTAAGGGCAATCATAAAAAAATGATGGGCAACTTGTATGATAAAAATCACTATGTGTTGCATATTGACATGCTGGTAGAATGTTTAGCTCAGGGCTTAACCCTGAAAAAATCCATAGAGGTGTTTCTTTTTGTCACAAACCGTGGTTGAAACCGTACATGGATTTAAATACCAGTCACAGACAAAGTGCCACTCAGCCATTTCAAGTATTTTTTAAACTAATGAATAATTGTATCTATGGCAAGAGTTTGGAAAATGTACGGCAGTATAGGGACATTAAATTGGTCAACACATGGCATGGCAGATGGGGAGCTCAAAAATATATTGCAAAACTATATTTCAAATCTTTGAACATAATTGATCATGATCTACTGACTATTGAACTTGCCAAAACTAAGTTAAAGTGATCATGAATAAACCTATCTATTTAGGCCAGGTCATTTTAGATTTTCCTAAATTGCATATGTATAAATTTCATTATGGTTTTGAAATGCGGCAATTTGGTACCATTTCCTTGTTATATACAGAAAGGGGTAGTTTCATTTACCATATCCATGACTGTAATCCGTATGTCGTTATCCAATAAAATCCAAAATGGTTTGACATGTTCTCGTTTAGTGAGAAGAACGTGTTCGATATCCCCCGTCTGAACAAAAATGAAATTGGTTTAATGAAAGATGAGTGTTCAGACACCATGATGATTGAGTTTGTTGGGCTCGCTCCGAAAATGTATAGTTTTCGATAGATGGATCGATGTGAATCTATGCGAGCCAAAGGAATTAGCCAGCACGTGGTTAAACGACTCTGTGTGGATGATTATTTACATGTCCTTCAGACCCACATAGGCATGGCACATAGTCAGTTTAGGATTCTATCGAAAAATCATGATTTACTTTTGATGAAACAGCGAAAACAAACACTCGCTTTGTTGGACGACAAGAGACAGTGGTGTCAAGATATGATGACAAGCGTCCCATTTGATTATAACCAGTAATGGTTGTTGTTATTGTTGTTGTACAACACGGCAAGTGTTTGGTTTGGTTGCTATCAAGTGCGTGATGCCATCTCGAGCCTCGGAATAAACATAAATCATTGTAGTGTATCATATAATTTTTGTTTTTTAACCTGTGTGCATGGATGCATGCATGGATGAGTGAATGCATGTAAATAGTTTTACATAAACTGTATGTCTTGTGCTATGTGCCTGTCAACGCATAAAGAGAGTCATGCATCAACGTTTGCATGGCTCACTGTGCACAGGCTGGATTAAAACATGTTGACTTTTTAGGTGCGGCTTAATAGACCTCACTATGTTGTGGCTTAATAGGTCTCACTAGGACGTGGCTTAATAGGCCTCATGTTTCAGCAAAGTGACCACTCACCCTGACTAGACATGCGGCTTAATAGGCCACACAAGGTTGTGGATTAGTAGGCCTCATGCAAGAACAAAAAAATAATAATCTGTTGCTTTTACTGTGGACAATCTCACTTTATGACTAGTGTTATAAGTGGTGATATATTTGAAAACAACGCCAGTCAAATATCTGAGCAGAAATTGTTTTTTTTTTAAACCTGTTGCATGTTATGCCTGTGGCCTACAGCTAAGGAAGACAACAGACAGATGGTCATTTATTTGTATTTTGCTTATTTTTCTTTTGTTTTTGCTATTGACTTAGGGGACAGACAGTGTATAGGTACATAGTATTTTTATTTATTTACTTAGTAAACGTCAACGACTACTTTTCAGATTCAATGATGAGCCATGATGAAGATTGTTTTATCGTCACCAAGCACACAACGTTCAATGAATATGCCACGATGGTGTATCATAATCCACAACGTGTGGCCTATCCTTCAGAATATAGAAACATCAAAGTACGCATTGATACCACTTTTTATGACAGCATCATTGATCATGATGATAATGATGATGACTTGTTTCATGACCCAGGGCATCACTATTGTAAATCCTGTATGCTAAATTTTGGCTTTCAAAATAATGTATCCATGCAAGTGATTCATAAAGCATGGCATGGTTTAACAATGAATCAAGAGATTGTTAAATTAGCTGACGAGGATTATTTTGCAGATTTTTGGGGTACATTATGTACAAAACCCATGTTTAATGTTTATTTTCCAATAACCTCTAAAATGTTTTGTTTTCATTTTTATAAATTTCCTGCTGAGGAACGAATCACTTCGTATCGGCAACAAGCATTTCGCCAACTTTGTCTTAGCTTACCTATCAATCAATATTCGCCTCATAGAATGAGATCTGTTGGAAACTAACAACAACACATATCATGATTATGATGTTCTTTTTCATTCGGCTTTCAGGAGCATACATGCCGTTATAATACATCTGGCTATTTTTGTTTGTTTTAGTTTATCATGTATTCATGTTGATGGACACACACATTGGTTTAAATTTGTAGTTTCTTTTATTTTGTTTCTTTCTTTGTTTGTTGGATATAGACATGGTTATTAAATGCATAGCGTTTTAACTTTACCTTTTTATAGGCTACCAACAGCATTCAGATGTTTGCTCATAGTATCTGTTGATACAATTTTTATTTTATTTAACAGAATGCTGTGTGAATTTGCACGATAACAGAGCAAACGAATACAAGTCATTCAACAAGGGGATTATATGCTAATTCACATTGACAATAGAGGCATACATTTACCTCCAAAAGATCATGAAAATGATTCTCACTTAATTTTGATAAAACATTTCCTATTAAATAATTTCCAAATGTGTGATTTGAGTGAAAACGATGAAAATATATGTCAACTTTTAGAAGTAGGCTACACACTGTGGGACAATCATTTGCTTGTTTTATATACGTCTTACCAAAAGGTGATGCAGTGGTCATGTGAACATTATCCACAGGCCTACGTTTTTGTTAATGTGTCAGGGAAACTGTTGCCACAAATCCTTGAACCTCCCATATAACAAGTAATAATATGCGTCATTTCATTAGCAGATGTGCAAGTGATTCAACCCTATCCCTATAAATACGTTTAAATTGTTTTGTCTAATGATGCTCTAACACGTTTTTGATGTGATTGAAAAACCCCTCCACCATGTGGTAGAAATCAACCATTCTTTTTAGCCTACTTTCGATTTTTGCAAAAAATGAAAGTAGACTTATGAGATCACTACAGGGCCAAAAATTGTGTGTCTGTCTGTGTGTGTGTATGTGTGTGTGTGAGTGTGTGTGTGTGTGTGTGTGTGAGTGTGTGTACTCTGAATGTCTGTCCCCCCATCAATTCGAACACGGTGAAACCGAATTGAACGAAATTTGGTACAGAGGTAGCACTGGCAAAGGGCACCTCAGTGTCATGTTTTATATTGCCGCCATCTTTACCAAAACTTAATGGCGGCCACTCAAATGGTCAAAACGTAATAATGCATTACAACCAAACTAATAATTGGATCTTTACCAAATTTGGTAAAAACGTTCCTTCATATGAGGCGCGTCTTGTGCCCAAACTACGAGGTCATCAACCGTACCATTTCATAATGGCGGCCTTGTGAATTATGCAAACTTTATAATCCATAACATGGGACCCACCAGTTCCGACTATCGAACCAAGAATCGTTTAATCTGTTTGAAACGACGTGGCCCGTTTGAAATTAAAAGTTTATATTTTAATATTATAGTCTAGAAGTGATTTTATAAAGCTGAGTCGTCTCGGTTATTTGACAAGATGGCAGCTGATCTCTCGTTCTGACCTATCTATATATTTAAAACACTAAGCTGTTTTTTGTACACACGAGATTGTGAAATCGACTTAACCGATTGGCTTCGTAAGACATTCTAACGAAAGCTCTTGGCATGCAGATTTGCAGAGTTTCTTTAAAAGGAAAATATATGTTACGGTATATTTTTAAATGATTAAAGAAATATGTAATATTTGACACTCCCGCGCATGCGCACAATGGCTTTTCTCAACAAGGAAAATGGCGATTCCGGTCGCGTCTAACTGAGATTTTTGTTTATGAGAATTAAAAAGGGTCTCCAATAATGTTAATTATGTTTTTACAATATGCATTGAAATAGAATTATATTAAATAAACCACAAATTGAAGGACTTAAACTGCAGGTTGAGTGTGTATACTGGTTAGATAGCTTAATACTGAAGTGTGCCATAGTTGTCTGGATGGCCAAGGGGATAAAGTTACTGCCTAGAAATATGTATTATGCATGATCGAGAGGGTTCGATTCCCACCTCGGATATGTTTTTTTTTATTTTGTTACAAGTGCATCGCGTTTCAATTTGATAGTTATTTGCAAGAAGTATAAAGGAAGGGAACATTATTTATGATGTTCCCACGATATATACAGGAATACAATTATACACAACGGAAAATGTCGAAACACGTAGTCGAGTGTTTAGGGCCTATGTAGTTAAACTGACTTAATATTGCGTACCAGTAGAGGTGGTTCGGTGGCTCAGGTCGTAAAGGCAAGAACTCTTAATTTATGCATCGCGCAATGGAAGCTGTTCGAGTCCCACCTCCGACGTGTTTCTTTATTTCTGTATTTTTATTTCTTGGTATTGCTATTCCATTGTCAAAACATATTTAAATCATAGCATTCCCGTAAACTAAGGAATTCGTATATATTTTAAATTAATATAGAAAATTGCAGAATTCTAGCCCCTCACGCATGCGTACAATCACCTTGCCTCATGACAGTCATGGCGGTTACAAGTGCATCGCGTTTCAATTTGATAGTTATTTATAAGAAATATAGAAGTGAACATTATTTGTGACGTTCCCACGATGTATAGGCTACTGGAATACATTTATACACGACGGAAAATGTTGAAACACGTAAACTGACAGTCGAGTGTGTAGGGCCTATGTCATCAAACTGTCTTAATATTGCGTATCAATACAAGTGGTTCGGTAGCTCAGGTCGTAGAAGCGAAAAATCTTAATTTATGCATCGCGCAATGGAAGCAGTTCGACATGTTTTTTTTTATTTCCGTATTTTTATTCCTTGGTATTGCTATTCCATTGTTAAAACATATTTAACTCTTGGCATTCCCCTAAACTAAGGAATTCGTATATTTTTAAATTAATATAGAATTCTTGCCCCTCACGCATGCGTACAATCGCGTATGATAGTTATTTGTCTGTCATGTCTGTTAGGTAGTCAGCCCGAAGGCTGGTTGGATCCTCAAAAGGCACCGCCGTTACGTTATGTGAGTAGATACCCACTAAAACCCAAGGAAGCGCTATATTGAGAAATTCTAGGCAAGAAGAGGAGTGAGGTAGTTTGCCATTGCTTTCCTCACCGAGTCAGAACAGTAGTCCTAACCCTATGAGTAGAACCTTTCACAGCATCCACAGGCACTGACTGTGCCCTGAAGGCCATTACTAAGCACCACCCATACCTCAGTAGCTTCCATATAATCACAGCCATGAGTGAGACTGAGACATCGGTGAAAAGCCACCTTTTACTCTAGCCTGTGCCAACTGACAAATGCAAATGTACTGTATTCATCAAGAGATGACAAACAGGCCATGATAGTTATTTATTAGAAGTATAAAAGAAGTGAACATTATTCAGGACGTTCCCACGATATATACTGGAATACAATTATACACGAAGGAAAATGTTGAAATATGTATACTGACAGTTAAGTGTGTAGGGCCTATGTTGTTTAACTAACTTAATATTGCGTGGCATTACCAGTATTACCAGTTATTTATTAGAAGTATAAAAGAAGTGAACATTATTTATGACGTTCCCACGATATATACTGGAATACAATTATACACGACGGAAAATGTTGAAATATGTATACTGACAGTAAAGTGTGTAGGGCCTATGTTGTTTAACTAACTTAATATTGCGCGGTATTACCAGTGTTTCGGTAGCTCAGGTCGTAGCGTCAGAGACTCTTAATTTATGCATCGCGCAATGGGAGCTGTTCGAGTCCCACCTCCGTCACCTTTTTTTCCGAATTAATATTTCTTGGTATTGCTATTCCATTGACAAAACATATTTTACTCTTAGCATTCCCGTAAACTAAGAAATTCGGCGCGATTGACATTGCCATATATATATTTAAAACACTAAGGTAACAAAAGCATACACCACTGTTACAGATTAAATAATGAATATGAAAGCCAGATACTTCTTACAGAATTCTTGAATTCCTCGGAATTTTGCTTCCACATATTCATACTCCTAATGTTCGAGCCACAGTTATGCTCCTTAGGAATCTGGACATTTCTCAAAAGCTCCTAATTGGTGCCAGATTAATTGTAAGAATTATGCATGAGAATTGCTTGGATTTGGAAATAATAAATGCAGATAATATTGGGCAGAGAGTTCTAATCCTTCGACTTTATTTAACTCCATCCGATGAAACACTTCCGTTTTCGTTTAGAGCACCAATTTGCAATCGCTTGCCATACCTTATCACAATCAATAAAGCTGAAGGGGGAACTCTCGAACGTGTAAGTCACTATTTACCCCATCAAGTTTTCAGTCGTTGCCTCCGTAGCTCGCCTCTGTAGCGTAGTGGTCAGCATGGTTAGCTGCCGCCCCGTCCTGAGTTCAATTTCCGGCTCTGCCACGAACTTTGAAAAGTGGTATGAGGACTGGAACGGGGTATACTCTGCCTCGGGTGGTCCAAATGAGTAGAGGGGTTTCAATTCCCACCTCAGCCATCCTCGAAGTAGTTTTCCGTGGTTTCCCATTTCGTCTTCGGGAAAATGCCGGGATGGTACCTACCGTAAGGCCACGGCCGCCTCCTTCCCACTTCCTTGCCTAACCCTCCCGCTCTTACCATCCCTTCATCAGGTCCCTGATCGCTTTGCAAGTGAGGCCGCCTGGGCGTAGTGCTGGTCACACACCCGAGTTGTATCCCCGACTCAGAGTCACAAGCTCCAGGACACTGCCTTTAGAGGCGGTAGAGGTGGGACCCCTCGCTTAATCCGTTGGAAAAGACAACCCTGGAGGAGAAAAAGGTTAACGCAAACGTAACGTAACGCAAGTTTTCAGTAATGGCCAGTTATATGTTGCAAAGTCGATCTTTCTCTGTAATCATACAGAGAATGCATATAAGAAAGTCCTACAGTAAATATTTTCCCAATGACCGTTATGTTTTGCACATCATCGCATTTCTTCGTTATATTCCAAAATTATAAGCGACGGTTTGCGGCCAGTTGTATTAGACCCCTCAGAGTTCTTGAATTCCTTGGAATTATAAGATTTGCCTCCACATACTCTAAACGCTTGACCCATAGTTATGCTGCTTAGAAATCTGAAGGTTTCCCAAGGGCTCCTAAATGCAACCATATTGCTTGGATTTGGAAATAATAAGTGCAGTAAAAATTAGGCCAAGAGGTCTAATCCTTCGACTTGATTTAATACCATCCGATATAACACTATAATAATTCTTTTAAGCGGAAATATTTTCCAATTCGTTTGGCATACTCTATCAAAATCAATAAAGCTCAAGGGGAAACTCTGGAACGTACAGGTCTCGATTTGCCTCATCAATTTTTCAGTCATTGCCAGCAGTATTTTGCAATGTTAAGAGTGCAATCTTTTGACGCCCTTATAGTTTCAATAGAGCCAAAAAATAATCGTACAAAGAATGTACATTAGGCCTATATAAGGAGATTCTTCAGTAAATATTTTCCCTTTGACCGTCATGTTTTGACGCGTTTCAACTAGTATTTTATTAATTTCAGTATGTTGCATGCAATATAGGCTAGTGGTAACAAATATATGAATTTTCTATGAAATGAACTCGGTTTAAAATATACTCCAGTAAAGAAAACGTTTAGTCCAAGTCATGATTTGCTATAACGTGGTATATGTATTGGTTCCTAACGAGCTATTAGAGTGTGCACGATTGGCTGAGTGGTCAGCGCGTTAGTCTTTCATCAGGCTGGCCGTGGTTCAAATCCCATCAGAGTTGGACTTTTTTCTTGATTTTTTTATATTTATTATTTCTTGAGTACTGACACGTTATAAAATAAAGCATTATATGGTGCATTTTGAAATGGAAAATATATATTTAATTAAAACAACATTCACCACCGGAGTGACATCTAAGGGTAATTACTTGAACTATGTAACTAGATGCGACCTATGCTCTCTACCGGCCAGTTAGTGAACCCATGTCTACAGTATAATTGCGAAGGTTATTATTTTTGCCGATAGAGGGTACACATCCCCAAGATAAGGCGCGATTATCACGGCCAACAAGAATGACTGGCTCTGGTGAGTTTTCGTGACGTCAGCAATGTAGTTCTGTTGCACCACTGCCTGGTCTTCGTTTTACTGCCGGTGTGGTACCTAGTCATCTTGTCTACATCATTGAACCTGTATAAACGTTGGTATTCATTTATCACTTGTCTTCATAGAAGGTATTGATACAAGTCGTTAGTCGGAGGGTAGTGTATTCCGCAGATCTCTTCTATAAACGAATTAATTTACCGTATGTTCCGCCCCTTGAAACAACAATAAGTTAATGATATCTATACTGTGCTGCAAGATTCTTTGATCTAATTATACTAATGTGCACATAATTTAACTCACAACGAAGGTCACAGAATCTACAACTCGACTTACTGTAGCCTGTTCGTTGCAGCTATTAAACACACAACGAACCCTTGAATCCTAGTTCGCGTGGATTTTTGTAAGGAGTAACTTCAATAGGCGTAGTTTTGCAAACCTATACAGTATAATTTATCGTGTTTGAAAACACACGGAACATCTAAACTGCGTCCATTTTATGAAGATTGATATAAAATATTGCATTTCTGCTGCTTATGAATTGCTCTCGACTTAAACGTACAAGCATCATCAAGCAGTACCGGTACATTGCCTACGTCACAGAAGGGTTTGGTTTACGCGCCATGGCCTGTATTTCTCGTTAGCCGTACGCGGTTACAAATTAGCTGTGTAATAGTTATATTAAATATGTTTCTCCCAGTGATACGTTTAGAGCAACGAAGTTTAAATTATAGTAAGTAGTCGGTGTTAATAAACTGAATACCTACGTTGTTTGGAGTGTTTACTGATGAAATTGCAAAATGCTGGGGTAAATTATTTGAACGCCACTCCTCAAATCCAGTGTCCCAATTTACACTTCGAATTGGAAGAAATTAGGAGATGATAAAGACAAAGAGTTATAACTATACCCATACATTTAGGAGAAAGTAGGCTATATGTTCTTTCCTGAACATCTTGTTTAAATTTAAAATAAAACAAGATGTTCAGTAAAGAACATATAGCCTACTTTCTCCTAAATGTATGAGTTTAGTTATAACTCGTTGTTATTATCAAAGAGTATAATAGAACTATTCTTTGTTGAAGACCTTAGAAACGATTTACCTCTACCAAACGCCACAACCTAGATAAAAACTGCTACCATCATTGAAGAAAGAAAGAAAGAAAGAAAGAAAGATAAGAAGTATCTAAAGAATGTTATGGATCTGGAGACATAATCGACCGGACTGGCGGCGTGGCTCAGCGGTAACGTTCTCGCTTGCTGGACCGTATGTTTCAGGTTCGTATCCTGGCGCAGTCAGCTGGCATTTGAGGGTGCACAAATGCGAGAGAGCCGTGTTAGTAGATTTACTGGCACGTTAAAGATCCCCTTCGGGAGAAAATTCTGGCACCCCGGCGTCTCTAAAAGCAACAGTAGTTAAAAGGGACGTAAAACCAATAACATTATTATTATTATTATTATTATTATTATTATTATTATTATTATTATTACATAATCGGCCTGACGCGGGCAACATCCAACTTTGAGTTGAGGCATGTCTGTACACGTCTGGCTGCGTATGACTTTCACAACCCTAATTGAATTAACAAATCTTTCCATGACCCTACAGAGACGTGTGTATACCAACTATGTGGATATTTTCGATTGCTATTTGGCTGAAATAAAAGTATTAATTAATATCCTGAACTAGCACCAACGGTAGAGTTCAGATACTATGTGAAATCGTTTTGTTCTTTACTTCAATTAACATTTTCAAATAACGCACAATAGGCTGTTACAAACCTTTTAAAATAAAAAGTAAAAATGTATCGTAGTATCATCTTGTCATTCTTCAAATTCGATGCGCATAGAATGGCAATGGTATAGTAATCAATGGAGCCCCACGTAGACTAGTCGTGACATCTAGTTGTGAAATATCTAACAATATAATCCTAACAGAGCGAGTGCATTCTAGCGGCCAGAAGAAGAAACTTTTCAATAAAATCTGGAAGTTAATAAGTAGGTCTGCGTGCAGTTACCTTTTTGGAAGCTAGATGTCTCGAGTAAATCTGCTGGCGAATTATGTTTTAATTAAATATATATTTTACACCATAATATGCACAATATAACGCTTAATTTTAAAACATCTGAGTCATTACAAAGCAATAAACATATAACATTTCAAGCAAAAAAAGTCCTCTCGGCACGCCGGAAGGCGGAGGTAGATTTCACCGGACAAACTTGGAGATAGGCGAAAATAGACAGAATATGCAGGTTTTCGTAGAAGGATCAGACCTCATTTATCGCGTGAAAGTATTTTATAATTGGAGATTAATTAACTTTGTTTTTCTTCATTTTAAACATATTTTAAACATTTTATTGTCTTACGGGGACGATAACCTTCTTGTCATTTGGAGTCCATTTTTAGCCTATTTTAAATTTTGAAAAAATAGGCTTATGACATCACCTTTTGTCCGTGTGTGTGTGCGTGTGTGTGTGTGTGTGTGTGTGTGAGGTGTGTGTGTGTCCCCTCCTAATAAAATCTAAACGGCTGGAGCGATTTCAGTGAAACTCGGTAAGTTCATAGCACTATTCCCGGCGACGTCGACCGTGCCCATCGAATTTTGTTACGTCTCACCAATCCAACATGGCGGCTGTGCGAAATATTTCACTAGCATTCAGTATCTCCGAAACTATAACGGATATCGCCCTGAAATTGTGTACGGTGATAAAGGGTACTACTAGAAGTTCACCTATGAAACTTTCAAAAACCTGGTTACTACATAACCAACATGGCGGCCAAGCGAAGTGGAGACTTTTAAATAGACTTTTCTCGCGATTTAACTATCCAAACGTAATGAAACTTGGTAAAGCAAATATTTATACACATTGCAATGCACTGGAGTCTAATTTAGTTCAATTGTTTACATAACCTCAAAATGGCGGCTGTGCGAAATATTTCACTGACATTCTATATCCCCGAAATTATTACAGATATCACCCTGCAATTTTGTACGGTGATAAAGGGTACTGATACAAGTTTACCTATGTATAATTCATAAACCTGTAAAGTACAAAACGAACATGGCGACCAAGCGAATTTGAAATATTTTAATAGACTTTTCTCGTGAGTTAACTCTCTGAGCGCAGTGAAATGTGGTACAGTAAATGATTTTGCAGATTGTAATGTACTGCCATCTAATTTAATTCAATTGTTTACATAACCTCAAGATGGCGGCTGTGCGAAATTTTAAAATTAAGTTTTTATTTCTTGTGTCGTAATCATGCGATCGAAGTGAAAGTTTGAATAATGAACCTAGGCAATAAGTGACCTTGAATGGTACATAACTCTATGGCCTATACATATAACAATCCTAAATGGCAAGCTTCCGTAATATTTAGACGGTTCTCAATATATATGAATCTTTTACAGCAACCAAACTGAAATTTTTATGTTCATAGAGACTATGAACATATGTTCACCTATAGGACTTTCAGTAACCTGGTTAGCACGAATCCAACATGGCGGCGACGCAAAGTATAAATATTTAAATGGACGTTTCTCGCGAATTAACTATCCGAGTGCCGTGAAACGTTGCACGTTTTAAATGCTTACACAAATGTTGATCCACTGGCATCTAATTTATTTCAATTGTTTGCATAATCACAAGATGGCTGCTGTGCGTAATTTTAAAATCTCGTTTTTACTTCTTGTGTTCTAATCATGCGATTGAAGTTTGAATACCACACTTACACAATAATCTTAATATAATAGTACAAAAATAAAAATCCAACCTGGCGACCATCTGAAATATTTAGACGGTTCTCAATATCTACGAATCTGTTACAGCAATTCAACTGAAATTTTGTATGTTGATAGAGGCAATTAACATGAGCAGGATATATGAAAATAGGCTGTACAGTTCTTCACGGAACTACTTGTTATACTTGTGGTCACACTGTCCTTATGCAAGGTTTCGACACTGATGTGTAACTATGTAACGGTCTGTTACTTCTTCACGCAAAATTATATCTCCCGCAGAGATGTTGGTTGGTTCCTCAGTTTAGGGGCTGCGACAACGCGGTCATATAACCCCGTGTACTTTGTGTGAGTGTAGATTCTGTCTGATAAACGGTGTGAATTGTGATGGCTGTATTAGTCTGTAATTCAGGTAAGGAATGCAGACGCTAAATTTCAAGCAGTAGTTCCTAATGTTGCTACCAGATACTAACGTCAACGCCACCCAGCTGTGAACTTGGCTACTAGATGCCACCTCAATCAGCAACTCGCAACGAACGTTGGAACTTCCCCTACAAAGGAAAGCTTACTGAGGGATTTTTAGCGCTCTTAGAAAATCCGACGACTTTGGCCGGCTTTGAACCCGCGACCTTGGGCATAGAAATTCAGCATGCTACCAGTTACGTCACCGAAGCCGCTGCACACTTAGTCAGATGGAAATCTGAATCTGATCTCACGCAAGTGCGTTGTCATGGCAACGTCTGATGGCTCATCCCTCATCAATTTAGTAGTGTTGCCATGTCAACCACTTATAGCTCTTGGCATTTTCTTATAATTCCGAAATCATTTTTCTCATCCCTTGGCGCAATGGTGGCTCATATCAAAAATTCTTTCAGACAAACGTTTTAGGTAATTATTAGGGGAATATTGTCCATTTTGTACGGTTTTGATATTGTGCCTATTAACAGAGATATGATTAATGTTTCCCGAAAAAAACACTTTTTCCCACCCCTTTGGTCAATGGTTGGTGCTATCAAAAGACGTTTCAAACATAAATTTCTAAGCTTTATCCGACACATAATATGAACTTTGAACGGATTCGATATTTCACATATTAAGAGAGTTATAGCAATATTTCATTTTTATTGAAAAAAATAAAGTCCCCCATTTTCATCCCCTTCGACCGATTTAGCCCAGTAACGAACTCGTCCGAGATTTTATGGGTATACATATTCGGTAAAAAATACAAAGTGATTGGTGCAAAATTACGGCAGTTATCGTGTCCACAAGAAACTGATATACATATATACATATATTACATAAATTATATATAAATTTTTGAACTGACGGTGGTTTTGGGGTCTGGGGGATGTGAAACGCGAAGATATGTCGAAATTTTCCGGAAATCGAAACATGGTACCCATTGCAATAGTTAGCTTTCTAATGAAATCTACCTAAAATACTGCCGTCAACGACACCTAGCTGTGAACTTGGCTACTAGATGCCACCTCAATCAGCAACTCGCAACGAACGTTGGAACTTCCCCTCCGAAGGAAAGCAAACTCAGGTTTTTTAGCGCTCTTAGTAAATCCGACGACTTCAACCGGGTTTGAACCCGCGACCTTGGGCATAGAAGTTCAGCATGCTGCCAGTTCCGATACCGAAGTCGCTTCCCACTGACATGAAAACTGAATGTTATCTCGTGCAGTGGCGTTGTCATAGCAACTGCTGTGGTCATCCCTTATCAATTAAAAGTAAAGTTGTCATGGCAACCTCTCTTGGCACTTGGCATTTTCTTATAATTTAAATAATTTTGTTCACCCCGTGGCGTAATGGTGGGTCATATCAAAAATTCTTTCAGACAAAAGTTTTAGGTAATTATTGGAGGAATATTGTCCATTTTGTGCGGTTTTGATATTGTGCCTATTAACAGAGATATGATTAATGTTTCCCGAAAAACCCACTTTTTCCCACCCCTTTGGTCAATGGTTGGTGCTATCAAAAAACTTATTTGACATAAATTTTTGGCACTTATCCGACACATATTATGAACTTTGAAGGGATTCGATATTTCATGTATTAAGAGAGTTATAGCGATATTTCACTTTTTCGAAAAAAGCCCCCCATTTTTACCCCCTTTGACCGATTTTGCCCATTAACGAACTCGACCGAGATTTTATAGGGATACATATTATGTAAAACATTCAAAGTGATTGGTGCAAAATTACGGCAGTTATCGTGTCCACAAAAAACTGATATATATATATATATATACGAGTATATATAGATAGATAGATACATATATACATAAATTATATATAAACTTTTGAACTGACGGTGGTTTTGGGGTCTGGGGGATGTGAAACGCGAAGATATGTCGAAATTTTCCGGAAGTCGAAACATGGGACCCATTGCAATAGTTAACTTTCTAAAGAAATCTACCTAAAACCTAGCTCTGATCGGGTTTGAACCATAGGCATTTGAGCGACAGGCTAACGCTCTACCACTGAGCTAATTGTGTCAAGGAATATCGTTCTATATACAGTAAAATGACTTACATAGAACGTGTTAGCAAATAATGATTTATACTAAACGATTTCATCACTGGAGTATATTATTTATATATAGAGCATTTCATACAACGTTTCTTTATTTATTTTGTATCAGTACGCTATATTGCATGCAATACTCAAATTAGTGAAATATAAGTCAGGCACAAGATATCCGCTGCCATCTTGTCTCATTACTGAATCAGCTCAGCTTTTTAAAATCACGTCTGCACTATAGTATTACAAAATAAACTTTTAATTTCGAACGTGCCTCTTCCTTTAGAACAGTTAAAACGATTCTCGGCTCGATAATCGGAACTGGTGGGTCCCATGATATGGATTATAAAGTTTGCATAATTCGCACGGCCGCCATCCTGAAATGGTATGGCGGACGACCTTGTAGTTTGGTCACAAGACGCATCCTATATGAAGGTATGTCGTTACCAAATTTGGTAGAGATCGGATGATTTGGTTAGTCGTTATTTGATTTTACGTTTTGAACGTTTGAGTGGCCGCCATTCAGTTTTAGTAAAGATGGCGGCGATATAAAACATGACACTGAGGTGTCCTTTGCTAATGCTACCTTTGTACCAAATTTCGTTCAATTCGCATTCACCGTGTTCGAATTGATAGGGGAGGGGGGACAGACATTCAGAGTACACACACTCACACACACACAGACACACACACACACACACAGTCTCACACACATACACACACACACACAGACTCACACACACACATACACACACACAGACAGACACACTTTTTTCGCCCTGTGTTGATCTCATAAGTCTACTTTCATTTTTTGCAAAAATCGAAAGTAGGCTAAAAATAAAAATTCTTGGTTTATTTATAGCAAAAAAAAATAGTTTAACATGCTAGCTTTGGTTTATTTTTTCTTTCTTTAAAAAACATTGGCATGTACCATCATATTAATCATCATGTGGCAGACACTCTAGTTTATATGTAGCGAAAACTGTTGTTGCTTCTTCCAGTGTTAAAAACCACTTGTTTTGACGGACGTGGTCCGTGGCAAGAAATTCATCAAGCACTATTAATGGACGTCATACGCACCAAAACACGAATTTTTCTTATCGATGATCATTGTCATTTACAAGAGTATACCTATTTACGTCATGTGGTCCATGAAACACAAAAAAAAATTGGATGTTGATGTTGGTTGAACAGTTATCGCGTACCTTCTACAAACATTATTATATTTTTGTTAATTTATCCAATACTATCTACAACTTAAGGCAATACACACTCAGGCTTTAAAAAAACAACTCACTTTGATGTATAGACAAGATTATTGTTGATGTTGTTGTTGTTGTTGTAATATAAGGATGAGAGTGTTAAAAAGTAACACTCTATTCTTTGGTTATAGACAACCATGGACGCCTTCAACGTCATTGGCCAAGATTGTGGCTTTGCACGCAAGAAAATGAGTGAATTGCCTACACAAACACCCTTTCGCATTCATAAAATACAAAAATTAAAAACAAATTTGGTGATCGAGCTCTTTGCATCTGTCAAGACTTTGAGACATTTCTTCCCAAACGATTTAATAGTTTACCTGATGATGTCACGGAGGATGTCAATTCGAGTATTCACCCTGTTTATTTAATCTATGAGGGTGGAAAAAATAATCGATGCATGATTCGTTTTGTAAAAAGAGAAAACGAATAATCATTGTACGCTAGCCGTGAATTTTGTTTATTCATGCCCTACTCTTTAATAACTATAATAAAATAAAATTATTTTTGGTGCTCAACAGTTTGACGTTTATTAATTGTTGCTCAACGTTTATGATGGTAAATAATAATAATAAATTTTCTAAACTTCTGCTTGATGGGAGAATTTTTTTTGTTTTTTGAACCTTAAGCTATGTCAGTACAATGATGTCTATGATGAGCATAGGTGAATGCTAATTTTGTAAGTTCTCTTAATTGTAGAATATTTTTTTAGCCTTAGGCTACGTGAATAGAATCATGCCTATGATGCATGTTTTATAATTAGTTTACTTTTTTACTTTTCATGTACATAAATATTTTTTTTAAATAAGTTGAAACGTTATGCTCGCTTGTTCATTCAGCACCCCCTTATGCACCACAGCCACAAGTAAAAAATAAAAAGTTAGAGAGACATCTTTTTAACAAGAAATCTATTCAACACTATTTACTAAATAAATAAATAATTTAAAGTTAACGTCACATTGCCTTTACTGCAGACATAGTTTTGCACTAAACCTAGTTTTTTTCAAATTATAATAAAATGTTATTTTATGCAACAATAATAATAATAATAATAATAATAATAATAATAATAATAATAATAATAATAATAATAATAATAATAATAAGCGTTTTACAAAAACATGCTCCTAGACTAGATAATGATTTCATACGCCAGTATCACCTACATTTAAAACATGATTTTGTTTTACTTATGATTGCAGTGCATGAGGGAGTGTTAGATCAACAACAAGCGAGCTTTAAGCACATGACGTTTCAACTTACTTTATGAATAATGATAATAGTTATGAACTTTTGGCCTATTTTTGTTTGTCATTTAAAATAGCATTTATAGCAATTTTTATACATTTTTTTATTATTATTATAATTATGTTACTATTGATGAATAATGATGGACTTTCGTCATTTTTTATTGTTTGTGATTTAAAAAATAGGTTTAGTACAATTTGTAATTTAATAATGATTATAGTGATACTATTGCTGAATAAGCATGCACTGCTGTCCTTATTTTTGTTGTTTGTCATTTAAAAATAGGTTTAGTTTAATTACCATTTATATGATTTTACACATTTTATTTATAATTATAATGATGAAACTATTAGTCAATAATATTGGGAAAAAAACCAACATGGACTCTTGTCTTTTTATTTATTTTTTGACATGATAACAGTGATACTATACATTTTTAAAAATAAATGCATAGTGTTAAAGTCCATATCTAGATAAAAATAATTTGCTCTTCTTAGAACCAATCACCATAAATGCTGCCATTCGTTCTGATAGATTGGCATCTGGAGCTGTTAATCGTTGCTTGGCAATGCTTAACAAGACCTTATCGGCAATGCGTATTAGTGTGGGATCACTGTTTTCATTGGCTATATCATGATTAAGGCATGCATGATCCAAAGCATTAATTCCCATATCCCCTCTCCTCAAACGATCTTGAAGACAAGTACCAGGGCCGCAAAAGCTGTAAGCAGGTAAGTCCGCTTCGAATGGTAAGTTTTTAATGATGTTATCAATAATTCCACGGCCAGTACACCTGGGACATAGAGGTTTCAATCGGTGAAAAACACTTTTTGTTGTTGTTCTTCTTGTTCTTTTCTTCTTGTTCTTGCTGTTATTGTTGATGTTGTTGTTGTTTGTCGGCGGTTGCTGACGAGCATGGTAGGTGGTGGTTGTTTTCCGCATGACAGCCATGGAATGTTGGAGCAATGCCTTTACACTTAGTTTTATGACCATGATATAATTTCATCAATTGGCATGTGGCACACTGACGAATGGAAGGTATTTTTGCCATGGTTAATTGCTTGTGATGGAAAAAATGACTGCGAGGTTGTAGTTCACTCAATACAGGGTCAGTAGTCCACTCGGCAGGCGCCTTTTCCCAAATTTCTTTCGGGGTTGGCAGCAACATAAAAAGAAATGATTTAGGTAGTGCTAATAATTCATGTTGTGTAAAGCTTATCAGTTTTTTCTTGCACACAAAGAACTTCCCCATAGCCTTGTCGATTGTAGTGGCATCCATGTTTATAATGTTGTTGTTATCACCTCACGTGTACAAGTCTCACTGCTATCATTGGATGATAAACTTTCAGTTTTAATTTTATTCAACAACTCCCAACATGCACTGGTGTGAGCCAATGAAACAATTGCCACGCATGCGCTAAGGCTTTATTCTGAATATTGTCGCAAGGACAGGTGTCCATGAGCGTTTGCAGGGATGGACAACCCAGATCTAAAAGGTCAATACATTGACAGTGAGAGGGTAAAAATGGTTGAAGCCACTGGCGTTTTTCACCCCCTTTAACAAATAAGACATTCGCCGAGGACAAATGAGCTTTCATGACTATGTCAAGATACTTGTAAGAAATATCACCCTTTTTCCATACTAATTGTAAATGATTTTCAATCCATTGGCTCTGCTTTTGATCTTTTTCAGTAAGCAACTCAAAAGCATATGGAGGTTTAAACACCAAATGAATAGGGTTGGACAACCAAAACGTACTACAATCAATAAAAGCTACTTCCTTAAATATAAATTTGTTGTCTGAAATTTTAAACCCCTGACAATCCACGATGAGTGTACGCATTATGGTTTTTAATATATATTTCTTACTTGTTACCTCGTTGACGACTAATCAACAACTAACCCATGTCATGGTTTATCATTGCAAAAGTCAAAGGACTTTAGGAAAAAAAAGGAATAAATGAATTGAACAACAGCTAAATATTTTTTTGAGGTTTTATTCATAACATAAAACAAATTTTCAATTTTATTACAAGTTTGCTTAATCTGGAACAGCATTTAAATGAACAGTTTGCACATATGGTTCTCAGGTATCTCCTAGTTTTGCAGGGTCTGGTACAATAACAGGGTAATTCAAACTCCACGGAATATTGCCCACATCATAGCGATTCAGGTAACGACAGGATGGACTCCATCGTTGATGATCGCCATATGGTCGATCCCCCATTTCCCAGTTTCCAATTTCAATGTTGCAAAAAATACACTTGACCACATCCCCAAGGTTTAAGTAATAAAATCCGCTTGCTGCCAATTCTCCATAATCCATAAGGGGGACTGTTCATGTTTCAAAAGTTTTCAGACGATTAAATTCACATTTTAAATTCCATGGTTTGTCCGTCACGTTGATGTTGTTGTTGTTGTTCCTGCTGCTGTAGCTTATTGAGGGAAACATGATGTTTGTTGTTGTTGTATGTGTGCACTGTGCCAGAGCGCAACAGATACTGTGCATGCAGACGCTTATCATCAATCCTATGAATGATGTTTTTTTTACCTGACCACAGATGGCTTACATGCTGGTGACATAATTGGACAAAGGATGATATTTCACTTGTCTGGCATGAATAATCAAACAGTAGGCACTGGTATGGTCTGGTACATTTTCTTGTGTTTCAAAATCTACCCTTAAATAAATGGTGGTGATTTTCATAGATTCTTCTAGATACGAACAGTCGAAAACAGTGGTGCTTTTACTTTAAACCCTTGTGGCGACAACATAGGGCAATCCTGTTTTTCATAATAAGACGATTGAAATTTAGCAAACATATCATAAAGGGGGCCAAACTTATTTTTTGAAAAATTGAGTTCCAACCCATCATAGGGAAAGCAAACATTATTTAAAAATAATCGTATATTTCTCAAGTGAATGTGATCGAACAGGGTGACATCTTTGCTTTGTTGGTATTTTCTATTGGTTTGAAAACCAATAATAACATAGAGGGGTATCTCGGTAGAGCGAGCCGATTTGACACTCCAACTATGAGTGTCTGTGGTAGGTAGCAAGGGGTACTCATGTAGACTCCAACTTCGAAAGGCGATAGGCAAGACTTTATCTTTTTGCACCAAATTTAACATGATTAGCTTTTTACCATCCAATAGCGTCACGTGGGGCACTTTCCATGGTAATCGAAGTAGTTGAATTTTCGAGTCTATCACTTGGTCGGAGGCTCCTTTTAGTGCATTATAATCACTGCGGTCTCTCACCAGACCAAACTTTGTCTTGCGTTTGGAATTATACGCTTCTGATCTTCGGCAAATCCAAGGAGTAATTTTAAGGAAAGGAAGCCTGTAAAAGTGCCATCGCTATGAACTAGCCATTCATTGCTACTAATGGGGCACCATCCTGCCATAGAAAGCGTTTTACTTTCCTCTTCGCTATAGGAAGGATATAATTTCATAAGACTAGTCATGCCCACATCTCGAGTCATATCTAGACAATATCATTTATCACATAACGTACTTCAGAAAACAGAAAAGCCAAACCATGATTCGCCAACGCAGACGTTGTGGGTGAGCTGCCATCTGCTTTCATAAATTTACCCTCAATTTGAAGGACACTATCATGAGGTAGAGTAAAAATATCTTGATTGTTAATGATCAATTGAATCTCGTCATTGTTATTCAGTGTTGTTGCTTGAGGTTGATAGGAATGCATATCAATGCGCACGACGCCATCTTCCACTTGTATGGGATTTAACACTTGTAACAGCTCCTTGTTCATGATTGGGGTGTAACGTATAACCAATGCGTTGTAAACGTTGTCGGTTTACTCGTGTCAACCGTTTCATACACGGCGGGCAACTAACCGACCTCGTAGACGCTGTTGTTGCTTTATAGATAAATTTCATAGCGTCCTTAAAACCAACTTGTAGGTAACAGGGGTGTTGGCGTCCAAAGCAATCAGTTGTTGCTTTCTATTCACTAAGCGTAAGGTAATATTACTAATATCGCTGACACACACAGGATGATATAGAACCACTAAAGGGTTTTCACGAATAATATTGCCACACGGGGAGGTGACAATAAAATCATACAGGGAATGTTTTTTTTTCTTCATTCATAAATACGTCTCTAATAATATTGCAAGTCACAGAAATGTGATGGTGCTCGATGAATTTCACTGGATAATCTGAATCATGGGGTTGGTGAGCTGCCAAAACTCTTGGTTTAAATCCTAGTGAAGGACCAATAGAATGAAGTCGTGTTTCAAAGTCAATGTTAAACGTAGAGAAAATATGACAGCGATGAGTAATCGTATTGGCTGTAAGTTCAAATTTATGTGTCCCATCCGCAAATGGTTTGACACCAAATTGTTTTATCATCGACACGCTAATGGCTTCGTGCACATCGCCTATGGCATAATCTCCAGGGGGTAGTCTCAACATACAGGGTGATTCAAAAAGAATACCACAACTTTAGGAATTTAAAACTCTGCAACGAAAAAAGGCAGAGCTAAGCACTGTCGGCGAATTAAGGGAGCTATACATTTCATTTAGTTGTACATTTGTTCGCTTGAGGCGCTGTTGACTAGGTGTCAGCGTCAGTTGATGCTAAGATGGCGACCGCTCAACAGAAAGCTTTTTGTGTTATTGAGTACGGCAGAAGTGAATCGACGACAGTTGTTCAGCGTGCATTTCGAACGAAGTATGGTGTTCAACCTCCTGATAGGTGGTGTATTAAACGTTGGTATAAACAGTTTACAGAGAATGGGTGTTTGTGCAAAGGGAAAAGTTCTGGACGGCCGAGAAAGAGTGATGAAAATGTAGCACGCATCCAGCAAGCATTTGTTCGCAGCCCAGGAAAATCGACTCGCAGAGCTAGCAGAGAGCTGCAAATTCCACAATCAACTGTATGGAGAGTCCTACGAAAAAGGTTAGTTTTGAAACCTTATCGTCTGAAATTGGTTCAAGCACTGTCTGCAGCTGATAAGATTAAAAGAATCGATTTCTGTGATTTTATCCTTGCTCAAATGGAAACAGATGAATCTTTCGTTTCAAAGATTGTGTTTAGTGATGAAGCAACTTTCCACACTAACGGGAAAGTCAACCGTCACAATGTCTATATATGGGGCACTGAGAATCCGCGGGAAACAATTCAGCATGAACGTGACTCGCCTAAGGTGAACGTTTTCTGTGCCATTTCAGCCAATAAAGTTTTTGGTCCCTTTTTCTTCGAAGGTGCTACTGTAACTGGACTACAGTATCTGGAGATGTTAGAGAATTGGCTGTTCCCTCAGCTCGAACAAGAAGCACAACAATTCATATTTCAGCAGGATGGAGCGCCACCACATTGGCACTTATCTGTCCGTAACTACCTGAACGTCAACTACCCGAGGCGATGGATCGGCCGCCAGGCAGCCCGTGACAGAGCACTTCATCACTGGCCTCCAAGAAGCCCTGATCTTACCCCGTGCGATTTTTTCTTATGGGGGTATGTTAAGGATATGGTGTTTCGGCCACCTCTCCCAGCCACCATTGATGATTTGAAACAAGAAATAACAGCAGCTATCCAAACTGTTACGCCTGATATGCTACAGAGAGTGTGGAACGAGTTGGAGTATCGGGTTGATATTGCTCGAGTGTCTGAAGGGGCCATATTGAACATCTCTGAACTTGTTGTTTGAGTGAAAAAAACCTTTTTAAATACTCTTTGTAATGATGTATAACAGAAGGTTATATTATGTTTCTTTCATTAAATACACATTTTTAAAGTTGTGGCATTCTTTTTGAATCATCATAATAAAATTTGTCATTAATATCCAGTTGTATATTGTAAATTCTATTGTAACTGTCCAAAGAAATTAATCCTAGCATATAGGATTGTTCGGGATGCAATTCAATGGGGGGGGGGGGGGCAAATCCAGGGACACTTCAGGCCCGCGGCTGTGCACAGTAAAGGTCTTGGCGTTGACATTCATAATGATGAGACTGCTGGCTTAACGCGACCTCTTATTTAAACATGTAAACACAAACAAACGTCTACACTCTTGACTGTCAAAGGTTTGTTGACGATTCACATTATATAATATATTTACCCGGTTTCCCAAATAACGTAGCAACTCGATCGGGGGTGGTAAATTTCCATAACTGGCAAAGTACCATACTGTGGAACCTTGTTTTACATAGGCTACAAAATGGGTTCCTGGGCCTGCATCATCATCTAAATTAATCACGGCTCGTTCTTCTTTCCACGGTGCTTTGGGTAATTCATTTCGCATAAATACACCTCGAAAATGAGAAATATTTAGTTGTTTGGCATAGCATTCCACATGTTCTTGGGTCATGGCATGACGAGGCAGTTGCCTTAAGCGCTTATCGATGATGGACATTTTTTTTCTTAGACGATAGACGATTGATAAAAGACTGGCTTTAAAGGATTGCCGTTTCTAGCTCCCATAGCAATGGCTTCTAACGTTATATTGTGTCGCTCGCTTTCTTTGAGTTGTTGCTTGCCTTGTTCCACGGCTTTTAAGGTTTTCGCCACGGCACTAGCACCACCCAAAAGGGACCCCAAAGCTGCCAACCACGCAAATAAAGCTGGCAAAAAACCCCCACGCTTAGCAACAGGAATGACTCGGCCACGTTTTTTCTTTCTTTCTTTCTTTCTTTCTTTTCTTTTTATCGATGCATTATGATGCGATCTCGGAGCTGTAGACAATCGCACTGCCTGTAATGCTTTTTCGATAGCCACTCTTTTTATATATTTTTTAGTTTTGTTAGTTGTAACACCGGGTGAGAGGCAGCTCAACTCGGTTTCCAACCAGGCTTTTTTCTCTTTTTGAGATTTTTTTTTCATGTTCATTGCATATCTTTTTTTCACCATGGTGCTAGTTGGTGAACCTTTCACGGGAAACATTCGATAACAACTAACGTAGAGAGCCTTATTTCATAGCGGTATATTCCATTTCTATATAAAGCGGAAAATAATTCATCGTTTTCCCAGCTTGCTTTTCCTCATACGAAAGCATAAGATGAAAGAATAATTCATCTCTAACATTTACTCTTTGATGGTTCTGGACCAACACTCTATCACCGTTTATTGGTATTTTTAAATGTTTATCATCAGGCATGGCATATTTAATATGAATCACACAATCATAATGCAATCGATAATGACTTAAACCGGAGGCAAGCATATAGGTAAGTCCATCATTCACCAGTGGTGGTGGGGAATGGTTTCTGTCATTGTCCAGTTCTTGATTTGACAAATACACTAAAAATACAGATGGGACAAATTTATAAGGCCTTTTCATTTGATAGGTCACATAGCGTTTCGTGCAGACACCGTTTTCGTCTCGAGGCTCTTGCACATCAATAATACGATGATGATTGGCTGAATAGCCCTCAGCGGTTAGTCTCGGGGCCATGTGATAGACACTTTGCACTTTGCGATCGACATAGCTTTTTGTAGCCACCTCTCGAGACTGTTTTGACAAAGAGACGGCCGTGGCCATGGTTACACGAGCTCGCCCAAACACGTCCATGGTGATAGACGTTAACTAACTTATCCTACTCACCGCTTTCCATATATATAAACCTTATACACACATGAAAAAACTCAGTCGTCGACACAATGGAATTAATGGAACAACCCCATGCTTTGCCCGTCTCTGATTTGGTTTCAGAGCTATCACTGTCCGTGTGCGAACCTAAACGTCATGGCACCCTATTCCCATCTACAGTTCGATGTATTATGGTAGGGCCTTAGGGTTGTGGAAAGACCAATGTTTTGCTGAACATTATTACCGCACCTCATGGTCTACGGTTTCAAAATATTTATATTTTTGCCAAATCCTTGTACCAGCCTCTGTACGTGTATCTGGGACAAATTATGTCTTCGTTAAATAAAGAAGCCATGGGCTTTTTATATTCACCTCACCTCAAGATGTCATTCAACTAGACCGCATTGAACCAGATTCCATTATAATTTTTGATGATATTGCCACTCAACGACAGGCCATTCAAGAGTATTTTAGTATGGGACGTCATAAACAAGTGGATTGCTTTTATCTGGCTCAGACCTATTCTAAAATCCCCAAACAGTTGATTCATGACAATGCCAATCTCATCGTTCTCTTCCGCCAAGACTCTAGAAATCTCTATCATATATTTCAAGATCGTGTGAATCCAGATATGTCCTTTACAGCTTTCACACAATTGTGAGCCTTGTGTTGGAACCATCATCCTCATGCCTGTTTGGTCATTAATAAACAGAGTGAACGATGTGAGGGACGTTATCGCTTGGGTTTTGATCATTTTATTTCTGTTTAAAAAGACCGAGGTTTCTCATTTCCTGTTAGTGTGTCTTTACCTTCACCAAGGCGAACGCCATAGGGTAAAAGAAACATGTTCAAATCATGCAGCGTATTATTGAGGCACGAAATACGATTCAACATAAATTTCGTGAATTACAACGTTTAAAAAACGTCAATCCTTTACCCATAATAAAACATGCTCCATCATCGGTTGATCCCATGAGGTTCAAACCAAATGCTTCTGCTGCTACTGCTGCTACCTCTCAAACCAAACCCTTAACAAGTTCAAAATTTACTCAAACAGATTCCACACGACAGGTAAAATCCTCCTCCTCGTCTAATGTTAGTGAACAAGAACATGAAGAAGAACAAGAACAACATGGACAAAGTAAAAGTGAAAGTGAAACCGTATTTAGTCCTGAAAGAAAAACAAGTAGTTCCGTGAAGAACTATACAGCCTATTTTCATATATCCTACTTATGTTATTTTCCTCTATCAACCTACAACATTTCAGTTTGATTGCTGTAATAGATTCGTAGATATTGAGAACCGACTAAATATTGCGAATGGTCGCCATGTTGGATTTTTTATATATGTAGGTCTTAGAGTTATGTACTATTACATGAAGAGTATTGTGTACGTGTAGTATTCAAACTTCAATCGCAAGATTAGGACACAAGAAGTAAAAACGAGATTTTAAAATTTCGCACAGCTGCCATCTTCTGGTTATGGGAACAATTGAAAAAAAAAAATAGATGCCACTGGATTAATATTTGTATAAGGATTTACTGTACCAAGTGTCACTGCACTCGGATGGTTAAATTGCGAGAATGGACCATGTGAATATTTATATTTCGCGTCACTGCCATGTTGGATTTGTGATCACCAGGTTATTTAAAGTCCGATTTGTGAACTTATGTTCATAGCCTCTATGAACATTAAAAAATTCAGTTTGATTGCTGTAATAGACTCGTAGATATTGAGATCCATCTAAATATTTCGGATGGACGCCATGTTGAAATGTTATATGTATAGGCCTTAGAGTCATGTACCATTAAAGGAAAAATTATTGCGTAGGTTCATTATTCAAACATTCACTTCGATCGCCTGATTACGACACAAGAAATAAAAACTTAATTTTAAAATTCGCACAGCCGCCATATTGAGGTTCAGGGTGTTACAAAAAGGTACGGCCAAACTTTCAGGAAACATTCCTCACACACAAAGAAAGAAAATATGATATGTGGACATGTGTCCGGAAACGCTTAATTTCCATGTTAGAGCTCATTTTATTACTTCTCTTCAAATCACATTAATCATGGAATGGAAACACACAGCAACAGAACGTACCAGCGTGACTTCAAACACTTTGTTACAGGAAATGTTCAAAATGTCCTCCGTTAGCGAGGATACATGCATCCACCCTCCGTCGCATAGAATCCCTGATGCGCTGATGCAGCCCTGGAGAATGGCGTATTGTATCACAGCCGTCCACAATACGAGCACGAAGAGTCTCTACATTTGGTACCGGGGTTGCGTAGACAAGAGCTTTCAAATGCCCCCATAAATGAAAGTCAAGAGGGTTGAGGTCAGGAGAGCGTGGAGGCCATGGAATTGGTCCGCCTCTACCAATCCATCGGTCACCGAAGCAGTTGTTGAGAAGCGTACGAACACTTCGACTGAAATGTGCAGGAGCCCCATCGTGCATGAACCACGTGTTGTGTCGTACTTGTAAAGGCACATGTTCTAGCAGCACAGGTAGAGTATCCCGTATGAAATCATGATAACGTGCTCCATTGAGCGTAGGTGGAAGAACATGGGGCCCAATCAAGACATCACCAACAATTCCTGCCCAAACGTTCACAGAAAATCTGTGTTGATGACGTGATTGCACAATTGCGTGCGGATTCTCGTCAGCCCACACATGTTGATTGTGAAAATTTACAATTTGATCACGTTGGAATGACGCCTCATCCGTAAAGAGAACATTTGCACTGAAATGAGGATTGACACATTGTTGGATGAACCATTCGCAGAAGTGTACCCGTGGAGGCCAATCAGCTGCTGATAGTGCCTGCACACGCTGTACATGGTACGGGAACAACAGGTTCTCCCGTAGCACTCTCCATACAGTGACGTGGTCAACGTTACCTTGTACAGCAGCAACTTCTCTGACGCTGACACGAGGGTTATCGTCAACTGCACGAAGAATTGCCTCGTCCATTGCAGGTGTCCTCGTCTTTCTAGGTCTTCCCCAGTCGCGAGTCATAGGCTGGAATGTTCCGTGCTCCCTAAGACGCCGATCAATTGCTTCGAACGTCTTCCTGTCGGGACACCTTCGTTCTGGAAATCTGTCTCGATACAAACGTACCGCGCCACGGCTATTGCCTCGTGCTAATCCATACATCAAATGGGCATCTGCCAACTCCGCATTTGTAAACATTGCACTGACGGCAAAACCACGTTCGTGATGAACACTAACCAGTTGATGCTACGTACTTTTGTGCTTGATGCTCGTACTGTAGAGCAATGAGTCGCATGTCAACACAAGCACTGACGTCAACATTACCTTCCTTCAAATGGGCCAACTGGCGGTGAATCGAGGAAGTACAGTACATACTGTACTAACGAAACTAAAATGAGCTCTAACATTACGTCAACACTACCTTCCTTCAAATGGGCCAACTGGCGGTGAATCGAGGAAGTACAGTACATGCTAACGAAACTAAAATGAGCTCTAACATTACGTCAACATTACCTTCCTTCAAATGGGCCAACTGGCGGTGAATCGAGGAAGTACAGTACATACTAACGAAACTAAAATGAGCTCTAACATGGAAATTAGGCGTTTCCGGACACATGTCCACATAACATATTTTATTTCTTTGTGTGTGAGGAATGTTTCCTGAAAGTTTGGCCGTACCTTTTTGTAACAACCTGTATAAACAATTGAACTAAATTAGATACCAGTGCATTACAATGTGTATAAACATTTCCTGTACCAAGTTTCATTGCGTTTGGATCATTAAATCGCGAGAATTTCTATTTAAAAATTTCAAATTCTCTTGACCGCCATATTCGTTTTGTAGTTAACCGGTTTCTGAATGTCTTATAGATGAACTTCCAGTAGTGCCCTTTATCTCCTTACAAAATTTTAGGGTGATACCGCTATTAGTTTCAGAGATATAGAATGCCGTTGTAATATTTCGCACGTCCGCCATCTTGAGGTTGTGTAAACAATTGAACGAAATTATATGTCGGTGCATTACACTGTGTATAAACATATACTGTACCAAGTTTTATTGCGTTTGGTTGGTTGAATCGCGAGAAACGTCTATTTAAAAGTCGCAAATTCGCTTGATCGCCATGTTGGTTTTTTAGTTACCAGGTTTTCAAAAGTCACATAGGTGAACTTCTAGTAGTTTTCTTTGTCACCGTAAAATATTTCAGGGTGATATCGGTAATAGTTTCGGAGATATTGAATGCTGGTGAAATATTTCGTACAGCCGCCGTGTTGGATTGGTGAGACGTAACAAAATTTGAAGGGTACGGTCGGGGTTGCCCGGAATAGTGATATGAACTTACCTAGTTTCATTGAAATCGCTCCAGTCGTTTAGAAGTTATTCTGGGGGACACCCACCATCTCACACACACCATCACACACACACACACGTACACACGGACAAAAGGTGATCACATAAGCCTATTTTTTTTCATAAATGAAAATAGGCTAAAAAATCCTCACCCCTTCAACAGTTTCTAAAAACAAAACAAAAATCATCTGTCATAGCGGCAACACCGTCTTCCTCCACATCGTCTCCGTTTTCACAAGTCTTGGCAACCCCTCAAACATTTAATCAAACATTATGGGGCAACACTGGAACCGTATCTGACCCTTCTATTTATTGGAAAGACAGATACCACGTATGGTGTTCGCTATGAGAATGATACAAGCCGGGCACACAGGACATGAGGCAGAAATCGCCCACATTGAACAACAACTTCGAGATGCTCAAATTATCTTATAAGCCATCCCCCATCGAAGTGGGCATCGCTCATGAATTGCATAAACCAGCTCGATTGGGGATTCATCCATTAAATTTGCTCGTACGAAAGCTGTCATTAAAAAGATCAACTATAAATTAACACCAAGTCTGTTAAATCTGCTATTCTCTCGCACCCCCTATCTACAAGATTTTACGTCCGAGGACCTTTCTAAATATAAATCCATTTTATTAGACACCAACGCTCACAAAAGAAACTATAAATCCTTTCAGCAGCTCAATGCCAATATATCCCAAACATATAAAACCATCATTGCAAACATGTTTGGTAAGCAAAAACATAACACTGCCTCTGGTGTAAGGTTTAAGAAATTAAAATCCTACATAGATATAACCTTTTGGAATAATCCCAATCAGTTAGTAGAGCGCTTATACTTGCTTCATGCATCAAAACAAGCCGGGCATACAGGACATGAGGCAGAATTCGCCCACATTGAACAACAACTCCGAGATGCTCAAATTATCTTATAAGCCATCCCCCATCAAAATGGGCATAGCTCATGAATTGCATAAACCAGCTCGACGCATTTATGAACGCCGTCGTGTCATTTCCAAAGGAATCGATGAACTTTGGCAGGCAGACTTGGTTGAGATGATACCTTATTCTAAGGTTAACGACGGTGTACGCTCTATGTTGACCGTCATTGATGTCTATTCCAAAATGGCTTTTGTTCAACCAGTAAAAAATTAAACTGGTGTCTTTGTCAGAAAGGCCTTTCAACAAATATTGAACAATCAAAACGTTAACCTCACTTGTTACAAACCGACCAGGGGAAAGAATTTTTCAACAAGGATTTCTCCAGTTTTCTCAAATATAAGGATATTCACCATTACAGTACCTATAAAAATCTTAAAGCTAGCGTAGTTGAACGCTTCAATCGATCATTAAAAAGTTATATGTGGAAAGAACTTACAATACGTGGTTACTATCGATGGATAGACTGGTTACCTCAACTTGTGTCACAATACAACAACACCATACATTCCACCATTGGCATGAAACCTCGTCTCGTTACCAAGAACCTGCCCAAACTCAATAGACTGTTTAACCCTATAAAAAGGGTTGACCCAAGGCGACATCGCCTTAAAATTGGGGATTTTGTTCGCATCAGTAAACATAGAAGTGTGTTTTCAAAATCGTACACTCCACAGTGGTTGACAGAAAATTTTAAAATTTGCCAAGTCAAGCTAGGTCAACCAGTGACGTATCTTTTAGAATATCAGAGCGGTCAACCCATTCAAGGACGATTCTGTTATAAAGAAGGGCAAACAACATTATATCCCAACGATTATCTCATTGAACAAGTAATTAAAGTCAAAGGTGCAAAATATTTATTAAAGTGGTTAGGGTTTCCTTCCACGTTTAATTCATGGATCAATAAACATGATTTTTTTGTAATAAAACCCTATTTATTTATGTATTTAGTTATTAAGAAAAAAATCCCTTTCCAAAAAGATGTATCACATTACCTTTCACTAATCCCACCTTCTTTTTACATGTCCAATGGCCTCTTTGTTCAACCCCATGTCAATCTTTTATCATGATGTTATGCACTCACTCATGGTTTCAAACTTAGCACTGCTTTATAAATCTATTATGCAGCAAGGCTATGACATACTCAGTATGAAGCCACACTGTATAATGATACCTGTCTCTTATCTCTCTCTGGCTGCGGAGCACGCAAAGTGATAAGAGCACTTGTCTGTCTGCTAGCAGTGGACCGTCTAAAGCTTCCAATTCTCATTTCACGAAGCATCTCTCTGTGTGTGAGCACAGGCAAGCCATGCCAAATAATAATAATAATAATAATAATAATAATAATAATAATAATAATAATAATATTAATAATAATAATAATAATAATAATAATAATAATAATAATAAATGAAATAATAATGAAATGGACAAATGAAATGAATATGTACATCATGCGTTCATATTATTATATAACGAATATGGAAACTGACACTACTGCATATAGACAGAAGTTGCACGCTGCATTCTGCCAGAAATTCCCTGATATTAATGTTACGGAACAGAGAATCGCAGATCAGCGCCGTGCTATAGTTTTGAAGAAACTTATCCCAGAACATCACCTCAAGCTGCTAATGGTTGACGTAGCTGCCGACAATACTCATACCTCTGTAGACGAATCCATAGATCAGGAGAGTACACGTTTGGTCAATGAACAAAGGCACAACGATCATCGTTCAGATGACAAATATGTAAGAATATCACCGGAAGCACTCGGAGATCCAGTGCGGAAACAACTCGAAGATGAATTTGGGAAGGCTCTCATAGAATTTGAAGGGACTGATCCAATAGAGCGGCCCATGATCACGAACCAACATTGCTCTAAGAAACTTGCTACCGCTGTTGTAACAATGAACGACATTCTCTCTCAGCATCTGTCCCAGAAATCATATTGTTTCAACCATGTTCAGACTGCAATTTACGCTGGAGCGATAGCTGTGATACGAGTGACAGGAGGTAGATTATGGCGACCTAAATATACGTCAGGTCGACAGAAGAAGATGCCAGCTTGGGAGATACGTTTACGAAAGTCTGTTGATGAACTAAGAGCAAATATCGGAAGAATGCATCAGTATGTTGCAGGCAATAGAAGTAAGAAGGTTGCTCAATGTGTTAAAATGTTGAGCCATATGAAGAGTAAACATGCAAAGTATAATCCTCCGAACTGTAGCCCCCTTGAGATCCTAGACACATTAAAGCAACAACTTGAGGCAAAGGCACAGAGATTACGTCGATATAAAGAATCGAACGAACGAAAGCAACAGAACAAGCTATTTGTTACCAATGAGAAACGGTTCTATAGGAATCTTGACGATCCTGGAACTCAAACGGGCAGTTCACCGCAAAAAGAAGAGGTAGAGAATTTCTGGTCATCCCTATGGTCGAATGCTGGAGATTATAACAGCAGTGCTAAATGGATTACGGAGGAGGAGGAGAGAATGTCAGAAATTGACACGATGAGTGACTCTTCGGTATCAACTGAAGATGTGACCCGTGTGGTTAAGGAGACCCAAAATTGGAAAGCGGTAGGACCAGACAACCTCCACAACTTTTGGATCAAACGTTTCACTTGTACCCATGAGCATCTTGCCCGCTGCTACACAGATTTCATCCAAAATCCACAGCTTATCCCCTCTTACTTGATGCGAGGTAAAACATACCTTCTGCCAAAAGGTGATAGAACCAATGATCCTTCCAAATATCGACCTATCACCTGTCTGTGCACCCTGTATAAGATATTTACATCTTGCATTGCACGTAAGATTTGTGAACACATAAATCTTAATAACATCCTGGCTGAAGAGCAGAAGGGGTGCATGAAGAAGTCTCAAGGTTGCAAAGAGCAACTTGTAATCGATGCAGTTACTATGGAACAAGCAGGAAAGATGATGCGTAACCTCTACATGACCTTTATTGATTACAAGAAAGCTTTTGATTCAGTGCCACATTCCTGGTTAATCCAAATCCTGAAGATATATAAAGTTGATCCTGCCATCATTATAAGTCTACAACATATGATGTCCCGTTGGGGGACCAATTTATTAATGTCTAATGGAGACACATGTATGGAATCGGGATTTATTCAAATCAAAAGAGGTATCTTTCAGGGTGACAGCTTGAGCCCTCTATGGTTCTGTTTGGCGCTCAATCCACTATCTTCATTGCTGAACAATGCAAAGTGTGGTTTTCCAATTAAGCACCATGGTATAGTCAAATACAAAATTTCTCATTTGATGTATATGGATGACATTAAACTATATGCATCCTCTGAGAAACACATCGACAATCTAATTGCAATTACTGCTTCATTTTCTTCTGATATTGGAATGTCCTTCGGATTAGATAAGTGTCGCACCCTCGCCATTCGGCGTGGAAAATTAGAGGCCCGAGCATTTCAACTTGATGACGGTTGTTTCATAAAGCCTATGGAAGGTAATGAGACCTACAAATATCTTGGTCTCCTGCAATCTAATCGAATTGATCATAAAGGTATTAAAGATAGAACCATAGCTATCTACAATCAACGCCTTAACAAGATTTTAAAATCAAAGTTGAATGGAAAGAACACCTTTAAGGCTATTAATACCTATGCTATTCCTGCTCTGACATATACTTTCGGTATTATCAAATGGACGCAGACTGACTTGGAGAACATCCTAATTAGGACACGTACCATCTTAACAAAACACAGATGTCTCCACCCTAAGTCAGCTGTTGAGCGATTGACAATCCCGCGTCAAAGAGGTGGACGAGGGCTCGTGGACATTATCCAATTGCATGCAAGGCAAGTGAGGAACCTTCAGAGATATTTTCTGGGAAGACATGACTCTCCCATACATCAAGCCGCTGTGAAGGCAGATGACAAGTGCACACCGCTGGATCTTCTTCACGTAAGGGATATACAGTTAGCCACTGATGAGGAATGTTCAGCCATCAAGCTTCAGCAGTGGACGCAGAAAGCTCTGCACGGTCGTCATCCGTATGATCTCAACCAGAAACATGTCGACATTGATGCGTCGAACAGCTGGTTGACTCATGCGGACCTATTCACTGAGACTGAAGGATTCATGGTTGCAATCCAGGATCAAGTTGTGGCTACCAAAAACTACCTGAAATATATAGTTAAGGCAAATATTCAGGATGATAAATGCAGAAGATGCCAACTAGAACCGGAAACAATTCAGCATATCACAGGAGGCTGCCAAGCAATCTCCTGTACTGATTACATGAAAAGGCACAACCAAGTGGCCAAAATAATGCACCAACACCTTGCTCAAAAGTATTTATTATCTGATAATATTTTGCCTTACTATCAGTATGTTCCTGACGCCGTTTTTGAAAATCCCAGTCACAAGTTGTTATGGGACCGATCAGTTATTACTGATAAAACCATACCAGCAAACCGACCAGATATCGTTCTTGTGGACAAGGTGCAGAAGAGAACCTTACTAATTGATATTGCAGTGCCCAATTCCCATAATCTGCAACAAACCTGCTGCGATAAGATCACCAAATATCTGCCTTTGGCTGAGGAAATACGGCAAATGTGGAGACAGGAAAGTGTAGTGGTTCTGCCCATAGTAATTTCTTCTACCGGCATCATCCCCAAATTATTGGCTCGTAATCTACAAATATTGGGAATACATCCTGGTCTACATATCACCATGCAGAAGGCCGTCATCTTGGAGACCTGTTCCATTGTTCGCTCGTTTCTCAATGTGCCACCTTAAGAGAATTAGCCATACCGTCTTGCAAACAAGCCGACGATATGTTGATATGTCCCACTTATGCGGTGAAATGAATGTAGAAATAATAATAATAATAATAAAAATGTGTTTGTGTTTTACCAACATCACAGCGCTTAACACAACGTGACTTCAAATCTGGTTTCTTACTTTTTCCGTTTTCCTCAAATATCTCGAAAAATGACGGAAACCATGGTTTCAGCTTTTCAATAGCTACATTCCCGTAAAGAAGACGACGAGACAAAAACATCAACATGCCCGTCATAAAAATCACATGATTCGTTTTCCAAATAACTTGAAATTTAACAAAAACACACTTTCGATAAAAAAAACATATTTGCAGCTTTCCACCTTTTCAACCCCTACATCCCCGTAAAGGGGACAACGAGACGAAAACATCAACATGCCCGTCATAGAAATCACATCACTCGTTTTTCAAATATCTTGAAAAATAACACACAAAAAACCCATTTTCCATAAAAAAACATGTTTCCAGCTTTTCACCTTTTCAATACCTACACCCTCGTAAAGAGGACGACGAGACGTAAAAAATAATATCATACATGTCATGATCACTTTTTCAGTTTTCCCAATATTAGGGAAAAATCACAAAAACAAATTTTCCATAAAAACATGTTTCCAGCTTTTCACCTTTTCAGTACCTACATCCTCGTAAAGAGGACGACGAGACAAAAACAATAATATCACACACTTCATGATCACTTTCTCAGTTTTCCAAAAATTAGCAAAACTGTGAAAACCGAAATTTTAGACCCAAAACCCTATTTTCACCTTTTCGACACCTACATTCCCGTAAAGAGCACAACGAGATGAAAAAAACGAATCCAAGCACGCCCTCCTAGCATTACTCCTTCCTTCCCAAGGCCGCCAGGGGCTCACAACTTCCTAAGTGCCGCAGAACTTCCCTTACAACACTACTCATCGGACACCCATCTCTTGGTTTGTAGACCAATAGCGACATGGTCTATCTGATTTATTATTCTCCCATCTGGTGACATCCAGGTCCCCTTATGGATGTTCCTACGCTGGAAGTTTGTGCTGGAAATGAACAAGCCTGATGACGCAGCAAAGCTAATGAACCTTACACCATTATCATTGCTTACCTCATGTAGGCTGTGTCTTCCTACTGTACCTTGGAGTACATGTTCTTTCCCAATTTTAGCATTCATGTCTCCGATAAGGATCCTCAAGTGTCCATTTGGGATAGCATCCAATACTGCTTCTAGCTGCGCATAGAACTCGTCTTTCACTTCCCTTTCACTTTCTTCCGTGGGAGCATGACAGTTCACAAATGTCGCCTTGTGATGCTTTACGTTCACTGTTAACACAGAGATTCTGGGGCTGATAGACACAAACTCTGATACATTAGTGGCCAAGACCTTGCTCATGCAAGTACCCAATCTATGCCCTTGTTCACAGGCTCCATATAGGATAGTCGAGTTCTCAATATCGATGCTGCCCAAATCCTCCCACCGGATTTCTTGCAGTGCAACTAGATCTAGTTTGTATTTCTGGATTTCTTTGACCACACTGGTTGCAGCTCCTACCTTGTATAGACTCCTTACATTCCAAGTTCCAAATCGAATACCATTTATTCGCCATTGTTGTCGTCTAGTATTATCAATCATATTCCGAGGCTTACTTGTAGCGTTGAAAGCATAATTCTTTATTTTTTTTTACGAAGAAAGGGTGCTAGCCTCTCGTCCAACCTACCGTTTTACCCTCACAAGTTACTGGTTTGCTGGCTTTTCTGTCAGGGTGGGCTCCCTTAGCCTTCCTTTTATCTCACTAGTCATTAAAATATATCTACTGAAAATAACTATCAAAAAGGATTATATAGACAAAAAAGCAGAATTTAAAATGTATGGATCACCAAACACTATATAGAAGTGCATGCGTTGAATCTTCTAGAAAAGAAAATCTAAAATCTTGAGGTGATGTAAGTGCAGGATTCACGCGTTTGTTTGTTCATAACCTTACATATTCAAACGTTGATTGCGTTCTGGTGAGATCTACTATATACAAGCGTCGGGTATATTTCGTTATTCATTACAGTCGCTATAGAGGCGGCTTTGGGATATCTAAGACGTGCCCCCGTTGAAGCAAGGAACTACAAAATATCCAATGAAGGCTATATAAACAACATGGCAGCTATCTACGATATCTAAACACAGTCCACAAATTGATGAAACCATTCCAACAAGAAAGTACCCTTCTAGAAGACAATAAGCACTCGCACTGGGAAATCCTTAATAAATTCATGAATTCACTCGATGATCCCTAAAAACATCATAAATACCATTATAAAACAAATATGATGCACCACATCGCAATGTAGGTCTTATCAAGGCCTCCTGACAATTAAACTATTAATTATTATTATTACTATTATTGTTATTAGACTACTATGATTAATGAGATTTATGAAGCTGTAAATTTCCACTGACAAATGTTTACAGTTGTGGATCAAGTTTACAACTGGAAATTATCAGCAGCAACTTCAAATGATCATAAGATAATACATACGAGGCACGTCCAGAAAGTACGTTCCGTTTGGTAATAAAATTAAATTGTGTACAGATACAGAAAAAATATTTATTGCACAACATTCTACACCTCTTAAACTACTTTTTCACATAACTTCCGAAATTTTGCAGGCATTTGTCATAGCGTGGCACAAGTTTTTGGATACCTTCTTCATAGAAGTTTGCCGCCTGTGTCTTCAACCAGTTGGAAACATCTTTTTTCAGCTCGTCGAGTTATTCAAGTTTTGACCGCCAAGGAAAGACTTGAGCTGTGTGAACAGATGAAAGTCGCTAGGAGCGAGGTCAGAGCTGTACGGAGGGTGGTCAAACACGTCCCAGCCAAATCCCTGTAGGAGGTTTTTCGTCACATTTGCAGTGTGTGGTCGTGCGTTGTCGTGAAGAAAAACAACACCTTTTGACAGCAACCCTCGGCGCTTATTCTGTATTGCGCGGCGCAATTTCCTAAGTGTCTCGCAGTAAGCATATGCGTTGATTGATTGACCACGCGGTAAGAAATCAATGAGTAAGATGCCTTTCCAGTCCCAGAACACTGTGCACATCATTTTCCGAGGTGTCAAGATTTGTTTCGACTTAACCTTTGCTGGGGATGAAGTGTGCCTCCATTCCATTGATTGCCGCTTACTTTCAGGGGTGTCGTAAGAAACCCAAGTTTCATCTCCTGTGACTGAGTCAGAAATTCTTCGCCGCCTTCATTGTAACGGGTCAAAAACTGAAGTGCACTACCCATCCGTTTTGTTTTGTGTTGCTCCGTAAGGATCTTTGGTAACCAACGTCAGCAAAGTTTACGAAAGCTCAGTTTTTTGGTAACAATTTAATGAATTAGTGATCGTGAGATTTGGGGAAATTCCATAGCGAGACCACTAATTGTAAACCTGCGGTTTTCCCGGATCTTGTCATCAATCGCGTGAACCAGTTCTTCTGTAACCAAAGATGGACGCCCACTTCGTTCTTCATCGTGCACTTCACTACGTCCTTCATTGAACTGTCGGACCCATCTTCCCACCATTGAATCACTCATCGCATTTTGTCCATACACTTCGCAAATTTGCCGATATATTTCAATTGGTTTCACTTTCCTAGCATTCAGAAAACGAATCACAGATCTGATTTCACAAGCGGCGGGATTTTCAATCAACACCGACATTGTACGAGTAAACATGCACAACAACACGTACGTGGCTGACAGCGCTCTCCAAATGGCGCACGTTTCTTCTCCTTGATACAGAGCGTCTACCGCGCATATGCGGAACTGCGCTGCAGCGGAACGTACAACTAGTTGAAGACACAGGCGGCACACGTCTATGAAGAAGGTATACAAAAACTCGTGCCACGCTACGACAAATGCCTGCAACATTTCGGCAGTTATGTGGAAAAGTAGTTTAAGGGTTGTCGAATTTTGTGCAATAAATAATTTTTCTGTATCTGTACACAATTTAATGTTTTTACCAAACGGAACTTATTCTGGACGTACTTCGTACATATAAGTAGTGCCAAGAGCTGAAAGGCACATTTGTGCAATTGATCAAACAGTATGAGTCGAAGACTCTTATAAAATTCCAGCAATGATGACTTTAAATATCGCTACACTACAAATCACCCCCGTGCACGGCGCCAAGGATAGGCTATTTCACTCGCTGGCCAGGCCCGAAACAAAACTTTGCGCGTATTGAAAACTACAGTATGTTGGTATAAGAGCTATCTAGGTCTTGGCCCTTGGGACTTGGTGGAGGAGTCAGTGTATGCTAAAAGGTTTGGAGATCCCTGATCTAAGTCAATGTTTGGGCTTCTCACTTACCGCAATGACAGCTCCAAGTTACAGTTGAAGTTTTACGTCTCACAAAGGCACTGTAACGTTCCAAAATTCCAAGTAACGACCAAACGTTAACACGGAATCAATAGAGCATTGAAGTTAATAGACGTTATATCTGTCACCTCATCAACCTTTATACGCATCAGCTCGTTAGTGAAATCACTACTGTTTTCTCGTTAAAACAAGCGTAGCATATCCTCGATAGGAGTTTCAATAAATTGTACTGACCGCCTAGTTTTTATCACTACTCAATGTGTGTATCAACTACAACTTTTCAGACGGTGAACACAATTGAATCCCAATTACTGGGACATGCAAAACATTAACCTGAAATAAATTACACGTGATTAAAAACAATAATTAAATATATTTATTATGGGCTTCAGAAGAGGGAGAAAACTATAGGAAGACATAATTAAATACAAGTTTTTCGGGCTTGTAGGCCGTGGTCCAAACAGGATATCTCTCGACGTTTCACCGGAAACTGCGTCTGGCATTTTCAAGGGTTCCGCTCCTTTCCTTGGTCAGCAGTGGAATGAGGAAGAGGCTTGAAATAATGGGTAACGGTTTGTAGTGGGGTATTGTTACTTGAATATGACTGTTGGTTGGGTGGATCTCGGCGATGAATTAACGGATCGATTTAGCATAGTGAGCCGAGCGTTCTCTGCGCAATCCGGCTAGATCGTCTGGTCTCGCGTACATATTGCGGGGTGCGGTGCGTGCTCACTGAGAAATCGTCAGTCGCTGAGCATTCTCTCTTCCCCGGCCACGATGTACAGTACGGGGACACGGAGATACTCTCCACGACCACACACTACCACGCCAGGCTGCAACGGGAAGCCATAGAAATATTCAAACACCCCGACAACTTCAATCGAAAGGAAGAAATTGAACGTGTGCGTAATACATGGATCCCCGCCCTTAGGAACACCAAGGTCAAGATATCACGCACACGTCAACCTGAAGAACCTTCCCGCTACAGCCCGGCAGTCGCCCAGGGAACACCTGACCCTCACAAGTGAATCAATAACAATAACCATTTAGGAAATCCTAAGTTCGTTACTAAATCTCCTGAGAGTGTTTTTTTCATCAAGTTTCCACACTCCCTCCAGGCAAATGGTACCCTATTTATGGCCCCGGCGCACCTACCATAATGTGTGTCCCTAATAATTACAAACACACTTTCTACTAGAATCTGCAAAGTTTTATCATACATTTACACTTAAGTACACGAAACAGATGTCCAAGATGTCCTAAGCCAAAATTTGATGTTTTCAGTCGGTAAAAATGTTTAACCCCAATTGTGATGGGTTATTCCCTAATCCTGATAATAATTTGTACATGAGATTAATAATATATACATTTGGATGACCAGTTTTGATCGTCAAGCGATCATCATCAGATCCATTACACTTAGGCTATTAAATATATGTCTAAAGGTATGGGTGTAAGTATTACAATATCTACACGTATTTTGTTGCAGTGCAGTATTAGTTGAAATAATGCAACTAGTCAATATTTGTTAGTAGTTTGTTAGTTATAGTCTATGCGATGTTTTGTTGCATTATTTTAACTACTACTGCAACTAAATAAGTGCTTACATTGTAAATACTTTCTTCCATACTGTTAGACATATATTGAATAGCCTAAGTGTAATGGATCTTATGATGATCGCTTGACGATCGAAACTAATCATCCAAGTGTATTTATTAATCTCATGCAAATATTTTTTCAGGATTAGGGAACCACCCATTACAATTGGGAGCAATTGTATTGACCGACTGAGAAACATCAAATTTCGATTTCTAAGGCTATACTGAAAATGGCTTCAAACACCATAATGCACTAAGCCCCTAAATGAATTCCCGTCGCAGTGTTGATCCTGCAGAGAAACTTGTAAATGGTATGGCAGCAGTTACATTAGGGCTGAGCACTTTGAATAAAGCAGAGCACATCCCAAGTTGTGACTACACAAACAATAAAAGTGTCTAATTAACGAAGTTTCTAAACTGTCCTTATCAGCCCAAACTTGCTCGTGTTGCGAAATATTGTGAGTAAGAAGTAGTGGAAGAGAGGTAAATCCGTGTACAGTAATGTACAATGTGAAAATAATAGCTCTTAAAGAGACTTATATTATGATAAAATAAAAATGAGTAATGATTAGAGCAGTACTTTCAGACCACCTCGTGGTGTAGCTCCTAGCGTTCTTGTTTGTCGTCCCGGAGGTACGGGTTCCATTCCCAGCTCTGCGAAATATTTTAATTCTGGTCTGAGGGCTGCAACGGGATACACTTAGCCTCATGAAGTAAAACTGAGAGAAAGTTGGTTCGATTCCCACCTCAGCCATCTTGGAAGTGGTTTTCTGTGGTTCTACCCAACTCACTTCTCCTCCAAGCAAATCCTGGGATGGTTCCCAAGTTAAGGTCACGGCCACCTCTTTCCCATTCCTATCCCATCCCCAATTTACAAATACAAACACTAGTACGGTCATACAATAACGCAGGTTATCACACAAATTGCACACACCCAAATACACGGCTTCGATTCCCGGATCTGCCAAGGGAAATTACCTCTGGTGTGAGAGCTGGAACGGGGTATACTCAGCCTTGTGAGGAGGGTTCGATTCTCACCTCAGCCATCCTGGAAGTGGTTTTCCATGGTTTCCCCCCATTTCTACTCCAGGCAAATGCTGGGATGGTTTCTAACTTAAGGTCACGGTGGCCTCCTTCCCAACCCTAACACCAATTTAGAAATACACACATTAAAACAGTCATCGTAATAATACAGGGTATCACCCAAATTTCACGCACACCTAAATACTCGCGGCAACATGACCACTATGTCGCAATACCTCTAAAGAATCAACAACAATAAACACCAGCTAAGAATGGGATGTCTGTGGAGAACAGTAGGCTATATTATTTAGGAGCAATAGACATATAGAGTTTATCTAAGATGCAACGGATCTGCTGTAATCGACATGTGTTCGATTACCGGTTTTGCTAAAACATGTAGGCTAATTCTGTTCAGATGGGTTTGAATTGGCTACACTCAGCCTCGTGAGGCTAAACGGAGAAGAGATGGGTTCGATTCAACACCTCAGTTGTCCTAAAATTATTTGTATGACGCGTCGCAAAATCCTTAATTACTCAACAACAAATATTATTGTGTGTGAACTATAACAATGCTTAATCGATGTGACTCAGGAGACGCCCAGGTGTCATAATTTTACGATGTAGAGACTCTCTACGAGCCAGTAAATATATTGACTTGGATCTTATGCTCTTATGCAACCGATTGCAGTCGTAATGAGTGCGACTAACTCCCACAGCTACACCTGAGGGTAAGAAGAGAGAATACTTAGTACTAGCGGACCCGTCCGAGAAATCTCGCATGTTCATAAACCACACTTTCCCCAATAGGTTTATAATGAGACACTTAAGGAGAAAGGTTGTTATGTTTTATTTCAACCAAATGGTTATAGAACACTATTTACATTTCAGTTAGAATTCCAAGTTCTACGTTCCCTAACTTGCGAAGGCAATCACTGAAAATTGGATCATAACACTCATCAGTTATTCGATATTTACGAAATTATACGATTTGAGTACTCATTCCTTTGATTTTCTGTTTCTGAAATCAATGCAAAATGATAAAGGAAATACCTCAGAATGCTAAAATGACATTAAACAGGTGACACAGCGGCCAAAATGTGAAGTGGACAGCAATAATGGAGCACATTTTCCTACAGCAACAGTATCTGCAAATCGCACACTTCGTACATTTTTTTTAAGTAATCTTTTAAATAAATTATAGACATTTATGAAATTAGAGTACAATTCGTCACTGTTAATGTCTGTTCTCAGGTCCAGACTTAATCCCTGCTCGGATCCTTCATTACTGTGCAGGTGCCCTGGCGCCTTCATTGTGCGCTCTCTTCAGCCAGTCCATTAACACCGGGACTCTACCACAAGAGTGGAAACATGCCAACGTGGTCCCTGTGTTCAAAGATGGTGACAAGCAAGACATGGACAACTACCGCCCTATTCCTCTAACGTCTGTTATCTGTAAATGTATGGAGCGCCTGGTTGCTAAGAACATACTGGAATTCCTGAGCGAACGAGGCCTCTTAAATCCAAGCCAACATGGCTTCGTTCCGGGGAAGTCTTGTACAACTCTTTTGACAAAAGTGATTGATGACTGGCAGAACTCCTTGGATCAGACTAACGTCTCCCAAGTAGACTGTGTGGTCCTGGACTTAAGCAAAGCTTTTGATCAGGTGCCTCATCGGAGACTCTTGTTAAAGCTTAGCAAATATGGCATCGGAGGCAAACTGATTACATGGTTGACGTCATTCCTGGTAGGTCGAACGCAGTGTGACGTGTTTGGCGGGGCCAAGTCGCCGAACATAGTGGTAACTTAGGGAGTATCACAGGGGTCGGTGATTGGGCCTTTGTTGTACATGGCTTTTACCCTCGACCTTTCAAGCTGTGTGACGTCTACGATGGCGCAGTATGCAGACGATTCAATAATTTACAGAGCCATAAAGAATAATGATGACGTCAAAGCACTACAGGAAGATCTGGACAGCGTGGCACTGTGGTGTGATGTAAATAAGATGACCTTGAATGTAAACAAGTGTAAATATATTCGGCTAAGTAGGGCCAGACAGCCTGTTGAACATAGCCTTTCACTGAGCGGCAAAATTCTTCCCATGTGCAATTCACTGCGAATGCTGGCAATACACATTTCCAGCAATTTGAAGTGGAATGTACACGTTGAGGAATCTAGGTGTAAGGCATTTAGAATTCTAGGATTTGCAAGACGCAATCTTCTGGGATTCAGAAGCCGTGCACTCCGAGCGGTGTATCTCTCCACTATACGGCCCATTCTTCTGTATGGACTTCCTGCCAGGCATCCCACTACCGAGGAAAACATGAGGAAGTTAAGTGCAGTCCAACGTCGAGCAGAGCGACTCATTTACAAACAGGGAAACAAAGTTTTGACAAAACCACTAACATCAATCAATGACCTATGAAGCCAAATAGACCTCACCTTTCTCCGAAAATCTCTAGCTGGCACCATTAAACTGTCCCCATTTCACCGCCTTCAGCTGTCATATCGTTCAGTCCGTAGAGCACAGGGTGTCATCCTTGTTCCTCCATTCGCTAGGACAACAGATTATCAATCTGGGTTCTACAATCGCTCTGCTCGACTTTGGAATGACCTGCCTCATGCAATAAAAGACCTTCCTCCACGACAATTTTGCCGCAAAGTGAAGGCTCTAAAGGGACTAAAACCCCATGTAAATTGAATTTATATAATGTAACTTTGTGAGTGAGTGGGAGTGTGTGCGTGCGTGTAGGTATGTATGCATGTGTGAACGTGTATATGTGTGTGTGCGTGCCTGTATCTTCCCATTTATTTATTAATTGTATGATATAGACGTCGTGTTCAGCAGATTATGTGTATATAGCAATGTAAAGTTGTAAATTGTATATATGTAACATATCAGATTTGTATAGATTTAATGAACGGAGATGGAGACACTGCTGTGTATGTGGGGTTTGCCCTTTCTGTATCTGCCGTCCATAAATTGTAGACACAATTTTTGGTAAATAAATACGAGTAATAATAATAATAATAATAATTTGAATGCTCATTTGTCATGATCGGTCGCTTGTGAGCGCCGCACGAGGGATCTATACTACTGAAATAATGTATACTAGCGGACCCGTGCGAGAAATCTCGCATGTTCATAAACCACACTTTCCCCAATAGGTTTATAATAAGAGACTTAAGGAGAAAGGTAGTTATGTTTTTATTTGAACCGAATGATTATAGAACACTATTTACATTTCAGGCGTCCCTATGGCCAAAATGTGAACTTAACAGCAATGATGTCACGTATTTTCAGAGAGCAACAGTATTTGCAAATCGCACACTTCGTACAGTTTTTTTAAAGTCATTTTTTAAAGAAATTATAGAGATTTAAGAAATTAGAGTGCAATGCGTCACTGGTAATGTGTATTCTCTTTCATTTGAATGCTCGTTTTTCACGATCGGTCGCTTGTGAGCGCCACAGAAGGGATGTATACTACTGAAATAATATATATGATATATATATGATGAGTAACAAAACAAGGGGATTCATTTTGTTACTGAGCTTTGAAAGCACTACAGGAGAAGATTTGTGGCCAGTGAGCTGTGGATAACACAAAAAAGAACCACCGCCACTCTTTTTGATGTGGTTGCGACGCGCCACGGGAGCTGAGTGAGATAAGCTACCGCCATTAAACGAATCACTCCCCATCCTACCTTGGAAACAAGGCCTTCCAGCGCGATAGTAATATCTCTACTCGGACTACGTCAAATAACAATTAAAATAGGCAAGAAATGGCGGCACAGAATATAAGAGACTAGGGCAATGCTTATAGTCATAGTCCGCCTCGTTGAGTAGTGGCCTGGAGTAGAATTGGGAAACCAAGGAAAACTACTTCTAGAATGGCTAAGGTAGGAATCAACTTCTCAGTTTTGCCTCACGAGGCTGAGTGAACCCCGTTCCAGCCCTCAGACCAGAGTTACATTTCTTGGTAGAGCCGGGAATCGAACCCGGGCCTCCGCAGTGACAGCCAAGAATGCTAGCTCCTACACAACGAAGAGGACTTGTTAAAAAATAAACAACTTAACAAGACTAGGATTGTGAATTGTGGAGTATTTCTTCAATCAGTCTCCGTAGATGTTTGCACATTCTGATGTGTATGCCATATTATGGGGCAGGAATTGGGTACATTCAGCCTCGTGAGGGCAACTGAGAAATGTCACGTCCTATCTCAGAAGTGGTTTTCCACTCCTACTCCAAGGAAAAGCTATGCTGATACCTAACTTAAAGCCGCGGCTCCCTCCTTTTCAACCCAATTATTTTGTAGCTGTTAATTCATTTGAGGGTATGGGACACGTTGGTCATCAGCCCCGTGTATTTGTGTGAGTATTGAACTTGTCTGATATAATCTGTTTCTCAGTGATGACTGTAGCTCTGTTTGATACAGAGATCAGGCAGGAGCCTCGGGACTGTCCTGGTATCTACCTTGAGGGAGTGCGAAAGACAATGAGATATAACCAACACTCTGGATTGCCATTTTTAGCGTTGGGATACGAACCTCCAATCTCCGGATTTCCTGCACCTTATCATCGTGATCGTGGTGAGTGTTTTAATGGGCACGGATGCGCCGCGGGTTAGTCTTAGTTGCACTCACATGGCATAACGACACAGACACAGACACGCACAGACCTACAGTAGCTACATCTACCTCCTGGCGATGTGGATAGTGTTCTTAGCTGTCACCGTGTAGGTCCAGGTTAAATTTCCGGCTCTACCAAGATGTTGTTATGGCTGTGAGTTTGTTTCGTCGCCTCGCTGCGTGAGTCCCAGCTGCCCCGGGCTGTGCTCTGCCTCAGTGTATTACCTGCGCCTTACGCAACGGGCTGCGAGGACAATGGGATGGTCCAGAATATCCGTGACCCAGCCAGTGATGGAAATCTAGAGAAGCCGTGAATCCTGGACGATTCTAGAAGCATGCATTGAGTCACCAGCCTGCTATATAAGTGGCATAATCAGCGAGGGAGGGACAGTGTTTTTCAGCTAGTGCGTGCTTTTACCTGAGCGACAGCAGTGTGGCGACGTGACGTGCGAAGTTACGTAACCCTAGCAAGGCTGATTCTCTAGACAGCGAGGCAGCGTGAATCACACGGAGGGACTGAGTTTTGAGGAGTGTGTACTTACCTAGTGCGACAGAGATATTTTGGTGAATTGCGAAACACAGTGGGCTGTTCCCTATCCAGCGGACAGCGAAGCAGTGTGTAGTGGTGAGTGACTGGCTATCATAAATAACTGTAGTTTGTGTACAAGGCAGAGTTACAGGTATTAATAGCGAGGACAGTAGAGTGAACGGACAGCTGCTCGAGAGAGTGAACGGGAAGTGTTCCCAGTCAGAGATAAACTAGAGCGAGATACTAATTTCTTGCCTCTGTTTATTGCGTGGTGTTTTTTTTCTTTTCCTGGCCTGCAATAAAGCTATTATTTCGTTAAATAAACAATTGTGTTGTGCTTCCACCCACCGTAATCCAGTTAACGAACTTGCCACTAAGGGTGGCACGTAACAATATTTAATTCTGGTCTGAGGGCTGGAACGAAGTTTACTCAGCCTCATGGGGCAAAAATGAAATGTAGTGAGTTCTATTCTCAACTTGGTCATCCTGGAAGTAGTTTTCCGTGGTTTCCCCAGGATGGTAATTGAAGGCCACGGCTGCCATCTATCCAATTACAAGTACGCACACTATTACAACCACAACAATGACAAGTATTCAGACAAATTCGGCACACGCCCAAGTACACGGGGCTACATGACGACGATGCTGAAAATCCCCTAAATGCAACAACTACAGTAGTCTGTACACTAAGATGGCGCTGTTTGAGCAGAAAATTTTATTTCACGGGGAGGTAGAAATACGTGATGTTTGTTTGTTCCCTGTCTTAAAAGAAACGTTGCTGTTTTGTTAATTCATTTGAGGGGCTTGGAACACCTTGTTCATCAGTCCTGTGTAATAGGGTGTGTGCTGACATTGTCTGATAACATGTATTTATCTGTCGACTGTAGTTGTGTGTGTAACTGTATTAGGGAGAGGAAAGAGGTAGGTACCAGGGGACTTAACGTAAGGTAGTCTACTAGCCTAGCATTTGCCTTAAAAGAAATATTACCACTATAAATCTTATTCTATGGATACTCCTTTTTAATGCAAAGCAGCACAGAACATTTACTTTTTTTTTCTAGAACAGTTTTTATTTTTCTCAAATATCTGATTTTGTGACACACACTGTACGCGTTCAGTCCTAACCTATTCATTTAGTACGTCTGTGAATATTGGTACTGGGACGTCATACGTATGTGTGGCATTTTGATATTTTATTTTATGTTACACACGGAGTGCAATAAAATAACGAATAACATATCTGAAACCGAAATCAGTATTGCCAATTAATTATAAAGCAATCTGTTCCAAACAATGCCACGCTTACCATTATAACTAAAATGGTATATTACACGTCACTGGTTTTCACGTACCGTACGAGGATTTCTGGGTGACAGTTTCCATTTTATTCGTGTACGATGGAATAAAATATTAGGCGATTGTTATTGCTCCTGGCCGCGAGACAAAAGCGAGACTGATCGATAGCTGTTGAGTGCTTGTGACCACACAGTGATGTTGTTATCATCAGCATCACGAGCATTTAAAGCGGCTGTGCCTTTCCATGGTCAGTAACACGTTTAGACACAAACCACGAGTCACAACAGTCCATTTAATGTCCAATGTGCATGCTAAACAGCGTTAACAACTGACAGTATGAGGGGTATTACTTACTTTTGCCTTGGAGTTCACCAGTGTTGCTTCCAGGCCCGGTCTAACGTAACCTTTGGCACTGGCCTCTCTGCAATTCCTTAAAGTTAAATTCTCTAAATTAAATATTGGAAAGAATAGGTACCCTATGAAGAAATTTTATATTGTTACTTTTCAATCGGTCAACACAATATAATCCCAATTTCTCTGACATGCGACGAAATAATCTAAAAAACATTACATGAGATTATATATATATACAGTGTGGTCCACCCGCCCCTTATTATTTAGTTTTATGAAACCCAACTAACATCGCATTTCTCCCGATGGTCGAATTTGCTCTGCGTTCTGACTGTGTGACAGTAATGTAATTGGGTCATAGGTCTAGCAAAGAAAAACCGACCTTAAACTTTTTCCCGTCAAATGCTATGGCCCATTCTACTAACATATAACTTACTGCTCATTGAAATAACACACATACACGTAATACGATCGAATTAATAGCTTACGCCACGTGATCTGTAATAGTAGAAAGTTAAATCAACACCATAAACCGTGATTGAAGACTATGAGATGAACTTAAACGTTTGAGGTGGGACGGCTACAGTAACTAAAGCACGTTTAGCGGGCGGTATCTACCATATGTTTGTGGCTGAGAGGGTTAAGGCCTGACCGTATGTGGTGGGCGCGAGCGGGTAGAATGCTATTTCGAATCCAGTAGCAGACATACTTTTTTGAACGAAAGCCCACATTCCATTTTAGTCGGGATGTAACTACATTGTCACATTTATTGCCTTACGGCGCATTTTTGTGAAGAGTACGTTGAATTTTGATGATTTATAAAGAGGATACGATCGAATTGGTGCGTTATGCCACGTGACCTGTAAAGGCAGAAAATTAAAAAAACTGGCATGAATATTAACATAACATATCGATGTGTTGCTCCGGAGGTCCGGGTTCGATTCCCAGCTCTGCCAAGAAATGTAATACTTGTCTGAGGGCTTAAATTGGGTACACTTAGCCTCGTGAAGCAAATATGTGAAGAAGTGGGTTCGATTCCCACCTCAGCCACCCTGGAAATGGTTTTCCGTGGTTTTCCACTTCTACTCCGGCCAAATCCCGGGACGGATTCTATCTTAAGGCCACGGCCGCTTCCTTCCCAATCCTTAATTGCAAATACACACATCATTACAAGCCCGCAATAACTCGGGTTATCAGACAAATTCTACACACACATCCAAGTAAATGGGGCTAAATGACCGCGATATTCTAGCCCCTCAAATGAAACAAAACAACAACATATCGAAGGATATTCTGATCGCCAGTGCTTGCATCGAAGTATACGTATTCCTTAGAAATTCCCATTAGCATACTTTCGATTTTTGCAAAAAATGAAAGTAGACTTATGAGATCTACTTTTTTTATTTTTTTATTTAGTCGGTCGCCTCCGTAGTGTAGCGGTCAGCATGGTTAGCTGCCGCCCCGGAGGTCCTGGGTTCGATTCCCGGCTCTGCCACGAAATTTGAAAAGTGGTATGAGGACTGGAACGGGGTCTACTCAGCCTCGGGTGGCCCAAATGAGTAGAGGGGGTTCGATTCCCACCTCAGCCATCCTCGAAGTGGTTTTCCGTGGTTTCCCACTTCGTCTTCGGTCAAATGCCGGGATGGTACCTACTGTAAGGCCACGGCCGCCTCCTTCCCTCTTCCTAGCCTATCCATCCCAATCTTCCGTCCCTTCCCATCCCTCATGAGGCCCCTGTTCGCTTTGCAGGTGAGGCCGCCTGGGCGAAGTGCTGATCACACCTCCCCAATTGTATCCCTTCGAACCAGATGTTCCTAGCTCCAGGACACTGCCCATAGAGGCGGTAGTTGTGAGTTCCCTCGCTGAGTCCGTGGGAACCACCAACCTAGGGGGTAAATTGACTAAATAAAAAAAATTAGTCTATTTACCCTCTAGGTTGGTGGTTCCCACGGACTCAGCGAGGGAACTCACCACTACCGCCTCAGTGGAATGTCCTGGAGCTTGGAACATCTGGTCGGGATGTATACAACTGGGGAGGTGTGATCAGCACTTCGCCCAGGCGGCCTCACCTGCAAAGCGAACAGGGGCCTCATGAGGGAGGGGAAGGGATGGAAGTTTGGGGTGGATAGGCTAGGAAGAGGGAAGGAGGCGACCGTGGCCCGACAGTAGGTACCATCCTGGCATTTGCCCGAAGGCGAAGTGGGAAACCACGGAAAACCACTTCGAGGATGGCTGAGGTGGGAATCGAACCCCCTCTACTCATTTGGACCACCCGAGGCTGAGTAGACCCCGTTCCAGTCCTCATTCCACTTTTCAAATTTCGTGGCAGAGCCGGGAATCGATCCCAGGACCTCCGGGGCGGCAGCTAACCATGCTGACCGCTACGCTACGGAAAAAAAATAGTCAATTTACCCTCTAGGTTGGTGGTTCCCACGGACTCAGCGAGGGAACGCACCACTACCGCCTCTATGGGCAGTGTCCTGGAGCCTGGAACATCTGGTCGGAATGCATACAACTGGGGAGGTTTGATCAGCTTTCGCCCAGGCGGCCTGACCTGCAAAGCGAACAGGGGCCTCATGAGGGACAGGAAGGGATGGAAGATTGGGATGGATAGGCGAGGAAGAGGTAAGGAGGCGGCCGTGGCCTTACAGTAGGTACTGTACCCGTAATCCACGTGGTCTTACCTGTTGAAATCCGATGGAAAAGCTAGATCGTAGATTCTGGAAGTTCCCGGCTGAAATAACCCCTAAAAGTCTACCAACTAGGATCAACCAGGGATTAGGATACGTCGATATTAAAGAATGCGATACGAAGATGCCAGTGGTGTATATATTACAATGAAACGAAGCTCTTTAAAGAACTCGAACAAGAGACTCTAAAAGAAAACGAAAGTATCTCGGGCGTTAATTTTAAGCAAACTCAATAAAAAACCACCCACTGGTCCTCCTAACGCACTCCCTTTTCTAATAGAAAACACCAGTCGTTCAAAGATTTTTTTTAAATTAAATTCAGTTTATTAACTGGCAAATGGTGTAAGTCTGTCAATTAGACAAAAATGAAAAAAGCTTCTCTAAATCAAATGACGAAAATAGTTTCAATAAACGCCTATAATAAGGCCCCATCTTGCTGCTCTAAATCGCAGTATTTGAATATCTCATTCATTGAACACATTACATGAAAAATACAATATTAAATCATGCACTGATGCTATACCCTTATTAAAAATTTATACATATCTTACATTTTATATACAGATTATATCCTTAGTTAGGATTTTGTTATTATCGCTGTCCATTTCCATTTAATTCGACAAGTATATCTCAAGGTTATAATTCTCTTAATTTGTTGCATTCAACAATCAATTAAGATAATCGAATAGTGTGACAAGTTAGAAAATAGTTTATTAACTATCCAGATGCTTCAATGAATGCAGTATATTTTTGTTAAAATCACTGAAATATCAAATGTATTATATTGCATGAATTAATTAAAGTTATTCGAAAAGTGGCTGTGTCACTTAAATATGTGTGTCACGATATAAGCAATCCATCTCCGGCAAATCTTAATAGGCAAGAATAAAAACGTAGGGTTACTTGAATTAATACTGGCATTTAAGAGAAACATTCGTGATTCCAATTCACGTTCACAACAACTTCCTATTCAAATTAGTGATAGCTCAAAAGCTAATTTCACTCTTACAAAACGAAATGACTACGTTAATGTCTTCACATAAGACTTCGAGTACATTATACAATATTAATGTTGACCATCCAATGATGTCAAATATTCGCTTCATTAGCACAATAAATTCGTATTCATTAAATTGCAATACATTAATTCAGCTTTCCAAAGCTGTCAAGAATTTTTCCCAAACGTAATTAAACTCAAAACCTTTCAATAATTACTCTGAAGATATCACGCCTTATCGTAGACGAATATAGAAGTGTCACAGAGTACCTCTTTCCCAACTTCACTCAACAAGTTGCAACAATTTATTAGATAAGTTGTATTATCTACTTCCATAAATTATCGTCATTTAAGTCTGTGACAAATTCTGTTATACTTGTTTGAACTGTTAATTTAGTTCACTATTCCTATATATATATATATATATAATTATTTCCATAATAACTTTATACACACATCAAAAAAAGTTTTGCATCACCTCGGTTCCAAGAGTTCCGGAACCGTTAAATACAAAGGGAATAGAGATCAACACAAACAACATTTCAGCTCGTTTTATTGCTCATGAGACCCACACATTGCATGTTGTACCATCATACAGCTAGACTTTCAGCATTTGTGGTCCAGATTGCAGTACACACCACTACCTCTAATACCCAGTAGCACGTCCTCTTGCATTGATGCATGCCTGTATTCGCCGTGGCATACTATCCACAAGTTCATCAAGACACTGTTGGTCCAAATTGTCCCACTCCTCAACGACAATTCGGCGCAAATCTCTCAGAGTGGTTGGTGGGTCAAGACGTCCATAAACAGCCCTTTTCAACATATCCCAGGCATGTTCGATAGGGTTCATGTCTGGCGAACATGCTGGCCACTGTAGTCGAGCGATGTCGTTATCTTGAAGGAACGCATTCACAAGATGTGCACGATGAGGTCGAGAATTGTCGTCCATGAAGACAAATGCCTCTCCAATATTCTGCCGATATGGTTGCACTATGGGTCGGAGGATGTCATTCAGGTATCGTAAAGCCGTTTCGGAGCCTTCCATGACCACCAGTGGCGTACGTCGGCCCCACATAATGCCACCCCAAAACATCAGGGAACCACCACCTTGCTGCACTCGCTGGACAGTGTGTCTAAGACGTTCAGCCTGACCAGGGTGCCTCCAAACACGTCTCCGACGATTGTCTGGTTGAAGGCATATGCGACACTCATCGGTGAAGAGAACGTGATGCCAATTCCGTGGGGTCCATTCAGCATGTTGTTGGGCCCATCTGTACCGCGCTGCATGGTGTCGGGGTTGCAAAGCTGGACCTCGCCATGGACGTCGGGAGTGAAGTTGCGCATCATGCAGCCTATTGCGCACAGTTTGAGTTGAAACACGACGTCCTGTGGCTGAACGAAACGCATTATTCAACATGGTGGCATTGCTGTCAGGGTTCCTCCGAGCGGCAATCCGTAAGTAGCGGTCATCCACTACAGTAGTAGCCCTTGGGCGGCCTGAGCGAGGCCTGTCATCGACAGTTCCTGTATCTCTGTACCTCCTCCATGTCCGAACAACATCGCTTTGGTTCACTCTGAGACGCCTGGAAACTTCCCTTGTTGAGAGCCCTTCTTGACACAAAGTAACAATGCGGACGCGATCGAACTGCGGTATTGACCTTCTAGGCATGGTAGAACTACAGACAACATGAGCAGCGTACCTTCGTCCTGGTGGAATGACTGGAACTGATCGGCTGTCGTACCCCCTCCGTCTAATAGGCCCTGCTCATGCATGGTTGTTTACATCTTTGAGCAGTTTTAGTGGCATCTATGAACAGTCAAAGGGACTGTATCTTGGATACAATATACACAGTCAACGTCTATATGCCGGAGATCTGGGAACCGAGGTGATGCAAAACTTTTTTTGATGTGTGTATAAAAAAAATCGTAGATAGACACTAGTAAAATAGTCGGTTCAATTTCGCCTATCCAAACTCGAAAAACGGCTTAACTACTCAGAAGAAAACACGTGAGATTTACACCATGGAAAGGAGTCTATTATCGTATCAATAGATACACGCAAACCATTAAATCAAACAATGATCTAGCCAAGAGCCTACCAAAAACGAATTAAAATAACACAAGCTGAAGACTGAACGAACTAAAGTTTCAGTTTTAAAAAATCTCTAATCTAAAAGAAATATGAAAGTAGGCTACAAATGCCTCGACAATCAATTCACAATTGTTCTCGCTGGACGATTTCTACGATTCCATACCCATGGAAAATAATGATGAAAATGAACTATCATTTCTAAAAGAAAGAAATGTCTACTAGAATGTCATAAGTCCAAACGAAGAGTATCACTGAAATATTTTTGGAATAGTTCAAGTGCACGTGTGTGTGGCCATCTTCTTCCTAATCGCTATTCTTATACAAAAATATCGTCGTCTTGGTCTTAATTATGCTGCAGATGTCTTCCCAACAAAATTCAATGCTTGGTTTTATTTCCAAAATTTTCAAAAAAAAAAACACAAGTAATGCTCTAAATAGCATTACGTTTACTGTTAACTACAAAATAAATTACACTCTCCGACATAAATGATACAAGGAACGAAATCTAGTCTCCGAATGAATTTCATACTATTTAATAAAATATTGGTGAAAAGTGACGAACAAGAGTGACAAAGTCGACTGTCTACAAGAAAGAAAAGTTTTCCAGCTACCTTGGGCGATGTTCTGGTTGAGATTGAAGAAAGTAAAGGAATATCCATTCCTTTCAGGAACTGGACCCTCATCCCTGAGTAATCCATGGCTGGAGCTGTAAGTCGTCGAACCAACTTCCTCCTAACTCGAAAACCACTGTCTACGAAACGGAGTTCCTACATATTACTTGTACAAGGCTCCCTCGACGTTAACAGTAAAGTAGTTTCGTCCATTTGGAGTTGTTTCTTCATTCTCATGTACTTCAAAACCACTGGATCAGAACGAACGCCTACAATCGTTTCTTTTTCTTCATTGTAGTATTTATAAGGTTGTCATTCCAAATGATCAATCCTGCCTCTGCATGGCATTCCTGTACTATCTGCTTAGCCCAACATTGCTACAGCTGCTAGATTCTCACAATAAAGTCCAGTCGTATTGTTCTTGATAGGCTAATATTAATGCTTTACTGCATTTCAACCATATATGTAGTCGATTTCCTCTTCGTGGAGTTTGTACTGACAAGTCCATGCAATAACTAAGCTCACTCGCATATATCTATTTTCTGGGTTATGCCAAACACGCCAGAAATACGAACAACCGCATGTTGCTATGAAGCAATCCGCCTGTTCGCTCCGCGCCGTGATTAGAGTACACTCGTACGACTGCGTGTTTAACGAAACTTTTTTTACAGAGCCGATAGCACGTTCACTCCGTGTGTCACAAAACTCAAGTGTCTGTGATTTCAGAACTGCTCGCAGACCCGCCACAGCTGGCAGTCTACCCATGATACATCTCTCCTTGTATCGAGGTTGAAAATCGAACTCTGTCGATTATCATCTTATGCATCAGACAGTTGCAGAAATAACTTAATGAGCATGTCCTGTCCACGTGATCAAGAGCATGGCGGGATTGCCTATCTATCTCCTAAGTGAATGACGAGTGTATTGCTCCTCAAGCTTGCAGCCAAATTAATGCCAAACAATAATTTCAAAATACGTCTCGCTGTCGTATCAGGGTTCAAGTATACAGCAAAATACTGGCTCAGTACCATCCCGGCATTTGCCCGAAGACGAAGTGGGAAACCACGGAAAACCTCTTCGAGGATGGCTGAGGTGGGAATCGAACCCCCTCTACTCATTTGGACCACCCGAGGCTGAGTAGACCCCGTTCCAGTCCTCATACCACTTTTCAAATTTCGTGGCAGAGCCGGGAATCGAACCCAGGGCCAAAATTGTGTGTCTGTGTGTGTGAGACTGTGCGTCTGCCCCCTCAGTGTCATGTTTTATATCGCAGCCATCTTGACGGAAACGTAATGGTGGCCACCCAAATGTTAAAAGCTTAAATAAATTACGACCAACCTAATAATCTGATCTCTACCAAATTTTTCAACAACATACCTTTATTTGGGAAGCATATTTTGACCAAACAACAGGATCATCAGCCCAACAGTTTGCATATGGCGGCCATGTATGTGTGCAAATCGATTCCCCTATCAATTCAAACACGGTGAAACCGAATTGAACGAAATTTGGTACAGAGGTAGCACTAGCGTAGTACACTTCAGTGTCATGTTTTATATCGCCACCATCTTAACGGAAACGTAATGGTGGCCACCCAAATGTTCCAAGCTTAAATCAAATTACGACTGAAGTTAATCATTTGATCTCTACCAAATTTTGTAACAAAATATACTTGTATGGCGAGCGTCGTTTGACTTTTCTACAAGGTCATCAGCCCAATAGTTTGCAGACGGCGGCCATGTATGTGTGCAAATTGATTCCCCCTATCAATTCAAACACGGTGAAACCGAATTGAACGAAATTTGGTACAGAGGTAGCACTAGCAAAGGGCACTCCAGTGTCAAATTTTATATCGCCGCCATCTTGATGAAAACGTAATTGCGGCCATCCTAATGTTAAAAGCTTGAATCAAATTACGACCAACCTAATAATCTGATCTCGACCCAATTTTGCAACAACATACCTTTATGTATAGAGATTCGTTTGACCACACTACAAGGTCATCAGGCCAATAATGTATGGATAGCGGCCATGTATGTGTGCAAATTGATTCCCCCTATCTTTTAAAACACGGTGAAACCGAATGGAACGAAGTTTGGTACAGAGGTAGCACTAGCAGAGACCAGCTCAGTATCATGTTTATATCGCCGCCATCTTGACGGAAACGGAATGGCGGCCACCAAAATGTTAAAAGCTAATCAAATTACGAACAAACTAATAATTTGATCTGTACCAAATTTTTCAACAACATACCATTTTGTGGGAAGCATCTTTTGACTGAACTACAAGGTCATCAGCCCAATAGTTTGCAGATAACGGCCATGTATGTGTGCAAATCGATTCCCCATGTCAATTCAAACACGGTGAAACCGAGTTGAATGAATTTTTTTTTTTCAGAGATCGCTCTAGCATAGGGCGCATCATATTCATGAATACTATCCGTATAGCACATTGTATTTCAAGAAGGAACGAAGGAAGATTGTAGTTTAACGTGACCGTGAATCTTGTGATTATGAGCCACGGGACCTCCTTTTTACGTGGAATCCGAACCACAGGACATGGCATTTCACTTCGAAAATCTCACATGCAATGACCGGGAATCGAACCCGGACTATTTCAAGAAGCTACTATAACCAACATTCAATTATAATCCTTGAAAAGGACGAAGAGTTATAACAATACCCATGCATTTAGGAGAATGTAGGCTATACGTTCTTTACCGAACATCTTGTTTTGTTATTAAATTTTAACAACTTAGCATATCTTTAGGCCCGTATCACTCGACACTCGCTGGCAAGGAAGCTGCTGTGATCGCTGGTACAAAATCCTGTACGATTCTGTTCTCTTCGTCAGTACACCTGCTTGTATGACCGAAGTGTATCACACGCTAGCATTTTGTACGCTAAGTTGTATGAAATAAAACATTGCGAAGGGCTGTCATTTGAGGGCATTATTTGCAGTTCCTTCGCCTTATTAACGCAAAGCCGTCGCGTAAGTTGCTTTAAGAAAATTAGAAAACATGCCAGGTACTGAATGAATGCATTCCAATCAATATTTAAGATCTAACTGTAATAATTGAATATTTTACCATACGTGTTAATAAGAAGCGCAACAAAAACCTCAAGAGTGTGTTGGAAATGTGTGCAAGTGTTGTTGCGCCCGCTCGCTCTTTCGAGGATCCCGTGTTCAAGACTAACCAACGGCAGAATTTTTATTTTTTTTAACTATTTTATTATACCCTCCCTACCTCGTACAGCAATATGTCAACTTGGTTTTGTTTACATTATGTACGAAGACGATAGGGAAAGATATTTTCTTGTCTCATTTAAATGGTTATTTTCCCTAAATAGGCTACTGTTCAAAACCATGGATGATACTGTTCGTTATAATTATTATTTTTTAGTCGATTTTACCCTCCAGGTTAGGTTTCCCCACGGACTCAGCGAGGGATCCCTTCATTACCGCCTCTACGGGCAGTGTCCTGGAGCTTGAAACATCCTGTCTGCGGGATACAACTGGGGAGGTGGAATCAGCACCTCGCCCAGGCAGCCTCACCTGCAAAGCGAACAGGGTCCTCTTGAGGGATGGGAAGGGAGGGTATGATCGGGAGGGACAGGCAAGGAAGAGGGAAGGAGGCGGCCGTGGCCGTACGGTAGGTAACATCCCGGTATTTGCCCGAAGGCGAAAGGGGAAACCACGGAAAATCACTTTGAGGATGGCTGAGGTGGGAATCGAACCACCTCTACTCATTTGGACCACCCGAGGCTGAGTATACCCCGTCCCAGTCCTCATACCTCGTTTCAAATTTCGTGGCAGAGCCGGGAATCGAACCCAGGACGTCCGGGGTGGCAGCTATTCACGCTGACTACTACGCAACGGAGGCGACTCTATTCGTGATAATTAGAATTTTAATAGTTCAATATTTATCCCAGAATCATAATACGACACGTTCTGTAATCACTGCCTTGATACGAGGCTCAGCGGTAACATTCTCGCTCGCTGTGCCGAAGGTTGCAGGTTCGTATCCTGGCGCAGTCAGCTGGCATTTGAGGGTGCGCAAATGCGAGGGAGCCGTGTCAGTAGATTTACTGGCACGTTGAGGATCCCCTTCGGAACAAAATTCCGGCATCCCGGCGTATCTAAAAGCCAGAGCAGTTAAAAGGGACGTAAACCAATCATGTTATAATTATCTGTATTTACTGTATGTTTGGGGCAGATGATCTCGTTGTTCCGCTCCTTAAAACCTCACTAACTAACTATTACTGTAAGTGTATAGCAAGTGCTTTTCGCACGGACGCCGTTGAAAGAAATTATAGTTTCGGTCTGATGTATTTATTCGTGAGCCTACCCACATAACAAATCTATTTCTTATGTGGGTCGTCTGAGTGAGTCGGAGTTTTCCTTTAAACAAAGGTGGTCAAAATTTCGAACACTTGCTACCTTGAATATACAGGATACCTTGCTTTCGTTCTACTGATCATTATGTCGTCGTCCAATCTGGCTGCGTACCATCGGATAAGTACGGTCCTTTTGAGGACCAAATAAAAAATCACTCGTTGGAACAGATAGGTATGCGTCCATAATACATCCGCAATAAACGACATTAAGAAAAAAATTCACATGTTCAAGGTTAGAACCTACTACAATGCTACTTCGTTGACGCTACTCAGCACTTCTTGATTTAGCCACCTTAGCTACCGAGAACCATGGTCTATTGCTGGCACGTATTGAGTCTATTCGTAGACACTTCCTGTCCAAATGTAAGAAGGTGTCATTCGGAGCTCTCATCGTTTCAATCATGCAATATATTTGAGGTCATTGAAAGAACACTGCCACTATTGGTTTCTACTATATTCGCGAGGATGTACTCAACGGTAAAGTTGTAAAATGGTCGTAAAGGAGAAGGTACTAATGTTTTTAGGATGATTGTGATATATGCGTTAGTTGGGTTGCCTTCCTCCAAAAAAAATAAGGGGCTGGTGGACCACACTGTACATATATATATATGTTATGGACTACGGAAAAGGGAGAAAACTATTGGATGACATGTTTCGCCCGTCAAGCAAGCATCATCAGATCTAAATAAAAGAAAAAAACACATTCAAATCCACAATGTCACCCACAAACGGTCTATGCCCCCAAAAACAAAAACCACGGCAAGAAACTCAGAAAGTGTGGCAACTGTTGCTGAAAAATACTAAAGCATTAAACACCTGAAAAATAACTATTTCTTATTCTTCTTTGGTCGATTGGGCCACCTATGGACCACGGTGCTTGTGTTTTAGCTGTAGTTGTCGGCCACTTCAGGTGTTCTTAGCGGATTGTTGAGTGGCTGCGTTCGTTCTGAAATCAGGCTGAATTCTATCTTACGTTTCTCGGACCATTTTCTGGACGCGTTATGTTGAGCCCTGCCCCGTGGTGTTGGGGTAGCGTGCCTGCCTCTCACCCGGAGGCCCCGGGTTCGATTCCCGGCTTCGTCAGGGATTTTAGAAACTGAAGTGAGGGCAGGAACGGGTTTTACTCAGCCCCGTCAGGATACATGTGTGTTGATGAATATTAATTCTGACAGTGAGGCAGTGCCCTGGTCACGAAAATCAAAATTAATGGCCGAGGGTACCTGATGGCGAGACCACACGTCACTCCAATATCTGCAGGCCAAATGGCTGGGCAACGGTCGCTTGGTAGGCCAAGGCCCTTCATGAGAAGCACGGGGTTGGGTTATGCTGAGGACTGGTATGGTTTCAACTGTCAGACGGTAGCGACTTCCTGTCATTTATTGTGTCTTGATGAATATTAATTTGACTTGTTTTATCCACAGGGATCCAGTGGCTTTACCCTTGTTGGCTACTTTGAAGATCTTATAAGTCAGCCTTCGGTGGTCAATGCTGTACAGGTGGCCGTAGAAAGCCAGTTGTCACCTTCTTATGGCAGTTGTGAAGTCTTCCCGGTGGTAGAGTTCACAATTTGATTTGTACCATCACCTTACGTCTGGTAAGAACCTATTTCTTCTTTCTTCGTTTAGGCCAGCAATGGACCACGTCATTTCAACTGCTTACGTCTTTGGGTCTTGATCTTAGCCCAGTGTTCACGCATTCGCTGCCTGTGAGACTCCTTTCTTTCTTCAGACCACTTCTTGCCGGTTTTTAATTTCGGTTTTTCTTGGAATTGGTGGCGTGCTCCAAGCTTTTCCTTCAATAGGTCACGTTCCATAATGTCTGCGTGGGTGATCCCTACTTCGTGTAAATCCTTGTCTACCTCACTAAAACCAGGGGCCCTTGTTTTTCTTTGTTAACAAAATAAGTAAATATCCGACTGGTGATTCTCTCGGGTTTCATACGGGTTAAGTGGCCATAGAAAAATATTCTTCTCTTCCGAATTACTGGAGATATCCGTAAGAACCAATTTATGTAATATTTGTAGCTATTTTTCTTGTATATTTAAATCTGACTATGCTCGCTTGACGAGTGAAACATGCCGTCCTATAGTTTTTAATCCAATGTAAGTTGGTTAGGTTGCTTTTTCGCATGACCCAGTAATTGAGATTACATTGTATTGTCCGACTGAAAAGTTGCAATATCAATTCTAAATTAAGGCAACATTGAAAAATATCACCAAGATTTGTATACTGAGAAGAAATATCTATCTGTATTCACGAGGTTCGGAGATGATCCCAACATATAGGCTACACATCAAAAAAGTTTTGCATATACTTACCACATCGAGCGGTGGTGGTACAAAACTTCCTCCAGGAGTTCGCCATTGCACGAATGGAATGGCTTACGATGTTGCCGGACATTAACTGTATCGAACACGTCTGGGATATGCTGAAGCGTGCTATTGCTCAGCGTCCACGCCCTCCCATAACCCGTCAAGAGATCATGGAGGCTGCCGCCGAAGAGTGGAATCGCCTGCCTCAAGAGGACCTGGACAACTTGATCTGTGGTATGCCATGGTGGGTATAAGCCCTACTGGACGCCAGTGATGGCCATGTTCTTTATTGAAACGTCACAGGATGGCAGGATTACAACACACATCAGTCCATGTTTAACAGGCCAAAATGTCTTCCTGTTAGTAATTTTCTTTTAACACATGGATAAAGTCTGCAGGATTTTGTCAGAATGCCGTTTCTTTTGTAATAACCTCGTCCACAATCCCACATACGCTCTGCATCATGGCAAACAAGTGTTATACAAAACGTTTTTTGATGTGTATATTATAACTTACCACTGTTGAAGTAATTGACATGGACCTTTATTTCAGCACTTTTGTAGTTATGTGAACTATGTGTTGTTGATAAAGAGAGGTTCTGCGACATTGAGCTCATATCTATCAGATTAGCTTAGTATGTGATGGCCGCACTAATGAGGTCGTGGCCTTAATTTAGGAACCATCTCGATAATCAGCTGGAGTAGAAGTGGGAAACCACTGAAAACCTTTTCTAGGATGGATGAGATAGGAATCGAACCCATCTCCTTTCTGAGGTTGAGTGAACTCCGTTCCAGCCCTCAGACCAGAATTACATTTCTTGTTTAATTGTGATGACTGTATTAGTGTGTGTATTTGTAACTGGGGCTAGGATTGTGTAGGAGGTGGCCGTGGCCTTAAGTTTGGTAGGCCTACCATCTCGAGAGTTGTCTGGAGTAGAAAAGTGGATTGGAACGGTAAACTACATCTAGGATATGGGAATTGAGTTCACGTCTTTTCATTTCTCCCTCATGAGGCTTGGCAGAGTAGACAAGAGTGTTTGCCATGGTCCTATACATCAAGGAACGCTCATTATAGCAAAATAATAATAACTAGAAGACCCGTGCTGCTCCGCAGCATTCACTTCAACAATCCTACAGTACTTCTGTCCATATGATATTTGCTTGTCTTCATGCTAGTGACCTGAACAGACATTTACGGTACCGTCGCTTTTGGGTAAATGATGAAGTAGACTTATGAGATCAAATGTGTGTGTGTCTGCCTGCCCTCTGTGTGTGTGTCCCACTATTTACCCAGCGTAAGCTTAAAGGGCGCACGGACGTCAGGTTCCAGACGCAATTCTGAAAAGCCGAGGTGAACAGCTAACTCCAAACACATAAGCTATACTCTTCTCTGAAGTATTAACTCGACACGACTCGACAGTTTGATGCTGGCTGAAGCTAGGGTGATTGGCCGCTCGCAAGCTCGTAAACTCATTCTGAAGCTAGTAATTTAAATTTCCACTGAATGGAGATTGCTTGAAGAAATGAAAACATAAAAACACTTACAGTGGTCGATGTGGGACCTGTCGCGGACTTTATTGCAGAACTTTTCATGCTGAACAATTCTAGAGTATTTCGATATTTTTAACAGTTTACCCAGCGTAAGCTTAAAAGACACATCGACATTTGGTTTTTCTTCAACTCGTTTCACTGAAATCGTAACTGCTCGGCTTCTTTTGGTCATAAATAAATGTCTTTCTACCTAATTCTTCATCGAGAAATCCTTTACAGAATGGTGAAAACCGCATCAAAATCCATCAAGTTGCTCTCGAGATTATCCGTTACATCCAAGAATTGGGAACATTGTTTTATACGAAGTAGATAGAGATATCCACGCAATTTAAGGCTACAGCGGTACAATTTGGTGTTCTGTCTACTTATGATAGCAATGGTATCAATATAAAATAAAAGATGGCTCGCTTATATTTGAATTTAGATATGTAACTCTTGGGTAACATATTGTACCCGATACCTAGTTTAGGCTATCGGCTACGCCAGCAGACATTAAGCCATAGTTGAGGTTTTTGGGAAGAGTTGAGGAAAGATAGCGCCCAGATCGAATCAAGAGGAATGTCAGGATGACGTAGTAGGTCTAGGATCAAGAAGGCACTGATGTCTGTAAGAAGATGGAATTATGGATAGAAATGTGAAGCTTTATTAAGATATGTATGGAATATGGTATTTAAACATCTTAGAAGAGGATATATAACATGCATTGTATGTGGAAATAATTTTAAGGAAGTTAGATAACCCTTAAGTTATTTTATAACGGAATAGCCGAGATGATGAGAGTTCGAGAGTATAATTGTGACGCGAGAGCATAGTGGTGGGGTGAACGCCACGTGTCTGCGCCATTCAGATATGGAAGAAGACAGTGCGGACACATTCAGTGGAGCTCCGTCAGCCGAGCAAGCAGGATCGAGCTCAGTAGCGCAAGCCAAACGCATGGTGAAGGTCGCGTAGCGAACCGAAACTGTCACGGCAAAGTGTAGGCGACAGTTTCAACATCGCCGAGCAGCAAACGACAAGCAGGTCATTGATCCAGGCGGACTTGCCGAGCAGGCAAGCATAGACGGCCGGGATATGTTAGGACAGCATTGCAAGTAGTTGGAGACTTTATTACAAGCTACATTTCAACGCAGTCTGAACACAGTTTTTCTGAATAACATTACGACTATGCATTTCATAACGCATTCCAAGTAACATTGACAATTTCAAGCAAACGGAATGTTGTAAGCATATGCACTGATGAACATTAGCTCGTGCATTAATGAAATTTATTTCTTATGTGGTTTTATGAATTACCAAATATGAACACAACTACAGGGTGTTTCATAAATTTAGACACTCTCATGTAAAATTTTATTTTACGAAAGTGAGACATATCAGTTATGGGAGATTGAACTTTCGACACTCAAACTGAACATTTAATGGAACAGTGGCGTAACGTAGAAGAGGAATAGGGGGTCCGCTGTTTCCATGAACTCTTTCGAGAGGATTTGGACAATATCCGCTATGGATAATCAGAAGTTCATCATGTCAGAGTAAACGCAGACAGAGACACGATGGCACCGCAGAGCGATGGATTCGATTACTGACGAGAGGAGGTCCACCAGCTGATTCACTTGGGATTTCGAAGGCAATCGTCATTTCATGGATGGAATGATATTCACGCCGATCTTTCGAGAAATTCATTATATAGGGAAAATCGACGATCTTGGAAATTTAATAACAGCTGATTATGAAAAGGTACTGTAAGAGTTATAACTACCTGATACGATTATTTTCATGAATACTGGGCACACATGTATATTTTTCTAATAGGAGTGATACGATTATTTAGACATGGTTTGACTTTATATGCTTCTAATTTTTGCTAGAATATGGCGTGACCATATGATATGGCAGGCATCATTATACGAAATTCTCACCATTGGTTGGCTTTATTAAGCAGATGTTTGGTCTTTTAGACAATTTTTCCAGCAAGGATATTTTTCATGAATAGTTTTTTTTGTGTAACGAGTATTTCGAACTCGTGATCTGCAATTGATTATCTAAAATTACTTCGTCAGTTCATTGCATACTAGCGAGTGTGTATTATTCATCAGTAGGGATTTTTCCATTGGATTGTTTGGAGATATTAAGAAGTTATTCACTTTAGTGAATGAACATCGCTTTTATATGACAACTAGAGACTTGTCGATTCCTATCTGGTACATTCACTCATATAGTCTACGAGATGGGGTCTTTCGTATTTATACGATTGTATGGTGGTTACTCATCTTACCCATCGTTTAGGGCACTATCATCTTAGTCGACGGGGCGAGGTCTTTCGTATTTATACGACTGTACGGTGGTTACTCATCTTACTTGCCATAGAGGGACTCATTTTTATCATCCGAGTGTACGTGAGATTGTAAGTGAAACAAACAAGGAACTACTAGTCACATATCAGTCGAAGTTTTGTTAAATAAAGTAACGATAAATGTCAGCAGGATTGCGTTTAGTAATTCGTGTTTGCCAATCCAATATTTTGTTGCTGTACTCTTTTGAGAGTAATTTCAGTTTAACAGCTGTCACAGCTGATGCTTTTGATGATTTTTATAATTGAGTTTGATACCTTTGAGAAGGATTTAAAGTAATTGAATCTTGTAAGATGAATCATTAATGGTCAGATTTACTTTGAGGCAGATCAGTATTGCAGATTTTGATATGAGAAATTATAGCACATTGGTGTTTTTCTGTGATGTGAATTATGAGAATTGTAAGAGAATTTATGCTATTTGAAAGCAGATCTTGAATTTACTAAGGTAAAATTTTTTCCAATTGTTTAAGAAGTTGTCTAGATGTGATCAGATTAATTACAGTTATTGGAGATTGTGTGCGTTGATAATTTGAAGCCAGTTATATATTTTTTGTAGATCATGCAACATGGTTAAGTGGAGTTTGTGATAGGCATTTTGTGGAAGTTGGCATGTGATAGTAGCAATGTGGCTAATGTATTTTGAAGCAGACATGAGGTCGTCGTACCCAGTCTAGCGTAATTGTTGAGATTCATGCTGTATGTGCTGAATATTTATGGAGTTTTGTGGAATAATTGTTGTATTCAAATGTGATATTTGAAGAATTGAGGGAATATAATGTCGTTGTGGATAGTTAGATCCAACGTGATGTCGTGAAGGCAATAATATTTTTTGGCATGATAAATTAAATACGAGATATAACTTGGAAGTGATAAAACTGTAAGACAACGTTCTATAAACCATATTAAACAATTTGTTAGGAAATTAAACAAATAAATAAAGTTGATAATACAAGATTTTCTGAGAATAATAATCAATGAAATAATAATCTGAGATTTAAGCATATTAATGATCTGACCTAATGAAATAAAAATCAGAATGACTAGATGAAATAATGAAAATCTAAATAACCAGAAGATTGAAATTTAAATAAGTTGATAAACTAAATTTTGGAATAAATCAATGAATTAAATAGATGGATGAATTAAAGATTGGATAAATAAACTGATTTAAATTAATTAATAGACGATTGTAATGATGATGAATAGCTGAATTAGAAGGTGATAATTAACTAAAGAAGCTGATGATTAATGAATTTATATGGAATTAAATAAATTTAATTGAGAGATGAATTTGAGAAATTGCAACTTGAGTTGAGGATTTAAATGATTAAATGGTGATGAATTAATGATTCTGACAGAAATGTGTAGAATTTTGAGATAAGAATTAATGTGAGGAATATTTAATTTTGATGATGATGATAACGATGATCAATGAGCATTGAATTTTCTGTAATTCACAGATAAGTAATTGTAATGACAATGTAAATAGTGTAAATTAATTATTCGATGTTTAGGAGCATTTGACTAACATGTTCAACATTTAAATTATGCCATGCAAGCCATAAATTACGTGATGTTTAATATATGTGATTATAATATGTGTATGTTTAGACAGATTAATAACTTTTTCAAATCCACATTTATGATGTTAAATTAAAGAGAAATTAGGTCTCAGGTTTCACAAATGTCAGTGACGAAAGACATAGTGCTACAGTGATCCTGAGAACCCAAGAGAACTTTAGAGATTTTTCTGTTTTATGTGGATGAAATAATTTTTGATTAGAAAAGAGATGGTTCGATTTTTGGACAATGACAATTTAACGTTGGCATTCGACCATACTCTCAGGTAGGAGGTATATTTAAAATGTCTGTCTGACTCTCAAAGTGAAATAAATTTGTTTTTATCTTAGTTGTGATCTGATGATGGTGTGATGTTCCTTTTTCTTTCCTTGTCTTGAGTAAGGCTTAACCGGAAAGGAAGTGGTTTGCTAGGAATTCAGTTGATGGCGCCCATTTATATTTGCATTATTTCTATTAAACTTAAGCCCGTAACGACCCCAGAGATACTTTGTCTCGTGTTACCCTCTGCTTTTTCGATAACTCAGCTGAATTTCCGACACATTCCTTATTTGACTAGAGGTTCATTTAACTCCGCTCTGTCCTGGAACTCCAGGAATGCGATGTTATAGCAGATGGGTCATCGCATCCCCAGGACGAACGGGTACAATATAGAGGTGTGCAAATTAATAGAATTAAATAAAACTAGTTGAAACCCGTCAAAAATGACGGTCAATAGAAAAATATTTACTGAAGAATTTTCTTATGTAGGCCTACTGTATATTCTTTGTACGATTATTTTTTGGCTCTATTGAAACTATAAGGGCGTCAAAAGATTGCACTCTCAACATTGCAAAATACTGCTGGCCATGACTGAAAAATTGATGAGGCAAATTGAGACCTATACGTTCCAGAGTTTTCCCTTGAGCTTCATTGATTGTGACAGAGTATGCCAAATAAATTGGAAAATATTGCCTCTTAAAACATAATGATAGTGTTTTATCGGATGCTGTTAAACCAAGTAGAAGGATTAGACCTCTCTGCCTAATTTTAACTGCACTTATTATTTCCAAATCCAAGCAATATAGTTGCATTTAGGAGCCCTTGGGAAACGTTCAGATTTCTAAGCAGCATAACGGTTCAAGCGTTTGGAATATGTGGAGGCAAGTCATTTAGTTCCAAGGAATTCAAGAACTCTGAGGAGTCTAATAAAACTGGCCGCAAACCGTCACATATAATTTTGGAATATAACGAAGAAATGCGATGATGTGCACCTCCATACATCTTAAAATAATGTGGACCGTATGGGCGTGGCACAGTAACATTGGCACCAAATGAGACGAAGGACATAGCATTGTACTGCCGATTAGTCTCTCTGAAATTCCTTGAGATATCATCTCCAGTGAAAAATAATTGTTGCAGCATGTCAAATATTTTATATTTAGTCAGATTAATTTTACCATTACAACAGCAAAGGTCAAAGTAACCAAGTGTAGATTTCTCTCAAGAGAAATACAGTGCAGAACAATGTTTACATTTGTTCGTCAAGGACCCTATACTGTAACGGTATAGTATCTGGAATTGTATCTTAAATGCCGTATTCATATTGGAGTTTAAAAGTGGCTTCGTATTTTTCTCCGATTTCCCACTTGTTTGCGTCTAATGTTCTATTTCGTAAAATGGGTTTATTTATAGCAGCATTTCTCCCCAAATTAACGTCATATTAAATAATACTATAGTGGCCTGCATCAACGCAGCAGCCAAATATTAAATAGCAAATAATAACTTACTTCCATTGCCAAAATCAACTGCGTGGTTAGACTCATTGTTATGTACTCTAAAAAAATAATCAATAAACAATAATATTCACTTATACAACTAAGTTCAGAGACTTCCATTCTCAAGTTGGTTGCTGATGAGAATGCGATGAGACTGATCGCCAATAATAAAATCCTTGCAATTTTTGCAATTTGCTTGCAAACGCAACTCAGGATGACGAACTTCATTTTGAAATAAACAGAATGAAACTGCTCTAAATAATCAATTTCCATCACCTGTTGAAGGTACAATACTTTGCATTTCTATGACAGTAAATTATGCAAGGGAGCATAGAATCACTTCGCCACTACTGGAATGAGCATGGACTCACTTCGCCAGCCACCGTAATGGAGGGAGTTTTAGAATTATATGTTCAGTGTTTTTCAAAGATCGTATTAACACAGGGAAGCCCAGTCTTAAGGCTACATTCTGAGCTATCGCCCCAGATTCCAGGTTCGATCCCTGCTCTGCCAAGAAATTTAATTCTGGTCTGAGGGCTGGAACGGGGCGCACTCTTGAGGCAAACCTAAGAAGAGCAAAATTTGATTCCCATCTCAACAATCTTGGATGTGGTTTTCCGTGGTTTCCCACTTCCACTCCAGGCAAATACCGGGATAGTTCCTAACTTAAAGCCTCAGTCGTCAACTCTCCATTCCCCATACTAATTACAAATGCACACATCAATACAGCCATCACATTAACACAGGTTATCAGAGAAAGGTTTACACTCACACACCAAAGTAGATGGCGCTGAGTGACCACGATGTCTGAGTCCATCAAATGAATTATGTTCGACAATTTTCTCTCAAGGCGAAGCGATTGTGCCGATTTTTATTTAATAATTTAAAAGTATCTGGCAACGTAAATCATGGAGAATTCCTTACCTTACGGGAATAATAAACGTAACATATGTTTAGACAATGTAATACCAATTGCAAGATAGAATAATTGGGAAATAAAATTACATGTCTGAGGTGGGAATCAAACTCCTCCGACGATGCATAATCAATTTCGTTGTCCACAATGTTAGCCGCTGAGCCACCCAGACAACGAAATTCGAGTGCAATATTAAGTGACGTAAACAACAAACGCACTCAACTGCCAGTTATGGTTCATCAATATTTCCCTTATTTCATGATTCTATTCCAGTATATATCGGGATACAACATAAGCGATATTTCTCTTTTCAATTCCCATAAACAAAGATCACACTACGATACGGTGGATCGTTTATCCGCCATTTCTCTCATGAAGAAACGCCATTGTGGCAACGCGCAATAGCCACATATATTACATTTTTTCTTTAAACATAAAAAAATATACCGTAACATATATTTTCCTTTTAAAGACAAACTGCAAATCAGCATGCCAAGAGCTTTCGTTAGAATGCCATACGAAGCCAATCGGTTAAGTCGTTTTCAAAATCTCGTGTGTACAAAAAATACCTTAGTATTTTAAATATATATGGCAACAGAGAATTCGTTACTTTACGGGAATGATAAAAGTGAAATATATTTCTACAATGAAATACCAATCGTAGGAAGGAAGAAAACAAAAAAAAACATATCCGAGGAGGGAATCGAACCCTCTCGACCATGCAAAGGATGCTAACAGAGAATTCGTTACTTTACGGGAATTAAAAAAGTGAAATATGTCTCTACAATGTAATACCAATCGTAGGAAGGAAGAAAATGAAAATAAAAGAACGTATCCGAGGTGGGAATCGAACCCTCTCGACCATGCAAAGGATGGCAACAGAGTATTCGTTACTTTACGGGAATGATAAAAGTGAAATATGTTTCTACAATGTAATATCAATCGTAGGAAGGAAGAAAACGAAAATAAAAAAAACATAACCGAGGTGGGAATCGAACCCTCTCGACCATGCAAAGGATGGCAACAGAGAATTCGTTACTTGACGGGAATGATAAAAGTGAAATATGTTTCTACAATGCAATACCAATCGTAGGAAGGCAGAAAACGAAAATAAATAAAAAATCCGAGGTGGGAATCGAACCCTCTCGATCATGCATAATACATATTTCTAGGCAGTAACCTTATCCCCTTGGCCATCCAGACAACTGTGGGACACTTCAGTATTAATCTATCTAACCAGTATACACACTCAACCTGCAGTTTAAGTCCTTCAATTCGTGGTTTATTTAATATAATTAATTCTATTTCAATGCATATTGTAAAAACATAATTAACATTATTGGAGACCCTTTTTAATTCTCATAAACAAAGATCTCAGTTAGACGCGACAGGAATCGCCATTTTCCTTGTTGAGAAAGGCCATTGTGCGCATGCGCGGGAGTGTCAAATATTACATATTTCTTTAATCATTTAAAAATATACCGTAACATATATTTTCCTTTTAAAGAAACTCTGCAAATGTGCATGCCAAGAGCTTTCGTTAGAATGTCTTACGAAGCCAATCGGTTAAGTCGTTTTCACAATCTCGTGTGTAAAAAAACAGCTTAGTGTTTTAAATATATAGATGGCAACAGAGAATTCGTTACTTTACGGGAATGATAAAAGTGAAATGTATTTCTACAATGAAATACCAATCGTAGGAAGGAAGAAAACAAAAAAAACATATCCGAGGAGGGAATCGAACCCTCTCGACCATGCAAAGGATGCTAACAGAGAATTCGTTACTTTACGGGAATTAAAAAAGTGAAATATGTCTCTACAATGTAATACCAATCGTAGGAAGGAAGAAAATGAAAATAAAAGAACGTATCCGAGGTGGGAATCGAACCCTCTCGACCATGCAAAGGATGGCAACAGAGTATTCGTTACTTTACGGGAATGATAAAAGTGAAATATGTTTCTACAATGTAATATCAATCGTAGGAAGGAAGAAAACGAAAATAAAAAAAACATAACCGAGGTGGGAATCGAGCCCTCTCGACCATGCAAAGGATGGCAACAGAGAATTCGTTACTTGACGGGAATGATAAAAGTGAAATATGTTTCTACAATGCAATACCAATCGTAGGAAGGCAGAAAACGAAAATAAAAAAACATATCCGAGGTGGGAATCGAACCCTCTCGATCATGCATAATACATATTTCTAGGCAGTAACCTTATCCCCTTGGCCATCCAGACAACTGTGGGACACTTCAGTATTAAGCTATCTAACCAGTATACACACTCAACCTGCAGTTTAAGTCCTTCAATTCGTGGTTTATTTAATATAATTAATTCTATTTCAATGCATATTGTAAAAACATAATTAACATTATTGGAGACCCTTTTTAATTCTCATAAACAAATATCTCAGTTAGACGCGACAGGAATCGCCATTTTCCTTGTTGAGAAAGGCCATTGTGCGCATGCGCGGGAGTGTCAAATATTACATATTTCTTTAATCATTTAAAAATATACCGTAACATATATTTTCCTTTTAAAGAAACTCTGCAAATCTGCATGCCAAGAGCTTTCGTTAGAATGTCTTACGAAGCCAATCTGTTAAGTCGTTTTCACAATCTCGTGTGTACAAAAAACAGCTTAGTGTTTTAAATATATAGATAATTTTAATTAGCCATAATTTCTTTTATTAAAAATCATTTTATAGACTAACTTCTTTTGTTGTCCTACTTAGTAGTGTTTCCTCTCCCGTGGAATTACACCTTTTACCATAAGGAATTGCGTCTGGAAACTTTCAGATTTTTGGATTCCGAGGGTTATCTGAGCTGGGTCCGTTTTCAATTTTTCATTTACTTTGGAATTTAAGTCAGGTGATTTCAAAACATAGTTCATGAATCTTTGAATAGTTCAATAGCGTTCATTATTTAAAAGACCCAAAATCCCCCTGCTCTAAATTCACACGTAGAGTGAAGTAATAAAAACGTAACCTGTGGCATTTTGCATTAGCAAGGCTCCTCTGTTAGTGGAAATTCTAAAAAAATCATTTTAATTTGAGTTTCTTAAATTAAAATTTAATTATGAGTCTTGGTTAACCATTTGAAGTGATTTCAACGCCTCGTAAACATACTTAGTGCATTAAATCATTAAAAGTAAAACTGCAATTTTGGATAACTGACATCGAATCTAATAATTTGCACACCTCTGTAAAGACAGCTATCGCCTCCACCACTACAGATAGAATAGTAAGTAAAGGCGATTGATGAGAAATGAAAATATAACTCACACAGAAGGAATTAATATTTATTAAGCCGTAAATCTGATTGAGTATATCTTAGTTATAGAACTGAGACAATGAAAGAACAGTTTGTAGGATAGTAATCACCGATGTAGGACAATATCATTTTTTCTTACCATTACCACAGGACAGTCCGTATTAGGGATGCGGACGTCCTAGTAAAATGACTATTTAATCTGTGTCCCGTTTACTGAGGTCTGTGCTCCTCAGCAACATTTGTTTCAACATTCTAATAGTACTTCCTTCCATACGACATTTGCTGTTCGCTTGCCTTTTGGTTTTATTTGAACTTTGACGTCATGAAAGGATTTTGCTCGCGATAGTGCGACATACAGTTGTCCGTGGCTAAACACCGGTTGAGGTAAATAAATGCTTACTTGATCTAGTGTTTGACCTTGAGCTTTGTTGTTAGTTATACAAAAAGCCAAACGTACTGAAATATGCCTCCTTTAGAAGGAAAATGGCATAGAAGTAGTATCTGATGGCGTAAGGTCAAGGCAAGGAAGTAGGACATTGTTTCCAAAATTTGAGGGTATTCACCGTTACCAATTTGCATCAAGAAGTTTGCAAAGTCACGTTGATCTGTATCCGATCGCATATATTTGTTGAGTTTATAAATTTTGAATAATTGCCACAAAGGAGAGAACCTTACTGACATTTGGACTGAAGCTGCTTTAGATGCGTGAGGCACAACAGGCAATACCTGCCTAAAATCTCCACCTAAGATGATAATTTTTCCTCCGAAAAGCACGTCGTTATTCATGATGTCCTTGAGCAGCCGATTTACACACATCAACGTGTGCTTATTAGCCATAGGGGCTTCATCCCAGATGATAAGTTTTGCTGAACGAATATAAAAAGCTTCCTTGCTGTTAACTTTTATTCCTGATACCGAACTTTCCTGTAAATGTAGAGGTAACTTGAACTGGCTGTGTACAATGCACCCCTGATGTAGTAACATTGCTGCAATACCAGTCCATGCAACAGAAACTATATTTAACCCCAAATTTGTGCAACTGTGAATCAAGCATTGGTAAAGAAATGTTTTCCCGGTGCCCCCTGGACCGTCAATGAAATATGCATTACTCATCCTTTCATTGCTGATTTGTACTAACCCCAAAATTTCTGTAATTATAGCCGTTTGGTATTCATTTGCTTAGTTTATCATCCGACTTAATTTATCCTCATTAAGTTTTGGATAATTCATTGGTAAATTTGTCTGAGGGAAATTATCAATAATAGCTGGCAATTCGAGAGAAGTAATGGGAAGACCACGGAGCTTTAATGTATTAGAAATATGTATAAGAGTGAACTGATATGCACTGTTAGGTTCGTGAAACTGCAGATAATCTTCTGATAATGAATTCTTGAAAATGTCCCATAACTGTCTTACATTTGAAGAGGTCTGAAAGATACATATGTAAGAAAACAGTTGTAACTGAGAAGGCATCTGAAATTGTGACGCTTCTGCCAAACAACGCTGCCATTCAGAATCATCAATCAGCAAACCTCGCTCCTTAGCTGTATCATTAAAGGTAGAATAGACAACGGCTTTGTATGTTCGTAGATCCTGGAAGCTGGTAGCACCTATGACGTGAAGCAATAACAGGCGTAAATAATACCTTTCTGTTCCTGTAGGCGAAACATTATACATTCTGCCTATAGTTTTTGAAACATTTTTTTTCTTTTATGCCACTGGAAGTTGCTCTTATTCCAGACGTAATGTACTGGTGTTTCAGGATATATACGAGGCACGTCCAGAAAGTAAGTTCCGTTTGGTAATAAAATTAAATTGTGTACAGATACAGAAAAATTATTTATTCCACAACATTCTACACCTCCTAAACTACTTTTCCACAAAACTGCCGAACTTTTGCAGGCATTTGTCATAGCGTGGCACAAGTTTTTGGATACCTTCTTCATAGAAGTTTGCCGCCGACTATAAACGAGAGTGAAGACTCCCCTGTAAGATATCCTACTGTTTGGCCACCACTGTTAGGCAAATTGCGTGCTTACCAGGAGAACTGCGTATGTTTAGGAGTTTTCCTGACCACATACGCAATTTGCCTAACAGTAGTGGCCAAACGGTAGGATATCTCACAGGGGAGTCTTCACTCTCGTTTACGGTCGGCGGCAAACTTCTATGAAGAAGGTATCCAAAAACTTGTTCGACGCTATGACAAATGCCTGCAAAAGTTCGGCAGTTATGTGGAAAAGTAGTTTAAGAGGTGTAGAATGTTGTGCAATAAATATTTTTTCTGTATCTGTACACAATTCAATTTTATTACCAAACGGAACTTACTTTCTGGACGTGCCTCGTATATACGGACTTTTGGCTTGTGAATCCCGTTCTGCTTATTGTAAGGATACATGCGACATTAGCGCCCGAGTGGAGCAGGAAGAAATTAACGATATCATGTATTGATACATGCGACATTAGCGCCCGAGAGGAGCAGGTAGAAGTTAACGATATCATGACGTAAGAGAATCGATCGCCCTATACCAGTGAATGTTATAATTATATTGGATGTATTGAAACACCAAACGAACGAAATAAAACAAAAAAATTCATGAAGAAATATTCTATTTTGGCGTGATTCAAACCGCATAGAAGATTTTTAAGTGAATGCGTTATTTCCCCGAGGAGATTTGACCTCTGTTAAAAAATGAACATGTTTACGTGGATTCACATTACTACCATGGAAACCACGATGAAGATGTGCACTCTACTTTACCGGACTATCATGATACAGAGTAAGTCGTTATCGCCTAGTGCCAGTCCATCAAGTTAGATTTATTACTAGGGCGGCGTTGAATATCATGATACGGTGTTAGTCGTTGTCGTCTGGCGACAATATATCCGTCAAGTCATTCGATTCTTTTTTCGTGTGACCTTGAAGGAAGTAATATTCGCTATTATTTTAATACACGGATGATATAATAAAGTAAGGTGGGTACCAATCGATAATGCTTGACGGGCATTACATTTTAAGACAACAACCGTCGTCGTAGCGCAAATACTTCCCGAGATATTTCAGTTTTAGTAAAGGGTGAAATTTTTTGAAAACTATTTTAATATATAAGATGTTATTGGTTTTTCGTCCATTTTAACCTCTGTGACTTTTAGAGACGCTGGGGTGCCGGAATTTCGCCCCGAAAGGGATTTAGTGCACGGCAGTAAATCCACTGATACGGCTCCTTCGCATTTATGCACCCTCAAATGTCAACTAACTGCTTCAGGATTCGATCCTGCAACCTTCAGCACAGCAAGCGAGAATGTTACCGCTGCTCCACGCAGCTAGTCTCATTATAACAATAAAATAAGGTCTTCTCTAATATAATCTTATGGTAATAATGATAATAATAATAATAATAATAATAATAATAATAATAATAATAATAATAATAACAATTATAATAAAATAATAATTTAAGTATTAAGGGTTACAAACGAAGAGGAATTAAGACGAGTGGGAGAGGTTAGAATACGTTAAACAGATAGCCTTGGATGTAGGGTGTGGAAGCTATGTAGAGATGAAACGATTAGCTCAGGACAGGGAGGCGTGGAAGGCTGCATCAAGCCAGTCAAGAGACTGAAGATTCAAACAACAACATTTGAAGTTAGTGCACTAACTAATTGGATTATTTCAGCATATCAATGATACATCTGGGTAAATAAGCTGTTACCTGTTTGATGATCACTCTGAGTCGTTGGTACTCAATGAGATGAAACATAAAATTGGTAGGAAATAAGTTGATAGATATGTTAGTTGTTGGTTGGAGAAAATAAAACTTGCGTGATGAATTCTATTTATTGATATTGAGACGATATGACAAGAAGATAGGAATGTAAAAATCAAATGATCAGAAATTGAAGTGACTTATTAATATGATTAGTTTATAATATTTTGTGTAAAATATTTATATGATAAACAATAATTTTGTTGTTGATTATTAATACAGATGTCATATAGTATCAACTGGAGCATTAGATATAGGAGGAGACGAGTTTTATATGATAATTAATTGAAGATGATTCTGGATTGAGTTTTTTTTTTAAACGTGTTAGTGAAATTATGACTGATAATGTATGTATGTCTACCCCTTATTATTCCCGTTTTCCAACGGGGTCGGGGATGAGATGCGATGGAAGTCTTTGTGGCGATGGTTTTTACGGCCGGATGCCCTTCCTGACGCCAACCTCATGATAGGAGTTAATGAGAGATGAAATGAATGATGGTGAATGAAACTGGGCAAGGATGAGGAAGGAAGCGGCCGTGGCCTGTCAGAAGGTACCGTCCCAGCATTTGCCTGGTGTTGAAAATGGGGAAACCACGGAAAACCATTTCAAGGACGGCCGACGGTGGGGCTCGAACCCACGCGTCTACCGAGTCAGCAGAGAGCTTGGCATCATGACCTAATGCTGCGCTTTAGCCAGCGTAGCCACTACTGTCGGTGAAATGATGACTGATAATACTTGAGTAAATATGAAAGTGAAATAAGCTGGAAGGTAATGATCACCACACCAGGGGTTTAAAGATTTATTTGTTTCCTCAAATTTTAGTATTTTTCAAAAGTTAGAACTTTGAAGGGAAGGGTGCGTTCTAACACAAATATATTTCTTTTCCAGGAGTGTTTGTACGTACAGTATATGAGTTGACAGTATTCCTGATGAGTAGGATAGAGGCTTTTTTATTGACAAAACGTGGTGTTCTTTAAAGAATACGATGTATTTGGAAATGATCGTATCCTAGTATGATTTTGACACAAGCATCAAAAACCCTATAGTATTAGTATCACCCTGAGTGATGATTATCTCTGTCTGGATACTGGTCCCTCGTATTCACATATTAATTTTTTCCAGTCCTCTTCGATTGTTTAAATGTGGAATTTGGGGAAGGAGGTCAGAACACCCATCCACGGTTCCATGGATAACGAGCACAACACCCACATGCCACACGAAACTCCGTCTATATAGTTGTATTGCTACCTGCATTATCTTCCTATCGACTAACATTCAGTTATGACGAGGAGAAATATTTGAAGTCTTGTAGCAAAGTGCCTATGTTGGTTGTAATCTCAGATTGGGATGGATATGTTCCACGTTAAATGTAATGAAACGGAAATACCTCAATTATGAAACACATTACTGTATAATCATTAAATACGATACAAATTAATTTTGTAATATAACAATATGATAGGCTAATATCAGGAAATCTGCAGCGTATGCAAGTACAGGTTATCTCTTTGAAGCAATATGACAGTGTTCCTAGTGACGGATCTCATTACAAAATACATTCTTTAATGCTTTTGTGAATGCCTCGAGGGTAAATTCTCATAAACTGGAATAATTACATTTGTGGTACAAGGGAGTAAAATAAGTTTTACTCATACGTGGAGTGGAGAGCTTAGCCCTTGGGCCACCAACTTCAACAAGCAAATGGAATTGACTCATTCTCGGGTGGCATACAGTATTCCATTCATTACTGGTCCTTCACTCACAGTAAATAATGAGATCACAATTTAAATAAAATGTCTTAATTTGTCATTAATTGTACGGAAATGTAGAGATTTGAAGCCATTCTTTTTTCAGTGATGCCTATACAAATTGACTTTTTGTAGCTTTTCAGTCGGTCAACACGATTGTGCCCAATGAAAGGGCGGGGCACAAGATATTAATATATAAATACACTCCTGGAAAAAGTTACATGTAGAATATTAGTTAATATTCAAAATTAAATATTATTAAATATTAAAATACTAAAATATTTAATATTAACTGATACATACAATTTTTCCGGGAGTATATTTATATATTTGTATCTTGTATCCCGCCCATTCATTGGGCACAATCGTGTTGACCGACTAAAAAATTACAAAAAGTCTAATTGTACGGATGTAGTTTTTGATTCATTGTTGCTGATGTGTTGGTTTTCAAGGAGATGAAAAATAAACGCTTTCTCTTTTGCGTAGTGATGTACGCAGTATTATTATTATTATTATTATTATTATTATTATTATCATTCTCGTATCAGAAACATACATATTATACACAGTTATATTATGTATGAAGTGAAAGTTAAACTGTCAACAAGTTGTATCTTATATTATATATAAAGGAATGTCGGTGTGTTCGTCTTTTATGCGTTCATAAACCATTCATCCGATTGCGATCAAATTTTGGTGAGTTGTTGTAAACATTTCCGGGATGATCATAGGCATAGTTAATCCATTTCACTATAGATAGCGTGCGAGTAGTTTAAACAAATGGGTAATGCCGATGCGTTCATATACAATTCGTCCGATTGCGATCAAATTTTGGTGAGTTGTTGTGCACAGTCCCGGAAGAGTAATAGGCGTAGTAAATCCAATTTACAATAGATGGCGCGCGAGTAGCTTCAACAAAATGGCGTGCGTTTGTTTCAAGAGAGTCCCACACGTGTTCATATACCATTCATCCCATTGCGTTGAAACTTGGGTCAGAGGTTGTGTACACCACAGGCAAGGTCTCTGGCGTAGTAAATCCATGTTATAATAGGTAGCGCACGAGTAGATTCAACAAATGAGCGATGACGCGCGAAGCGTTTCAACAAAGAACCGAATGCGTTCATATACCATTCGTCTGATAGCGATGAAACGTGGGTGAAATGTTGTGTACACTACAGGGAAGGTTTCTGGCTTAGTAAATCCACTTAACAATAGGTATCGCAAAAGTAGATTCAACAAATGAGCGACGACGGGCGAATCGTTTCAACCAAGTCCCGTATGCGTTCATATACCATTCATCCGATTGCTATGAAACTTTGGTAAGTTGTTGCGAACACTTCCGAAATCATTATAGGCATATTCAATCCAATTTACAATGGACAGCGCGCGAGTATTTTAAACAAATGAGTGTTGGCGATGCGTTCATATTGCCTACAATTCATCCGCTTGCGACCAAATTTAGGTGGGTTGTTTGGCACACTTCCGGGATGGTTATAGGCATAGTTAATCCAATTAACAATAGATAGTGCACCAGTAGTTTAAACAAATGAGTGTTAGTGATGCGTTCATGTACAATTCATCCGATTGCAATCAAATTTCGGTGAGTTGTTGTGCATACGCCAGAAAAAGGTATAGGCATAGTAGATCCAATTAACAATAGATGGCGCGCGCGTAACTTCAACAAAATTGCGTGCGTTTGTTTCAACAAAGTCCCACATGCGTTCATATACCATTCGCCCCAATGCGATGAAACTTGGGTGTGATGTTGTATACACTCAGGGAAGGTTTCTGGCTTACTAAATCCACTTAACAATAGGTAGCGCATGAGTAGATTCAACAAATGAGCGACGACGCACGAATTGTTTCAACAAAGTCCCGTATGCGTTCATATACCATTTGTCCGATAGCGATGAAACGTGGGTGAGATGTTGTGTACACTTCAGGGAAGATTTCTAGCTTAGTAAATCCATGTTACAGTAGGTAGCGCACGAATGGATTCAACAAATGAGCGACGACTTGCGAAGTGTTTCGACAAAGACCCGTATGCGTTCATATACAATCGTCCGATAGAGATGAAACTTGGATGAGTTGTCGTGTACACTCCAGGGAAGGTTTCTAATTTAGTAAATCCATTTTACAATTGGTAGCAAACAGGTAGATTTAACTAATAAGCGACAGCGCGTGAATCGTTTCAATTAAGTCCCGTATGCGATCATATACCATTCATCCGAGTGTGATAAAACTTTGGAGAGCTGAGTACAGTCCAGCGAATGTTCATGAATTCGTAAGTCCGTTTTTCAATGGGTGGCGCACAAGAAGATTCAAGAAATGATTGACGGCGCGAATCGTTTAAACAAAATCCCTTCATATGCCATTCATCCGATTGCGATGAAACTTTGACGAGTTGTTGTGTACACGCCAGGAAAGGTTTTCGAGTTAGTAAATCCATTTTACAATAGGTAGCGTACGAGTATATTCAATAAATGGGTGATGGCGCTCTAATCGTTTCAGCAGTCCCGTATGCGTTCATATAACATTCATTCATTTCATTGCGATGTAACTTTCGTGAGTTGTTGATCATGCTCCCATGAATGTTTCTGAGATTGTAAATTATTTTTTTATAATAGTTTAGAGGTGGTTAACGGAAAAAGAAGAAAATATTGGGAATCCAAACGCACTGCAACTTTCTTTGATTGGCATTGCAACGCATGCCGGGTACATCTAGTTCCTTATAAAACTATTCCTGAGTATTTCAATAAAACATTTATGAATTGTAACTTCCATTTCGAAAATCAATGAATGTTTGATTTTTTGAGATAATTGCAGCACAATTTTTATATTGATTTGGAAACATTTAATTTACTACGCATGTCCTTATTTAGATTGACATGAACGAGATAAATTGTGGTGATGGTTGTTGAAAGGGACGAACATCCAAGAAATTTGTGTACAATGACGAAAAGAAGAGCAGCCTAGGTATTTAACTAGCCAAACTCTCCAATTCTCTTGTTACCGCTGCACTTCCTAAATGCCTGTAGTTTGCAGGGAGATCCGTGGTGAGCGGGATGTGTTTGGCCACTAACCTTGCCTTTCTTGGCTGGGGTCACTGCCTCTCACATCGGACAGCTTCCCAGTTGTCCTCACGATGGTGAGTATACCCCCACCAAGCTCTCTTGCAAGCTCTAAAATTCCTCATGGAGGCGGGAATTGAACCCAGGACCTCATAGGTAAGAAGCAAGCGTGCTTCGAGTGCATCACGGGAATGGCTAGTTTAGAGAGCAGTAATGAATATTGAAACATAGAAAGTGTGGTTATGGTCTGGATTCGAAACCAAATCTTCTGTTGTCCACGCAGGTACGTTTAGTCACACCAATGCGGCCACGCCCCGAGCGCGGCAAGTATTCTAGTCTTAGATTGAAATAGATTGAGAGGCGCCATTGCGGTGGGTTCTGGGATAACGTGTAAATATCTTCGATTTCCTACGCACTCAACGGAATAAATTATTATCGCTTCTAATTTAGAAACAACTTAGATTTAAACTAAAATGTCTATCAACAACTCACTTGTTTTCTGATTTTCATTGAAGAGTCGGTAATATTTGACATTTTGTTGTGAATATTATGTTAGCATTCTTCCATGTTTTTTTTCATAGAATCACGAGTATTCTCTTTCTTTTTCAGGTAAGCTGACTTCTCAAGATGCTTCAGACATGGACATTTGAATCCGTCATTGCTGACGAGTGTTTACCAGTTCATACGCACACCAATGTGTTCATTTAGCACTTGATATCAATTTACATTAGGTTATATTTTTTGTAACTAACTCACAGTTCAATCGTAATAAATAAAATACTTGTATACCTACCTTTTAAAATGTATACCGGATGCACCCCTATCCCCGTTTTCTTAAACCATCAATGGAACGATTACAAAACATCCTATTAAATGTATATGTTTTTTTTAACTTTAGGCAAGTAATGTAAATTTGGAGTTATTACGTCAAGATAAATTATTTAGAATTGTGTCATGTTTTGAAAAAAAAACTGATTGATAGTTGCCATATTTATTGAAATGTTTCAGATATGTAGTCAAATCTATCGCCACTCGGATGAACGTACTGTCGATGTGAAATGTTTCTACACAGAAATGGGAAATGTTGCATATCCTATATCTATCTATTGCGTCCGTTGACGTATGTTTGCTCAGATAAGAGAGAATAAATCTTATGCTGAAATGTAACTGAACATACCCTGCGAGCGGCGGGAAGAAGCTGAAGTAATATTGCTTAGGATCATATTTTTATATATTTTGGACATTCCAAAAATCAACTATAATTATAATCAAGTAATTCTGCATATTTGAAGTACAGCATACTTCGTAAATCAAAGAAACTATCAATTTACGCGGCCAGTTCATATCCTGAGAGCACGCCATATTTGGTAACACCAGTTCCTATTTGTCTTTGGATGAGACAACATCGATGTGCATGTTGGGGCACAAGTGAAAGTACGTCCGTGAAGGAAACCATGCGGAATGAAAAATCTGTGGATATTTTTCTTATGGATAGCCATCATGGCATTGTTTAATAGTTTAAAGATTGAAGACATTCATCATTACATAAACTGTAAAATATTTTCATTATCCGAGGTGAAATTATGGACTTGTGTGAAGTAAACTTTACGACCGCATGGTCTCATTCGCACACACACACTTCAGTGTTATATAAACTGTGTACTTAATTAACTGTATAACTGCACAAAATCTACGAGTACAATCTTTATTTGCCGGATGGGCAGTATTTTTGATTTAATTTTGTGTTAATATTTCTATGTAAATATCAGTGCAAGTCACGAATGAGTGTCGAACAAGCGACAAGACTAGAGCCAGTGGCGGAGTGAAAATGGGCAATTTTTTTTACCGCATATTAGCTGAAGTGCGCGAAAGTTTTCTTTAATTATGTGCTACGTTATTACCAACGCTAACATTACAATAATGCTAAAACAGCAGATCTTCAAATACAACCCCAACCACGCGATGGCATGTGATTTCTAAATCATGCGAGGGGAATTGGCGACGGAAGATGTCCAGACACAATGAGATGGTAATCTAAAGCCATACACGAGACCGCATATAACATCTCATGGCGGGACTCGAACCCAGTGACGCTGCATCTGTAAGTCAGATCAAATATTTGTAGCGAATTGTAACAGTTGGAAAACAGTAGATTAGTTTAATTTGGTTTCATTTATATAGTGCACAATGCAGGTAGTTAATTATAAGACGCGTGTGGAAATTAGTAAGTTTTATTAAACACAAGCTGTACCCGGCATGCGTTGCAATGCCAATCAAAGAAAGTGTTGGCGTTGAAATTCTGTTTTTTGAAGTGCTTTTGGATACACAACATGTTTTACAATTTCCGTTAACTGCCCCTATGCTATCGTAAAATGGATTTTCTAATTTAGAATCAATCGTGGGAGCGTGCACAACAACTTTCAAAAGTTTCATCGCAATCGGATGAATGGTATATGAACGTATACGGGATTTTGTTTGAACGATTCGTGCGCTGTCACTCATTTGTTGATTCTACTCGTACGCTACCTATTGAGAAATGAATTTGCTAAGTCGAAACCCTACCCTGGCGTGTACACAATAACTCATCAAGGTTTCATCACAATCGAAGAAGGTTATATGAACCCAATATGGGATTTTGTTGAAACGCTTCGCGCGTCGGCACCCATTTGTTGCATCTACTCTTGCGCTACTTATTGTGAAATGGATTTACTAAGTCGAAACCCTTCCCTGGCGTGTACACAATAACTGATCAATGTTTCATCGCAATCGGATGAATAGTATATGAACGCATACCGGATTTTGTTTAAACGATTCACGCTCCGTCACTCATGTGTTGAAACTACTCGTGCGCTACCTGCTGTAAAATGTATTTACCAAGTTAGAAACCGTCACGTAAGTGTCCACAACATCTCACCCAAGTTTCATCGCTATCGGACTAATGGGATATGAAGACATAGGGGAGTGTATTGAAACGCTCCGCGTGTCGTCGTTCATTTGTCGAATCTACTCGTGTGCTACCTACTGTGAAATATATTTACTAAGCCAGAAACCTTCCTTGGAGTGTCCACCATATTTCACCCAAGTTTCACCGCGAACGGCTGAATGGTATATGACCTTATACGGGACTTTGTTGAAACGCTTCGCGCGTCGTCCCTCATTTGTTGAATCTACTTGTGCGCTGCCTGTTGTATAGTGGATTTACTAAGCCAGAAACCTTCCATGAAGTGTACACAACATCTCACCCAAGTTTCATAGCTATCGGACGAATGGTATATGAATGCAGACGGGACATGGTTGAAACGCTTCGCGTGTCGTCGCTCATTTGTTGATTCTACTTGCGCTACTTATTGTAATATGGATGTACTCAGCCAGAAACCTTCCCTGGAGTGTACACAACATCTCACCCAAGTTTCATCGCAATCGGATGAATGGTATGTGAACGTATACGGGACGTTGTCGAAACGCTTCGCGCGTAGTCACTCATTTGTTGAATCTAAACGTGCGTTTCGTATTGTAAAATGGATTAACTAAGCCAGAAACCTTTCCTGTAGTGTACACAACAATTCACCAAACATTTATCACTGTCAGACGAATAGTATATGACCTTATACGGGACTTTGTTGAAACGCTTCGCGTGTCATCGCTCATTTGTTGAATCTACTGCTGCGCTACCTATTGTAAAATGGATGTACTAAGCCAGAAACCTTCCCTGGAGTGTACACAACAGCTCACCCAAGTTTCATCGCTATCGGATGAATGGTATATGACCTTATATGGGACTTTGATGAAAAACTTCGCGCGTCGTCGCTCATTTGTTGATTCTGCTCCTGCTCTTCCTATTTTTAAAGGGATTTACTAAGCCAGAAACCTTCCCTGGAGTGCACACATCTCAGCCTAGTTTCATCGCTATCGGACGAATGGTATATGAACGCATACGTGACTTTGTTGAAATGCTTCACGCGTCGTAGCTCATTTGTTGAATCTACTCGTGCGCTGCCTATTGTAAAGTGGATTTACTAAGCCAGAAAATTTCCCTGAAGTGTACACAACATTTTACGCAAGTTTCATAGCTATCGGACGAATGGTATATGAATGCATACGGGACATTTTTGAAACACTTTGCGTGTCGTCGCTCATTTGTTGAATCTACTCGTGCGCTATCTACTGTGAAATATACTCACTAATTTGGAAACCTTCACGTAAGTGTATACAACATCTCACCCAAGTTTCATCGCTATCGGACGAATGGTATATGAACACATACGGGACTTGTTTGAAACGCTTCGCGCATCGTCACTCATTTGTTGAATCTACGCGTGCGCTACCTATTGTAAAATGGATTTACTAAGTCAGAAACCTTCCTTAGAGTGTACTCAACATCTCACCCAAGTTTCATCGCAATCAGTTAAGTGGTATATGAATGCATAGGAGACATACACACACACCCACAGACAAACTATCACGTAAGATTGATTTTTATATATATAGACAAGCTGTACCCGGCATGCGTTGCAATGCCAATCAAAGAAAGTGTTGGCGTTGAAATTTTGTTTCTTGAAGTGCTTTTGGATACACAACATGTTTTTCAATTTCCGTTAACTGCCCTATGCTATCGTAAAATGGATTTTCTAATTTAGAATCAATCGTGAGAGCGTGCACAACAACTTTCAAAAGTTTCATCGCAACCGGATGAATGGTATATGAACGTATACGGGATTTTGTTTGAACGATTCGTGCGCTGTCACTCATTTGTTGATTCTACTCGTACGCTACCTGTTGAGAAATGGATTTACTAAGTCGAAACCCTACCCTGGCGTGTACACATTAACTCATCAAGGTTTCATCACAATCGAAGAAGGTTATATGAACGCATAGGGGATTTTGTTGAAACGCTTCGCGCGTCGTCACCCATTTATTGCATATACTCGTGCGCTACCAATTGTGAAATGGATTTACTAAGTCGAAACCATTCCCTGGCGTGTACACAATAACTCATCAATGTTTCATCGCAATCGGATGAATGGTACAGTATATGCACGTATACGGGGTTTTGTTTAAACGATTCGTGCGCTGTCACTCATCTGTTGAATCTACTCGTGCGCTACCTATTGAGAAATGTATTACTAAGTCGAAGCCCTTCCCTGGCGTGTACACAATAACTCATCAAGGTTTCATCGCAATCGAAGAAGGTTATATGAACCCAATAGGGGATTTTGTTGAAACGCTTCGCGCGTCGTCACCTATTTGTGCATCTACTCTTGCGCTACTTATTGTGAAATGGATTTACTATGTCGAAACCCCTTCCCTGGCGTGTACACAATTACTGATCAATGATTCATCGCAATCGGATGAATAGTATATGAACGCATACCGGATTTTGTTTAAACAATTCGTGCCCCGTCACTCATTTTTTGAATCTACTCGTGCGCTACCTACTGTAAAATGTATTTACTAAGTTAGAAACCGTCACGTAAGTGTCCACAACATCTCACCCAAGTTTCATCGCTATCGGACTAATGGGATATGAAGACATAGGGGACTGTATTGAAACGCTCCGCGTGTCGTCGTTCATTTGTCGAATCTACTCGTGTGCTACCTACTGTGAAATGTATTTACTAAGCCAGAAACCTTCCTTGGAGTGTCCACCATATTTCACCCAAGTTTCACCGCTAACGGCAGAATGGTATATGACCTTATACGGAACTTTGTTGAAACGCTTCGCGCGTCGTCCCTCATTTGTTGAATCTACTTCTGCGCTGCCTATTGTATAGTGGATTTACTAAGCCAGAAACCTTCCATGAAGTGTACACAACATCTCACCCAAGTTTCATAGCTATCGGACGAATGGTATATGAATGCATACGGGACATGGTTGAAACGCTTCGCGTGTCGTCGCTCATTTGTTGATTCTACTCTTGCGCTACTTATTGTAATATGGATGTACACAGCCAGAAACCTTCCCTGGAGTGTACACATCTCACCCAAGTTTCATCGCAATCGGATGAATGGTATGTGAACGTATACGGGACGTTGTCGAAACGCTTCGCACGTAGTCACTCATTTGTTGAATCTAAACGTGCGCTTCGTATTGTAAAATGGATTTACTAAGCCAGAAACCTTTCCTGGAGTGTACACAACAATTCACCAAACATTTATCACTGTCAGACGAATAGTATATGACCTTATACGGGACTTTGTTGAAACGCTTCGCGTGTCATCGCTCATTTGTTGAATCTACTGCTGCGCTACCTATTGCAAAATGGATGTACTAAGCCAGAAACCTTCCCTGGAGTGTACACAACATCTCACCCAAGTTTCATCGCTATCGGATGAATGGTATATGACCTTATATGGGACTTTGTTGAAACGCTTCGCGCGTCGTCGCTCATTTGTTGATTCTGCTCGTGCTCTTCCTATTTTTAAAGGGATTTACTAAGCCAGAAACCTTCCCTGGAGTGCACACATCTCAGCCTAGTTTCATTGCTATCGGACGAATGGTATATGAACGCATACGTGACTTTGTTGAAATGCTTCGCGCGTCGTAGCTAATTTGTTGAATCTACTCGTGCGCTGCCTATTGTAAAGTGGATTTACTAAGCCAGAAAATTTCCCTGAAGTGTACACAACATTTTACGCAAGTTTCATAGCTATCGGACGAATGGTATATGAATGCATACGGGACTTTGTTGAAACACTTTGCGTGTCGTCGCTCATTTGTTGAATCTACTCGTGCGCTATCTACTGTGAAATGTATTCACTAATTTTGAAACCTTCACGTAAGTGTATACAACATCTCACCCAAGTTTCATTGCTATCGGACGAATGGTATATGAACACATACGGGACTTGTTTGAAACGCTTCGCGCATCGTCACTCATTTGTTGAATCTACGCGTGCGCTACCTATTGTAAAATGGATTTACTAAGTCAGAAACCTTCCTTGGAGTGCACTCAACATCTCAGCCAAGTTTCATCACAATCGGATGAATGGTATATGAACGCATAGGAGACATACACACCCACAGACAAACTATCACGTAACATTGATTTTTATATATATAGATAGATAGATTTATAGACGCCAGGAAGGCTGGATTTTCAACGCTCATTTCGTATCATTTCAAAACAGTTATTATCAACTTTTATCTTGTCAGGCTGATGACAAATAAACTAGTTTGACAAATGTTAAATCGAGGCCAAGGTTACGAGCCAAGTTCACTGCACAGCACACTCGATTCTAGGTAGTGGATCAATATTTTGTTTAGAAGGCTGTGAGATTCTTGACATTATTAAAGTGGAATGCAGAGTTCCGTTATTCACATTTGTTGGCCAGATCAATGCTTGAAAACAGGTTTATTTCTTTAGGAGAAGCCACGCAGGCAATGAATGCAACTGTATTTTGTAACCAAATGAACGCAGGTTCGACCTTATTCAGGGAAGAGGCAATTTTATAAATGCTCACACACAGTTAGCTTGTATCAGAAGCCTTCATGCTTATTTAAAGCGTTGTCAGGATATGTTTTCTGTACACAGTAGTGGCTACGCTGGCTAAAGCGCAGTGTTAGGTCATGGGGCCAAGCTCTCTGCTGACTCGGTAGACGCGTGGGTTCGAGCCCCACCGTCGGCCGTCCTTGAAATGGTTTTCCGTGGTTTCCCCATTTTCAACTCCAGGAAAATGCTGGGACGGTACCTTCTGACAGGCCACGGCCGCTTCCTTCCACATCCTTCTCCAATTTCATTCACCTTAATCAATTCCATCTCTCATCCCGACGCGCAGGTCGCCCTCGGGCGTCGAATAGAAAGACCTGCACTAGGTCTCTGAGGAGACCACACGAAAAAAAACCCAGCATTTCAAACGTGTATCAATTAGGAATCCACACTTTTGTAAATTAACGTTATAAGAGTATTATATGAATCGTGACGGTGGATAAATACCTCCGACATTGTTATTGTGGTTATATCGGTGGTAATGAACTATTTAAAGTCGTACCAAAACCAAGGGCGCCTGGATCAATGAATCCGAAATAAGAGTAAAGTAATTGGTGAAGACATAGGATGTCTAATAAGTAAGATGAAATATTGGTGAAGACATAGGGTGTCTCGTAAACTATTGAGTTATTTGCTTAAGTTGGATACACACGTTACCTAAATACACTGAACGCTTTTAAAGGTCCATAAACTGAACAACAATACTGTCAGGGATAAATAATTGTGTGAAACTTTAATAATCAAAAATAGGGTTTTGAGAACTAACAAATCTTATAATTCCCCCTGAATCTAAATAAAATTTATAAACATTAAAAATAAACTATTTTTCTGGACCAAATGTTAACACTTAGATATTGTTAAGCTGTTTAAGATACATTTTGATACATTTTCACATTAATAGTCGACAACTAATTGGTGATGTGATAACAGAAGCACACACATCAGATTAGTAGCAATATGAGTCGATGTAATTGTTTAATTACTATCGCATTTGCAGGCTTTCCTATTTTTCTACTTTCTTAACACTTTGACACTATGACCGTTTGTTACAAACAGTAACAAATCGAGTACGCAGGCAGTGCCAATTGCACAACCATAGGAGTGCTGAATTATTGTATGCATTTTTGTTGTATTAGCATTGCTTTTTTTATTCAGCAACATTGTGCACATAGCTTGATTTTCTTAGTAATAAACGCATCTCGTTTATTAATTAATGATATTTAGGACTAGCTAAACACTTAACTCTAAAGATAAATGTTAGAGATGGCATCATCATAGTATAGGACAAATTTAGATCTTGTTTATGACTTTTTTTATATTTCTTTCAGGGCAGAATAGTATCGGACTAGCCGTTTGCAACTCTCATGCTAGGCTAGGGATCTATTCTGAATAAAATTTATTTGTGATTTTAACATAAGACTGACCTCTCTTTTCTTGTTTAGTTTTGTTATCGATGCAATTCTCTGAGCTAGTTAAAGATCGAACCTCACTAATTCCCGACACTCCCCGAGTGCAGACTTTGTGCTACACCAGCCTATGAATGTATCGTCCCCTATACTTGTGTGTTAACTGGAAGAGGGTCTCGGAAGGGTCAGTTGAAACCGGTGGATCCCCGAGACCTTCGGCTAGCGGGCACACTAAATACAGGTTGAAGAAGAAATACCGCACTTGGAGGTCGGCATGCGACTCCTAAATGCCTGTAGTTTGCAGAATCTGATCATCATTCTACTGCATCTGGCATGGTGAGCTGTAGCACACTTCTCTGGCTGACAAATACCTAAGTGCTTGTGGTGTTTCTGCACTTCTATGATTTTATTACTTGCACGTTACGTATATGTTTGCCAGGAAAGTAAGAAGACCATGAAAGCGTAGAAGGAAGCCCTAGTCTGCTGTATCTGAGCATACCATATAGAATGATCAACAGATTAATTTTGACGTAACATCGACTGTTTGTATGGGGAGTCATTTCACTTACTGACAGGCGTAATTCAGGGCCAGCGAAGGGGCTCCGCATTTATGCCATTCATCTCTTATAGTTCGAAGTGTCAAGTGTAGAACTTGGGACCTCATAGGTGAGAGACAAACGTCTTACCTCTTCACTTAAAGTGTCAGAATATTTCTTCACCAACAAAATATTTCATCATTATAGGATATTTACGTTACAATTGTCTATGTAAAAAGAATAACCTACTGATTGGACCTGTCTGTATGGCCATGTTCCCATGTAATAAGAATTTAAAGAATAGTTTTAAACACAATTCGCACTATTCGAGGGAGGATAGAAATAGCTAAATCTCGATAATGACGATGGCTAGGCGTTAGGAAAATGATGACTGCTATCCATATAATTAGGTTACAATTTTCATTTTTGACCCGTAATGCTATTGAGTAACGAATTATGTTTTGACATGGTCTCTTCCCTACAGCAACTTTGAGGTCAAAAAGTCATTGATATCTGTCCTTCATTTTCAAATTTCCAACCTTGGCAAGTAGACAAGAGAAAACGAAATTCTACACGATTGTACCCTATTGTATTGTGTGTTATGCCCTGACCTTGAAAATATTACATGAGATTAATAAATTTACTTGGATGTCTAATTTCGATCGTCTAGCGATCATCGTCAGGACCATTACACTCAGGGTATCAAATTCATGTCTACAAATATGTGGGTTAAAATATTTACAACATGGACACTTATTTAGTTACAGAAGTTTATTGTAAACCTGTCAAATTTGTTAGTTTTATGGGATTTTTGTCATGATGTTGTTAGTGTCTATTGACCTGAAGATTTGCTTGTTTTAATGTGATAATATGTAATGGTTAGTAAATGGTCAGGTTGGTATTTGTAGCTTGGAATAAATAGCCTGAGTGTGAGGGACCTGACGATGATCGCTTAACGATCGAAACTAATTAACCAAGTGAATTTATTAACATCATGTAATATTTTCGGGGTTAGGACATAACACCCAATACAATTGGGTACAATCGTGTTGACCGACTGAAAAGCATAAATTTTGTTTACTAAGGAAATGCTGAAAGATGGCTTCCAATACGAGGAAGTAGACAATAGGTTGCCTCGAAATGAATTGGAGTTTTATTTAATTTCCCTTGACCCAAAATTAAAAATGAAAATGATCACCATCATGAATGATAAAGTAAGCTAATTAGGTTGGCTGCTCGCATGATTGCCGCAGTCTCTGCAGTGGACAAAGGTAGGTCATACCAACAAATAGCCTATATGTTACGGTAAATGTGATGATTACTGAATATTTATCAAATTAAGCGGCGAGTATATATAATTCCCAACCCTTAATGGCGAATGTGATAAGCATGTTGAATTCTTTGTGTTAATAAGGCTTTACATACAAACACAAACCTAACCTGGGGCTTATGCCCCAGACCTCCTTGCTTGTAGTAGGAACAGTAATTTTCGTCCAGACAGTCGTCTAAACTAGTAGCAGACAATGGTTTTGTCCGGACAGTAGTCTAACCTAGTAGCGACCAATGGTGATCAAATGGTTCGGAGATCTGAGGCTCGAACCTATACTATCACAGGCTGCTATTGTTGGTGATGATTCATTTAGGGGATTTGCGACATTGTAGTCATCTAGCCCCGTGTATTTGTGTGTGTGAGTATGTGTGGAATCTGTCTGATAACCTGTGTTAAAAAAGGGGGGATCAGTGGCCCTAAGTTAGGAACAATACCAGCACATACCTAGGGTAGAAGTGTGAAACCACGGAAGAACACATCTTTGACAGCTGAGGTGGGAATTTAACTCGTCTCTTCTCAGTTTGGCCTCACGAGGCTGGGTGTATACCGTTCCAACACTCAGACCAGAATTACATTTCTTGGCAAAGGAAATGGACGTCCTTACAAAAGCATTGATGAAAGCGGTTATTAATGTACTGAACTCAAAAGAGGCAATTTGTATGAAAATATTATCAGATATACTGTACTAAAAATTTAATTAACAGAGTTATAACCAGTAAATAAATATTATTGTGGTGGATTATTATGTAAAATTTGAATTGAATCAACTGAATAGGATACGAAAAATAAAATATGTATTGTAAATATAGAAGTGACGCCATCTTGAAGTTTTGAAACAATCGAACAACATTAGGTGCCATTAGCTCTAAATAAAGATTAGTTGTGCTAAACCGGGTGAGTTAGCCGTGGTCGTTACGGCATGACTGCTGGCAGTCGCTCACATCCGGGAGGCGAGGAGGTTCGAATCCCCCCGCCGGCAACCTTGAAGATGGTCTTCTGTGGTTTCCCATCTTCCTTGCAGGCAAATGCCGGGGTTGGTCCCTAACTATAGGCCACAGCCGCTACCTTCCAACTTCTCGTCCATCCATTCCTACTTCCCTCCCCAACGGTACGTGTAGCTCACCCATCGGGTGTCAGTCTCGAAGCAGCTACAAAACTGGCGAGCCGAACATGTCCTTGGACACTCCCGGCACTAAAAGCCATACGCTAAAAAAAAAGTTGTGCTAAGTTTCACTGCATTTGGATCTCAAGAAAAGTCATATTCAATATTCAAAATTTGCATTGTCACAATGCTGTTTTTGTATTTATCAGGATTTTGAAAGTCATAGGAATATGTAACCTACTAAATAAATCTCTTTCAGCATACAATATTTCAGTTTGTTGCTGTAATAATTTTGGAAATATTGAGAACAGGTGAAATATGGCTGCCATGTTGGACTGTTTTATCTGTAGGCCATAGAGTTATCAGTAGGTAGAAATTATACAAAGTTTCACTTTAATCGCTTAATTATCATACGTACATGAAATAAAACTTGATTTAATAATTTCGCGCAGCTGCCATCCTGAAATTCTCTTAATAATTGAATTAAAATAAACGTCAGTATCTTAAGCCCTTTATACAAATTTACCTAGCCAATTTCTCTGCAAAAGAAAAGCCAACTCTATGCAGGCCATGGACGCCTATGGACCAATGGAAGGTGGAGGTTTCTACGTTTTCATTGGTACTAGATGGGATGGAGTTGTCAGCTTCATGCTCGGTCACTTTCTCTCCGAAGAATTATCCTGGTACTCATTTCTGTTGTAGGCTGAGTGAACCGCAGGGCCATGTACGTTTCTTGAAGTGATAGTTTTACTTCTAAAATCCAGTACCTGGGTGAGAGTCAAGCCCAGTACCTCCCAGTTAGAAGCACAGTGCCTCTACTGACTGAGATACGCAGCCCACCAAGGTTCTATGGACTAGGATAATTAAGTCACGAGAAAACCTAATTTTAATATTTGTACTTCGCGTGACCACCATGTTGGTTTTGGGCTTTTCAGTTTTAAGTAGATTTCAAGAGAAATTTCATTTTGTGACTTCCGCAACATTTCTTCATATCTTCACAACCTCCAGACCCAAAAACCACCGTCAGTTCAAAAGTTTATATATAATTTATGTATATCTACTAACCCTACCAACCTGGGCCCAATAACTGGGAAGCCAGGCTCTGCCTGTCACAAGTCAGGACAAAATGGGGAGTGATAGAGGAGTAACACCTCTAATTTAAAAAAAAAAAACTTGGTCCAGCTGACCCGGCTGGTAGTACCATGTAAGGGTCCCTTGCCAGGGTTACGGTGAAGACCTTAACGGCACTTACGGTGGAGAAGTTGTACTTCAGAACAGCGTAAATGGCGGAGAAGGCAGCCCAGTTATCGGGATTAATAGGTAAAAAGGCATCTGCACACTTGGACAGATGTCAGCTCCGATTATCTCCCGGGATAAGGAGATACCTTTTACCAAGTGCCAACAGCCTTCGGGGTGGATGAGCGGGTAAAAGAAGGGCACTCACTTGCCCTTGGAGTAAGAAATTACTCCTAAAGGCGGATGGGCCTACCGGTAAGGCCAACGGCATAGGATGAAAAAGGCAAGAGGAAACCATTTCATTAAAGATCCTATGGATATCCTTTGTTACGCAGCAAATATGACAGGCTTTGTAACTAAATTCAATTCCGGAGGTAAAATAGTCCTCCATTCGGATCTCCGGCGGAGGACAGTATCGAAGCTAAGAATTCCAATACGACCACTCAGAATAGGAACTTGGAACGTACGATCGCTCATGATCTGCGGAAAACTAGAGAATGTAAAGTATGAAATGACTAGGCTCGAGATTGACATCTTAGGAGTGAGTGAATTACGATGGCCAGAAAGTGGGAATTTTTGGAGTGGTGATATGAGAGTTATACATTCTGGAGAAAAGGGAAGCTATGCAGGTGTAGGCATCATCCTCCAACGACATGTGGCTAATAAGGTAAAAAGCTATGTGCAATACAGCGACAGAATAATAATGGTCAGGTTAGAAAATGACCCAGTAGATATAGTGTTACTTCAGGTACACATGCCAACTTCACGACATACTGATGAGGAAGTGGATCAGGTGTATCAACAAATAGAAGAGCTATTGGATCAACTAAAAGATAATGAGAACCTCATTTTATTAGGTGATTGGAACGCTGTTGTGGGCGAGGGAGAAGATGGGAAAACAGTTGGTAAATATGGACTTGGCAATAGAAATGATAGAGGTCAACACTTAGTAGACTTCTGTAAACAAAATGATCTCATAGTTACTAATACATTGTTTGAACATCCTGCGAGGCGACGGTATACGTGGACTGTCCCTGGCGATACAGCACGTTACCAATTAGATTATATAATAACAAGAAGAAGATACTGCAACCAAGTCAAACAATGTAAAAGCTATCCTGGGGCGGATGTTGCGAGTGACCACAACCTTGTTTTAATGAAGTCTAAGTTGATCCTCAAAAAGAAAAGACCCATTATTCAAGGCCGTAAAATGTTCGATGTCGGCAAGTTTAAACATGCCAGCATTAAGTTGCAATTCCAAGACCAGATACAGGAAAGAATAAAGGATATATCCGCTAGTACAGTGAATGAAAAATGGATTGGCTTCAAACAAACAATTCTTGAAGTGGCTGATAAAACAGTTGGAAAGATGAAAGCATCACCTCAGAAACCCTGGATCACTGATCGACTACTTGAGCTTATAGAGGAGAGAAGAATGTATAAAAACTCTAGAAATAATGAAGGAATTCGTCATTACAAGAGCCTTCGAAATATCGTAAACAGGGAAGCTAAGAATGCAAAGGAGGATTTTATAATGAGACAATGCTTAGAAATTGAAGATGGTTTGAAAAATGGACCAGTAGAGAAAGCTTACGACTTGATTAATAAGCAATTTAAAAGGAGAAAGGGTCGTAGTGTTTGCATAGTGGATGAATATGGGAAGCTAATGATTGAGAGCAAGGACGTAGTGATGAGGTGGAAGAATTATTTGGAAAATCTGTATGCAGACCCCACACAATTGACTGAGCTAGAAAATGGAGATACTATTTCGCATGATAACTTAGGACCATCCATTCTTGAATCAGAATATTTTCATGCTGTGAATGAGCTGAAAGCACATAAAGCCCCAGGATATGATAAAATAACAGCAGAAATGTTACAAGCCTTGAATTCTAGGACACACAAATATCTGTTTGGTTTGATCAGTGAAATATATAAAAATGGAGAAGTCCCAGACGACTTTACAAAGAGTCTCATGATACCAATACCATAGAAACAGGGAACACTGAAATGTGAGGAACATCGTACCCTTAGCATCGTATCGCATGGATCAAAAATATTGACTAAAATAATTTACAGACGAATAAAAAACAAAATAGAGCAAAATCTGAATTAAGATCAATTTGGCTTTAGGCAGAACAGAGGAACAAGGGAAGCCGTATTACTAATTCGGGAAATAATTGATAAAATGATGGATATAAGGAAACCACTTTACATTGCTTTTGTGGACCTAGAAAAAGCATTCGATAACGTGAATTGGAATATTCTCATGGAAATTATGACTGATATTGGCTTGGATTACAGAGATAGGCGGATAATCTATGAACTTTATAAAAACCAAAAAGGCATTGTGGACATATACGGAGTAGTGCAAGAAGTTCGTATTCACAAAGGAGTTAGACAGGGATGCAGCTTATCGCCTGCACTTTTCAACATATACAGTGTGGTCCATCCGCCCCTTATTATTTAGTTTTATGAAACCCAACTAACAACTCAATTCTCCCGATGGTCGATATTGCTCTGCGCTCTGACTGTGTGACAGCAATGTAATTGGGTCATGGGTCTAGCAAAGAAAAACCGACCTTAAACTTTTCCGCGCCAAATACTATGGCCCATTCTACTAACATATGACTTACTGCTCCTTGAAATAACACACATACACGTAATACGATCGAATTAATAGCTTACGCCACGTGATATGTAGTAGTAAAAGGTTAAATCAACACCATTAACCGTGATTGAAGACTTTGAGATGGACTTAAACGTTTGAGGTGGGACAGCTACAGTAACTAATGCACGTTTAGCGTGCTCTATCAACTATGTGTTGGTGGCTGAGAGGTTTTAAGCCTGACCGTACGTGGTGGGCGCGAGCGGTTAGAATGCTGCTTCGAATCCAGTAGTAGGCATACTTTTTTGAACGAAAGTCCACATTCCATTTTAGTCGGGATGTAACTACATTGCCACATTTATTGCCTTACGACATATTCTTGTGAAGAGTACGTTGAATTTTGATGATTTATAAAGAAAATACGATCGAATTGGTACGATACGCCACGTGACCTGTAATGGCAGAAAATAAAAAAAACTGGCATGAATATTAACATAACATATCGAAGTGTTGCTCCGGAGGTCCGGGGTCGATTCCCAGCTCTGCCAAGAAATGTAATACTTGTCTGTGGGCTGAAATTGGGTACACGTAGCCTCGTGAAGCAAATATGTGAAGAGGTGGGTTCGATTCCCACCTCAGCCAAGCGGGGAATGGTTTTCCGTGGTTTCCCACTTCTACTCCAGCCAAATTCCGGGACGGATTCTATCATAAGGCCACGGCCACCTCCTTCCCAATCCTTAATTGCAAATACACACATCATTACAAACCCGCAATAACTCAGGTTATCAGACAAGTTCTACTCACACACCCAAGTAAACGGGGCTATGTGACCGCAATGTTCTAGCCCCTCAAATGAAACAAAACAACATATCGAATGATATTCTGATCGCCAGTGCTTGATCGAAGTATACGTATTCCTTAGAAATTCCCATGATATTATTAGCATACTTTCGATTTTTGCAAAAAATGAAAGTAGACTTATGAGATCTACACAGGGCCAAAAATTGTGTGTCTGTCTGTGTGTGTGTGACTGTGTCTCTGTGTGTGTGAGTGTGTGAGTGTGTGTAATCTGAATGTCTGCCCCCTCTATCAATTCGAACACGGTGAAACCGAATTGAACGAAATTTGGTACAGAGGTAGCACTAGAGTAGAACACCTCAGTGTCATGTTTTATATCGCCACCATCCTGACGGAAACGTAATGGTGGCCACCCAAATGTTCAAAGCTTAAATCAAATTACGACTAACTTAATCATCCGATCTCTACCAAATTTTGCAGCAAATATACTTGTATGGCGAGCGTCGTTTGACTGAACTACAAGGTCATCAGCCCATTAGTTTGCAGATGACGGGCATGTATGTGTGCAAATCGATTCCCCCTATCAATTCAAACACGGTGAAACCGAATTGAATGAAATTTTTTACAGAGGTAGCACTAGCAAAGGGCACATCATATTCATGTATAAAATCCGCATAGCACGTTGTATTTCAAGAAGCTACTACAACCGACATTCAATTATACTCCTTGAAAAGGACAAAGAGTTATAACAATACCCATGCATTTAGGAGAAAGTAGGCAATACGTTCTTTACCGAACATCTTGTTTTGTAATTAAATTTTAACAAAAAGTCATAGCATATATTTAGGCCCGTATCACACGATATTCGCTGGCAAGGAAGCTGCTGTGATCGCTGGTACAAAATCTTGTATGATTATGTTCTCTTCGTCAGTACACCTGCTTGTATGACCGAAGTGTATCATACGCTAGCATTTTGTACGCTAAGTTGTATAAAATAAAACCGAAGGGCTGTCGTTTGAGGGCATTATTTGCAGTTCTGTCGCCTTATTAACGTAAAGCGGTCGCGAAACTTGCTTTAAGTAAATTAGAAAACATGCCAGGTACTGAATGAATGCATTCCAATCAATATTTAAGATCTAACTGTAGCCTAATAATTGATTATTTTACCATACGCGTTAATAAAAAGCGCAATAAAAACATCCAGAATGTGTTGGAAATGTGAGCGAGTGTTATTGCGTCCGCTCGCTCTTTCGAAGATCCCGGGTTCAAGACTATCCAACGGCAGATTTTTAAAATTCTTTTTAACTATTTTATTATACCCTCCATACCTCGTACAGCAAGATTTCAACTTGGTTTTGTTCACATTAACTACAAAGACGATAGGGAAAGTTATTTTCTTGTCTCATTTAAATGGCTATTTTCCCTAAATACTGTTTAAAACCATGGATGGATACTATTCGTTATAATTATTATTTTTTTTGTCGATTTTACCCTCCAGGTTAGGTTTTCCCACGGACTCAGCGAGGGATCCCATCATTACCGCCTCTACGGGCAGTGTCCTGGAGCTTGAAACATCTCGTCTAGGGGATACAACTGGGGAGGTGGGATCAGCACCTCGCCCTGGCGGCCTGCAAAGCGAACAGGGTCCTCTTGAGGGATGGGAAGGAAGGGGCAGATCGGGAGGGATTGGCAAGGAAGAGGGAAGGAGGCGGCCGTGGCCGTACGGTATGTAACATCCCGGCATTTGCCCGAAGGCGAAGTGGGAAACCACAGAAAACCACTTTGAGGATGGCTGAGGTGGGAATCGAACCCCCTCTACTCATTTGGACCACCCGAGGCTGAGTAGACCCCATCCCAGTCCTCATACCACTTTTCAAATTTCGTGGCAGAGCCGGGAATCGAACCCAGGACGTCCGGGGTGGCAGCTAATCACGCTGACCAGTACGCAACGGAGGCGACTCTATTCGTGATAATTAGAATTTTAATAGTTCAATATTTATAATAATATGACACGTTCTGTAATTACTGCCTTGCTGCGAGGCTCAGCGGTAACGTTCTTGCTTGCTGTGCCCAAGGTTGCAGGTTCGTATCCTGGCGCAGTCAGCTGGCATTCGAGGTTGCGCAAATGCGAGGGAGTCGTGTCAGTAGATTTACTGGCACGTTGAAGATCCCCTTCGGAGGAAACTTCCGGCACCCCGGCGTATCCTAAAGCCAGAGTAGTTAAAAAGGGACGTAAAACCAATCATGGTATAATTATCAGTATTTACTGCATGTTTGGGGCAGATGACCTCGTAGTTCCGCCCCTTAAAACCTCACTAACTAACTATTATTGTAAGTGTATAGCAAGCGCTTTTCGCACAGACGCCATTGAAAGAAATTATAGTTTCGGTCTGTTGTATTTATTCGTGAGCCTACCCACATAACAAATCTATTTGTTATGTGAGTCGCCTGAGTGAGTCGGAGTTTTCCTTTAAACAAAGGTGGTCAAAATTTCGAACACTTGCTACGTTGAATATACAAGATACCTTGCTTTCGTTCTACAGATCATTATGTCGTCGTCCAATCTGGCTGCGTATCATCGGATAAGTACGGTGCTTTTTAGGACCAAATAAAAAATCACTCGTTGGAACAGATAGAAGTCGCCTCCGTAGCGTAGCGGTCAGCATGGTTAGCTGCCGCCCCGGAGGTCCTGGGTTCGATTCCCGGCTCTGCCACGAAATTTGAAAAGTGGTATGAGGACTGGAACGGGGTCTACTCAGCCTCGGGTGTTCCAAATGAGTAGAGAGGGTTCGATTCCCACCTCAGCCATCCTCGAAGTGGTTTTCCGTGGTTTCCCACTTCGTCTTCGGGCAAATACCGGAATGGTACCTTCTTCAAGGCCACGGCCGCCTCCTTCCCTCTTCCTTGCTTATCCATCCTGACCTTCCATTACCTTCCCTCATAAGGCCCCTGTTCGCTTTGCAAGTGAGGCCGCCTGGGCGAGGTGCCAATCACACCTCACCAGTTGTATCCCCTCCGATTAGATGATCCCAGCTCTAGGACACTGCCCGTAGAGGCGGTAGTGGTGAGTTCCCTCGCTGAGTCCGTGGGTTCCACCAACCTGGAGGGTAAACGACTAAGAAAAGGAAAAGGAACAGATAGATATGCGTCCATAATGCATCCACAATAAACGACATTAAGCCAAAAAAAAATAAAGTACTAGTTCAAGGTTCGAACCTACTACAATGCGACTTCGTTGACGCTACTCTAGAAATTCTTGATTTAGCCACCATAGCTACCGAGAACCATGGCAAATTGCAGGCGTATTGAATCTATTCGTAGACACTTCCTGTCCAAACGTAACCAGGTGTTTTTTTCGGAGCTCTGATCGTTTCAATCATGCATTATATTTGAGGTTATTGAATGACCACTGCCACTATTAATTTCTACTATATTCGCGAGGATGTACTCAACGGCAATGTTGTTCAATGGACGTAAAGGAGCAGGTACTAATGTTTTTAGGATGACTGTGATATACGCGTTAGTTGGGTTGCCTTCCTCCAAAAAAAATAAGGGGCTGGTGGACCACACTGTATATTGAGAAAGGCATTGAGGAATGTAAGACAGTTATGAGAGGAGTTAAGATCAACGGAGTAGCAGTCAAGACAATAAGGTTTGCAGACGACATAGCAGTCCTGGAAACCAGTGAAGAGAAACTGCAACATGCACTCATGGAAATGAACAGGATTCTACATGAAAAATATAATATGAAAATCAATATTAAAAAGACGGAAATAATGGTATGCGCTAGAGAACAACTTAATGCAGCTATTCACATAGCAGGTGCTCCACTTAAGCAAGTTAACACTTTCACCTATCTAGGGAGTAAAATTACTTCCACTGGAAAAAGTTCAACTGATATTCAAGCTAGAATTGCCCAGGCCAAAATTGCATTTAACAGCAAAAAATCCCTTCTGACTTCAAATAATATATCTATTGAGACCAGGACTAAATTTATAAAATGTTATGTGTGGAGTGTAGCCTAGTATGGCTCAGAAGCCTGGACAATGGGATGTGCTGATAAAAGAAGACTTGCAGCTTTTGAAATGTGGTGTTGGCGGCGGATGGGAAAAATTCCATGGACCGCAAGAGTGACGAATGACGAAGTGCTCAAAAACATTAACGAAAAGAGAGCATTTCTCAAAACAATACGGAAAAGACGAGACCAACTGATAGGACATCTCTATCGCCACAATGACTTTATGGTAACTGTGTTAGATGGCAAAATTCGGGGCAAGAGGGGAAGAGGGCGACCGAGACTGCAATACATCAAGCAGATCATAACAGATGTTAATGTCCATTCATACAGAGACATGAAGAGACTGACTGGCGACAGGGAAGAATGGAAGAACATGAATGAATGTAGACTATATCTACTGTATATACATCACTTTCTCGAGGACACGATAACGACTGTCATTTTGCACAAATCACTTTTAAATTTATACATCAAATAATGTAACCATTCAAAATCTCTTGAGTTCACTAAAGGCAAAATTGCACCTAGGGGGTGGAAACGGGGTGGCCTTTTTCGAAGAAACAAAACTAATATCGCAATAATTTTGTTAGTATGTACAAAATCGAATCCATTCAAAGCTCATACTATTCTTTGAATAAGAGCTAAAAACGTATCTCAGTAAAGTGTTTTGATAGCACCAACCTTTGACCAAAGGGGTGGGAAAAGTGCAGTTTTGAGAGAAAATAAATCATATCTCCCTCAATAGGCATTTGTAGTTGGTGAGAATAATATTGAGGTATTGTCATCACAGTATAAACTATCTTCAAATTGTTCCGTTTATCAGGCAGAACTTTGGGCCATAATTTCTGCAGTCCAATGGTGCAAAAAGAACAACAAGAATGCTCGGATTTTCAGTGATTCCCAAGCTGCCCTAAGGTCAATAAATGACAAGTACAATATGAACCCGGTTGCTGTTACTATCAGAGCAATAGCTCATCAAAACCCTCACATTTGTTTCATCTGGATTCAAGGTCATGTCGGAACTCCTGGAATCAAAAGTGCGGATCAACTCGCAAAAACAGCATCAGCATCTAATATGCAAGCTTCATATGACAAGTCCCCAATATGTTATGCAAAGAGACAAATTAGAAGTCACATAACAAGTCAGTGGAACAACTACTGGACCCGTTCTACAAAAGGATCTGTCACTAGAAATATATTTTTTCCAGAAGTTCACCATAGGCTCCAGTGTAAGATGTTTGTGCCGAATTTTGAACTTACTCAATTCTTAGCTGGTCACGGGCGTTTTAAATCCTATTTCGAACGTTTCAAAATTAATATTGTAGATGGTTATTCCTGTTTTTGTGATTCTCCTCAAACAATAGATCACCTGTTGTTTGAATGCTCCGTGTTTGGTAAAGACAGATACAACTTGAACTCTCACTTACATTTCTGAAACTTGAAATTTTCAAAACCACTTTATCATATATTCACGAAAAACTGTTGTTATAACCAATGTTTAGCTTTTATTCATCTTATTTTTCAAAAACGAATCTCATAATTTATGATGTAATTAATTTTTTCATTTTGTAACAAACTATAACCCTAATGTACTATGTGTAATAGGGTTCCATTTACTGTAATGGATATTCATAATAATAATAGGCACACTATCAAAACCGTTTTAAATGGTCAATACTCCTTTAAGAATTACCTAAAAGTTTGTCTGAAAGAATTTTTGATACGACCCAAATGATTTTGGAATTATAAGAGGATGATGGGGCTTATCGTATGCTGAACGTAAGGAACTATTGTAGGCATAAAACAATTGGCAAATTTAGTGAAATGGAAATAGTTTACTTCACCCAGTGAAGTCTACTTCCACCTTCCGCTTTAAACTTACTTGAGTAACCTCTATCAACATGCAAAATCTCAGGTTTCGGTGATATTGAATGCCAGTGGAATATTTCACGCTGCTACCATGTTGGATTGGTGACACATACATTTTAAAAGGTCCAATTGGAGTAAGTAGGATAGGGTAGTAGTCTAACCAGATTTCATTAAAATAGCTCAAACTAATCAAAACTTATTAGGACACACTCACACCGAGACGCACCGGACAATAAATGAACCCCTAAGCCTATTATTTTATAAGATTATTTTTCTATTTAGCGTATGGCTTTTTGTGCCGGGAGTGTCCGAGGACATGTTCGGATCGCCAGAAGCTGTAGCTGCTTCAATGCAGACACCCATGGGGTGAGCTACAAGTTCCGTTCAATTTAAAGTAGTTCCAACTTTCACTACCAGTTGTCACTGACACCTAGTGGTGAACGTTGGAATTTTGATAGAACGTTCCAACAAAATCTAACCTACAAATTTAGCTTCACACAAGTTTAATTAGTGGAAGGTACTTTTACATACCATAAATCTATGACATGGGACCACTGCCTTTGCTTCCCCTCTGAAGGAAGGCATACTGAAGGAATGTAACATTCTTAAAAATCCGACGACTTCAGCCGGGTTTGAACCCGCGATCTTGGGCATAGAAGCTTAGCTTGCTACCAATTACGCAACCGAAGCTAAACATCAGGGTAGTTTTCAACATGAGAAGATGAACGCTTTTCTCATAAGTTTAAGGGTCAATTCTGTAGAAACGAGAAAATTACTTACTACATCCTTCCACTTAATTGGGGTCACTGGAGTCATTCTGTCTAAATTTGGTTTTAGTCTGTGATTTAGAGTGGGATACCCTTCCTGACGCCACGTGTTTCTTTTTCAGGTAAAAATTCCACCTCGCTGCCAGCAGGATTCTAGTCCAAGTGAAAGCCTGCGATATCACGTTCCCCAGAAACGGAAATAATGTATAGAAATACACGGAGCAAGTGTCGACTAGACTACGTGTGTAAAATGTGCTCTGCTTTCACTTCCCTAATACGTGGCACCGATAACTTGGCTGGCTCACTGGAAGTGTACACAAGATATTGATAGCAATGCTGTAAGATATCCACCAAATTCATTACCAGAGAAACCTCCTCCCATTCTTCGCTGCGAGGGTAAGTAATTACAGCGCCTCGAAGTCTAAGAAGTTCTTCTTAAAACAGAATCTTGGAGAACTTAGAAAAGCACGTGCTTGGAATGCAAAATACCTGGCATGAGATAGAACAGCGAGGCACAATGAGTTCTGAAACTTAAATAAAGTTATACTGTACTTGGTTATGACGCAAGCGAAATAATAGAAAGTCAACTAAACAGAAGAGAGAGAGAAAAGAGCGGGGACTTAATGGATGCCAACAGAATATCTGGCGGGCAAGAGGTAAATCCTATGAATGAATAATGACAAGAATAAATGAGAAGGAAGTCTTGTCGAGAAGGTCACAGCATTTCATCTCGTCAGAGGGTGAGACACATCCAGCTACAGCTACAGCATCCACGAATAGAGAAAACGAGACGGTGTATGATATCAGACCACTTTACTACTCGGTATATACGCACTGTGTAGTTGCCAATGGTCTTGATTTACTTTCACGTGCCTAGGTTATCAGAACGATCTTGAAACTTCGGTCACAAATTTCCCTCAATTTCAGCGTTTGTAATTACAAATAATTAGTAGTAATGATTATTTTTACAGGCAACTAATTGTATTCTGGCAATCTGTTCAATTTCCAGCACATTTTCTATACAGACTGCTACAAAAAATATGGCATCGCCCTTTTTTTTCCAGGTCCTGTCAGTACTTTTATGTCTCAATCTGAAAACGTAATTTTCCTTTCACCATTTCTGTTTACCTTATTATTCCCTTCTAACTTCCTTGGGTTTAAAAGCTTGACTTTTGTGAAACATACACCTCAGAGTTTTATATTCATGATGTTAATGTTTTTACGTCCCTTTTAACTTGAATACATGCCTGAGTGCCGGAATTTCACCCTGAAGGCGATCTTTAACGTGCCAGTAGATATATGGGCACGGCTCCCTCACATTTAAACACTCGGCGCCGGGTTTCAATTCCGCAAACTTGTGTACAACAGGTGAGAACGCGACCGCTGCGCCACGCAATCAGCCTAAAGATTTGTATTCCAAATTCAGTCTAAGGATCAAATTATGAAAAGCCGGATTTTCACGACCGCATTGATGATCAAAGAGTTTTATCAACTATTAGGTCGTGTAATGTACAATGAGTAGGCTACATGCTATATATATGGAAGGTATAGATTTAGAAAGTCTGACAACTGTGCGACGAATGCCACGAGTTTGGTCATCCCCCGTCACCTTACACATCCGTGGTTTATATTATCAACAATATACTTACCCCACTTCAATAAACACTCATGTAATGTAATTTAGACCTAGCGTTCAGAAGTTTTGTGAACATGTACTAGCATAAGAATGCCTTTTATGGTACCGAATACAAGTGCTCTTAGATAAAACGAAATACCGCTCAAACTTTGCTGTCCATTGTTACTGAATTGGAGACTTCCTGCACAGTAACATAAAATTTCACTTCTCACGTAGACTTCTGTACGCAACAGATGAACAAGATATTTCGCCTCTTAAAACAACAATCGCTACTATACGCCTATAATAAGAAAGGACAGTAACTGTATAATATGTTTGTTTATGTTTTGCTATTTTAGTTCCTACAGCAAAATGCTTTTCCCTTTTTAGACTCATATTGAGTAGGAAACTTGGACAGCGGGTGGAATATTATGAGCAATATAGTGAACGGATTATTGTTGCAAAAATCAATACTAAACCTACCTGCACCACAGTGGTACAAGTCTATATGCCTACCAGTCAAGCTGATGATGAGGATGTTGAAAAGGTCTACGAAGAAATAGACGAAATTCTGAGGTATATCAAGGGTGATGAAAATGTTATAGTAATGGGAGATTGGAATGCTGTGGTAGGAAAAGGGAGAGAAGGGAAGATAGTAGGAGATTTCGGATTAGGTGAAAGGAATGATCGAGGAAGCAGGCTGGTAGAATTCTGCACTGAGCATGAATTGGTCATAGCTAACACCTTATTCAATAACCACAATAGAAGAATATACACATGGATGAGACCAGGAGATACAGGGCGTTACCAAATCGACTTCATTATGGTCAAGCAGAGGTTTCGAAACCAGATTTTGGATTGTAAAACATATCCTGGTGCTGACATAAACTCTGACCACAATCTGGTTGTAATGAAATGCAGATTAAAGTTTAAGAAACTGAAGAAAAGTCAAAAGCCAAAAAGGTGGGCAATAGACAGACTGAAAGAGAAGGATGAAAACGAAAGATTCAAGAAGAGTATAAAGGAAGGACTAATGAAAAACCCTAAACAAACTTCAATTGCAGACGAATGGGCACTTTTGAGGAATGAAATAACAAAATCCGCAGAAGAAAACATTGGTAGGAAAGAGAGAATAGGTAGAAAACCGTGGATCACTCAGGATATACTCGAATTGATGGATGAAAGGCGGAAGCACAAGAATGTAAGAGATGGAAAGGGGAAAGCAGAATACAGACGTCTGAGAAATGAGGTTAACAAGAAGTGCAAGGAAGCGAAAGAAGAATGGTTGAAAGAGAAATGTGCTGGTATAGAAAATTGTCTGAAATTAGGAAAAGTAGACACAGCTTATCAAAGGATTAAGAATACTTTTGGGGAAAAGAAGACTAAGTGCTGTAATATTAAGGACACAAATGGAAAGCCTCTAACAGATAGAGAAGGAAAGGTTGAGAGATGGAAAGCTTACATAGAGAGTTTGTATAAGGGAAAGGAGATTGAGAATCATGTAATGGAAAGGGAGGAGGAAATTGATGAGGATGCGAAAGGAGATTTAATATTGAGATCAGAATTTGATAGAGCTTTGGAAGACTTAAGCAGGAACAAAGCACCAGGCATAGATGATATACCGATTGAGTTGCTACGCTGCATAGGAGAGGAAGGTCTGATCAGGTTATTTCACTTGGTGTGTAGGATTTATGAGACAGGTGAGGTACCCCCTGATTTCAAGAAGAATGTAATCATCCCTATACCAAAGAAAGTGGGAGCTGACAGATGTGAAGATTACCGTACAATCAGCTTGATTACTCATGCTTCAAAGATCCTGTCTAGAATAATTTACAAGAGGATTGAGAGCCAGATAGAAACGGAGTTGGGTGAAGACCAGTTTGGTTTCAGGAGAAATGTAGGAACAAGGGAAGCTGTACTAAGTCTTAGGCTGATTTTGGAAGGTAGAATAAGGAAAGATAAGAGAACGTTCATGGCATTTGTAGACTTAGAAAAGGCTTTTGATAACGTTGATTGGACTAAATTGTTTGACATTTTGAAATCTATTGGAATAAAGTACAGGGATAGGAGGGTGATATACAATCTATACAGAAACCAGACAGCAGTCATTCGAGTTGAAGGACATGAGAGAGAAGCTGGTATTCAGAAAGGTGTAAGGCAAGGCTGCAACTTATCACCCATACTTTTCAATCTTTACATTGAACAAGCAATGAAGGAAATTAGGGAAAAATTTAAAGTGGGAGTGAAGATTCAAGGAGAAATAATTTCAACTCTGAGATTTGCTGATGACATCGTCATCTTGGCCAACAAGCCTGAGGATTTGAATGAGTTTTTGAATGGTATGGACTCCGTCGTATGGAAAGAATTCATGATGAAAATTAATAAATGTAAAACAAAAATACTGGAATGCAGCCGAAATAAATCAGAAACCTCTATGGAGATCAATTTGGCAGGTGAAAAGCTGAAGGAAGTAGGAGATTTCTGTTACTTAGGAAGCAGAATAACCAGTGATGGACGAAGCAAAGAGGATATAAAAAGTAGGTTGGCTCAGGCAAGAAATGCATTTCTACAAAAAAGGAATCTGCTGACATCGAATATAGATTTAGGTATTAGGAAGTCATTTTTGAAAGCCTTTGTCTGGAGTGTGGCGCTCTATGGAAGTGAAACTTGGACTATTGGTGCAGCAGAAAAGAGGAGAATTGAAGCATTTGAAATGTGGTGTTACAGGAGAATGATGAAGATCAGATGGATAGATAGGGTTACAAACAAAGAGGTATTAAGACGAGTGGGAGAGGAGAGATGTTTCTGGCGACTGCTAATGAAGAGAAGAGATAGGTTGGTAGGACACATACTAAGACACCCAGGAATAGCAAGCTTAGTTATGGAAGGAAGGGTCGAGGACAAGAACTGTAGGGGTAGACCAATGTTAGAATATGTTAAACAGATTGCCTCGGATGTAGGGTGTGGTAGCTATGTAGAGATGAAACGATTATCTCAGGACAGGGAGGCATGGAGAGCTGCATCAAACCAGTCAAAAGACTGAAGACTCAAACAACAACAGACGAGGTAGTATGGTACTCGCGCACTCACTCACTTATACTGTATCAATTCTCAGGCCGATAGCCATTGGTTGGTTGTCTCACTGATGTTTAGTTGTATTGAGCACGGCGTCTACGAGGCTGGAAAGACATAACAGAGTATCTAAATTTAATTTTCAATCAAAATATTCAGAATTCAGTTCTCACGTGAAATAATATATGAAATACGGCACCAAAATATCTGTTCTCAGGTTTATACTAGTATGTTTCCGCATGGTATGCCCTGGAAATGAAATACCATCATATTGAAACCCCCTGTATATGTTTTACAGAAAGGGTTGTTGATGCACTTGTCTAGAACAATGATATGTTTATATCTATAATGATACAATACAATTCTCTTTATTTCTAGAACCTGCAGATCCAACAGACTTGGATACGTCATTATATCACACAACATATTTACACTTAATTTGACATATTTATAACATTATACATTTAGATGCTTCATTAAAATTCACTTAAGGAATATGTGGAAATTTGAAGCTATTCTTTTTTCAGTTTTGCCTATACAAATTGTCTTTCGTTGCTTTTCAGTCGGTCAACACGTTGTGCCCAATGAATTGGGCGGGGTACAAGTTATAAATATGTAAACATACTCCTGGAAAAGAATTACAGCTATTAGCCAGTTATCACACTTAAATGGGCAATTTAGGATTACGCGTTTCGACCCTCAAGTGGCCATCGTCAGTACCTGATCACTGTGTTAAGGTTCATTTTCACTGTTAATTTAATGTAATTTTTCTATTCAGGACTGTGTTTACATATTTATAAATTGTGCCCCGCCCAATTCATTGGGCACAGTCGTGTTGACCGACTGAAATGCAGCAAAAGACAACTTAAGGAATATAATATTTTCTGGGCTAAGTATACCTTGAGTGACGTTCCGAACCCAGCTCCAGTCAAAGATTTTAAGTAGTTTGGAAGTTTGTTGTTGTATATACTGTAGCTCCTGTTTTGAAAGGATCTTTTTTTGGCATATTGTTAATTCACCCTCCTTGGAAAATAGTTTCATGATTGTGGACATTTTTGATTGTGACAACTTTATGTTGATTTTCTCTTGCTGGCAAGATAACTTTAAAAATTTACAATGAAAATATTGCTAAAATATTATGCTTGTCAAATGCAACTCTGCATGATTCTCTCGGTTTCAACCCAAACAAGTATCGTGTTACTCGTATCTGCAGTTTAAATATTCTCTCCATATTCCTATTTCCTGCCCCCACTCCATATCTTGTTTTTGAGAACTTGCTAGTTGTGTTCAACAGTTTCTGAAGTCAGTCCTCTGAATTAGCATACATTTACAAGTCATCCATACACAAAGGGTCGGCCATAGTATATTCAGAATAATTGTTCTTAACTTTGAATGTACATGCGGTGGGTAGAACCAGTGTCAACGGGTTAAGGCATGCATACAACCCGAGAGATCTCAGGGCGTCTCCTCCAGGGACTCCCTCTTGATCATCCTGGATATAAAGTGTTCTATACCTTTGTCTTAGAAAGAGTTTAACTTGATTGATGACTTCTGATCTGCTTGGTAGGTTTATGGTACCTGAATGAGGTAGGAATGTAACGCAGAGTCAGCGGTAGCCTATTCCTATTATAGACGAACACCGTACACTTTAATTGACATTTTATTCTTCGTGGCTTGCCATGTACTAATTTTAGCGATACGGCTTGCTATTTCAATTTATTGGTATAATTGAACCTTATCCATCATAAATGACGTAATAATAATAATAATAATAATAATAATAATGTAATTGGTTCACATCCCTTTTAACTACTAGGACTTTTAGTGACACCGGGGTGCAGTAAATCTACTGACACGGATCGTTCGCATGTACGCACCATCAAATGCCAACTGACTGCGCCAGGACTTGATCCTGCAACATTGGGAACAGCAGACGAGAACGTTACTGCTGCCCCACGCATCCAGTCGCTAAATGATGTGAAGTCTGAGAAGAATGAAGTTAAATCCTAAAATTAGACAAAGAAATTTAGAAATTTTAGTGTTGCTTTCGCAATCTAGAAAAATAATTGTTTTTCAGTCGATCAACACGTTAATGTGTCCAATTAAATTGGGCGGGGAATAATACATCCATTCACACCTAACGGAACACAATTAAACTAAAATGTATTCAAAACCTAAAAAGAGAAGGCTTTAAGTGAATTGATCTGATGATGTTCATCCGACGAACGAAACATGCCATCCAGATTAGCAGGTGTGAACACATAAGTGTCACTCTCCACTCAATTGGGCACATTTACGTGTTGACCATTGAAAAGCAATGCTTTTGCTGATTAAATAATACCGCATTTATACAAAATGCTAAAAACATCTTCACCCACGGTTTACACCACAAATGATGAAACATCTCGAACCAAATAACTGCAAATTTAACGCTACAGTGCTTGCTACCAGGGGCGGTAGCTGTGCTCACTATCGTACGGCACTAGACCATGGGGCCAAGCTCTCGGTAGACGTGGGCTCAAGCCCTACCGTCGGCCATCCTTGAAATGGTTTTCCGTGGTTTCCAGGCAAATGCTGGAATGGAACCTTCTTACAGACAACGACCACTTCCTTCCTCATCCCAGTTTAATTCATCTTCATTTAATCGATCTTTCATTAACTCCTCTCATGAGTTTGGCGTCAGGAAGGGCATCCAGTCGTAAAAGCCATCCGTTACATGGACTTTCATCACATCTCGCCCCCGACCCCGTTGCATAGGGGATAGACATACCGTACAATAGAGTGCTAACTAACGGGAGGCGAGCTCTCAAACGACTCTTAGCCAGAAATAATATTTTAGGAAACAAGAAGTTCCGTGAAGAACTATACAGCCTACTTTTCATGACAATGATTATTCTACAGTATATGAACCTATCTAGAATAATGACGAAATGAAGTTGGTAATATCGAAATATCTAATTAGTTCAAAATATACCTCGTATAATGTAGCCTAATAGAGCACTACAGTTGGCAGCCCTGGTGACTGAGTATATTCTTAGTTCCACCTCTTAAGGCACAGAATACAAAATTTGGTTGAAGTCCAAGGGACGTTACATGCAGTTAGACACTGGACCTATCAGCACGCGTAAAAGCATGTTGCCAACAATACCATGCGTGTGCTGGTCAGAAATAAACTGAATTAGTATGATATCTTGTTGTGTCAATTTTGGATGAAATCCATTTGTTAGTATAGAAGTTAAATGTATTTTAAAATTGGACATATCAGCAGGCATAGAATCATGTTGGCAGCACCGCCTTGTATTAATTACTCCAAATTAAACTAGAATGTCAGGTGCTATACGTGTGCAAAGTATAGAGCTGTTGGCTTGCATACTTTCTGATATATTGATATTAGGGTAAAAAGAATATAGACAGCATTTATTAACAGTTGGCAGCCCTGATTGCTCTTAACAATACTTATAGTCATATCTGTTATGGTACACATAGCACATACGAAATTTGGTTGAAATCCAACTGGTGGTATAGAAGTTACATGTATTTAAAAATTGGTACTATCAGCAGGCTTATAATCATGTTGGTAGAACTGACGTGTATAAGTTACTCCAAATTAATCTAAAATGTCAGAATATACGTGTGCATAGTTTAAAGCTGTTGGCTTGCATACTTTCTGATATATTGGTATTTGGATAAAAAAAATGAGAGAGCAATTATTAACAGTTGGCAGCCCTGGTGGCTCTTAAGAATACGCTCAGTCATATCTGTTTATGTACAGATATTACATACAAAATTTGGTTGAAATCCAATCGATAGTGTAGACTGACATCATTTTCAAATATGGACGTGAGCTATTCCGGTGCACATCTTTACTCATACTAAATTTGGTTTTGATTGCTGCAGCCGTTTAGGAGTTGATAGGGGGGGACACTCACACAGACAGACAGACAGACAGACAGAAGGACAGACAGACAGACACACATTTTCCCGGATCGATCTCGTAAGTCTACTTTTTCCTCATTTTTGCAAAATGTGAAAAGTAGGCTAAAAATATTTTGGAGATGGGAAAGAGAATAACTGTAACAACATTTATCTATACTAATATAATAAAGCGCCGGCCCTGTGGTGTTGGGGTAGCGTGCCTGCCTCTCACCCGGAGGCCCCGGGTTCGATCCCCGGCTCCGTCAGGGATTTTAAAACTGACGTGAGGGTTGGAACGGGGTGCACTCAGCCTCGTGAGGACAATTGAGTAGCTGTCTGACAGTGAGACAGCGCCCCGATCACGAAAACCAAGATTAACGGCCGAGGGGACCCGACGCGCTGATCACGCGTCACCCCAATATCTGCAGGCCGAATGGCTGGGCAGCGGTCGCTTGGTCGGCCTTAGCCCGTCATGGGCTGTTTAGTGCCAGGGGTTGACTTTGAATATAATAAAGCTGAAGAGTTTGTCTGTGTGTGTTGTGTCTTTAAACGCGCTAATCTATGGAACTACCAGTCGGATTCGAAAAAATATTTTTGTATATGATAGCCAGATTCATGAGGAAGAGTTTAGGCAATGTTAAAATTCGGACAGACCACTCCATTCCCTGCATAGGCCCTTTGGCACAAATCTACACCGTTCAACCGATCTGAACCAAAATTTGTACACTTACTCTTTGGAACCCTGCGAGGAACACTGTCTACATGAAATTTATGACAGACCAGTCCATTTCCTGCATTTAGGCCCTTTGGCAGAAATCTACACCGTTTAACTAATCTGAACCAAAATTTGTATACTCACCCTTTGGAACCCTGCGAGTAACACTGTCTACATGAAATTTATGACAGACCAGTCCATTCCCTGCATTTAGGCCCTTTGGCACAAATCCACACCGTTTCACTATTCTGCACCAAAATTTGTATATTTATCCTTTGAAATCCTGCGAGTAACACTGTTTACATGCAACTTCGGACAGACTACTCCATCCCCTGCATTTATGCCCTTTGGCACAAATCTACACAGTTTCACTAATCTGAACCAAAATTTGTATACTTACCCTTTGGAACCCTGCGAGAAACACTGTTTGCATGAAATTTCGGACAGACCACTCCATTCCCTGCATTTAGGTCCTTTGGCATAAATCTACACCGTTTCACCGATCTGAACCACATTTTGTATACTTAAAAAAATCGAATTTACCCTCCAGGTTGGTGGCTCCCACGGACTCAGCGGGGGAATTCACCTCTACCAACTCTACGGGTAGTGTCCTAGAGCTGGGAACTTCTGACCGGAGTGGATACAACTAGGGAGGTGTCACCAGCACCGCGCCCAGGCGCCTCACCTGCAAAGCGAACAGAGGCCTCATGAGGGAAGGAAGGGATAGGCAAGTACGAGGGAAGGAGGAGGCCGTGGCCTGACAGTAGGAACCATCTCGGTATTTACCCGAAGACGAAGTGGGAAACCACGGTAAACCACTTCGAGGATGGCTGAGGTGGGAATCGAACCCTCTCTACTCATTTGGGCCACTTGAGGCTGAGTTGACCCTGTTCCAGTCCTCATACCACTTTTCAAATATCGTGGCAGAGCCGGGAATCTAACCCAGAACCTCCGGGACGGCAGCTAACCATGCTGACCGCTACGCTACGGAGGCGACATTTTGTATACTTACCCTTTGGAACCCTGCGGCTGACACAGTCCACTATAAATTTCGGACAGACCACTCCATTCCCTGCATTTAGGCCCTTGATCACAAATCCACACCGTTCCTCCTAATTTCGCCAAATTTTACTTACACTTTAAAACCCTGCTGGTGACACTGACCACTTGATATTTTGGACAACACTCTCCATTCCCTACATTTAGAATAACAACCAAACTGAACTTGAAAACCACGTATTAAGGCCCTTGAACCATTCATGCCCGTAGTAGTGTAACTATAAGTGTATTTTAATAAGTCCATTGCTGACTGGCAATTCGGGCTGCATCACATCGTCCCTAAAAGCGTTTGGTGCAGAATTGCGAAAATAGTTAAATCTTGCGCTGCTTATAAATTGCAGTCACGGGGATTAGTGCAAAAAGATTTCTTAGGCCCCTTAAAACAGTTATCAACATGAACATATTATGCCTCTGTATAAGTGCAATGGTCTTGGTGCAGTACATTGAGGTTATCAGCCGCAATAAGCAATGATGCTTTCAAATTTACCTTCATTTATTCCGAAACTTATCGTTGAGTGCTATGTGGCGGTAAATGATACTATTCTACCTCAGGAGCTCGGGACAACTGAAGTTTTCCAAAGTGTTCTGATTATTTTCCTACGACGCTATGCGACAAAATACGACACTATTGGTCCATACATTTCTAACAGCCAATGAGATATAGGCCCTAGGCAGTGTCCTATTTCACTTACTCCTCTTTCTAAACATATTTTAAAATTTGTTTGTAATTTACATGTGTCAGTGCTGTAGTTAGTAAACAGCCATTTCCCTATTCATTATTATCATAACGGGAAAATGGCCTAAATGTTACGTCAATTATACTGTACAACTTATCACCCCAACTACAACCACCACCACCACTTCCACAAAAAGTTATATTTAAAAATATTTATTTTCTGTTAGTTTAAGTATCATGTGCCACTTCTGTAGTAGTATTAATTATACCATTCATAAACAAATATATCCACCGGGCGAAGCCGGGCATTACTGCTAGTTAGTTAAGATAATCCAAGTGTTGAGCCAGCTGTATTTTGTTCAGGAAACCAGGAAGTGTGAAGTGACATAAAAGTGCAGCTTCCTATATTTGACAGTGTATATCTTAAAGTATTTCATTCATTTCATTAAAACTTTCCTGCAGTGAAAATAATACTTCTTCAATTATATGTAAAGGGTTTCCATATGCTGCTTGTGTTTGTCAAATAAACAGAACAATTTCTATAGTTGGACAAATATTCTTTTGAAATAATTGTTATTTTCAGGTACCATTTACTCAAAACCTATTGGATCAATCTAGATGAATTGATATAATGCTTAAGCCCTATGTTTTGTATGTGTGGTAGTGACATTATTTAGATATCTTTATCAGTTGTAGAAAACCAGACAGACAACTGCTAATATATTTACTGAAAATTTAAGAATTAAATTGTGATTAACAAAAAAGTTTCCTTCAGGTCTAAACATGCGAGGGCAACAGGTTTACTACAGAGATTCAAGATCTGTTACAAAATATGTACGTAAAATCTTTTGAATGTTTATCTATTAGTTTCTGAAAAAATGGTACACGAAGATAACAATTATTTAAAAGATTATTTATGCCTTTCTATGAAAATTGGTACAGTTTGTTTGACAACCACAAACTACAACATACTGAAACCCTCTACATATAATTGAAGAAGTGTTATTTTCACTTCAGGAACGTTTTAAGGAATTATCTCAAATACTTTGTGATATACACATGATGACGCGCTTTGCGATGCACGGTTTCCATCATCGTATTTGTACCAGGAAATCCTTCCACCAGGCTAGCCCTGAGTGTACATGTGTTTTGTTTGGAGAACAGTGTGATGCATATCACGCAATGGAGTGCAAGAAGAGAGCGGTATCTCTGACTGAAGTTTGTTCTGATTCTTGAGCCTGATGTAATGTATATATATTGCACATTGTGCGTGATAAATTTGTTACTAAATCCACTGTCAAATATAAGAAGCTGCACTTTCTGTCGCTCCACACGTCCCAGTTCCCTTGTCATGCTAGCGATTGTGTAAAGGTAAATGCTTGGCATTGCCTGCAAAAATATTATCACAGTGATAACATAAAAATGAAAGAAAGGAATTTATAAGCGTGGGTTATTGCCCCAAGCGACAGAATGCTGTTTGCACGGAGAGTGCAGTCAGGTGGCGGTGTCTTAAGTGAGAGTGACGTGGCTTTGTCCCCGGAGACAGCGAGTGGGGTACTTGAGAGCTTGTGATTTCATTGTTCATCAACTAGAGGCGAGGTAAACGCTCTACTCTATGCTCCTTAGCTCAGAATGCAATTTAAAGTGGCCATCATGCATTTACAGCAGACAGGTCGCCGTCACCGTCAACGTAACTTCTATAGCAACTGTTCGAAGTAAATCCCAAAATTATGAGCTGGAGTTGGAAACTCATATTTCCGTTGGCCTTTACCCAGACACACAGTCAGTGCAAGTGCTGTTTTTGTTTTACATATTCATACACCAGCCACACGAGTGAGAGCCAAGCACCTTGACCAGTCGACCAAAGTACCATATTGAGTTAAGAAGTCGATAATAGGTTCAGGAAGTAACGTAATGTTTGAAAATAAGGAACATCTTTAGCATAGTATAACATAGGTATAAAATTGTGGCAGATGATCTCACATTTTTGCCCCTTAAAACACAATCAATCAATCAATCAATCAATCAATCAATCAACGTGTATATACTTTATATTTCAACGGGCTACTACAACCAAAATTCAATTATATTCCTTCATAAGGACAATGAGTTATAAATGTACCCAGAGAAACTAGGCTATGTGTTGTTCACTGAACAGCTTGCTTTTCTTTATTTATAATCATTTCGGTCTTATATGGAGCACGTAATTTCATCTGTCTTCTCCCTCGTTCTTTCACATTGGCCCAGTGTTGGCGCATTCTTCCTTGGCGAGCTTCTTTTCGTTCTTCGGTCCACTTCTTGCCGGTTTTCAATATGGGTTTTGGCAGAAAACTCTGTATTTCCCCAAATTTCTTCTTCAAAGGGCCACTTTCCAAGATGTCCTCATGTGATATCCCCAGTTCATGTAGGTCTTTTTCCACCTCTATAAACCAGATCCCTTTGGTTTTCTTTCCCACAAAGTAGGCACAGATTCGATTGGACAATCTTACGGAGCTCATTCGTGATAAATGGCCATAAAAGGAGAATCATATTTTGCGAATGGTGTCCGTTATTTACTCCACATGTAGATAAAGTTCATCGTTTTGTCGTCTTATGTACTGTGACCGATCCAGTCAGGGTCAATTACCGGCCCCGGATGACAGAAGATCGGAAGGGAACCGGAGAGTCAGTATGACGTCATGGCATGACGCGGCGAGGTAACCGCGAGAGTAGGGGAATGCTCCAGAAGGTTCCAACCCCTCCCACTTTTTTTCTCGAAGAAGGACGCAGTTCCGGAATGTTCAGTATGTGAGTCAGCAGTATGTGAGTCAACAGTGTGTGGACGAGTATGTTATACAGCGGAGCACGGAAGAGTAGCCCATGTCATGTAGACAGTGATTTTACATCGGGAACTTGAATGGTTTTCGTGAGTGACCAACAGGCCATGAAGCCTGAAACTAGCGTGCATGTATTGCCAGTGCGTTTTTTTTTTTCAGTGAAGTATGTCAGTTTGTTTGTCGAACAGTGTGAATTTCAAGGCGATATCGGACTCGCTAGTATGTGAGGAAACAGTTAAAACTGATAAAGGAAGTCCGTTTATGCCGACAATTTATGTTCATTAAAGATTGATACCAGGAGGTGTTTAAAATTACGAGTATCAGGGGAAGAACTATATAACGATAGTCGAGGCGAAGCATTATCGCGAGGCCCTATATTGTAACAGACATCCATTCGGAAATAGCATAGCAGTGTGGCATTTTAAGAAACGCAGTGAGAATGCAATAGAGAAGGCAACATCTACTTTAAGCTTGTGTTGGAAAGCTATAGGCCGCTGGCAACTGGATATGTCGGTCAAGGCCAGCTCGAAATAGCTCCTCGTGGAAGGAAGTGTGTCACTGAGTTAAAGGAAAGTGAAGACGTATAACTCAAGTGAACCAGGAACTAGACGCTATAGTGTGCGAGCGTGAAAGTGCTCTGATATAGTGAGATGTAATATTGCCACACGGCAGCATGAACTTAATAACCATGGACTCAAATATTCTGGGAATCAACATGCATATTAACACGCAAATTATGCTGCACTGAAATTCTAAAGGGGCCATAATGGGGTGAACGGTCGCAACGAGATGGACGAGTGGACCATGGTTGGGACGTCAGGAGACGCCGCTGCTGAAGGTGACCGGGGACAACCTGTGGGCAGACATGGGCGTCGCCAGGAGATTGAGAGGTGCCAGGGGCGGATACCTCTACCAGTACGCTGGGAGACCACATCGCGGAGACACTGGAGGAAAGACACCGCCCTAATGCCGCAGGGGACGATGACGCCGACGCCATGGATTTCCAAGGACACCGGATATAAAGTAAGACGTTTCATTTCCATCCTTGTTCATCAGGAAGAAGAGAACTTCTACCTCGGATAGCCATGCCATGAGATAACCTGAGATCGTGTAACTTAACGCCCTTTATAATCATTTATTCCAGATTGAATAAGAGCATCATTTTTTTTCATAGGGTCGTGCAGATGTTTTTTTGTCTTTCTTTTCGGGTCATTTGACCTACATAAATTTACAGCATCAATGGTAGGAGTAAGACATGTATTTATTCTCTGAGACATAATAATAATAATAATTTGAATTTGGGTAACGATAATAGGAGAGGCCCATTTTGCTGGGAGATTCTAGCATGTCGATTTCAGAGGTCATTATTCGAATTTTATTCTGAAAGGTTTGTCACGGATTGCATAGATTTTTATAGCAAATGAATATGGTTGAAGATTGTCGGATAAGGTTCCTTGGATAGGATGCCATATTATCATACGACCTCGTGGTCCCGATAAAGTTGATACGCTCTGTTAGTGTGGGTTCTTGAGACATGCTAATAATGCATGATTTATTTTGTAATGATGTTGTGTAAAGTTTATGTGATAATTATGTGGTAATTAGATATGGTATTATTCCGTCAATATGTGACGAGGTTATTCACGGGGCGACGGATGTCCGTTGAATTGAATTTGTAAGGACAGGGTCCCCTTGACGGACGTGCTACGTTCATTGATGAGTTGTATTGAATAGCGCAGGTGTGTAATTGATGGTGCGCTCGACAGTCAGGTTGTTTGGATCTTCACAGAGTGTTCGGCGGAAGGGTTACGATTAAATGTTTGTTCTGAGTATGAAATACGCTAGGGCGCCTTATTGCGAGGTTCTTAACCTTTCATAAACATTAGACAATGCTATAATTTAATGACAAAGATGACAGTGTGGATCAAGGTTGTTGGAAAGGCGAAGATAAATCATTAATAATAATAAGAATTAGTAGTGTAAATATGTAAGCACAATCTGGGTATGTTAATAATTTATGATAGGTTATAATTAATTGTTGAAATGTCATATTATGTGAAGCTGAGTCGATGTTTGAGTGCTATTTGATGTAGCATGATGCTCTTTAATTACTAATTTGCAGTTCGATAGAGGAGATCCGTCCATTGCTTTATAAGGGTAGACAGTTGTAATTTACATAGATATTCGATATTTTCTTTGAATTTTTGCCGCAGGTGAACTTTGTGATAAGTGGCTAGTGATGTTTACATGCGTGTGCACCGATAAATTAAGGGTCAATTTAGCTTTTTGAAAGGCGATCTCCTTGTCGGAACTTTAAGAGAGGACACCCACGAGTTTGAATAAGTATAATTTTTTTTGATTGTTTAGGGACTATGAACTTTATTTTTTTTCCGGACTTTGTCCCACCCTAACACTATACTCGTGCGTGATAGGCAGGTTGCATATTTATTTATCCTTTGGCCAATAAAGGAGCAGATGTGATTTTACGAGGGCTTTTCCTTTCTTTTCTGTTTGTCAATTCAGGTTAGGGTTTTGCTTGTGAATCCTGGTTCTGTCTATTTGCCATCCCAACCCGTAAACGACCCGAGACCCTTTGTCTCTAGCTCGCTGGAGCTTTTCTTTTAGTCTTGTCTGTATGAACCAAGATTCATGCCCTAATTTTTTTGTACCCACTCCCTTGGCTGTTTCTTCTGATGGGGCCGGGATGCTAGCCGGGTGATCGCCTGTCCCATTGGAGAAACGGGCACAGGGGGGGGGAAGTGGCGCCGCCAACGTGTTGGGCTCGACGACGATGGTGTGTTTCGTTACCGTCATGGGCATGTTTTTTGTACTCAATCATTTGTTGTGGTGATGGGAGTATACTGTGTGGTCAGATTCGTGCCTTTGATGGGAGTGCGATGCTTGCCATGTGTAATTCTTGTGTAAAATTAACCTCGTATCACACTGAGCCTTTAGTGAACCATTTGACAGGGTTGGTACACGATCTCAGGTTATGGCTATACTCGACGACCTACATTCCCATGTAGGCCGCTATATTTAAGTTGTATTGTAAGATGTCACAAGTAGTAACCGCAGAAAATATTGCTGATATATTAAAACAAATCCAAGTTGGATTAAATGGTCTAACCACTGAAATGAATAATGTTAAGGATAGTGTTGGGTCAATTAAAACAAACATGAAGAGCGATATGGATCGCTTATGGACGGCACAAGAGGGTGTCGGTATACAGGTAGCAGAGGTACAGAGGACACAAGAGGGTGTCGGTATTCAGGTAGCAGGAATAAAAAAAGATGTTAGTGATAAAGTTGATGGTCTCAGAACCGACTTATTAGAAGTCATGGGATCTAATCTTAAGTGTTTAGAATCTCATTTGCAGAAAAACATTGATGCTGTAGAACGTAATCTTAGGCTATCAGGAAAGGCTATAGATAATAAGATTAATCTACTCGATAAAAGGGTAGAAACTACATTCCAAGTGCTCACCGCGGAGCTCAAAGATTCTATGGCACGGCAAATCAGGGATACTCAGAGTTCGCTTCAGGGGAATATTGAAGGACTTGAGGAGAAGTTGAACAGTAATATTAAAGGCAAGGGACAAGATATGACGGCAAAAATTGAGCAAATTGGTCTGTCTAACGAGGTAACCCTGGATAAGTTGAAACAGGACGTGTCAGGTTGGAAAGAAGAGGTTGCGAAGGACGTGAAAAACATGCAGATACAGGTTGAATCATTCCAGGACACGTATGACAGGAAAATCACTCATTCACAAACGACATTACTCGAACATGTGAGAGAATCTATCCACACTTCCATTGTTGAGTTGGAGGAGAAGATCATTATTCAACAGGGAAGGCAACTCACTCGATTAGGCAACTTAGAGGCGGAAATGACGCAGATAAAAGACAAATCGGAGTCAGAAAGGGTTAGATGGTCCGAAATTGAAAACACGCCACCTCTTAACGGGACGGAAAGTGAAAACGCCCCATCTTCTAGAAAGGCGGGTGAGGTAGTTGCAACGCCGAGAATACGGAGTAAAAATCCCGCGGGACACCTAACTATCATTAGAAGTATAGACCACCAGCCGAGGAAACTCTCGGGGAACAATGGGACTAATAACGTCACACCTATCGAATTTATGAGGGAGGTCCGTGAATACATGGCGGAGAATAAGATACCACGTGAGAGGGAACTAAGAGTTACTGAGAGGTCCCTGGAATCGACGGCATTAACTTGGTTTCGCGCATTTCGATACACGTTCACGAGCACGGATGAGTTCGAACGATTATTAATCAAACGTTTTTGGAGCCCTGAAGAACAATTGAACATACGGGCGGAACTATACGCTAAACGGTATGCGACGTCCAATCCGACTAGGTATGCGGGGTACTTCGCATCGCAACTCGCCAGGCTGCAGTATTTGACTCCACCAGTGCCGGAGGACGAATTGGTCCAAGCCATTATACGACAGTTACCTGTAGAGGTCCAGAAGAGTGTAATAGCGTCAGGAGCCGAGACTTTAGAGGGATGTGAAGAGATTCTTCGAAAACTTGACCACACTAGCGCACAGTTACAGGCGAGGTCCGGACGACAGGAAAATAGAGATGTAAACACGGTCGTGATTGACAAAATCGCACAGACGGAAGAGCGAACGCCGCGGGAGACGGACAGGCCAAGAGACACAGGGTACTATCGGAGCCGAGATAGGAGCTACGGTGGAACAGACAAGCGACCCAGATGGAGGAATAAACCGTATGAAGAACGTAGGAGATCCCGATTCAACAATACGAAGGGATGATATGGTGAATATCAGTGAAGGCAGTCAAATCAATATTATCAGAGACAGAATGCCTATAGGGATTCTCGTTCGCAGGGGTCGCGGCCGAGCTATACGGAAAGACATCGAGAGATGCCGCGAATCTGCGGAAGTATCACCGGCAAGCCCGTTAGTCAGCATTGAGGAGATGACTGAAAAGATCGTTCACATGCATCACTTGAGGAAAACCATAAGCTATGTTCCCACCGCTTATATTTTGAAGGCCGCGGGAGAGATGTGACCGATCCAGTCAGGGTCAATTACCGGCCCCGGATGACAGAAGATCGGAAGGGAACCTGAGAGTCAGTATGACGTCATGGCATGACGTGGCGAGGTAACCGCCAGAGTAGGGGAATGCTCCAGAAGGTTCCAACCCCTCCCACTTTTTTTCTCGAAGAAGGACGCAGTTCCGGAATGTTCAGTATGTGAGTCAGCAGTATGTGAGTCAACAGTGTGTGGACGAGTATGTTATACAGCGGAGCACGGAAGAGTAGCCCATGTCATGTAGACAGTGATTTTACATCGGGAACTTGAATGGTTTTCGTGAGTGACCAACAGGCCATGAAGCCTGAAACTAGCGTGCATGTATTGCCAGTGCGTTTTTTTTTCAGTGAAGTATGTCAGTTTGTTTGTCGAACAGTGTGAATTTCAAGGCGATATCGGACTCGCTAGTATGTGAGGAAACAGTTAAAACTGATAAAGGAAGTCCGTTTATGCCGACAATTTATGTTCATTAAAGATTGATACCAGGAGGTGTTTAAAATTACGAGTATCAGGGGAAGAACTATATAACGATAGTCGAGGCGAAGCATTATCGCGAGGCCCTATATTGTAACAGACATCCATTCGGAAATAGCATAGCAGTGTGGCATTTTAAGAAACGCAGTGAGAATGCAATAGAGAAGGCAACATCTACTTTAAGCTTGTGTTGGAAGGCTATAGGCCGCAGGCAACTGGATATGTCGGTCAAGGCCAGCTCGAAATAGCTCCTCGTGGAAGGAAGTGTGTCACTGGGTTAAAGGAAAGTGAAGACATATAACTCAAGTGAACCAGGAACTAGACGCTATAGTGTGCGAGCGTGAAAGTGCTCTGATATAGTGGGATGTAATATTGCCACACGGCAGCATGAACTTAATAACCATGGACTCAAATATTCTGGGAATCAACATGCATATTAACACGCAAAGTATGCTGCACTGAACTTCAAAAGGGGCCATAATGGGGTGAACGGTCGCAACGAGATGGACGAGTGGACCATGGTTGGGACGTCAGGAGACGCCGCTGCTGAAGGTGACCGGGGACAACCTGTGGGCAGACATGGGCGTCGCCAGGAGATTGAGAGGTGCCAGGGGCGGATACCTCTACCAGTACGCTGGGAGACCACATCGCGGAGACACTGGAGAAACGACACCGCCCTGATGCTGCAGGGGACGATGACGCCGACGCCATGGATTTCCAAGGACACCGGATATAAAGTAAGACGTTTCATTTCCATCCTTGTTCATCAGGAAGAAGAGAACTTCTACCTCGGATAGCCATGCCATGAGATAACCTGAGATCGTGTAACTTAACGCCCTTTATAATCATTTATTCCAGATTGAATAAGAGCATCATTTTTTTTCATAGGGTCGTGCAGATGTTTTTTTGTCTTTCTTTTCGGGTCATTTGACCTACATAAATTTACAGCATCAATGGTAGGAGTAAGACATGTATTTATTCTCTGAGACATAATAATAATAATAATTTGAATTTGGGTAACGATAATAGGAGATGCCCATTTTGCTGGGAGATTCTAGCATGTCGATTTCAGAGGTCATTATTCGAATTTTATTCTGAAAGGTTTGTCACGGATTGCATAGATTTTTATAGCAAATGAATATGGTTGAAGATTGTCGGATAAGGTTCCTTGGATAGGATGCCATATTATCATACGACCTCGTGGTCCCGATAAAGTTGATACGCTCTGTTAGTGTGGGTTCTTGAGACATGCTAATAATGCATGATTTATTTTGTAATGATGTTGTGTAAAGTTTATGTGATAATTATGTGGTAATTAGATATGGTATTATTCCGTCAATATGTGACGAGGTTATTCACGGGGCGACGGATGTCCGTTGAATTGAATTTGTAAGGACAGGGTCCTCTTGACGGACGTGCTACGTTCATTGATGAATTGTATTGAATAGCGCAGGTGTGTAATTGATGGTGCGCTCGACAGTCAGGTTGTTTGGATCTTCACAGAGTGTTCGGCGGAAGGGTTACGATTAAATGTTTGTTCTGAGTATGAAATACGCTAGGGCGCCTTATTGCGAGGTTCTTAACCTTTCATAAACATTAGACAATGCTATAATTTAATGACAAAGATGACAGTGTGGATCAAGGTTGTTGGAAAGGCGAAGATAAATCATTAATAATAAGAAGAATTAGTAGTGTAAATATGTAAGCACAATCTGGGTGTGTTAATAATTTATGATAGGTTATAATTAATTGTTGAAATGTCATATTATGTGAAGCTGAGTCGATGTTTGAGTGCTATTTGATGTAACATGATGCTCTTTAATTACTAATTTGCAGTTCGATAGAGGAGATCCGTCCATTGCTGTATAAGGGTAGACAGTTGTAATTTACATAGATATTCGAAATTTTCTTTGAATTTTTTCCGCAGGTGAACTTTGTGATAAGTGGCTAGTGATGTTTACATGCGTGTGCACCGATAAATTAAGGGTTAATTTAGCTTTTTGAAAGGCGATCTCCTTGTCGGAACTTTAAGAGAGGACACCCACGAGTTTGAATAAGTATAATTTTTTTTGATTGTTTAGGGACTATGAACTTTATTTTTTTTCCGGACTTTGTCCCACCCTAACACTATACTCGTGCGTGATAGGCAGGTTGCATATTTATTTATCCTTTGGCCAATAAAGGAGCAGATGTGATTTTACGAGGGCTTTTCCTTTCTTTTCTGTTTGTCAATTCAAGTTAGGGTTTTGCTTGTGAATCCTGGTTCAGTCTATTTGCCATCCCAACCCGTAAACGACCCGAGACCCTTTGTCTCTAGCTCGCTGGAGCTTTTCTTTTAGTCTTGTCTGTATGAACCAAGATTCATGCCCTAATTTTTTTGTACCCACTCCCTTGGCTGTTTCTTCTGATGGGGCCGGGATGCTAGCCGGGTGATCGCCTGTCCCATTGGAGAAACGGGCACAGTACTCTTCTCGTTCCTTGACCGGGCCCAAGATCTTTCCCATAATCTTCCTCTCTTTGGCTTCCAGTTGTTCTGCCATGCCTTTCTTATTCATCCTCAGGCATTCTGATGCATATAACGCCTCGGGCGAATAACGGTAACGTAGTGCCTCAGTTTGGCCTCGAAGGGCATTGTTCGTGTTTTGTAAATGTCTTTGGTTAAATGGTAAGCCATTTCCATTTTGTTACTCCGTGACACGAAAGCTTCTTTTTCACGAATGTTGGGCTCCATCCATTCACCCAGGTAAGTTATTTGAATTTCCCTACCTGTGTTATTTGTCCTCCTTTCACCATAAGTTCTCTGGGTTCTTGTTTGTTATTATTATTACAATTATTATTATTGGTTATAATAGAACTTGAAAACCTTCTAATCTATTTCAATATTCAACTACACAGTTAGGGAATAGATTTGAGCAGTTTCTGTTCTCATTTATTTTATGATCCGCCATAAACCTGGAGCTTTACCTGTCGTGTCGCTTGGGATGACTGGCCTTGTCGTGATAACCACATCCAGTGTCCGGCTTTACATGGGCTAACCTCATGCTCATCGTCCCACATACAGCGTGTGGGTTCACTGGCGAGGTGAAGGCTAATGGAAGTAGGAAAACATAAGAATATTTGACTGCGTGACGCAGCGGTAGGCTCCTGCTGTGCCCAACCAATCTGAAAAGTATTTTAGGGCATAAGTTGATTTATGTTTATTTATTGATCAATATAAATTACTACGTGATGGACCCTACGGCGTAACCGGCCTCAATAAATCGTGCACCACGAAACCACAACCGTGAGGGTAGCTGCAGCAAGTTCGGAGGTCGCAGGTTCGAATCCCGGCACTGACAGCGGATATCCTGAGTTTTTCCACACTCTCTCCAGGCAAAATGCCGGGATAGTACCTCACTTCAAGTCCCGGGGCACCTACACAATCCCTGCCCCTAATACAGTTACACATACTTCTACAGTCATCGAATAAATACAGGTTATCAGAAACGTGCAACACACACCCAACTACACGAGGCTGATGACCAAGATGTCCTAAACCCCTCAAATGAATTAAATACAACAAACGACTATACTACATTACATGAGTGTTTATTGAAGTGGGGTAGGTATGAGCATATCCTTCTTTTAAGTAGATTATATTGTTGATAATATAAACCACGGATGTCTGAGGTGACGGGGGATGACCAAACTCGTGGCATTCGTCGCACAGTTGTCAGACTTTCTAAATCTATACCTTACATCTATATAGCATGTAGCCTACTCATTGTACATTACACGACCTAATAGTTGATAAAACTCTTTGATCATCAATGCGGTCGTAAAAATCCGGCTTTTCATAATTTGATCCTTAGACTGAATTTGGAATAGGCCTACAAATCTTTAGGCTGACTGCGTGGTGCAACGGTTGTACACAAAGTTGCGGGATTGAAAACCGGAGCAGAGTGTTTAAATGTGAGGGAGCCGTGCCCATATATTTACTGGCACGTTAAAGATCGCCTTCAGGGTGAAATTCCGGCACTCAGGCATGTATTAAAGTTAAAAGGGACGTAAAAATGTTAACATCATGAATATAAAACTCTGAGGTGTATGTTTAACAAAAGTCAAGCTTTTAAACCAAAGGTAGTTAGAAGGTGCTGTTTTTGCCAAAATCTTCCAATGCGTCTCAAGAGTACAGGAAAAATCTTACATTTTGTAGAAAGTCAAGGGGCAGATGACCTCGTAGTTCCGCCCCTTAGAACAACAATAACTAACTAACTAACTAACTAAACTCAACGGAAGTATATTTATTTGTTTATAAAATGCGTTTAAACAAACAAGCAAGTTGATGGCCCCTGTCAGAACTGTGTTGCGTCCAGCCCGCATAACAGTCAAGCCAGGCATATTGTTTAACACATGAGAGATTCCTCGCATAGGGCCTCTAGCTATTATATAAAGTAGCGGACCCGTGCGAGAACTCTCGCATAATGCGTTGTGTGCGTCCCATGTGTATAGACTACCCGCCTGGCTCTAGTGCTATGCGGGCTGTAGGCGACAGAGTTCTCGCAGGGGCTATCGTCTTGTTTATTTGTTTAAAAGCACCTTATAAACAAATAAATGCAAGATTTTTCCTGTCCTATTGAGACGATTTAGAAGATTTAGGTACAAACCACACCTTCTAACTCCTGGTTTAGGAGCTTGAGTTTTGTGAAACATACACCTTAGCGTATTATATAAGATCCTCATAACGGATATTTTACACAGTTGTACCATACAATGTATATAAGTTTGACCCCCCAGGGGCTCACATCTAGTGGGACGTGGGTTAGCGACCACGGGGCCCCAGCTGAGTCCGGCATTGCTTCCACTTACTTGTGTCGGACTCCTCTCCGTCTTCTTTCCTGTCGACCTCACTTGGTCAACTCTTGTTCTCTTCAGACACCGACGGTATTAGGGTATCCGAGGCCTAGGGAGTCTTTTCCTTTCCCGCCTTAATTGGCCCTTGTCTCATCTTTTCTGATACCCTCCTTCTGCGAGGGGTCAGCCTTCTGTTTCTTTTCATATTATCTCCTGCCTTCTGCTTAAGGCCCTCAAGGAGGCAGGGTGTATGTAGCCCCACCAGTTTTGGTGCACCCTTGATAATGCTATACCCTCAGGGGCTCACGGCTGGTGAGTTCGGGAGTTGGCGACCCCGAGCGATTCCTGAGCTGGGTCCGTTTTCCCCCTTTTGTCCCTTACCTTTGGGGCGGACCCTCTCCTCTTTCACTTTCCTATCTGCCTTTCATGGCTCTCCTTCCTTCCAAGTCCCTCAACCCGCATTCTTCGAGGGTTGAGGGCATTTATTTTCCTCCTGTCCTTTATTTGTCTTATTCTCCTTTAGTTTTCCATTTCGTCTTCTAGTATGTAGGTTAGTAGTTATTTTTAGTTTTAAGTTTGCATTTCATTTTCATCTTCACGATCACCCAAACCATCAGGGGCCGATAACCTAGATGTTAGGCCCCTTAAAACAATAATTATCATCATCATATAAGTTTGAAATTTGTAGGGACAGCGATGATTTGGAACTTTGTTTGAAGGTCGCATAAACAGCTGGAATATCCGCACGAAGTCTACGAGTTTAACAACCCCTACACAGACTAATGGTTTGGCAGCAGAAGCGCTTCCAAGAACCACTTTTCAGTTACTATGCTAGAAGGGGCTTTTATACATTTCAATTGAATTCTATAGAGGTCCTAGTTATGTTAGTTTCTAGAGCAGAACAAATCCCAGAGGAGACATAAAGCCCTTCAAATACGCTTAATCCTCTTATACATACTTGCAACTTTCAATACGATTGTTATGGATACTCCAGCAATTTCATTTCCTAGAACAGTGAGAGCCATGACTCAGTGCAAATAGAAAGCCGTTCATATATGTACCCTATTCAGCTGGATTAGCCGTGTGTGGACAGAGAATCGTAGCATGCCTGACTGGCACACCCCGTGGTGTAGCTTCATGTTTGCCTAGGTACAGAACCAGGTCATTGCAATAAGAAAATATATACACATCGAAATGAGGTTTTGCATAACACTTGTTAGTCATGATGCACAGCGTAAGAGGGGTTATGGGCTGGGCAGCATTGTGACAAATCCCACAGACTTTATTCATGTGCGAAAAGAAAATTACAAACAGGAAGACATTTGGTTTGTTAAACAGGGACTGATATATGTAGTAATCTTGCCATCCAGTGACGTTTCAATAAGGAACATGGCCACCACGGGTGTCCAGCAGGGCTCTTACTCACCGTGGCGTACCACAGATCAAGTGGTCCAGGTCATCCTGAGGCAAGCAATCCCACTCTTCTACGGTGGCCTCCATGATCTCTTGGCAGGTTATGGGATGGCGTGCACGCTGAGCAATAGCACACTTCAACATATTCCATACATGTTTGATACAGTTCATGTCCGGAGACATCGCAGGCCATTCCATTTGTGCAATGGCGGACCCCAGGAGGAAGTCTATTGGATCAAGAGGCGGTTTGTATAAATGCGACTAGATGTTCAATGCAATTATATTACACTGAGTTCTTTTTTTTTAAATTTAGGGCTTGAACATCGTGGTCAATTCAGCTTCATATAATTGGGTGTGTAGAATTTCCCTCTGATAACCTGTGTTATTAAGGTGTCTGTATTTGTAATTGAGGCGAGGATTGGGATGTAGGCGATCGTGGACTTGAGTTAAGAACCATCCCGGAATTTGCCTGGAGTAGAGGTGGGAAAATCACGTATAACCTCTTCTAGGGCAGTTTTGCCTCACGAGGATAAGTGTACCCCACTCCAGCCCTCAGACTACAATTACATTTCTTGTCAAGAGTTGGGAATCGAGGCCGGACCTCCAGGGTGTTTTGTTTTGTTCGGTAACGTGAATCGTATAATCGTTTCTTTATCCATAGAAAACTATAGAAAAGTAAACCCACTGAAAAAATAGTAACCTATAGGTCACTATGGCAAATGCCTTGACAAGATATTTTAAGTATTTCATTGACATGTTGCATTTATATTTTGTTTTTCAGAAACTCAATGTGTAATGATTTTTTAGAATTTCCACTAAAGGGGAGATTTGTTAATACAACATGCCAAGCGTTTTGTTTTGATTATTTCACTCTACTTTTCATGTGGATTTAGAGCTGCGGGTTTTTGGAGACCTTTTACTGATGATCCGTTCTTGAACCTTTCAAAGATTCATGAACTATGGATTGAAATCAGCTGACTTAGAGGATCTATTCCAAAGTCAATGAAAAAATAGAAAACGGACCCGGCTCAGGTATCACTCGGAATCCCCAATTACGACAGTTTCCAGGCGCAATTTCTTATGGGAAAAGATGTAAGTCCTCGGGGAGGAAAATATTACTAAGTAGGGTAATAAAATATGCCAGCAGTTGGTCAATAAAATGATTTTGAATACAAAATTGTGACTGGTTTAAATTCTTGATTTGATTCTAATGCCGGCCTCGTGGTGTTGGGGTTGTGCGCCTGCCTCTCAACCAGAAGCCCCAGGTTCAATTCCCGGCTCCGTCAAGGATTTTATAAACTGACGTGAGGGCTGGACGGGGTGCACTCAGCCTCGTGAGGACAATTGAGTAGCTGCCGTCGGATTTTTAAGAGCGTTAAAATTCCTTCATTATGCCTTCCTTCGGAGGGGAAGTAAAGCCGGCGGTCCCATGTCATAGATTGATGGCATTTATAAGATCCTTCCACAGAATAAACTTGTGTGAAGCTAAATTTTTAGGTTAGATTTCGTCGGAACGCTCTATTAAAGTTCCAACTTTCACCACTAGGTATCATTGACATCTGGTAGCGAAAGTTGGAACTACTTGAAATTGAACGGAACTTGTAGCTCAGCCTAAGGCTGTCCGCTGGAAGCAGCTACAGACTCAGGCGAGCCGAACGTGTCCTCGGACACTCTCGGCACTAAAAGCCATACGATAAATAAGTAAATAGTGGGGCAGCGCCTTGGTCACGAAAATCAAGATTAACGGACGAGGTGACCCGATGCGCTGACCACGCAACACCCCAATATCTGCAGGCCAAATGGCTGAGCACCGGTCGCTTGGTAGGCCTAGGCCCTTCATGGGCTGTAGTGCCAGGGGTTATTATTATTTGATTCTATAATTTGCTCACCTCTGTAGGGTCGGGAATGGAGTGGGTCGCCAAGAATTTGAGATAAGGTAATATCACAGTATTTACCTGAAGGAAGTGTGGAAAAAACCTGGGGAAAACCACTCTCAGATAGCCGCTGTCAGCGCCAGGATTCGAACCTCCAATCTCCGAACTTACTACAGCCTAGCGCGTTATAGAGCTCACCATGAGTGCGGATGATTATTACAAGCATAGAACTATTAACCATTAACTTTCGGGAATTGTAGCTACCTAGCCAAGCTTATACTATACCAGGCTAGCAACAACACCTGTGTTAATTACCTCACTGATTAGCTATTAACCTACTGTACATATATCAATTACGCTGCATAGACTAACGCAAATCACAGTATTGTTTTAGTCGATTTAACTAAGCTTCTTTCATGAGCATAGAGGACAGTGCGCGGTAATCCTCTTCGTAAGCCGCTACTTCAATATACTGTGTGTGACCTCCATGTGGGACCACGTTCACTGAATAAAATGGCATTTGACTTGATCAAAGACAACAACCCGCACCTAGGCGTTACTATAGTGTTGGAAGCCACTTTTCAGTGTTGCCTTAGTAATCGAAATTTTATGTTTTTCAGTCAGTCAACACGATCTGATCTGATGATGATCGCTTGAAGATCGAAACTGGTCATCTAAGTGTATTTATAAATCTCATGTACATTTTTTTTTCAGGATTAGGGAAACACCTATTATAATGGGGTGCAATTCTGTTGACCGACTGAAAAACATAAAATTTCGATAGCTAATGCCTTAGTAATGGAAATTCCAAGTTCAGTGTCTGTCTGTTTCTTGTTGTTGTTGTTAAGTCATTTTAGGGTTTGGTACATCTTGGTCATCAATCCCGTGTAGTTGGGTGTGTGTTGAATTTGTCTGATAACCTGTATTTATGTGATGTCTATAGTAGTGTGTGTGACTGTATTAGGGACAGGAATGAGGTACGTACCCCGGGACTTGAAGTAAAGTACCGTACAGTGTGTCCGCAAAATCTCTCCGCAGCGCGTGTCTCTCCTTGCGGGACGTGTTGGTTTGGCAGTACATTCATGTTACGTTGTTACAAGGAAAACAATTACATTAAATTAAGTAATGCAATTATATGTACAGTACTCACCACTATCACTCTAAGCTCCGTGAAGTTTCCACCAACATGGAAAACCTCTTCCGCTAAAAACTCACGCTCTTCAGCATTCTCACTAGACTCAGCTTAGCCAAGAACTTGACAAGAACACAACTTACAGCGTCAACACTGCCACGCACTGACACTCACTGTCGGCAATAAAGAACCGGTATTCCCCGCCCTATCACTCCAGTTGAAGGTCAATACGGAACAAGTGCATGCTTATGCCAACCGCTGCGGTTTGACTTTACGTATGCAGCGACATGAATGTCCTGCCAACCTAACACGTCCCTCAAGGCGAGACCCGCGTAGCTCGCCGCTGCGGAGAGACTTTGCGGACGCTCTGTACTATCCCGGCATTTGCTTGGAAGCATTATTGAAGAAAACGGCGGAAAACACACTCAGCATAGCCACTATCAGGTGTGGGATTCGATCCTGCGATATCCGGACTTGCTGCAGCTGCCATTGAGGCCGTGGTGCACAATTAAACGAGCACGGTTACGCAGCGGGACTGTCTGTGTGTTAAGTAGCCAACCCCGTGGTGTAGCCGTGCTTGTTAAGGGGGAACACGCAGCTTAAGGAGTTAAAACAGTAACATATACATTTCACGACTGTGCTTGTCATGAATCTTATAATAATAATAATAATAATAATAATAATAATAATAATATCGTTTGGCTTAGGGTACAGGGTGCAAGCTTTGTTATTTGACACACAGTGGGCAGCTTGCATGTCAAATTTTGTTGTTCCTTGAAGCACTATGAAAGTCAAGGAGGTTAGATACCTAAGCTCCTTGACACTATAGCGCTTTCTAGTAGAGACATTAGGAACTTTGTGAAATTGAAAATCCACAGCCTGCTTCCAGTCGACCGACCGGGTCAGGGAATGGAATGAATGAAGCCCCCATCTAGCGGCGAGGATATGAACTGTGCCGGCTGCCGAAGCCTGTCACACTCCCCTGGGACAATGATTAAATGAATGACAAATGAATGAATTCATTGTGGAGAGTGTTGCTGGAATGAAATGGTGACAGGGAAAACCGGAGTACCCGGAGATAAACCTATCTGTCTCCGCTTTGTCCAGCACAAACCTCACATGGAGTGACTGGGATTTGAACCACAGATCCAGCGGTGAGAGGCCGGCGTGCTGCCGCCTAAACCACGGAGGCTTTCAAATTAGGAACTTTGGATTGGTAGAAAATCCTGAGATTAATTTGGCCATTATGAACACGGCCTACTGAATTCAAATGGGTTCTTTATCATGCCAACATCGTATGACATGCGTGTCTTGACTTTTGCCACCTTAAAAAAACACGTACCACGGCCAGGAGCGAACCTGCAAGTTTGGGGGGTTAGTAACCCGACACGATAACCACTCACCCACCGTGGCAATTTTACACATTTCTAAGGGAACACAGACAATTTTGCTACCAGAAATATACGAGGCCAATCCAGAAATTAAGTTTCTCCATTTTTTAAATAAAGATAAACCATAGTTACATGGAAACTATTGCCACCAGACACAGCAATGTTTGAGCTATTTTCCGACATAACCCCCACCAGAATTGAGACACCTGTTATATCGTGGGATGAACTTTTGTATTCCTGTGTCGTAGAAGTCTGCCGCCTGAGAATGGAACCAGTGTGTGACATTCGTCTTCGGCTGTTTGTCAGAATGAAAAGGCTCACCGGAGGACAGGCATTTCGTGAGGTGAAAGAAAAGGTGGAAATCGTTGGGAGCAAAATCACGTTATTGAAAATCCCATTGGTGAACTTACTGTATTTTAATGGCCTCTGTCAACATACAAAATATCAGTTTGATTGCTGTAATATATTCGTAAATATTGAGAGCCGGCGAAATATTTCGGATGATCGCCATGTTGGATTGTTGTACATGTGGGCCATCGAGTCATGGTACCACAAAATGAATATTATTGTGTAGGTTATTATCATTTTAAATGATCTTGTCGACTTCGTCGTTACGCTGAGGTCTGGCGTTACGTTTCGGTGACGGGACGAAATGTACCTAGAATGCACTGAGGTGTGTGACGTCATAGTACGATGTAGCAGCCGAGTACCAAGAAGGCAGTGCGAGAACAGAGTTTTAAGAAGGCAGTGCGAGAACAATCAAGTAGGCAGTGAAGAAACAAAATAGAATCTTGAAACTCTGTTCTCGCACTGCCTTCTTGGTACTCGGCTGCCAGCATTTAAAATGATATAAATCCTAGTCTTTCAGACTGACTATCCGTGTCTTTTAATACAAACGATCACTTCAATCTCATGATTAGGACAAAAAAGCAAAACTTAATTTTAATATTTCGCACAGCCGCCATCTTCAGTTTATGTGAACAATTGTTTTATATCAGATGGCAGTAGATTAAATCTTGTATAGCCGTGTACGGTGTAAAGTTTCACTGTTAGCACATACCACATCCCCGGCTTAGTATTTACTATTACACACACTACTAGAGACATCACAGAAACTCAGGCTATTAGAAGAATTCAACGCACACTCAAGTACACGGGACTGATGACCAAGATATTCTAAGCCCCTAAAACGAATTTATAACAGCAACTGTTTGTTAGATAGCTCGGAGTCTGCTTCGATATGGTATACGGGCAGAAACTCAAAGAGCCCAAGGTAGTACTATAAAGAGGCTGACTAGGCAAGGTGGCCGGCCGACGTAGCTCAGTGGAAAGGAATAGGTCTTATAAATGAGTTCGCGCTCAATTGCGTGTGTGAATCCAGTCCAGGGCATAGATATGCATGTTGTCTTTAATTGTAGTCAATTTGGTGTTTAATGCCAAGTACCAACTATATGCTCATCATTACTGTACAAGTTATCTGATATAGGCTAAATAAAAAAACAATAATTTCTAAACAGAAGAGGGTTACGAGGGAATGTTGACAAATTCAAAGGGTTTCAGGAAACACATTGCTCAAAAACCAAGGTCATCTGGTCTGAAGACAGAAGTAGATGATGATGATGATGATAATTGTTGTTTTAAGGGGCCTAACATCTAGGTTATCGGCCCCTAATGGTTTGGGTGATCGTGAAGATGAAAATGAAAATCGAACTTAAAACTAAAACTAACTACTAACCTACATATTAGAAGAAGAAATGGAAAACTAAAGGAGAATAAGGCAAATAAAGGACAGGAGGAAAAGAAACGCCCTCAATCCTCGAAGAAGGCGGATTGAGGGACTTGGAAGGAAGGAGAGCCACGAAAGGCAGATAGGAAAGTGAAAGAGGAGAGGGTCCGCCCCAAAGGTAAGGGACAAAAGGGGAAAACGGACCCAGCTCAGGAATCCCTCGGGGTCGCCAACTCCCGAACTCACCAGCCGTGAGCCCCTGAGGGTGTAGCATTATCTAGGGTGCACCAGAAGTGGTGGGGCTACATACACCCTGCCTCCTTAAGGGCCTTGAGCACAAGGCAGGAGGTAAAAGGAAAATAAAAAGAAGGCTGACCCCTCGCAAAAGGAGGGAATCAGAAAAGATGAGACAAGGGCCAATTAAGGCGGGAAAGAAAGAGACTCCCTAGGCCTCGGATACCCTAATACCGTCGGGGTCGGAAGAGAACAAGAGTTGACCAAGTGAGGTCGACAGGAAAGAAGACAGAGAGGAGCCCGGCACAAGTAAGTGGAAGCAATGCCGGACTCAGCTGGGGCCCCGTGGTCGCCAACCCACGCCCACTAGAAGTGAGCCCCTGGGGGTAGAAGTAGATGACTTAGCGACCGTATGGAGAAATTCTGGGAGGAGAAAAAGAGATTGGCAAGTCGGCCGAGTGTTTACCGCGGTTCACAGTAGGTCAATATCGACAGAATAATAAGAATAACAATGAAAATAAAAATACATTGAAATTAAGTAGAGAGAAGAATAGCTAGAACATGCATAAATAAGAAATATCTGAATGACGGACAATGGCGGATAGTACCAAATGAAGTGGTATACAGAGAACTGGAGCCCATCACTGATATTATTTGTAAGAAACAGATTTCTTTTTTGGGTCACATTAAGAGGACACCGGAAACCAGATTATCTAGAAAAATTGTTGAGAAACTTTGGAATATGAAAACACATGTATGATGGATTAAGGAAATTAGAGAAGATATGAAAGAAATAGAAATAACCTTGGATGACTTGCAAAACAAAACAAAAATTTAAAAGAACTGAAAGACATGAAATTAAGATTTCAACCAAAAATAGACAAACTTCATACAGTTGAAAGGGTATTTACAAATGAGGGACGCCTGAGAAGATAAGAACGAATGAAAAGCTACTGGGCAACTCGGAAAGAAAACTTAATGAAGAGGAGGACCAAGAAATGATTGACTGGAGTGGTCCATTGAGGCCGTAAAAGCAGAAGAAGAAGAAGCTTCCCATATGACTTGAAAAGGCTGAAGGACAAAAATATGTTTCTTTTATAAAAATAAAAAAAATAGGCAAGGTGAGGTGTAAGGTAGTTAGCTATGGCATTCCTCTCTGAGTCCATAGAGCAGTTCTGATCCTGTGATAAGCACCCTTTAACTGTATCCACAGGCACCAGCTGTGCCCTGAAGGTCATTACTCAGCACCACCGATACCTCAGTAGCTTCCATATAATCACAACCTGATTGAGACGTCGATGAAATGCCATATTTTCCTCTACCCTGTGCCGACAGACAAATGCAAAATACTGCTTTCATCAAGAAATGGTTATCAGGTAATTCATAGTAATAATAAACGGGTCAAGATTACGATATATTTCTCATCTGCAACCACATTTAAATAGAGACACCAGCTTGATGAAATTTAAAACTGCTAGACTTGTAAAAAATAGACTCAGCGGTAACTTTCTCGCTTGCTGTGCTCAAGGTTGCAGGATTGAATCCTGGCGCAGTCAGCTGGCATTTGAGAGTGCGCAAATGCAAAGGAGCCGTATAAGTAGATTTACTGGCACGTTAAAGACCCCCTTCGGGGCAAAATTCTGGCACCCGGAGTCTCTAAAAGTCTCTGTAGTTAAAGGGGACGTAAAATCAATAACATTGTTATTTTTTTTTATTCGTTATGTCCAACTATGGAGCGCGCTTGAACTTATTTTGCACAATGTTCCTTCTTCTTTTCTTCCCAATATCTCTTCATTTGTTCACTGTGTTCCTTTCTGCGTGCTTCTGCCCAGCCTGTATTTTTTCCTTTTAGGTTTCTTTGAAAATATATGTTTGTTTACTAGGCTCCTAAATTTTACTCTAGCTGGAATTATTATTATTATTATTATTATTATTATTATTATTATTATTATTATTATTATTATTATTATTATTATTATTATTATTATTATATTTTGAACCATCACTGCCCGCGATCAAGGACAGCTCACACTCCACGCTTAGAAGGAGGCATTGCGAAGCGATATGTTGGAAAATGAGTGAGAAATCCATGATCCACTTGAATAGAGCAGAGCACCGACCACGGTAGCTACACTCACTGTAGCACAGTCCAGGACCATAGATAAAATGACTTGGTAGGCCAGTAGATTCGAACACCACCATCAGATATCCTTGGAATGTTTTTCCGTGGTTCCTGGTATTCAACTCCATGAAAATGCCGAGAGGCCAAGGCTTCTTCCTTATAACTCCTTGCCTACTTTCATTCATCTCTAAATACTGTACTGCTATCCTGATATTGGCGTCAGAAAGGACATCCGGCCGCAAAAACCACGGATATATATTCATCACAGCCCATCCCTGACCTCGAAGACAGAGAACAGTGTGAGTACATTCGAAGATAAATTCCATATGCGAAGATGAAGGACTATGACTTTACGCAGCAATACTTCAGAAGAGCTATGAACATTATCAGGAGTAATTTCTGTTAACTTGATCGAGTTGATACGGATTGGGGTTGATATAAGTTTTCCTTGCTCTTCTGTTTTCGATATTATCAATGTCTCCTCATAATCTGAATTTAAAACAACCGCCAAATTAGAACATTCACTTCTTATCCGCAAACATTTCCGTGAATGACGTGGAAATATGTGCTTATCTGAAAACTATCAAGGATATATTTCTGGAAAATAATAAACTTAGCACAACGGTGAAGGATTTACGTTGTGATTGTAATAATAATTTATTCGGTTATCCTAGGCGAATTCTGCGCGATAGTATTTTACACACGTAGTGTGATATGTTTCTGTTGGACTATCTTTGCAATTCGGGGCCTGAAGGGAATCGATTGTAGCGCGAGAGCGCCTGCGTCGAGCACTCAGCCAATCCACTTCCTGTTTTTGCTCACTTTCCACTCAGACTGCGAAGCTTAAACGCTACAAGGCGAGGCCCAGTTTGCTTCCCAAAGTCCCGTCATTTCGTGTTTTATGTTGTTACATTTCGGGTTATTTTCCATCGCCTCGAGAACTCTCGCTGCCTTTCGTGACGTCAATACGGAATAGTGCTACGCATAAGAGCGCCAAGAAATTAAGTTTAAGATCATAATGAGTGACTTTAAACACAGGGGAAAGTTTTTAGTTACCGTCTTCAGTACGTGCCCCTTTAAATCGTTTTAGTGCATCTCGTTTCTATAAGAGTCTTACTGGTCTTCGTGAAATTAAAATAATCATTTCCATGTTTTATGTGACTTTATAAATGAGAAAACGTACGTTTTAGTGCATTTTCCTATCTGAGAAATACTCCGTAATTATACACTCAAAACTAAGTAAAAACTAGTCATTTAACATTGTAATACAATGGGACAATTTCTAGTGTGTTCAGAGATGAAATACGATATTCTTGAAGAAAACGAGGGAATTTCAAAGATCTACTCTCAGGTAAGATGTGATTTGTAACTTTGCAGTTTAAGATCATTGTTTTTCACCATGCTGAGTTTGTTTATGTTGTCAAATGGAACTTAGGTTTAGAGTGTATTTGTAAAATTGTTTTTTTTTAACGAAAGACTGCTCGCTGTGACAGTTCAGAGCGCATAAAATGTGCCTGAGAAAATAAGTTCAATCTATCACAGTCTATTATTTGAATACTTTTGGGAATAAATTTAATACAATGGTTCGTGACTATCGATATGAAAAAAATATCACCAATCGACAAGGGAACTGTGTTTATCACATGTTTCAAGCATGTCTAAATATAGTGCAGAAAATAGTTTTCGATTTATTTGATTAATGTCGATCTTCAAACATTTGGTTAACCTAATTATTTTTCTAGCACTTACAAAAGTTTTTCCTTAAAAAAAAATATTTAAATCTTCAGAACAAGTTCCATTTTAAAAACAAACGTTTTTAGCATGTTAAAAAAATATTATTTTGAGCCAGAAGTAATTTCAAAATTTTATTTTGAAATAAGTTGGAGCCCTTCAAAGCACACATTTTGACACTTTTATTGGTTTTCTAGTTTTTCTACTTTTGGCACAATTTTTAAGTAGTTTAACTTTACGATTTTGCTAAAGTGCTAAAAAGGTTTTCAAACTTAAGAAAATATAACATAACGCTTTCTTCTTTGACAAAGAACCGTGATTTAAACCGAGTTTCGACCGAGATCTATTTCAAAGTTCAATATTAATGTGAAGTTTTGATACTAAATGAACAAGAGAATAAGTTTAAGATATAATTTCATTCCATTTCTTTTTACCTCTTCCTATTTGACGGAAGTGTAGACAAAGTTTTCTTTAGTGGCGGCAGCGGTGGGGGGGCAAAGTGATGCTATTCTGAGGCCAGCAGATGGGAGGGGCTAATTGTGACGTGTTTTGGAGGGGATGGTATGCAAAGGAACACACCCCATGGCTCGTGAACCCTGTGCGGATAGCTAGACAGCTTTAAATCAATATGAAATGACCCAAACATGATCTTTCTTTCAGAGAGGTATCTGTAATGAAAGCGTGTAGTAAGCGAGCAATGTGTTCCTTACTCAATATTACTGAGGCGTTTCTATAAGGTTCAGGAGATTGAGGCGCGCCTGGGATAAGAACTCCCGGGGTCGGCATTAGGCATCTCGAAGATGTTCTTGCAAGAAAGGTCACTTAGCAATTCGTAGTACGAATCATAGTGGGATCATAAAGCTGACAGTTATGATTTGCTTACAACGTGACAAGTGGCTAGGCGGTATATGGGTCAACACCATTCAAAGTAGGCGGCTCTGCTGTGTCGTATCGGCTAGCGGTACGGTGCGAGGGACGACTCGTTCCCCTCAATATTTACGAAGAGAGGGATATTTCTAAAATCTCAAAGTGATACGAGAGTGTTTCGTAAATTAGAATAATCCATTTTATGTGTAAATGTTTGCCAATTTATTGAGTAAAACAGAAGGATAGCAAATCATGACAACTGAAAGAAGTGCAAGTATAACGACTTTTTAGAATTGTTAGAAAATAAGCATATTTTGTAAAGTATTATCCCATTTGGAAATTAATCTAAATATTATAACGTAATAAATGTAATAGTCGCCTCCGTAGCGTAGCGGTCAGCATGGTAGCTGCCGCCCCGGAGGTCCTGGTTTCGATTCCCGGCTCTGCCACGATTTTTGAAAAGTGGTATGAGAACTGAAACAGGGTCTACTCAGTCTCGGGTGGTCCAAATGAGTAGAGAGGGTTCGATTCCTACCTCAGCCATCCTCGAAGTGGTTTTCCGTGGATTCCCACTTCGTCATCTGGCAAAATGCCGGGATGGTACCTACTGTAAGGCCATGGCAGCCTCCTTCCCCCTTCCTTGCCTATCCATACCAATCTTCCCTTCCCATCCCTCATGAGGCCCCTGTTCGCTTTGCAGGTGAGGCCGCCTGGGCGAAGTGCTGATCACACCTCCCCAGTTGTATCCACACCAAGTGTTCCCAGCTCTAGGACACTACCTGGAAAGGCGGTAGTGGTGAGTTCCCTCGCTGAGTCCGTGGGAAACACCAACCTGGAGGGTAAAATATACTATAAATGAAATTTTAAAAATAAAAATAAATATAATATCAACTTACTAAGCCGAGTTGTAATATAAGACTTGACTAGCGGCTAGCATTTTTGGACGTCGTCCCGGAGATCCGGGTACGTTTCCCGGCTCTGCCAATAAATTTAATTCTGGTCTGAGGACTGGAACGGGGTACAGCAATCAAATCTGAGGAGAGGCGGGTTCAATTCCCATCACAACCATCCCAGGTGAATGTCGGGATGGTTCCTTACTTAAAGCCACGGCCAAATCCATCCAAATCCTAGCCTCAATTACAAATAAACACACTAACAGACATCACAATAACACCGGTTATCAGATAAATTCGGCCGGGGTGGCCGAGAGCGCTAAGCGCTACCTCGTGCCTCGCTGGCATCGGGAAGCGTGGGTTCGAATCCCACCTCGGCCGTCCTGGAAATGATTTTCGTGGTTTCCCATTTTCACCACCAGGCAAATGCCGGGACGGTTCCTTTCAATAGGTCCACGGCCGATTTCCTTCCACTTCACTTCCCTGACCCGTCCTGAAAAGAAAAGTACATGGCCATTGGCTGCATTAATAAAATTATTAGATAAATTCTACACACACACACACACACACACACACAAATATACGGGGCTAAATTACCACAATGTCCAATGCCCCTAAAATAAAACACCATCAATATAGAACTCGTCATATATAGTAGACACAAAACAGAGACAATTTTGTCAATTTTTTAAAATTTCCTAAATTTCCAATAATGGTTGTTGTTAATTCATTTGAGGGGTTTGGGACATGTTGGTCAAAAGCTCCGTGTAGTTTGGTGTGTGTTGAACTTTTATGATGACTGTAGTATGTGTGACAGTATTAGGGCCAGCGATGAGATAGATGCCTCAGGAGGTGAAGGAATGTACTATCCCGGCATTTGCTTGGAGGCAGTGTGGATAAACTCAGGGAAAAACTACACTCAGGATAGCCACTGCCAGCGTCGGAATTCGAACCTGCGATCTCTGGACTTGCTGCAGCTGCCCTTGCGGCCATCGCGCACGATTTATCGAGCACGGCTACGCCGCCATGACCCAAAATTATCATAACTAATTGTACCCCTGTCCACAGATGTGTGAGTCCTCTTAAAATATAGAGATCCTCTTATTATGCAGATAACTTAAAAAGCGTTCCGTTGTGTTCCTAGGGTCGTAAATCGATCACTTTAGAATGTTCATATACGTATTAAGAACACTTTAAAAATGTTAAAACAAACTTTTTGATTAATTCTGAATGATCACACTTTTTTTTCCCCTTTCATTTCGATAATATACTCGATGATTTTCATACCTTATTAGTGTACTTTCATTTTTTTTTCAATTTTTAAGGAAAGTGTACTTATGAGATCTATACGGGCCAAAAGTTGTCTGTTTGTGTGTGTGCTTGTGTCTCCCCCATATCAATTCGAACACGACGAAACCGAATTTAACGAAATTTGGAACAGCAAATGGCACCTCAGTGTCATGTATTATATTGCCGCCATATTTACCAAAACTGAATGGCGGCCTTCCAAATGTTCAAAACTTAAAATTAAATTACCACTAAACTAATCATTGGATCTCTACCATATTTGCTAAAAACATACCTTCACAAGGGACACGTCCTGCGCCTAAACTGCAAGGTCATCATCTGTACCATTGAAGATGGCGGCCGTGTGAATCATGCAAACATTATGATCCATAAATTAGGACCCACCAATTCAGATTATCCTGAGCCTCCGTGGCTTAGGCGGCAGCACGCCGGCCTCTCACTGCTGGGTCCGTGGTTCAAATCCCGGTCACTCCATGTGAGATATGTGCTGGACAAAACGGAGGCAGACAGGTTTTTCTCCGGGTACTCCGGTTTTCCCTGTCAATATTTCATTCCAGCAACACTCTCCACTATCATTTCATTTCATCTGTCATTCATTTAGTCATTGCCCCAGAGGAGTGCGTCAGGCCTCGGCAGCCGGCACAGTTCATATCCTCGCCGCTAGATGGGGGCTTCATTCATTCCATTCCAGACCCGGTCGGAGACTGGAAGCAGGCTGTGGATTTTCATTCATTTTCAATTCAGATTATCGAACCAAGGGTGGTTTGAGTTATCCTAAAGGACGCGACCTGTTTGATATTACAATTATAGACTATATTATACTGTATCGAAGCCTCCGTGGCTCAGGCGGCAGCACGCCGGCCTCTCACCGCTGGGTCCGTGGTTCAAATCCCGGTCACTCCATGTGAGATCTGTGCTGGACAAAACGGAGGCAGACAGGTTTTTCTCCGGGTACTCCGGTTTTCCCTGTCAAAATTTCATTCCAGCAACACTCTCCACTATCATTTCATTTCATCTGTCATTCGTTTAATCATTGCCCCAGAGGAGTGCGTCAGGCCTCGGCAGCCGGCACAGTTGTTCATCTCCTCGCCGCTAGATGGGGGCTTCATTCATTCCATTCCTGACCCGGTTGGAGACTGGAAGCAGGCTGTGGATTTTCATTCATTTTCAATTCAGATTATCGAACCAAGGGTGGTTTGAGTTATCCTAAAGGACGCGACCTGCTTGATATTACAATTATAGACTATATTATACTGTATCAGTGACTTAAAAGAGCTGAGCTATCTCGGCCACATGACAATATGGCAGCTGACCTCTCGTCCCTGACTTATATTTCAGTAGTTAGAGTATGTTGCATGCTATATATGCAATATATGAAACTTTGTATGAAATAGTTTATAATGAAGGTATAGACTACTGCACTGATGAAATCGTTTATTCCAGGTCATTATTTGCTAACACGTTGTAGTCTAAGTCGGTTGATAACTCCAAACTGCTATGGACATATTTGGCTCTCTGGTAGAGCGTTTGTCTTTCACCCGGTCGGCCGGGGTTCAAAACCTATTCTAGTTGGATTCTTTTACTTGTATATTTTTGATGTGTAACATCTTTCCACTCGATTGCTGGATATTTTTCGTGGGACTGATTTTGGAAAAGGGACGGAAATGGGATGGAAATGTGAAAGAGGAAACATCTCATACGGTTTTCTTCAAGGTTTGGAGGCCCCATTAAAGATATTCCTACAATAAATCATCTTCAAGTTGTCGTTCTTTGGTGTGAAAATATTCATTATATCATATTTGCTGAAAACAATTATGATTCATTAAATCTTCATTCTTTTGCTGTGGAATGTATATCGCATACGGTTTACTTAAAGGTTTGAAGACCCCATTAAAGTTATTCAAGATTTGGCACTGGAGTTTTACAAGTAGATATTTCAATGACCAACAGAGTTCACTGTTAACCAGGGATTTGCGCTCCCGGCATACCTAATAGGTCATCGGCTCTTTAATATTTCGCGAACAAATAGTGCTGCATGAGGTGTTGTAGGACTCGGGTGGACGCCCCTTTTTTCATGATTTTGTGATTGGTAAATCCAGAGCAGAATATATGTGAAATTATCGACAAAAGAAACGCGAGAAAAAATTAAAAACTGGAGGAGTACAGCCGAAAAAAATTGACTTCACATATATTTCATCTCAATTTCATAGTAGGATCATATGCGACTACTGTTAGGCTCGTAATTTTTTTTATATTTATTGTTTACTAACTACGCAGATGTTATAAATTTAACTTATTTAGTGCATTTTACAATGGAATATGTATATTTTCCGACTGTTGAAACTGAATTTTGATGGCGGCTGACGCCGTATTCCCTCTTGTATATTCCGCTCATGAAATATAAATATCTCAGCTCTCCACAAGGCGGAAGGATAATAGGGCTATCTTATGCGAAACTTTCCCGCTAGATGTCATGACTGTTCTATGTAGGACTAAATTGAATTGCCTTCCTTTGACAAGTTAATTTTACGATAAATCTTCATTCTAAAATAGCTATATACGATGAGTGTAAGTATTGTTCTGCATGAAAAGTTCTACAAAAAAGTCCGTGACAGCATATCTCTATCTATAATACATCGCCCATTATAAGTGTTTTTAAGTTTTTATTTCTTCCAACAATCTTCATTCAGTAGAAATTAAAAATACTAGCTTCAGAGCAAGTTTAGGAGCTTGCGAGCGAGCCTATCACTGTCGAGTCGTGTCTAGTTAAGACTTCAGAAATAAGTATATGTGTTTGGAGTTTCTCTGTTCACTTCGGCTTTTCTGAATTGTGTCTGGGACCTGCCGTCAGTGCGTCTTTTAAGCTTACGCTGCGTAAACCATTAAACGTACCGGGCGAAGCTGGGGTGGGTTGCTAGTTTGTGTATCAATTTAAACCTCAACCCCAGTGATTAGAATCTAATGATGATCACTGGACGGTCGAAACGCATAATCCTAAATTTCCCCATTATTAATAGTGATTATAATTCCTGTCATTTTTTTTCAGGCCTAGTAGTCGTTGACGGTGGCGTTTGGCGTCAAAAGTAGGGACTATTTGAAAAATTCAAAGTTGCAGTCCTTACTTGAATTTTAAAAAAACAGATACACACACTAATACAGCCATCACAATTAACACCGGTTATCAGACAGATTCTACACACACCCAAAGTAGACGGGGCTACATGACCGCGTTGTCGCAGCCCCTTAACTGAGGAACCAACCAAGTGTTCATTTCCTTATTATTTTACGTTATATACTTTGTACCCCGCCCAGCCATTGGACAAATTATGTTGACCGACTGAAGAGTTATATTTGTGACAGCCAACGCGTTTATAGTCGGCGTTCTTTCATCCCCATAAGTCGACCGTTCAGTTCCACCCAACTAGTAATGATGGTTCGGGATCAAGTTCATTTCTCTCGACTACATGCCCCTTGTGATTTTAAAGTACGGTGGCTGTATAACTATTATTTACTTGGAGAGAGAAACTTAAGAGACCAATTCCGTTCAAAGCCCGTAATCCACATGAAATCGCCCCTCTGTTGGACGAGAAACACTTGTTTAAGGCTTAAGATCAATCGCATGCCAATTCCTTTGAAACCGCCTAGGACTACGTTGGCCGTATCGGCCTTACACGTCAGCGTCCTTAAAACTTTTTAATCGCAACAGCCTTTTGTTGGTAGATTTACTGATATGTTAAAGAATACAGTCAGGGATAAATTCTGTCACCCCACGTCTCTAAAGCCATAAGTTATATCGATTTTAAACATTACTTCAGTGTTTTATTAATGTTCTTCTTCTTATTATTATTATTATCAACCGATCAGCTAGTTCAGTGTGCTTTCATGGGGTCAGACTATTTCATGACTTTGTAGACGAGTGGGTTCGAATCCCACCTTCGGCAGTCCTTGCAGTAGTTTTCTGTGGTTTTCAACGCAAATGCTTGGATGGTACTTTGCAGTAGATCATGGCCATTTTCTTCAAATTTCTTGTTGAGTTTCATTGATGTCAGGAATGTCTTCCAGCCGTAATAGACCATTGCGACAAAATAAAAATTCAAGATCCCGTAGAGACGGGGATACTAAGAGGTAGAAAGAGTTCTTTTTGACTGTCTACAGACCACGTTTACTCGATATATCTGCTCGTCTGTTCCTCTTTCCTTTACACTCCTCGACAAGTCTGCAAGTCTTTGACTCGCTGCTCCGCCGAGATGTTGCGTGCAAATTATTTCTCTCTTCCATCACTCACTCACGCAATTTTCTTCCTGAAGATTTCACTTTACTGTATTTCTCTCTTTTATGCACTTTTAACTTCTCAATATTTCTATATTTCCACACAGTCCACAGAGGTAGGGTCTTCTATTTTCTCTGCAGAATGGATATTTTGTATGGAAGTCCCTCCATACCCATAAATGGTGAGTCTTCTTTTCATAATGCTCCTCATTCGGACTTAAACGACAAATGGGTTGCTAATCTCGAAACTATTTTGGACCCAAAGGAATTCCCTCATAGGAGGCAGATAACCTCACTGTTTCGTCCCTTAAAAGTACAATAGTTAACTAACTAATCCCCTCATAGATTCCAAGAATGGTATTTTCATGACCGCTGTGATATAAATTAAACCTTTCAGATATTAGGTCGTGTAATGTACAAATAGTGCAAACCTCCGACGTACAAATCTGAAAGTCACAGGTTCGAGTTAGACATTTTAATTATTTGATTTCCATCTATATGACTTGTGCTAATTGCATTTTTTCATCTTATGAAAAACTATCGCAAGATATTTTTAAAAGAAACTAAATCTATTTATAAAATAATTTTTTACCATCACCAAATATTTTAGATTTACGAATTTTTCAGTTTTTTTATAGTACTGTATCATATATTTAAAGTTAGGTCTACACATAGTTAGAGGTATGTTTTTTGAATACTTTCTTATGAAAAATTATTATCAAGGAAAGGAAAACCCCTGGGTAAATATTGGTCCAACTTTGCTCATAATTCAATTAGTTTTAATTCATTTTATAAGACAGTTACTGAAGATGGCCACAATGTGGTATAATATTTGAGTATTGCATGCAATACAGCGTACTGATACAAAATAAACTTTGTATGAAATGCTTTATAAATAAATAAGATACTCCACTGATGAAATCGTTTAGTCTAAATAATTATTTGCTAACAAGTTATATGTAAGTCATTTTATATAGAATGATGTTCGTTGGCACAAATGGCTCCGTGGTAAAGCGTTGGCCTATCACTCATATGCCTATGGTTCAAACCCCATCAGAGTTATTATTTTTTGCTTGAAATTTTATATATTTATTGTCTTGTAATGATTCAGACGTTTTAAAATTAAGCGTTATATTGTGCATATTACGGGGGAAAATATATATTTAATTAAAACATAATTCACCAGCAGATTTGCTCGAGATATCTAGCGGCCAAAAAGGTAACTGCACGCCGGTATACTTATTAATTTCAAGATTTTATTGAAAAGTTTCTTCTTATGGCCACTAGAATGAACTCGCCCTGTTAGGGTTATATTGTTCGATACTTCTCCACTAGATGTCACGACTGGTCTACGTGGGACTCCATTGGTTAGTACCGTATACCATTGGCATTCTATGCGCATCGAACTTGAATGGCAAGATGATACTACGATAAATTTTTACTTTTTATTTTAAAGGGTTTGTAACAGCCTATTGTGCGTTATTTGAAAATGTTATTTGAAGTAAAGAAAATAACGATTTCACATAGTAACTGAATTCTAGCCGTTGGTGCTAGTTCAGGTTATTAATTAATACTTTTATTTCAGACAAATAGCAATCGAAAATATCCACATAGTTTGTATACACACGTCTCTGTAGGGTCATGGAAAGATTTGTTAATTCAATTAGGGTTGTGAAAGCCATGCACAACCAGACGTGTAAAGACATGCCTCAACTCAAAGTTGGATGTTGCCCACGGCAGGTCGATTATGTAATAATAACAATAATAATAATGTTATTTGTTTTACGTCCCTTTTAACTACTGCTGCTTTTAGATACGCCAGGGTACCGGAATTTTGGCCCGAAGGGGACCTTTAACGTGCCAGTAAATCTACTGACACGGCTCCCTTGCATTTGTGCACCCTCAAATGCCAGCTGACTGCGCCAGGATACGAACCTGCATCCTAGGGCCCAGCAAGCGAGAACGTTACCGCTGAGCCACGCAGCCAGTCCGGTCGATTATGTCTCCAGATCCATAACATTCTTGAGATACTTCTTATCTATCTTTCTTCAATGATGGTAGTAGTTTTTTTCTAGGTTGTGGCGTTTGGTAGAGGTAAATAGTTTGTAAGGTCTTCAACCAAGAAATGATTCTATTATACTCTTTGATAATAACAACGAGTTATAACTATACTCATACATTTAGGAGAAAGTAGGCTATATGTTCTTTACTGAACATCTTGTTTTTGTATTGCGCGGACTATTAGCTGAAAACCTTAAATTGAATTTCATTGTCATAATGTTATTAATTTATCGTACTGGTAGCTTTTAAATACTGTGGCTATGGAGACACCCAAGTGTAAAGATTTTGGTCTGGAGGTTCCTTAACGTGCCATGAAATGTCAACGGACTGAGCAGAGATCGAAAGATACCAAATGCAATGGGGACCATGTTTCGACTTCCAGATAATTTCTACATATCTTCGCGTTCCACACAAGTTACCTCAGACCCCAAAATCACAGTTCAAAAGTTTATATATAATTTATATATCACTTTCTTATGGACACGATAACTACCGCCATTTTGCCCCAATCACTTTCACATTTGTATACAACATTTAACCATTCAACATACCAGTCTTGTTCGGCAATGGCCAAGTGTGACCAAGGGGGTGGAAATGGAGAGGCCCTTTTTGGAAAAGGGAAATATCGCTGTAACTTTTAGTATGTGAAATATCGAATTCCTTCAAAGTTCGTACTATTCGTCGAATATGGGCCAAAACATATCTCACTAAATTTTTGAAAGCAGCTACCAGTGACCAAAGGGGTGGGCAAAATAATTTTGAGAGAAAAAACCATACCGCCCTTAATAGCCGTTTAAAATGGTCAATAGCCCTCTACAAAGTATCTAAAATGTTTGATATGACCCACCCTAGAATGAGCAAAATGTTTTCGGAATTCTTGTCTGCTAAACGTGTGGAGTTTTTGTAAGCATACAACTATTGGAAAATTTAGTGAACTCGAAATACACACATCAAAAAAAGTTTTGCATCACCTCGGTTCCAAGAGTTCCGGAACCGTTAAATACAAAGGGAATAGAGATCAACACAAACAACATTTCAGCTCGTTTTATTGCTCATGAGACCCACACATTGCATGTTGTACCATCATACAGCTAGACTTTCAGCATTTGTGGTCCAGATTGCAGTACACACCACTACCTCTAATACCCAGTAGCACGTCCTCTTGCATTGATGCATGCCTGTATTCGCCGTGGCATACTATCCACAAGTTCATCAAGACACTGTTGGTCCAAATTGTCCCACTCCTCAACGACAATTCGGCGTAAATCTCTCAGAGTGGTTGGTGGGTCAAGACGTCCATAAACAGCCCTTTTCAACATATCCCAGGCATGTTCGATAGGGTTCATGTCTGGCGAACATGCTGGCCACTGTAGTCGAGCGATGTCATTATCTTGAAGGAACGCATTCACAAGATGTGCACGATGAGGTCGAGAATTGTCGTCCATGAAGACAAATGCCTCTCCAATATTCTGCCGATATGGTTGCACTATGGGTCGGAGGATGTCATTCAGGTATCGTAAAGCCGTTTCGGAGCCTTCCATGACCACCAGTGGCGTACGTCGGCCCCACATAATGCCACCCCAAAACATCAGGGAACCACCACCTTGCTGCACTCGCTGGACAGTGTGTCTAAGACGTTCAGCCTGACCAGGGTGCCTCCAAACACGTCTCCGACGATTGTCTGGTTGAAGGCATATGCGACACTCATCGGTGAAGAGAACGTGATGCCAATTCCGTGGGGTCCATTCAGCATGTTGTTGGGCCCATCTGTACCGCGCTGCATGGTGTCGGGGTTGCAAAGCTGGACCTCGCCATGGACGTCGGGAGTGAAGTTGCGCATCATGCAGCCTATTGCGCACAGTTTGAGTTGAAACACGACGTCCTGTGGCTGAACGAAACGCATTATTCAACATGGTGGCATTGCTGTCAGGGTTCCTCCGAGCGGCAATCCGTAAGTAGCGGTCATCCACTACAGTAGTAGCCCTTGGGCGGCCTGAGCGAGGCCTGTCATCGACAGTTCCTGTATCTCTGTACCTCCTCCATGTCCGAACAACATCGCTTTGGTTCACTCTGAGACGCCTGGAAACTTCCCTTGTTGAGAGCCCTTCTTGACACAAAGTAACAATGCGGACGCGATCGAACTGCGGTATTGACCTTCTAGGCATGGTAGAACTACAGACAACATGAGCAGCGTACCTTCGTCCTGGTGGAATGACTGGAACTGATCGGCTGTCGTACCCCCTCCGTCTAATAGGCCCTGCTCATGCATGGTTGTTTACATCTTTGAGCAGTTTTAGTGACATCTATGAACAGTCAAAGGGACTGTATCTTGGATACAATATACACAGTCAACGTCTATATGCCGGAGATCTGGGAACCGAGGTGATGCAAAACTTTTTTTGATGTGTGTATATTTCTTTCCCAAGTGAAATCTACCTCCACCTTCCGGCGTGCCGAGAGGGATTTTTCGGGGTTTGAAAAACGTTGCTTCGGAAAGTCCTATCAAACAATTTCGCTTCAACTGTATTTCTGTCTGCATTAGAAGAATTCTCAAGACAATTAAGTGTTCCATCTTAAAAGAACGTTTCCGGCATGCGATTGATCTTGAGCCTTATACAAGAAGTTCTCGCCCAACAAAAGGGTGGTTTCATGAGGGGTATGGGCTTTAAACGCAAGTATGTTCTTAAACCGATAGTTTGTGATTACATAAACGCCACAATTTCCTAGCCCTGAACGGTTTGATATAGGATAGACATAGCATCAGACCCAAATTTGTGTTCCAGATAGTACATATTGAGACTCCTGACTCAAGAACCCTCAAGCGTAACATCCGTGATTACCCTCACCACACAACTGCAATGGAGAATCGAAAGTTTAGAGTTCCGAGGTTCGAAACTTGACACCTACCAAGCGTTTTGGCTCTGCGTGTCAACGAGCAAGTTCATGGGGCCAAGCGATCTCCGTATTCATGAGACTAGTGGGTTCAAACCTCATCGTCCGCCATCCTTGAAATTAAATGGTTCCGTGCTTTCTCAGTTTCAGCTCCAGATAAATTCCATGACGGTTCCTCCTAATGGGCCATGGTAACTTTATTTCAATTTCTGGATTCATTCATTCATTCATTCATGACTGGCTGCGTGGCGCAGCGGTAACGCCTGCTGTTCCCGAGGTTGCAGAATCGAATCCTGGCGTGGTCAGTTGGCATTTGAGGGTGAGCAAATGTGAGGGAGCCGTTGGCACGTTGAAGACTCCTTTCGTGGCAAAATTCAGGCACTCTGGCGTTCCTAAAAATCACAGTAGTTAAGAGGCACGTAACACGAATAACTTTATCGTTCATTCATCTTTATCCAAGCCAGGACCTTTTGGGACAGGAATCTAAAAAGAGATATTTTCTACCCCACGGCGTAGCTGTTGAAATAAGGCACCATCTAGATATTTTCTTCTGGAGCGAGTATGAAATACGACCGGGGGAAGGTACTCTCAAGATGGATACAATCAGCGTCTAGAATGGTGGTGACTTATTTTAAGGGGCGGAATATCGAGGTAATCTTCCGTCGGTCTTTTCTATACTCTCTACAGAAAATATAAAGAAATGGTACCTTATTTCAACAGCTACGCCGTGGGGTAGAGAAAATATATTTTTAGATGCCTGTCCCAAAAGGTCCCGGCTTGGATTCACGGCTCACTAAGAAATTTACTATTGGTTTGAGAGCTGGATCGGGGTACATACAGTTACTGTTCGTTGTTTTTTTTATTATTATTATTATTTTTTAGTTTGAGGCTTGAGCATCGAAATCATTTCAGCCCCGTGTACTTTGGGTGTATATAGATTTTGTCTGATAACCTGTATTTCTGTCGTGACTGTTGTACACTGTGTGTAGCTGTAATTGTTTAGGATTGGGTATGGTTTAGGAGCTCCAGAACTTGAATTAAGGTAATATTGGAGGAAGTGTGGAAAACCCCGGGGGAAAACGTTACAGTTCCTCCGGTTCACTGATAAACATTGAATTATGAATATGCTGTTCACAACAATGAGATGCGGGTAGTATCTGCGTGGGGCCGCTTAGGGGCAAGGGGCGCGGTAGGTCGTCACACTTCTGTATCACGCTATTTCTGGCGGGAGTCCCAGCCCAAAAACATATCAATGTCAACAACACGCAGGAAAGTCTCTTTGAGCGCCGGGATATGAACCTCCGATCCCCGGACGTGCTGCAGCTCCCCCACCCCATCATGGTCGTGGCGCAAGATGTAACATGCACAGATACGCCGTGGATGGAGAAAATATCGTGTGGGGTAACTTTACTAGTGTCCTCTTTGATACAGGGGTACGTATTTAGACTCCTGTCTCTAAAGGTTCCAGCTTCGAATCATGGCGAAGAAACTTACTTCAGATTTGAGAGCTGGAATGGGGTAGACTCAGTCGCATGAGGATAACTCATAAGAGGTGAGATCGAAAACCACCTGAGTCATCCTACAAATGGTATTCTATGGTCCCTCTCTCCTTCTCCACTCCTCCCAGGGGCTCACACCTAGTGGGACGTCGGTTGGTGACCACAGGACCCCAGCTGAGTCCGACATTGCTTCCACTTACTTGTGCCGGGCTTCTTTCTGTTATCTTCCCTGTCGACCTCCCTCGGTCTACTCTTGTTCTCTTCCGACCCGGACTTTAATAGGGTATCAGAGTCCTAGCGAGTCATTCACTTTTCCGCCTTTTCGCCCTGTCTCGTCTTTCCTGAGCCCTCATTCTTCGAGGAGTCAGACCTCTAGATTTGTTTAGCCTATTTTCAATTTTGAAAAAAAAAATAGGCTTATGAGATCACCTTTTGTACGTGTGTGAGTGAGGTGCGTGTGTCCCCCTAATACAATCTAAACGGCTGGAGCGATTTCAATGAAACTCGGTAAGTTCATAGCACTATTCCGGACGACCCCGACCGTGCCCTTCAAATTTTGTTACGTCACACCAATCCAACATGGCGGCTGTGCGAAATATTTCACCAGAATTCAATGTCTCCGAAACTATTACCGGTATCCCCCTGGAATTTTTACGATGATAAAGGGAACTACTGGAAGTTCACCTATGTGACATTTGTAAAACTGGTACTTACAAAACCAACATGGCGGTCACGCGAATTTGCGACATTTAAATAGACGTTTTTCACGATTTAACCAACCAAACGCAATAAAACTTGGCACAGTATATGTTTATACACATTGTAATGCACCGACATCTAACTTCGTTCAATTGTTTACATAACCACAAGATGGCGGATGTGCGAAATATTTCACCGGCATTCTCTATCTCTGAAACTATTAGTGTTATCACCCTGAAATTTTGTACGGATATAAAGGGCACTACTGGAATTTCATCGATAAGACTTTCAAAAACCGGTTAACTACAAAACTAACATGGCGGCCAAGCGAATTTGAAAATTTTAAATAGACCTTTCTCGCGATTTAATGTTCCAAACGCAATGAAATCTGGTACAGGAAATGTTTATACACATTGTAATGCACTGGTATCTAATTTAGTTCAATTGTTTACATAACCTCAAGATGGCGGCTGTGCAAATTTTAAAATGAAGTTTGTATTTCTTGTGTCGTAATCATGCGATCGAAGTGAAAGTTTGAATAATGAACCTACGCAATAATTTTCCTTTAATGGTACATGACTCTATGGCCTATACATTTAACAATCCAGCATGGCAACCATCCGAAATATTTAGATGGCTTTGAATATCTACGAATCTATTATAGCAATCAAACTGCTTTTTTTTATGTTCATAGGGGCTATGTTCACCTATAGGACTTTAAATAACCTGGTGATCACAAATTCAACATGGCGGCGACGCGAAGTATAAATATTCACATGGACTTTTCTCGCAATTTAACCATCTGAGTGCAGTGAAACTTGGTACAGTAAATCCTGATACGAATGTTAATGCACTGGCATCGAATTTCAATTGTTTCCATAACCACAAGATGGCAGCTGTGTGAAATTTTAAAATCTCCTTGTTACTTCTTGTGTCCTATGCATGCGATTGAATTTTTAATGCTACACGTACACAATAATCTTCATGTAGCAGTACCTAACTCTAGGACCTAAATATATAAAATCCAACATGGCGACCATCCGAAATATTTAGTCGGTTCTCAATATCTACGAATCTATTACAGCAATCAAACTGATATTTTGTATGTTGATAGTGGCAGTTAACATGAGTAGGATATATGAAAATAGGCTGTATAGTTTTTCACGGAACTACTTGTTTCATGATATGTTCTGCCTTCTGCTCAAGGCCCTAAAGGAGGCAGGGTGTATGTAGCCCCACCTCTTATAGTGCACCCTGGATAGTGCTGTACTCTCAAGGGCCCACGACTAGCGAGTTTGGGAGTTAGCGACCCCAAGGGATTCCTGAGCTGGGTACGTTTTCCCATTTTTCCATTGCCTTTGGGGCAGACCCTCTTCTCTTTCCCCTTTCCTATCCACCTTTCATGTCTGGCTCGCCCTCCTTCCAAGTCTCTTTCTTCGGGGGTTGAGGACATTTCCTTCCTTCCTGTCTTTTATTTACCTTATTCTTCCTTTTGTTTTCAATATCCTCTTCTAGTTGGAAGTCAGTTGTTAGTTGTTTCATTTTCCCTTCCCTCAGGGGCTCACATCTTGTGGGACGTGGGTTGGCGACCATGGGACCCCAGCTGAGTCCGGCATTGCTTCCACTTACTTGTGCCGGGCTCCTCTCTGTCTTCTTTCCTGTCAACCTCCCTTGGTCAACTATTGTTCTTTTCTGACCCCGACGGTATTAGGGTATCCGAGACCTAGGGAGTCTCTTCCTTTGCCGCCTTAATTGGCCCTTGTCACATCTTTTCTGATTCCCTCCTTCTGCGAGGGGCCAGCCTTATATTTCTCTTCCTGTTATCTCCTGCCTTCTGCTTAAGGCCCTCAAGGAGGCCAGGTGTATGTAGCCCCACCACTTTTGTGCACCCTAGATAATGCTACACCCTCAGGGGCTCACGGCTGGTGAGTTCGGGAGTTGGCGACCCCGAGGGATTCCTGAACTGGGTCCGGTTTCCCCCTTTTGTCTCTTACCTGTGGGACGGACCCTCTCCTCTTTCCATTTCCTACCTGCATTTCATGGCTATCCTTCCTTCTTCCTGCTCCCTCCTTCTTCGAGGGGTCCGACCTCTTGTTTTCTTTTCATTCTATTTCCTTTCGCCTTTAAGATTCCCTTTAAGATTTCGTGGTTGTTGTCCATCTCCGTTGCATTTTGTAAGTCTTTTCGATCTAAATTGCATTTTGTGAGTGTTTTTCAATCTCAACTGCATTTTGTAAAGATTGACAATCTAAATTGCTTCGTAGTAATTCTTTCAATATCCGGGCCAGGGCCTTTGTGAGTTTTTTGAATTTCAATTGCATTTTGTATTTTCAACCTAAACCGCTTTTTGCAAGTAGTTAATTCTCAATTGCATTTTGTGGGTATTTTGAATCTAAATTACATTTTGTGCGTATTTTCAATCTCATTTGCATCTTGTAAGTATTTTGATTTCAATTGCATTTTGTAAGTATTGTGCCCGTTTGGACCAAGATCCAACGACCACATTTTGTAAAATACCGAAATCAGATCAGCACGAGAAAATATATCTCAGGGTCTATCTAGGTGAATACTTGGGCCTAATCTGGCATCCCTGATCTCGGTAATTCACAAGTAAGGTTAGAAGAGAAATTATTTTTGAACTAGCACATTCCTTAAAATTCTCAATTTATTTATAAATAAAAAATATGATTCAACTGGTAAAAACACTGAACAAAGATAAAAACACATCACACATAAGAAATCAACGGTCCCTATAATATAATTAGAATTGTCGTAGATGTGATAATCAGAAAAAAATAATTAGTCCATTCTGATATCCATAAAAAAATTCAAAAAGAATATTTACACTCGGTAATCACTGTTCAGTAAAGAGTTCTGAGTGATCCCTACTATTTACACGTTCGTAGTTCACTTTACAAAGATTGCAATTTGATTTTATCAAATATTCGTAGCAAAAATTTCTCAAAATCAATAGTCACTTGATTCATTATTATTATTATTATTATTGTTATTCAAAAATAAAAATCATTAATTATTTATTTTAATTCATTTGCACTTTTCATCTTATTATTTTTCTTCCTCCTCGGTCAGGTTCAACAAATCTAAATTCAAGTTCTTCAATTATTTATTTAGGCATCATTTGAATTTTGAGTTGATACAGTTAGATTAACAGAATAGTGAAATCTGACAAGAATATGGGGCGGTCCACATCGACTAACCCTTCTTTTACAAATATAGCCCACAGGCTCCTTCAAACATCCGCACATCCTTCTGTGCCCACAACTACGGGAATAAAACCCACTTTTGGATGACCCCCTAGGCCTCCACATCTTTAAGTGTCGCCAAACGGACACCAAAATCATCACCAGAATATTCTGCACACAGCATCATATTATTACTATTATATTTTTTTTTTACATATTATATTTTTTTCTTGTAATATTCTGCCAATTACTAGACTGTGGTTCTTCAGTATTATTTTACCAATTAAATAAATTCTGGTCAATATCTCCTTGCCTCCCATTTACATAAATTCTCCCTATTTGATACATTAAATACCTGCCATTCCCTTCTTTTTTATCTGAATATTTTCTTTTCTTTCTTTTTTTTAAGTGCTTTTGAAAAAAATAATTCTGAGCTCAAAAATCTAATACTTCATTCTCTTCATCCATAAACTCATTTAAATTTATTTAAACTTCCAAACAAAGTTATTTAATTTAATTCCTTCCAACTAATTAAATTCATCCACAAATTATTATTATCACCACAAAAAAATATTTAAGCATCATCAATGTCAAATGATTATTATCGCCCTATTCTTTTAAATAAATAAATATTTAAGTCTCATCTGTGAATTATTATTATCATCAACGTCTCCTATTAATTTTTATTTAATGCATTAATTATTTAATCACAATAAACAATTAACAAAATTTAATTTAATTCCTAATGTTCGGTATTATCACTCCCTAATTATTTATAACTTTAAATAGCGTTGTTATTATTTATAAATATTATTAACTTATTGAAGGCTCCGTGGCTTAGGCGGCAGCACGCCGGCCTCTCACCGCTGGATCCGTGGTTCAAATCCCGGTCACTCCATGTGAGATCTGTGCTGGACAAAACGGAGGCAGACAGGTTTTTCTCCGGGTACTCCGGTTTTCCCTGTCAACATTTCATTCCAGCAACACTCTCCACTATCATTTCATTTCATCTGTCATTCATTTAATCATTGCCCCAGAGGAGTGCGTCAGGCCTCGGCAGCCGGCACAGTTCATATCCTCGCCGCTAGATGGGGGCTTCATTCATTCCATTCCTGACCCGGTCGGTGACTGGAAGCAGGCTGTGGATTTTCATTTCATTAACTTATTCACTTCACACTTGATTATTATTATTATATTATTATTAACTTATTCACTTCACACTCTATTATTATTGTTATTAAATAAATCAAATTATTTAAATAATCCAAGCCTCAATTACTTCTGTTCTCATGAAACATATTTATATCCCTTGGAATAATCTAAATATTTCATGTCGAAACATGAAAAAACAAAAATCGTAGATAGAAAAATAAATTGTCAGACAGCAGTTCCATTTGTCATCCAGACAAATACAATCGAAGATCTAGCTAATATCTAGCTATGGTGAAAAATGTGTGTTGATTTCTGATCGTGACTGTTCAATAATATGGAATTCTCTAATACTACTGGTTAGTGGATAGATAGTACATGAAATGGTTGTCATACTTCATTCTTGATGTAGATGACAGGCGTGTCCTGCGGTGTACACGATTCCCACAGTGTCTTCCCATAGCCATCTGCCGTATCCAAATACCTCGTTCGTCTCCATGTCCTTCCAGACCTACGAGTAGTTTTAGCGGCGCATGATGATGATCGCAGTCATCCTTTCGAAATAACTCCCATTATCACTAGTACCGTGGAACGTGACAAAAAGTTGCTCAGTCATAGACTGGTACTCCTGTAGATTCGAGAATAAATCTCATATTCCAATAATGCGGTTTCGTTTGCACGCTATGATAGGAACACCTATTAGCTGCATGAACGAACAAAGTGAAATAAACTTCTCCTGATGAATTCGAAGTGCCTGATGTATAGTCACCACAAGAAATACATCGTTCTGTAGGCTAACTTCTGTGAATGGTTTCGACACTACCATCACCTGACTATAGAATAAGTGACCTAAAAGTCAGTGAATATTCTAAGTCCATTCGCTGCCAAAAGTTAAGTTCGTTCACTTGAACAAAAACTAAGTCGTGCTGACCACTGGTACGGCGACTAAGTCCTCCGACCGTCAGAATCTCGGCGTGTATACTGTCACTTTCACGTAGCGTAGATCCAAACATGAGCAAATGCTCTGAAGATATGACTCTCTGCTCAGCAACGTGGCCTTTTATAGTTCAGCGAGAAATTGTTCGAGAACATTCCATCTCGTATCTCGGCTTCTACTGGACCGATTTTAATGCTTGATAGCTCAAAATCCTCCTCTTGTTATAGCCAGAAAAGTGTGCTAATTTCCTAGCGTCCATCTCTTCTCCTTAAGGTAATTCTAAAAAATTATTTCTCATGACGTATTCAGGCTCCACGTCATAATCTCGCGTCACTCGCCCCTGCGACGTATGCTTTCCTCAGCACTCTTGAGTCTCCTCCGCGCATTATTCAAATCATCCATTCTTTCAACCTCTTCAACTAACAACTCCTCTTTCCAAAATAAGAATGTCAACAATGTCACGGACGTGTGAACGATCCGGGTATAGTATTTCGACTAGACGTTGCATTTTGTACGTATTTTGAACTTAACCTACATTTTGTGCGTATTTTTCAATCTATTCCTTTTGTGAGTATTTTCGTTGGAAATTCCCTTTTGTAAGTATTACCGTTCTCCGTTTTGTGAGTGGTTTCAATCTGAGTTCCTTTTTGTAAGTATTTTCCTGCTCACTTACTTTTCGTTCTGGTTTCCACTTCATTGACATTTTCGCTATCACACAGACCATTAGGGGCCAATAAACTGGATGTTAGGCCCCTTAAAACAACAATCATCATCATCATCATCAATCATTTTCACGATCATTTAACCCTCAGGGGCCGATAATGCAGATGTTTGCCTCTTAAAACCGCAATTTATTATCATCTCATCTTGATAATTCTTCTGGAGTGATGAACGTTGATGCTATACTTGCACTTTGATGATATACGTCATTTTCATAATTTCCATACCTTATTTGATATTCCGGAGGTCATTACCAATTGAAATTACTGACCATTATCACTACTGCACAGGAAATTTATGCTAACTTATGTAAATATGTGACTAGTCGTTATTTATTGTTCATTCAACAACGGCATTTTCCATTGTTTGTCGTTGCTCAACTGCTTGTTAAAGAGGCTCATTAGGTGCCTTCAACTGTTACTGAGACGCACACTCGCGTATACATTGACGCCATTGCATTGCGTAGCAAGCTAAGCGAGAAACTAATGGCTTACGTAGCGGAGTGAGATACTATTGGCTTCTTACTGGCCGAAAATTACTTCTTGTACTACAAGCACGGGGTCCGGGGTGTTAGCCCCAGGTTAGGTTTGTGTTTGTATGTAAAGCCTTCTTAACATAAAAACACAAGGAAGTGAGGGGAGCGAGCGCAGCATAAAGCAAACAACACACTTACTGTATGCGTAGAATTGGCAATATTTTATTTGTCCCATAAATAACGCCTACAATGGCCGACACAACTGAAATTTCACTATATAAGTCGTGTTATAAAAAAGAGGTTGGCGGGTCGGTTATAGACAGTGGAGGAGAAAACATCTATTACGTTATAATTTCCACAATTATTATTCATCATCGCACAAGGTTTCGGCTAATTTAAATAGGTTTGTACGTTCAACTCCCGAAGCGTTACTCATCTTCTCTACTCAACTGGTGGTATGGTCTCTATGGGGCAAATACGGTTCCTCTCCACTTTGTTCTGTCGTTCCACCATTCCTTTTCCGACACGGTGTTCCAATCCAGGGTCCGTTTCCCATTGCTGTACTTCACCGGGTCCATCCAACGCATTCTTGGTCTCCCCCCAGGGGCTCACATCTAGTGGGTTGTGGGTTGGCGACCACGGGGCCCCAGCTGAGTCCGGCATTGCTTCCACTTACTTGTGCCGGGCTCCTCTCTTTCTTCTTTCCTGTCGACCTTCCTTGGTCAACTCTTGTTCTCTTCCGACCCCGACGGTATTAGGGTATCCGAGGCCTAGGGAGTCTCTTCCTTTCCCACCTTAATTGGCCCTTGTCTCATCATTCCTGATACCCTCCTTCTGTGAGGGGTCAGCCTTCTTGTTCTTTTCCTTTTACCTCCTGCCTTGTGCACAAGGCCCTTAAGGAGGCAGGGTGTATGTAGCCCCACCACTTCTGGTGCACCGTCGATAATGCTACACCCTCAGGGGCTCACGGCTGGTGAGTTCGGGCGTTGGCGACCCCGAGGGATTCCTGAGCTGGGTCCGTTTTCCCCTTTTGTCCCTTCCCTTTGGGGCGGACCTTCTCCTCTCTCCCCTCTCCTCTTTTCCTTCTATTTCCTTTTCTCTTTAAGATTCCCGCACTGTTTTTGTTACTCGAATCACCGTGTATCTAAATTCCCTTTTAGCGATTTTTAAGGCATTTTTGATCTATGTTGCATTTTGTAAGTTTTTTCGATCTAAATTACATCTCGCGATTGTTTTCAACCTCAATTGCATTTTGTAAAGATTGACAATCTAAATTGCTTTTTAGTAAGTCTTTCAATGCAGGTTGCGGGGCCTTTTAGTGAGTATTTTGAATTTCAATTGCATTTTGTAAGTATTTTCAACCAAAACCGCATTCCGCACGAATTTTGAATCTAAATTGCATTTTGTTTGGTGGGCATTTTGCACATATTTTGATTCTCAATTGCATTTTGTGGGTATTTTGAATCTAAATTACATTTTGTCAAGTATTTTCAATCTAAATTGCTTTTTGTAAGTATTGTCAATCCACATGAGTCGTTAGAATCACCGTACATTTTGTAAGCATTTTCAATTTCAATTGCATTTTGTAAGTATTTTGAATTTCGATTGCACTTTGTAAATAATTTGGATTGGAACTGGGATAAGGCCTATTTCAATCTGAATTGCATTGTGTATTTTCAATTTCAATTGCATTTTGTAAGTATTTTGAACCTCAATTGCATTTTGTACGTGTTTTCGATCTCATTTGCATTTTGTAAGTATTTTGAATTTCAGTTGCATTTTGTAAGTATTTCGACGCTACATTGCATTTTGTACGTATTTTGAACCTAGCCTTCATTTTGTGGGTATTTTTCAATCTATTCCTTTTGTGAATCTTTTCGTTCTAAATTCCCTTTTGTAAGAACATTTTGTGAGTCGTTTCAATCCGAGTTCCTTTTTGTAAGTATTTTCCGTCTCACTTAATTTTCGTTCTGGTTTCCGTTTCATTATCATTTTCGCTATCACCCAGATCATTAGGGGCCGATAACCTAGATGTTAGGCCCCTTAAAACAACAATTATCATCATCATCATCATCATTCTTGGTCTTCCTCGTCCTCTCTTCTCTGTCATCCATTGTTCCAGTGCTCGTCTTGGTAGCCTTACTGCATTCATCCGTTTGACATGTCCAAACCATCTCAATCTGTTTTGTTCCAGTTTGTCATTTAGTTTCTGTACTCCCAGTTCTTTCCGTATATCTTCATTTCTCATTCTCTCTCGCCTCGTTTTCTGGACCATTCTTCTCAGGAATCTCATCTCAGCTGCCTGTACTCTGCTCTCATCCCTCTTAGTCATTGATGCATATGTCATTATAGGAACATAATATGCTTTGTATATAACTTCTTTAGCCTTTATTGGTATATCCTTGTTCCATACTAGACCCCGTACCTGTTAGAAGAAACCTCTCCTGAGTTGTATTCTTCTGCAAATTTCCAAATCTAGTCTTCCATCTTCAGCCAGTTCACTTCCCAAGTATTTGAAGTGTTGCACCACAATATCACAGGTTAAGAACTCACAATTAATGGCCCATAAATGAAATGGCAACCACTTTGATGGTATCACTAGTGACGAGTTCAACTCTATTTGAATATTAACGTTGGTCACGAGCGAAAGCACTCCTATGTTTATCAGGCTCCCATTACCACACAAAGATGCTCTTGAGAAACAGCGCTGCACACTTGATGGTGAAACAAGGACTATTACTAGAGATAAGTTCCCCTTTTCACAGTTTTATACAACACTTCCGCGCACGCGATGCACATTTAATAGAAGCTCGGAGACTAGATATGGGCACTCTGAAGGCATTCAACACTCTCTCCAATAACCTTAGTATTTTAAAAGCTTTCAACCAAGTCAAGCACTTCTTTCAAAGGAGTTTACATAAATGATGTGAGTCTAATGAAGCAGGTTAGCTACTTATTTATCCCCTTCCAAGCGTTTTCAATCTCACAGACCCTGCGGGACATGGATACATTTTCAAAAGTAATAACTTTAATACATATCTTGATAAGCCACCAGACTTCAATTTTACGTAGATTACGAACCACTGTACATGGAATATCACTTCTAAAATATCAAATAAATTAACCACGAATAAAACCCCCGGTATAATAATAATATCGTATGGCCTCGGGTGCTGGGTGCAAGCTTTGTTATTTGACACCCAGAGGGAAGCTTGCATGTCGAATTTTGTTGTTCCTTGGAGCGCTATGAAATTCAAACAGGTTAGATATCTACGCTCCTTGACACTATAGCGCTTGCTAGTAGAGAAAGGAGGAACTTTTTTGTTGGCGGAAAATCCCGAGATTAATTGTGACATTATAAACACGGCCTACTGAATTCAAATGGGTTCCTTAACATGCCAACTACGTATGACATGCGTGTCGTGATTTTTGTCGCCTTTCAAAAATTACGTACCATGCCCAGGAGCGAAACTGCAATCTTGGGGTTGGTAGTCCGTCACGATAACCACTCACCCACTGTGGCAAGCAAAAACCCCCGGTGAAAAGCAAAGATCTTGTCATATACTTTTGGTACGTAATCATATGAAATTAATCAGAAGTAAAATACCATGACTATTTATTAAATTTAGTCAATAATAGCGAAAGTATAATATATTTTACCAGTTTCGGCCTTTTGTGACCCTCTTCAGTAACTGTCCTCTAAAATTAATTAAAACTAAGAGATTTACGAGCAAAGTTGATCAATATTTACCTTGGGTTTTCCCTTTCCTTGATAATAATTTTCCATAAAAAAGTATTTAAAAAAGCAGATCTGTAACAATGTGTACTTTAAATTGATGATACAGTACTATAAAATAAATAGAACAAATTTCCAAATCAAACTTCCCCTCATCAAAGAGCCTTATTTCATCCCATGAAAAACCATTGCAAGAATTTAAAAAAAAATCTAGCCTATTTATAAAATCACCAGCTATTTTAGATCTACTTATTTTTCAGAAATTTATTTTATAGTACTGTATCATCAATTTGAAGCACACATTGTTACAGATTTGTATTTTGAATATTTTTATGAAGAATTATTATCAAGGAAAGGGAAAACCCAAGGTAAATATTGATCAACTTTGCTCGTAATTCAATTAGTTTTAATTAATTTTATAAGACTGTTACTGAAGATGAAACTGGTATAATATATTATATTTTCACTATTATCGATTAAGGTGTATGCATTTAATAAATACTCATGGTATTTTACTTATGATATACTTTTGGTGTTATATGGCTTACATTATCTCACGCGAAGGACTTATATTGCAAACGATTTGCAAAGAGAATATGTAGCTTTACGAGATAAATCAGAGGTGAGATGTAGAGTACGGACGGTATGTGATGAGGCTTCAGGGCCGTGGTACAGTATGAGTAGGGGGAGCCAGAGCGCTGGAGGAGAAACCCCTCACCACTGCGCAGAGCTCAAGACGATTACATGCAAAGATTTTATGCATCAACATGCAATGTCGACAGCACGGTGGGTGACGAGTGGCTGCTCTCGCTGTTTCACCACCACTGAAACGTGGCTGGAAATCTGTCTGCCAAGAGTGATCACCTTGACCTTGAAGCCTCATTATGGATATATGTATGATAATGAATTTTGAATGGCTAATATTGTTGTTAATTCATTTAGGGGTTTTGCTGCATCTTAGTCATTTAGCCCCATGTACTTAGATACGTGCATGTGTAGAGGAAGTTTGTCTGTTAACCTGTGTTATTGTGGTATCAGTAGTAGTAGTAGTAGTAGTAGTAGTAGTAGTAGTAGTAGTAGTAGTAGTAGTAGTAGTGTGTGTATTTTAGCTGAGAATTGGGGAGGAGGTAGCCTTAAGTTAGGAACCATTCCAGAGTTAGCCAGAAGAGAGAGTAAAAAACCCGGAGAAAAACACACTTACAAGGAGAGGTCGCCATGTAGTTTACTAGAAATGTGTTCACATTTGGAGGATTTGCTCTTCATAAAACAATATTGACCCCTATTCGAGCGATTTTGCCAATGGGCCTTAAGCTGGGTTTTCCTAGGCGCGGAAGCAGAGAGCGGAACGCGGAGAGCGGAGTCGGCTCTCCGCTCGTGAGTCATCAGCTAGCTGAATTGTGTTTTCCTAGACGCGGACTTGTCCTCTGGCGGAGAGCGGAACGAATGCTCATTTGTATACTAGGAGTGATAAGGTGAGGTCGATATGGACGTGGAATCTAGACTTCCTATTTTATTATACTTGGAAGAGGTGGAGGAGGAAGAAATGGAGGAGGAGGAAGAGTTACTATTGCATTTAGTGAAGGATCGAAAATGTGCAAGTGACATGACATCTTTCTTCACACCATTTTTATATTCCTTATCTGTTAGATTCCATATTATAGGATGACCATGAACCAACTCAATGAGCTGTTCATCTTCGGAAGCAGTAAACCGACACACACTCATGGTGCACACACTTCATACTAAACACACAAGGGACACAATTGTATAAAACTACACACAACTTGTACAGACGTCCAGCCACTCAGTCAGCCGACAGCTGACTCGTCTGCTTTCGGAGCAGAGGAACGCAGAGGAGCGAGTTCCGCTCGTCCAGCGGTGGTCTGCTCCGCTTCTAGGAAAACAGTACCATTAAAATTACATATGACCAGAGGAGAGCCGACTCCGCTCTCCGCGTTCCGCTCTCTGCTTCCACGCCTAGGAAAACCCAGCTTTAGTGTGTTCAAAGACTACAAAAGTTTGGCAAAAACACTCAAACAGGGGTAAACTATCTTTTATGAAGAGCAAACCGTCCAAATTTGAACACATTTCTAGTGAACAACATGGCGACTTCTCCTTGACCATTGCTAGCGACGGAATTCGAACCACCTATCTCTAGACTTATTGCAGATCCGCACCGCAGGCGTAGTGCCCGATTTAATGCGCACAGCTAAGCCACGAGGTCACAAACAAGAGATATGAATTCCTTGACGAAATTCATTACTCAGCATTTTTATAAGCTAAAAATCAGGTTCTTTGGTTCAGATTCCCCGTAAAATGGACGTCCTGTGGCCTATGTTAGTGGTTAAGAGGCACGCAAAAGAACGAACACACTGCATTCTGACTTGTACAACAGAGAGCTCTCTCGTTACAGATCCTTTACGGGCCAAAATTCCATCACCCAGGCACCTCTGAAAGCCTCAGTAGTTAAAAGGAACGTATAAACAATAACATTATTATAACCTCTCGTTTACCGATTCCTGGTCGTATTGTTATTAGGTGTGTTAAAAATATTAATGTTTGATTTATAGAAATTATACTTAAAAATAATAATTCTGCAAAACTTAAGTTCTCAGAGTCTATTTAAGGAAATAACCCACAGACTGCGTGATCGTCACTACGCAAAAGCACATTAACTTAGGCCGGTGACCGTATGATGCTCCGTAGTTTCATTCGTTACATCAGGAGCTGTTATTGGAGCAATCAGCTCGTGCATCTAACTAAAATGTAAGAAATTTGTGGTCGAGTCCTGTTGGTGGTCTCATTTCAACTTTAAAGCTTCACAGAAATACATACGATTTCGGAAGACCGTAATTTCACGTGCCAGGCCTGGCAATCCTGATCTGAATGTATCGGAATACTAGACATTAATGCACACACAAGGTATGCTTATCAAATCAGCTCATCCCCTCCAGTGTCTACAGCAGACGGCAGGGGAGGGGTGAGGTGCATTCCTCGTTGCGCTGTAATTGAAACTGGAAGCCTGTGATGGATACAAACTGCTGGTAATAAATAAGTGAGAAGTCTCGTGCTAAAGTAATGTGCACTAGAGAAGAACTGTATATCGGGTGATTCAGTGATGTAGCCAAAAGTCTTTAGGGGTCAAACATAAAATGCGTTCGTTTGAACAAGAAGCAGAGGAGGAGTCTTTACGAAAATGTGTACGTTGGAAGTTTTTCATTAGTTGTTATTGTATTGATCCAAGAGAATCCTTAAGTTCAGAATTATTTTAATCGTGTTAAAATATGTATTGATTTTTACGTTTAAACAAGACAAGGGGGTGGGTGATTATGTACGATAATATGTACGTTCGTCTGTTGTTTCGTTATTACCTGATTTGCAAAATCGAGTTGTATGCGACTACATTGATCCAAAAGAATCCTAAAGTTCAGTTTTATTTCAAATGTGTTAAAATATTTATTGATTTTTACGTTTTCCCAGACAAAAAGGAAGAGGGGGGAGGGAGGGGGATAAATTTATTTTGGTCTTTCACTTAGGGTTGAGGGGGGGATATTAAGAATTGTTACAACGTGATACAATCGAGGAGGGGGGGGGGGTTAAAATTTATGGTATTTATGAGAATCTATTTTATGGATGATTCCTTAACTGAAATGCACCCCGGCTGCCGTCTGTGGACTCAGGGTACGTATTGAGACTCCGCATCCAAAAGCCCTGGGCTTCGAATCTAGTTTAAGGGTTGGGGAGGAGTACTCTCAACCTCGCGAGTGAATGTTAAGAAGAGATGAGTTCGACTCTCTCCCCAGCTATCCTATAAGTCGTTTTCCTCGGTTATCACAGTTTCCCACTACTACTCCAGGAAAAATGCCGGGATGGTTCGTAAGTGAAGGCCACGACCGCTTCCTACCCAAATTTTACCTCAATTACAAATACACACATTAGTGAAGACATACAGTGACACAGGTTATCAGACAACATCTACACACATTCATGTGGATGGGGCTACATGACCACGTTGTCGCAAAGCCGCTCAAAAGTTTTTTTAATGCAGCCAATGGGCATTTATATTCTTTTCAGGACGGGTCAGGGAAGGGATTTTGGAAGGAAATCGGCCGTGGACCTATTTAAATGAACCATCCCCGCATTTGCCTGGTGGTGAAAAAGGGAAACCACGGAAAATATTTCCAGGACGGCTGTGGGTTCGACGTGACATAGTTCTGGCAGGAGCTATCGTTTGTTTATATTTTGTTTAAACGCACTTTATAAACATTATTTCCGTCGACATTTCAAGAAGGTAAGATTCTTCTGTACTATTGAGACAATTTGGAGGATTTTGGTACAAACCGCACCTCCTAACTACATCTGGTTTAAGAGCTTGAGTTTTGTGAAACATGCACCATACCGATTTATATGATGATGATATTCTATTCTCCTAAGTCAAGTTATCAGCCTTGTGGCTAGTTGGGTCATTGGAATTCACCGCCGTAGACTATGGGCGGATACGCTAAATGCCAAGGCAGCATTATAATGATTAATAATAATTATTATGTTATTATTTTTACGTCCTTTTTAACAGCTGTGGCTTTTAGAGACGCTGAGGTGCCGGAATTTTGCCCCGAAGGGGGTCTTTAACGTGCCAATAATCTACTGACAGGGCTCCCTTGCATTTGCGCACCGACAAATGCCATCTGACTACTCCAGGGTTTGATCCTGCAACCTTGGGTACAGCAGGTGTGGAAGTTACCACTGCACCACGCAGTCAGTCAGTATTATAAAGAGGCATACTTGGCAAGGTGAGGAGTGAGGTACAATAGTTTGATATTGCTTTCTCCACGGGACCAGTGCAGAAGCACTAACCCCACAAGTAGCACCTTTCACACCATCGTATCTCGTGGTGTGGTGACAAGCATTTTTGGCTGTCATCCTTGATGTTCGGATTCGATTCCCGCATCTTCTAATGGTTGTAATGGACAGTATGACAACTGGACTAATTTAGTCCCGTTTCATATCGTAGTATTTGTCTGAAGTTGGTTGGTTGGTTCCTTAGTTTAGGGGCTACGACAACGCGGTTATGTAGCCCCGTGTACTTTGGGTGTGTGTAGAATCTGTCTGTTAACTGGTGTTAATTGTGATGACTGTATTAGTGTGTGTATCTGTTTTTTTAAATCAAGTAATGACTGCTACTTTGAATTTTTCTAATAGTTCCTACTTTGGCCGCCAAACGCCACCGTCAACGACTACTAGGCCTAGTTCAGAACTTAGCTACTAAACGCCACCGCAGTCGGCTCTTGGCAACGAACGTAGCAACCTAAGAGGGTTGTTTACATTCTTAACCTATACAATTTAGTTTCACACAGGTGTAATTCGTGGAAAGTTCTTTAACATGCCATAAATCTATAACATGGGACCGCCGGCTTTACTTCCCCTCCGAGGGAAGGCATACTGAGGGATTTTTAACGCTCTTAAAAATCCGACGGCTTCGGCCGGGTTTGAACCCGCTATCTTGGGCATGGAAGCTCAGCATGTTACCAACTACGCCACCGAAGCCTCCAGTGTCTGAAGTTAATACGAGAAACCACGGAAAACTATTTCTCAGATCAACGTGTCTCAAATCTCTATGTTTAGGAAGTTCAGGATACTTGGTTTCATGGGACGTGATGGTCCAGTGGACAAGCTGCTTGTCTCTCACCAAGGCGAATTGTGTTCGATTCCCGATCAATGCATGCGGGATATTCAAAGTGATATATCACGTCGTATGATTCGGATTTTATGTAAAATTGGAAGCCCCGTGGCTCATGATCGCGAGATTAACGGTCGCGCAAAACTAATGTTCCTTCCTTTCTTTACTTGGTTTCAAAGGTTAGAAGGACTGATATTTCATGATTAGTAGGCTACTTTATATTTTAGTGCGTATCTATATTTAGGGAGTGATGTTGTCATACAGTTTTGGCTCAGGTATTAATGTAGAGTTCTCTCAATTTCCAGATAAATCAATACAATATAGCTGGAATTGATGTATATGTTAAACATTAAAATTTTAACTACATTCTTTGTCAATATAACAAATCTGAGGCACAGTAAATGTAGTGATTTATGAATACCAAATGTGTCATAGTAGTGCTAATCCACAGTAAATCATGTGTTTGTATCTGTCATTGTGCGCTGATAAAATGGGGGAGTTTGTGTTCACTCGTATTTTATCTCTGGGAACATAGCAACGTCACGTCCAGCCTCGTCACCAGCAAGATGGGCCTCAACTTGACCGCGTCTTGTCCATCTATAATAATGATTAGTTTTTAAACCACCTGTTGTTGTTGCTGCTGCTTCAATTATGAGGTAAAACAACACAATGGAACAGGTTATCACACAGACTACACACACACCCAAGTACATGGGGAGACTTGACAATGATGCCGGAAAGCTCTTAACTACGTAAATTAAAAACAACAACAAAATCTACTACCACGCGTCACTTGAAATTAACACTTTTTAAAATGTGAACTGAGTGTTCCGTGATTCCATCCAGCAATCTTCGGTGTAGGAGATTCAAAATTCAACAATGTGTGTTCAATCCAGGAATTTATGGGGATTTAAACGTAACGGTCTTGTATCTGTATTGTTATTGTTATTATTAGGCTATTGCACTATTGAAGAACCTAACGGGGTGCCTACGTGTCTTAAGGTGCAGTGTGATGGGGCCAGGCTGTCTCGGGACTCATGAGACAAGTTGATTCCAACACTCTATTGGACACTCTTGAAATGGGGTTTCTCCTGTCCTATATTTCTCTTATTCCTTTTCTATTCATTTCTTCTTCTAGTAGCCTATGTACGTTAGTGATAAGTCTGTAGTTTGTAGTTGTTACAGCAGTTTTAATTTCACCATCATTTTTACTCGCACCCAAACCGTTAAAGGCCGATAACCACGCTGTCGGGTCCCTTAAAACGAAAATTATCATCATCAAATTTAATTATGGTCTGAGGGCTTGAACGGGATGTTGTTAAGGCCCAGCCACAATCCAGGGCTTTAACACCAAATCTACCCTAGTCCCATGATAAGAAACCCTACGGCGTAGTACAGACCAGGCAAGTTACGATACATGCGAAGCAATCATAACACCAAGGCTGCAAACATACAACATCACCACAAACAACTAAACACAACAAGCCAATACTGCTGGCCCACAACAGAAACTCCCAATAAATTAGGAGGTGGGAACCCCAGTTAGACCGACGGACAGTGGCAGGGAGTGACAACGGACGTACGAATTACTTATTGAGAAGACGCCCTTCAAAACAATATACTCCACCTCGTGAGGCACAACTGAGAAGAGGTGGGTTCGATTCCCATCTCAGACATCTTAGAAGAGGTTTTCTGTTGTTCCCCACGCGTAGTTTAAAGCCACGGCCGTCTCCTAGCCCCATTAAAAAATACGCACTCTAGCACTGCCATCACAATGGCATCAGATTCCACGCACTCTTCAGAATACAAGGTTGAAATGCCACTGAATGAATCAACGACTAAAACACATGTTTTGATCAATTGCCCTGATTACATGTGTCTGTTTGGTATCTGTCTGAAAACTAGTGTTATTCTGCTGTCCACTTTTCTTGACGACTCGGACACGTACAGGGGTGTGCAAATTATTAGACTCGACGCAGTTTCCCAAAATAACATTTATACATTTCACGGCTTAATGCACTAAATCTGTTTGCAAGGCGCTGAAATTACGTCTAATGTTTAACCAAGTGTCATAATTATATTTTATTTTAAGAAACTCAAAGAAAAATTATTTTTTAGAATTTCCACTAACAGAGGAGCCTTGCTATGCAAAATGCCACACGTTTTGTTTTGACTACTTCGCTCTACTTTTCATGTAAATTTATATTAGAGGAATTTGGAGTCTTTTTTACTGATATTCTGCTCTTCAATTATTCAAGGATCCGTGAACCGTGGACTGAAATCACCTGACTTAGGGGGTACATTCCATAGTCAATGAAAAAATAGATAAAGGATCCAACTCGAATATCCCTCAGAATTCCCAATTCTGAAAGTTTACAGTCGTAATTCCTTATAAGAAAATATATAAGTCCACGGGGGGAGAAAACATTACTAAGCAGGGTTACAAAAGAGGCCAGCAGTTGGCCAATAAAATGTTTTTGAATAAAATATTGTGTCTGGTGTAAATTCTTTATTTGATAGTAATAATTAGGACACCCCTGTATTATTGTAGATGGTCCTTATTCCTAGTCTTATTCTTGTTGCCCAACGTATTCTTTGAAAATGGGATGTAAAAAGCTCTTAATTAGTTTAAATCTGAAGACAGCAGCCTGGAGTGGATAAACTCGGGACCTTTGTAGATCTGCAGCTACTTCCCGTCCTATTGTGTTAGGAGCAATGACTGCCAAGAGGTGTTGGATTTAAACTTCTGTCATCAACTGGCATATTTCTAAGACTGTAGCTGTACATCCACTACCTTCGCATCGGCCAACTTATGCTAGAAATGAGCATGCGTACTCTACTGAGTAACATTAAGCTAAATGTAACAGCCTGTGGTTGTGCTCCCAAATGGTACCGGTACTACAGTGAGAGTCCTTCCTATAGAACGGAGCCTCTGATGCGCCATGTGACGTATAGGCAATTTGGCTTACCGCCCGTCGGGCAAGGCACTGGTGCTAGCAGTAGCGTAGTGTCCAACTAGTTCAACACATTCACACTTTTCAACATATTTAATAATCATCATTACTTACATGAATTTCAGAGTAGTTGCTGTCCTTCATTTTCTAAACACACTAACATAGGAAGTTTTGGTACACTCTCTGTAATTCATCCTCGCTGTTATTGCGTATCGGTGAATTATTTGGTTCTTCAGAGCTTCCAGAATACGCGGATTGTTTATGTATAGCCTACCTTTTTTCTGGAGGTCCCCACAAGTAAAACTTGCACGGCGCTGAAACGTACGAAGACATTTACTGGTAGACTTCTTCTTCAGAAGATAAATTTTCACTACGAAAATTCATTGTTTTGTTCTATACCTTACCATGTTCACGGGATACAGTACTTCACAAGTCTCAACTCTCTGAAATGAAGTATTTTGCCAGCTGGGAATGAAATCAAGCTATGACCGCATGCGGGGCTTCCCGACGCGCTGCTCTATAACGGTAGATGCCAGTCAACTGGCATTGACTCAAGTCACTCCACCGTCACACGGCACAGGCGAAGTTCCGTTCTATAGGAAAGGCTCTCACTGTAGTTATTTTATGGAGAACATTGTTTCTCGCTGTAACTTTAAGTTTTGGAGTTATAGGCTATATTATTATTATTATCATCATTGATTTATGGGGCGGAATAGCGAGGAGAACTGGACAATGTTGCCTGTTTGATTCAGGGTAAGTATTTAGCGTGAACTGAATGGTCGATGTCCACACCGTGCCTAGACACGTTCAATTTTAAGAATTCCTGCTGTCGTATTCGATAGAATGCACACATTGTTGAGTATTAAATTATATTTCCTTTAGTACAGTAGTTCCATACTTCAACTCGTTCACAAATGTGTTTCTACAGTTTCGAAGCATCCAACTGGAACATCTAGGGCTAGGTTGTGGATGCAATAACTTGAAGAACGTTATTAGATTTCAATGATATTTTAGAAGACTCTGTTATCCTAGATATGAAATGTTTCTAGATATGAAATGCTTGTATTTGAAGAGCTTCCATATGAGAGGAATTGAATGAAAATACAACTCTACCCACATTCCATTTTATTGTATCATCTAATTATATACATTTTCACAATTGAATGGCGCACCAATGAAATCATAATTTAATAACTATCCATTTCATTAGCTGTTGCTGTATTCATTTCATGGATGGCTCTAGCAGCTGTGGCACTGCAAGAGCATCCAAGTGATACAATTAATAACTAAACATGACGTCACTCGATTTGAAATCTTATATCCTCTTGTCGCTTTAATGCCCCATTGTCTTGACAGAATGAGTCTCTGAAACAAGATGGGGTGGCACGTTTCTTAATATCCATACGAGCTTCTGTTTCCAAATCTGATGAACTGATGGTTAAATTGAATTAAATTAAATCAATGTTTTAAATTATTTTCGCTTAATCAAAATGTAATGTTTTTAGTCGGTCAACATGATTGTACCCAATTTTAATGCGTGTGACTGGCTGCGTGGCTCAGCGGTAACGTTCTCGCTTGCTGTGCCCATGGTTGCAGGATCGATCCTGGCGCAGTCAGCTGGCATTTGAGGGTGCGCAAATGCGAAGGAGTCGTATCAGTAGATTTGCTGGCATGTTAAAAATCCCCTTTGGAGCAAAATCCGGCACCCTGACGTCTCTAAAAGCCAGAGTAGTTAAAAGGGACGTAAAACTAATAACATTAATTGTAATGTGTTTTTCCCTAATTCTGAAAGAGATTTACATGAGATTGAAGAATACACTTCGGATGACTCGTTTCGATCGTCAAGTGATCATCATCAGATCTGCTACACTAACGCTATTAAATGCATCTGTACACACCCTGCGTTATTGTAGGCATTTACCTGGAGTGAGTATGAAAATAAAAACCCGGTGTAAACCACACTTATGTAGTCACGCTCGTTGGCTTGCCTGGCTTAAAAAGTTGAAATATACCGGGATAATTGAGGATATGATATTAATCAAAAATATTGAAGTACATTTACGACACTATGCAAATAATCTAAAGAAAGTGAAATTTGAGTTCACACAAGAGGCATAGAATATGTGTACATACAAATCCAACATTAAAATCGAAATTTCAGGTTGGAATTAATTGATGAGCTTGAAACTTCAAAAGGAAATTATGTTTGTTGGTAAAAAACTATATATATACTGTATTGAATGTGACGCAAAACCACCATCTTAACCATTTACATATTAAAATATTGTCCAACTGGTGACGAGGATGTTACCTTGTACTTACCAGCGACTTCGGTGACGTAGTCGGTAGCATGCTGAACTGCTATACCTAAGATCGCGGGTTCAAACTCGACTGAAGTCATCGGATTTTTAAGATCGTTAAAAGCCTTCAGTTTGCCTTCCTTTGGAGAGGAAGTAAAGCCGGTGGGCCCATGTCTAAGATTTATGGCATGTAGAAGAACCTACCACTGCAATTGGTAGTGTGTAGCAAACTTTGTAGGTTATATTTGGCTGGTTATAAACGCTCTATCAAGTTCCAACGTTCACCGCCATTTGTTATTGACAGAAGCATCTGGTAGCCAAAGTTGGAACTACTTAAATTGAATTTCTTGGGAGTCCTCGGGCGTTCAATTAAAATAATCTGTGGCCATTAGCTGCAATTCAAATATGACAAAGAAAGTCAAATTGACAATTTAGTTCTTTTACAGAACTACTTTGCGCCTCCGTGGCTTAGGCGGCAGCACGCCGGCCTCTCACCGCTGGGTCCATAGTACAAATCCCGGTCACTCCATGTGAGATTTGTGCTGGATAAAGTGGAGGCAGACAGGTTTTTCTCCGGGTAGTGCGATTTTCCCTGTCACAAATTTCATTCCAGCAACACACTCTATTGTCATTTCATTTCATCTGTCATTCATTTAATCATTGCCCCGGGGGAGGAGTGTGACAGGCTTCGGCAGCCAGCACAGTTCATATCCTCGCCACTAGATGGGGTCTTCATTCATTCCACTCCAGTCGGTCGACTGGAAGCAGGCTGTGGATTCTCATATTCACAGAACTACTAAGTTAGCAGGGTTGAGGAAAATGAATAAACAAATATAGCTCAATGTGTCTCACATGCCACAGTAGTTAGGTACATGACAAATGAAAATACCCTCTCCTAGAAGGAGCTATCTTCCAACTACTACGCCAGACACGGAGAAACATACAGTGGTTCTTTCCTTGTCGCACTTGTATACCACTCGCACACTCAGAAGTGGAGTCCGACGAGCAAACAGCTATCGGCACACAAGATTGGGGAGAGAGAGAGAGAGCGAGAACGCGAGAGAGATCTTAGTAGTGTCTTGTTTATCACTCTAAATATTGGAAAACATCGTAAGCCGTCTTACTGCAAATACAAAATTATTGGTTTTTCAATCACCTAAGAAGAAAACATTTTTGCAGAAAAATTGCTGAAAATTGTATCTTGTGCTGTTTGTTTGAGTCTTCAGTCTTTTGACTGGTTTGATGCAGCCCTTCATGCTTCCATGTCCAGAGTTAATCGTTTCATCTCTACTTAGCTACCAAACCCTACAACCGAGACAATTCTCAAATTATCAAATTCTAACCTTGGTCTACCCATACAGTTCTTATCCTCGACCCTTACTTCCATAAGTTAGTTTGCTATTCTTGGGTGCCTTAGTATGTGTCCTACCAACCTCTCTCTCCTTTTCATTAGAAGACGCCACAAACATCTCCCCTCTCCCATTCGTCTGAATACCTCTTCATTTGTAACCCTATCTACTATCTGATCTTCATCATTCTCCTGTAACACCACATTTCAAATGCTTCAATTCTCCTTTTTTGCTGCTCCAACAGTCCATGTTTCACTTCCATACAGCGCCATTCTCCAGACAACGGCTTTCAAAAATGACTTCTTAATACCTAAATCTATATTCGATGTCAACAGATTCCTTTTCTGTAGAAATGCTTTACTTGCCTGTGCAAAGCTACTTTTATTTCCTCCTTGCTTCGTCCATCACTGGCTATTTTGCTTCCTAAGCAACAGAAGTCTCCTACTTCCTTTAGTTTTTCACCTGTATTGGGCTATGCTCTAAATATTCTCTCAGGATGGTAGTATGGGGAAAGAAACAGAGTCGAGGTGTAGATAAGCCAATGTAGAGAGTTTTCAATTGCGATCTACAGTATTCTGCAAGAAAGCAGTTAGTGTAGGGATGAAACTCTCCCTACATCGTTCAGTATAGACCAATGTTGCTGTATGGAAGTGAGAGGTGGGTAGATTCAGGATATCTGATACATATGCTGGAGGTAAATGATATGATCGTACCACGAATGATTGCAGATACAAATAGAAGGGAGCAATGGCAGGAGGGTACTCGTAACGAAGAGATAAAGGCTAAGTTAGAAATGAACACGCTGGATGAAGCTGTTCGTCTGAGCCGAGTCAGATGGTGGGATCATGTGAATAGAATGGGGGAGGAGAGATTACCTAGAAGGTTAATGAGTGTGGCTGTAGAGGGTACGAGAAGCAGAAGTAGACCTAGGAGAGAATGGTTAGATTCAGTAATGAACGATTTCAAAGTGAGAAGTGTAGAAGCAGAGAAGGCCGCAGTGCTAACTGCTAATAGGTGATCATGGAGGCGACTTGTTCGCAAACAGAGGCTTGCAGACTAGACTGGACGCTGAAAGGCAAAACAGTCTCAAATGAAAATGCATGTTGGCTATGTATGTATGTATGTATGTATGTATGTATGTATGTATGTATGTATGTATGAATGTGTGTGTGTGTATGCATGTATGGTATCTTGTCTAGAGTTACTTATTTAAATTACACCCTAAAATTGTCGCATTGTCGGTGTCTTTTTAAATCAGTATTCACACGTGGGTATTGCACATTTAGTGAGCTGTACTGATTTTATAACTTTATTCACTATCCTGTTAAAATCCTATTGGTCAATTTCACCTGCAATCAATTGTTATGGATGCCATCAACACATTTTAAATTTCGTTGAAACCTTTGTTTACAAATTGCAACAGGAAGATATCAGAAACCTCTATTAACATCGTATTGGCAGGTAAAAGGCTCAAGGAAGTTGGGGGCTTCTGCTACGTAGGAAAGCAAAATAAACAGTGAAATTCTCTTTTAGGAAGGCCGAGGCTGGAATCAAAATTCTTGTTTCTTATTTTTGCCTCAGGTTTCAACTCTCAGACCAGAATTGCATTCCTTGATCGAGCCGGAAACTAATCCTGGACTTCTGGGTCTTAATTTATACAACGATACAACAGCAATATTGTTGTTCTTAACCACATCGTGGTGTAACGGCTAGCACTCATGGCTGTCGCCCCTGTGGTCCGGGTTAGATTCCCGGCTCTGCCAAGGAATTTAATTCTATACTTAGGGCTGGAACGGGGTACACTCATCCTCGTGAGGCAAAACTGAGAAGAGGTGGGTTAAATTCCTATCTCAGCCATCCTGAAAGTGGTTTTCCGTGGTTTCCCAATTCTACTCCAGTTGAATGCCGGGATGGATCCTAAATTAAAGCCACGGCCATCTCTTTCCCAATCCTCATCTGAATTGCAAATACACACACTAATACAGCCATCACAATAAGACAGGTTATCAGACAAATTTCACACACCCAGTAAACGGGGCTACATGACCACGATGTCGCAAAGCCCCTCAATTAATCAACAACAACTCTAACTTATCGTCAAGCACAACAGTGGAAGAGGAAGAAGAATCACTCAGTGCGCTGTTGTACTCGTGAGTGTCTTCTGCTTCACAGATGTTTCCAGTAGTGTCTCAGAAGTACACACATTTCAAACTTGGTTGCTGTACTTCTCTGTAGTATATTGCCAAGACAACTGCTGCTCTGCTGACTAGACAGGTTACGACTGCACTAGCGTGCTCTAGGCGATAAAATAGAGGACGCAGCAGTAATGTTTCTTGTTTTCCTTTCTTTCCTCTTCTCAATTCCTGACGAGCACCTCCATATAATACTTGTCTGAAGATATAAACGACGCAATTTTAGAACCAATAGATTACTACTAGCAGAACAAAGTAATTTTTAGAACACATAACGTAAAATGTGAAGGAACTTCCTTTTAGGCAAGATGTTCAATAAATAACATGTGGTCTACATTCTCCTAAATATATGGGTATAACTCTTTGACCTTATCAAGAGAGCCTTGTAAGCAACGATAATCCTTTTTAATCCAACGCCAAAAGTGTAACATATTTAGGTACACTTGGTAGACAAAAGGGCCACCAGAATATCTTCAAAAAGATCATGGATGTGGCATATTATATGTTGAACAAGAGCATGCAGATTTAATGCATTAGCACTGATGAGGATTCAGATATAAATTAGAAAAAAAAACTAATAATTTCTTTAAAATATAAGCCAAATTTTCAGTGTTTGTTACTCCAGTATCTTCCCTTGTCCGCAACAGATTGTCATAAATCTGCACTACTTGTATCATTTGTGAATGAAGAGTAGGTTGGGTAAGTTTCATACTTCTAGCTTACTCTCTAAGAAAAGTGTACCGACAACTAAAGACAAACACTTGTACGGTAACTTCAATTCAAAAGTTGAACACATTATAATAATTCTCTGTTGCAGTCACAATTAGAACACAACTAGAGGTGACCTCCCCTACGCGCACACTTACGGCTTCGTCGTTTGGTAATTGATATTGAGAGACAACCAGACAGACAGACAGACAGACACGCACACGTACATTTGGCCCTTCCAGATCTAATATCCTACTTTCGTTTATTACAATATTCGAAAGTTGGCTAAAAACAGATATTGCCAATCTTCTCGCCTGACTTTACTATAGAGCTTACTCCTACTGTATATACCCCCATATTGTAGCTGAGCGCGGTAAGTCACGCACCACGACTACAAGTGATTCCAGTCATTTACAAGTACTTCTTTGATGAGATTGGTGTCACGAACGACAACATGCCGTGAAACTTGTTGTCGTCGATTATATTTAAGGGCTATACGGCATCGTGGTGTGCGTCTGATAACCTGTGTCATTGTGGTGTCTGTAGTAATGTGAGCATTTGTAATTGAAAGTAAGGTTTGGAAGGAGGTGGTCGTAGACATCTGTTGGGAACCATCCTGGCATTTTCTTGGAGTAGAAGTGGGAATCCAAGAAAAACCACTCTCAGGATAGCACGTAGGTATATTCTTTTGTGTTGACACACGAAGCTGAGTACCATACCAGGTGAATCGCCGCCGCCAATGATATTGTATTAGGCAGCCCCACTAACGTGTGTTGTCCGGAAAGTCGATATTTCTCTGTTTGCTTTCCGTATGTTACTAATGCAATGCAAGCATATCCCACAAACGTTACTGAACATTTTATATATTTCCCTCGATGTGACTACTGGCCGTTCGAATAGTATGATGTACTGTACCTGCAGTCAATTATTGTAGTGCAACATATAATCGGAGTTAAGATGTGCCAAGTGGCTGGGTAAAGCACATCAGGATATTAACACTTAAAACTACGATATAGTGACGTGGAGACCGTTTGAAACAACAAACTGGAAGAGTAAGGTTCTGAATACAGATTTCCGTTAAAGTCGAGGTGTAGCCACTGGATTGCCGTAGGAACGAGGGTTTGAATTTCCATCGAACAAAGATTTTTGCAACTTTTTGCAATGTTATGAATGTGTGACGCTTGACATGCCATTGTGTGCAGCAGACACCCAGTTTTATGCAAACCACAGTTTTATATTTGCACTGAAAACAATTGCTCTTCAGTTTCACTCAGTCAAGAGAGTATTCACGGCCTACACAATAATTTGAAGCTGTTTTGCCAAATGTTATGTAACAGAACCCAAAAGTTTACACTCTAAGTGATCTAAGAGGTTAATATAATACATAATACGTCTGTGAAACATGAAACTGGCATTGCTACCGTTTTGAAATTCTTACATGAGCTGTAATTTTCAGGCAGCCTGTCTTGGTGCAGTATAGCTCAGTATAGCTCCTGGTTTAGCTGTAGATGGTCGGAGTGATATTTATGTGAATGCAATATTCGTAGTGTTCGTAGTAATATGTCTCATGTTCACCTGTTGTGCAATTGCCCTCGTACTCGTGTGAGGATTATTGCGAGCGAGCTCCATAACAGCCTCCTCGTTCTTACCAAACGTAATCGTCCTCTCTCGGACTGGTGGTATCGTCAGAAGTACCTCTGTTGTACCGGGTGAGTTAGCCGTGGTGGTTACGGCATGACTAATGGCAGTCGCTCACATCCGGGAGGCGAGGAGGTTCGAATCCCCTCGCCGGCAACCTTGAAGATGGTCTTCTGTGGTTTCCCATCTTCCTTCCAGGCAAATGCCGGGGTTGGTCCCTCACTATAGTGAGGCCACAGCCGCTACCTTCCAACTCCTCGCCCTTCCCTTCCAACTTTCCTCCCCAACGGTACTTGTAGCTCACCCATTGGGTGTCCGTCTCGAGCAGCTACAAAACTGGCGAGCCGAACATGTCCTCGGACACTCCCGGCACTAAAAGCCATACGCTAAAAAAAAAACCTCTGTTGTTCGCAAACGTATTTACAATCGGATGTCGCCTGTCTGGGTATTTTTCCCGATACAGTAGTAGTGCCTGCAAAGAATTCTCTCTCTCCTACCCATGAACAAGAAGCATGTCAACGTATTCGTCCGTGGAATACATTGCGAATGACTGAAATGACTTCAATCCGACCGTAGTATGGCAGCACAGAGTGGGCAGACTGTAATAGCGGCATTACACTGCGTGTATGTGGCACACAATTACATGTGATTGCAACAATTGTGGTGTTTGAAGCCATATTTTCAGTGTTGCCTTAGTAAACAAGAGTTTAGTGCTTATCAGTCGGTCAACACGAATGTACCCAAAAGAGATGGGTTATGCCCTAATCCTGAAATAAATTACATGAGATTAATAAAACACTAGGATGACCAGTTTCGATCGTCAAGCGATCATCATCAGATCCATTACACTTAGGCTACAAAATCTATGTTTGAAATACAGGTGAAAATATTTACAATATGTACAATTATTTAGTTGCAGTATTGGTACTGCAACTGTCAGTGTATGCTAAATGCAGTATATATGTTAGGTGAAATGCTAAATGGTGATAGCTATCCGGAGATTGTACTTTAGAGAGATTATATGGTTGTAAACTATGGTTAAACTATAAAATTTTTGGCTAACTACTTATCTGATTGTCTTCCGTATTACAGCTACTCGCAGTTTTCGTGCTCACTGGAACTCGCTGTGCGGTCGACTGCGGTGGTTATCTGAACGACTGGTTTTTCCCCTGCCTCCTCCCCCCTGTCCCTACGTGCTGTGGGGAGTGATAGCGATGTGTTTATGTGAGGTGTTGCCAACCTAGATAAGATGTATGTTATTGAATGAGGTGGGTCCACAACTATTAAAGACCGTGGATTGGCCCTCGCCACGCGTGGAGCATAACCCATTCGAACTAAGCGTTGACGGTCTTATGAGGACGTCCCGGCACCTTTAATACTGCCGCGAATATGGGCCTTGGTTTATTGCAGAAGCAAAGTACATCGTACACCGGATCCAGATAACATTTACCTATTAAAAACCCCCTAATTTCCCCCCTTTTTTATCTAGCTTGGCTGTGTCGCTAAATTGGGTTTTGTTTCCGACAGGGTGTGTTTTTTAGTAGCGTGAAGAGGGGTGAGCTCTCCATGAACGTGTGTTCATTTAGATTGTTGGGATTAGGTAAATGTTATCTGGATCAGGTGTACGATGTACTTTGCTTCTGCAATAAACCAAGGCCCATATTCGCGGCAGTATTAAAGGTGCCGGGACGTCCTCATAAGACCGTCAACGCTTAGTTCGAATGGGTTATGCTCCACGCGTGGCGAGGGCCAATCCACGGTCTTTAATAGTTGTGGACCCACCTCATTCAATAACATACTTCTTATCTAGGTTGGCAACACCTCACATAAACACATCGCTATCACTCCCCACAGCACGTAGGGACAGGGGGAAGGAGGCAGGGGAAAAACCAGTCGTTAAGATAACCACCGCAGTCGACCGCACAGCGAGTTCCAGTGAGCACGAAAACTGCGAGTAGCTGTAATACGGAAGACAATCAGATAAGTAGTTAGCCAAAAATTTTATAGTTTAACCATAGTTTACAACCATATAATCTCTCTAAAGTACAATCTCCGGATAGCTATCACCATTCAGCATTTCACCTAACATATATACTGCATTTAGCATACACTGACAGTTGCAGTACCAATACTGCAACTAAATAATTGTACATATTGTAAATATTTTCACCTGTATTTCAAACATAGATTTTGTAGCCTAAGTGTAATGGATCTGATGATGATCGCTTGACGATCGAAATTGGTCATCCTAGTGTTTTATTAATCTCATGTAATTTATTTCAGGATTAGGGCATAACCCATCTCTTTTGGGTACATACGTGTTGACCGACTGAAAAGCACTAAACTCTTGTGATTGCAACAATAAGTGCAATTACGGTTTTCAAAGTTGCAATAAGATATTCTGAAGGGCGATTTGAACCTTAGATCCTCCATTTCATTAATTGACAATCCAGAGGATAACCACATGCGCTACGCCTCTGCTTTGTTAGAGTAATGTACTCATATTAAGAACCTCTTACAGTACGTTTCTCCTCCAGTTCGTTGTTTCAAACTGTCTTCACGTCACAATATCGTATTTTAAAGCGTTAATTTCATGATTTGCGGAATCCAGCCACTTGGCATGCCATCTTAATTCAGATGATATGTTGCACTATAATAATTGACAGCATGTGTACCATACTGTTCGAACGGTCTGTAGTCATATCGGGGGGAAGATAATAGTGTTTACTGTTCAGTATCGTTTGCGGGATTTGCTTACAGTACATTAGTTACATAATGGGAAGCAAGCAGAGTAATTTCGACCTTCATGATAATACAAGTTAGTTGGGCTGCATGAAAGCAATATTATTAGGGGCAGCTGATTCACCCAGTATACTCCGTTTCAACCTTCTGACCAGAATTAAAAGAGCAGAACCTCTGGATCCTCATTCTCAATCCGTGCCTCAAGACCACACAACCTATTGCATAGAAACCTCACTTCGCCTGATCCCTGACTCCGTAGAAAGTCAACAACTTGTAGAATTAAATATCTTGGCAGAGCCAGGAAGAACTCTATTACAGCGAATAATGCTACAAAATTATGTGATACCTGCCGCCTTAAACTAACCCCTAAATAATGGACTGATGTCTATGCAAGTGTTAGAAATCCAACCATAATACACTGCTCAGTCAGTGCTGAAGACGAGTTCTTGTTCTAAACATGTAACTTAGGAAGTTTCCAAGCTGGCTGTTCCGCTTCGTAACTCCTTTCCCCGCTGATATCCAAGACATCTGCTTGTGAATAAAATATTCGGCAAGAGGATTCGTACGTGAGCTGGAGATTTCACCTTTTAGAAGAATGTTAGGCTACGAAGGCTCACATCAGCTCCAAGTGTAAGATCTTGTTTTCATAGCTAGATGTGAATATACACTTGCTACCTACTACCACATGATGTAGTAGCTAACACTCTTGGCAGTCGCCTTGCAGATCCGGGTTGGATTGCCGGCTCTGGTCTTAGGGATGGAACGGGGTACACTAAGCCTCGTGAGGCAAAACTGAGAAGAGGCGGGTTTGATTCCTACCTCAACAATCCTGGAAGTGGTTTTCCGTCGTTTTCCACTTCTACTCTAGGCAAATGCCGGGGTGCGAGCTAACTTAAGACCACGGTCGCTTTCTACCCTAATCCCACCCCAATTTAAAAAAGTAGTTCCGTGACGAACTAAAGCCTATTTTCATATATCCTACTAATGTTGATTCAACATACAAAATTTCAGTTTGATTGCTGTAATAGATTCGTAGATATTGAGAACCGTCTAAATATTTCGGATGGTCGCCATGTTGCAATTTTATAAATGTAGGTCTTAGAGTGATGTACTGTTACATGAAAATTATTGTGTAGGTGTAGTATTCAAACTTTAATCGCATGATTAAGACACAACAAATAAAAACGAGATTTTAAAATTTTGCACAGCTGCTACCTTGTGGTTATGAAAACAATTGAAATAAAATATATGCCAGTGGATTAAAACTTGTATAAGCATTTAGTGTACCAAGTCATTTCAGTGAAATTAGGTATGGTCATAGTACTGTCAAGGCCCACCAGGACCGTGCCCTTCAAATTGTATTACGTCTCACCAATCCAACATGGCAGGTGTGCGAAATATTTCACAGGCATTCTTTATCTCCGAAACTATTACTAAGATCGTCTTGACATTTGACACGGTTATAAAAGGCACATGGCGGCCAAGCGAAGTTGAAACATTTGAATAAATATTTCTCGCGATTTAACGATCCGAGTGCACTGAAACTCGGCACAGCAAATGTTAATACTCGTTATAATGCACTGACATTTAATTTCGTTCAATGATTTACTTAACCTCAAGATGACGGCTGTGCAAAACTTTTAAAATTAAGTTTTTATTTCATGTGTCCTAATGATGCGATCGAAGTCGGCGTTTGAATAATTAACCAAAGCAATAATCGTCATGTACTAGTATATAATTATATGGCATACATATATAGAAATCCAACATGGCGACCATCCAAAATAATTCTACTGTTCTCAATTTCTATTATTCTATGGCAGGAATCAAACTGAAATGTATATGTTGATAGAAGCAATTAAAGGGGCAGATGGCCTCGTAGTTCCGCCCCTTTAAACAACAATAACTAACTTAATAACTAACTCGAGGCAATTAAGATAAGTAGGATATATGAAAATAGGCTATGTAGTTATTCACGTAACTACTTGTTTCTCATCCATTTGGCGTCTGTTTTGCTAACGGAATAATGGGCTCCTAGACTCAGGTTTCAAAGAAAACTTTGGGCATTATCATTAACTTTTTGGTTTTACATATCTCTCAAAAAGCTTTATCTACCAATTTAATGCTAATTTTTTTAAAATTCCACCTTCACCCCCTCCCCGCCCACCCCTCCCCCCACCTCCACACTCCCCCTCCCTCCTCCTCCCCCACCCCCTTCGCCTATACCTTGTGATTCAGCAGCCCATTCCAATATATTTTCCTGCAACCCAACTAACTCATGTTGGCAGGAAGGTCGATATGTCTAAAGAAGGGTAGGTGTAGCCCCACCACTTATGGTGCACCCTGGATAGTGCTACACCCTTCCCTTTCCTATCTGACTTTTATGGCTCTCCTTCCAAGTCCCTCAATCCCCATTCTTTGAGGGTTGAGGGCATTCCTTTTCCTTCTGTCCTTTATTACCTCGTTCTTTTGTATTCCATTTCTTCTTCTAGTATGCAAGTCCGTAGTTAGTCTTAGTTTCCATTACATTATCATTTTCACGATCACTCAAACCATTAGGGGCCGATACCTCAGATGTTACCCCTCTTAAAACAATAATAATCATCATATTTTAGAGACACTGATGTGATGGAATTGTGTTCCGAAAGAGATCTTTCGCATTTGTGTACCCTCAAATGCCTACTGACTGCTTCAGCAGGCGAGAATATTACCTGCACCACGGAGCCAGTCTTACACATGTGACAACTAAAGCTACTACGAAGAATAAACCCAACAGCCCACGTGCTATTCTCATCAGTGCATACAATCCTTTGAGCCCCAGAGAGAGACAATCTTGATGTATGGTAGCTTGTGTCCTACGCTACATAAATCGAGCTTGCGACAGAGCGTACTTTTACAACCATTTAGCTGGCCATCGTTAAGCCTAGTTGAGTAAGTGTCACTGCTTTGCAACTGTCAATAGCGAGCAGCTACAATAAGTCCTTGTAATTCCTCTTCTCCGATAGACTTCACAGTCAATTAGCACATTCGGTTTTATATTCTACACTAGCAGAAGTACCCATTCTTCGAACGGTATTCGGTATTAATAACCAGACGTTATCAATTGAGCTACTGTTGCAATGTTAGGGGCTTGGAACATGTTTGTCGACAGAGAAAAATGATAAGTTAAAATGTGCTCTCAAACTAAATTTACCTAACGTGTTCTTCCTGACCTGAAAATAAGATTGAAAACCTCGCAGACGAATCGCAATACACGTCACATACAAACTGACCCTAACCGTTGTGTCAAGTTCCCAACCACAGGAAGACTCCTTTTATAAATTATAAAGGCTTGTGGTACATGAAAATTGAGGTTTTTTTAGCCTCCAATGGCCCAAATTCCTAAAAGCAGCAAAAATAGTCTACTATTTCAAATCAGGAATTTTTGAAAATAATGTTGCTGTTTGGAGATACAATAGACCTTCTGTACGACATATCGTGTGAAAAAAATCTAGGGTACTCCTTGAACCCCTTACTCGCATTGTTGCATTTTACAGTTTTAGTTGGTTCCGTGATAACTGATAACCTTATAGCCATTTGCAAACATTCACTGAATTGTAATAAATGGAGTGGCATTACTTCTTGCAGAAACAGATGGAAAGTTGGATGTCACCTCTTGAGATACTGTTGTCATTGTTACTGGCTTGCATTCCTTCATTAGTTTATTAAATGAAATTAGTTTCGGATGTAGGGTGTCGGAGCTATGTAGAGATGAAACGATTAGCACAGGACAGGGAGGCATGGAGAGCTGCATCAAACCAGTCAAAAGACTGAAGACTCAAACAACAACACAGTTTCCTGGGAATATCTAAGAAACTGTTGGGTTTAGAGCCTTAAAATATAGTTTTCGGGGACCCTTTACGGCTCTTTAGGGGCCCCGAGTTTTGTTTCTGACACCAAGGTGTTGAAAATGATCTTTGACTCGTCGTTGTACGCCATAATAATGATTAATTATTAATTAATATTAATATTAATATCGGATGGCCTTGGCTGCCGGGTGCAAGATTTGTAATTTGACACTCAGAGGGTAGCTTGCATGTCGAATTTCGTTGTTCCTTTAATCACTATGAAAGTCAAGGAGGTTAGATATCTAAGTTCCTAGAACACTATAGCGCTTTCTAGTAGGGAAATGAGGAAGTTTGTGTTGGCGGAAACTCCCGAGATTAATTTTTCCATTATGAACACGGCCTACTGAATTCAAATGGGTTCTTTGACATGCCAACATCGTATGACATGCGTGTCGTATGTTTGCCGCCTTTTAAAAACCACTTACCACGGCCAGGAGCGAACCTGCAATCTTGGGGTTAGTAGACCGACACGCTCTCCACTCACCCACCGTGGCAATGTTAATAATAATAATAATAATAATAATAATAATAATAATAATAATATAACAATAGGGATATAATATACCTTCCGTACCAAACCCGCACGTATAAATCGCGTGAAACAAAATCTAGAGTAACCATTGACCCCTTAAGCGCATTATATGTATTGATGAATATTTCAGCTTAATTTGGATCCGTTATAACCTTATAGCCGTTTGCAAACCTTCACAGTAATGTAATAAATGGAATTGCATTGCGTCTTACAGCAATAGATGGACCTCTGAGATTGTGTAGCCATGGTTCCGGCTTGCATTCTTTCATTAATTTAGTGAAATTAATTTTCTGTGAATATCTCAAAAACTGTTGGTTTTAGGGGCTTAAAATATGGATTCCGGGGTCCCTTTAGAGTCCCCGAGTTTCGTTTCTCACATTGAGGGGTTTCAGCATGTATTTTAAGGGGGTAGGCCCCCTTTTAAGAGAGGTACGGAGAAGAGTTACATCAATGATTAGTGTTGTGCCTCTGATTGATATCTGTATCAAATTTTACGTTGATCCACCTAGACGTTCTCGACTTATAAGGACACAAAAAATTGTCCAAAGACAGCCAGACAGACAAAAAAAATATTTTTGTGCGTATCCGTCATAAAACAGTCTGAAACGCGCCAATATCGCCAATTTATGTGGAAATTCAGAAAAAACAGACAAACTTTCATTTTTATACATAGAGAGATTAAAGATATTTTGATGTCTAAAGTATTGAAGCCATTCTTTCAGTGCTGCCTATAATAACATTCTGTTGTAACTGTTGGTCAACATGAATTTTTCCAATGACTGGTTCGAGTGCAATGTATATAATATACAGTGTGTCCGTAAAGTCATGGTGCAGTTAAGAACGCTTGTTGTGACTAACAAAAAGTTGAAACTTGCGTTACAATGAACAGTATCGCAAAGAGTTTCTTTAGTGCAACGCGCAGGTGATGACGCAACACCACAAACCCCGTAGCAGCAGCGGATCAGGCCACGTTAGTCGAGTTGTGGACGGTACAGAGGAAAGTTCAGTGTATTTGGTGGCTTGCTAAATTCAAATCTGAGACCAAAGTTCAACGTGAATATCGTCTAGTGTACAACGAAGATCCACCACATAGGAGTAACATTAATCGGTGGGATGAGCAATACCGGCAGTTTGTTGGACAAATCCCGTTCTGGTAGGTCATCGGTAAGTGACGAGTCTGTACAAGATATATGGGAGAGCTACCTAAGGAGCTTGTTTCGTTGCTTTCCTGTGCCCGGTCAAAAGTGCACAATGACTTTACGGACACACTGTATAAATAAAATTCATGAAAAAAAAAATACATTTATTAATAATAATGGGACAATTCTAGGATTACGCGTTTCAACCTCCAAGCGGTCATCATCAGATCTTGATCACTGGGTTGAGGTTTAAATTTATATACAAATATTATCTAACTGCAATAAGCGTAGTGCGTTTAGTTGGTGTTTTATTATGATTTGCGGTTTGAATAATGTTATATAAGGATAGATTGTTATATAGGGGTTTGTGAATTACCTATGAGTAGCCTATTATGCACGTGCATACAAATTAGAACAACGCAATATAATGAATAAAATTAAAATAAAATTAGAGCATGCACTTGCATTCTATTATGTATACGGTTACCAATCTCAGGGGAGCCGTTGGTCGTACAGTCGCCTATCGAGGTGGTAGCGTAACAACTGTATGAGTAACGGCCCCGTTATCCTAACATTTCCCCATTTTAGGCTAACAGTGATCATAACTATTACCGTGCATGTACTATTTTCCAGGAATGTTATTTATTATTATTATTATTATTATTATTATTATTATTCATATATTATATACATTGTACCCCGCACAGTCTTTGGGCAAATTAGTGTTCACCGACTAAAGAGCAGATTTTTACTCTAAAATAGAGCTCTCAATTGTTGTTGTTGATTCAATTAAGGGTTTGTGACATCGTGGTCATTGAGCACCATTTTCTTGGCTGTGTGAAGGATTTTGTCTGACAACCTGTGTTGTTTTGGCGTCTGTATTGATGGGAGCTAGAGAGAAGCGTTACGTGAGGATTGTGGCCTCTCACCTCTACCCCTCACTTCCGTCCATACGCTTCTATATGTACCTGAGTGCAAGGCTTGAGAGAGGAAGTTGCTTCCCCGTCCCACTTCCCGTCCTGCTTGTCAACTTTTTCAGCTCGCATCAATAGTAGAGTGTGCATTTTTAATTTATTTTATAAATGCAGCTAATGACCATTTATTGTATTTTATGAATGGATCAGGGAGGGGATTTTCGAAGGACCTGTTAAAAGGAAGCATCCCGGCAAATATTGGTGCCAAAAATGAGAACCCACGCACTCCCGATGCCAGCGGGACACGAGCTAGCGCGTTAGGGCTCTCGCTACCTTGGTCTGTGTATTTCTAATTGGGACCAGGCAGCCATGGCTTTAAGTGAAGGATCAACCCGGCATTTGACCGGAATAGAAGTGGGAAAACCAAGGAAAACCACTTTTAGGATGGTTGGGTTGAGAATCTATCCCAATTCTTTAGTTCTGCTTCACACAGCTGAGCGTACCCTGTTCCAACCCACAGAGCAGAATTAAATTTCTTTGCAGAACTGGTAATCGAACCCATGACGCTTGGAACCGGATCTCAATACGTACCCCACAAAAGACAATTCGTATTAGGAGCTTTGGACATCTTTGGTTATCAGCTTGGGTAAGTGTTGAATTCGTCTTAAACGTGTGCTTCTGTGATTAATGTAGGATTAGTGTGTGTAGCTGTAATTATTGGAGTGTGCGCCCAGGGGCTTGAAATAAGGTACTATCCTGGCATTTGCCTGGATGGAGTATGGAAATTCCCGGTTAAAACCACACTCAGGATAGCCGCTGCCAACGCCAGGGTTTAAACTTACGATCTTTGCACTTGATGCAGCTAACTCTTCGCGGCCGTTCAGAGCTATTTAACACCCACGGTTAGGCCGTGGGGTGCCACAGGCAGATTATTGAGGTATTAAACAATAACTTACTTACTTCCTCGGCGCTACAGCCTGGGGTAGGCTTTGGCCTCTCTCACGATTCCTCTCCATTCGCTCCTTCTATGAGTTTTCTCCCACCATCTTCCAACCCTCATAGTTTTCAGGTCTTGTAGCCATCGTTTGCGCGGTCGTCCACGTCTCCTCTTCCCTTCCATAGTTCCATGTAATATCTTCCTTGGTGTTCTTTCTTCATTCATCCTCTCTACATGACCCAGCCAATCCAGACGTCGGGACTTAATACATTTCACTATATATTCACCTTTGATTATCTCTTCAATTTCTTTGTTTGTCCTGATTCGCCACCCATCATCCTCTTTTACCGGGCCATATATCCTTCTTAAAACTTTCCGTTCAAAAATTTTAAGATCATTCTCATCATTAAACAATAAACATAAACTATATTAACAACAATGACTCAACATTTATAGAAGTGATATAGACCAACTGAGCAATATCTGTAAATGAGATCAACACGTTACACAAGTTATGCAAGACTTTTGTATTTTAACAAATGAAGCGTATGCGGGAACAAACTTCTATGCTACATTTTGTGTAATTTGATATGTTCACGGAAAAAAACATCTACGATATTTTATGAATACGTATTTGAAGTAGTTCGAGCACATCTCAAAAGACGGCTTTTGTAGTCCCGAAATTGTGAAGCGAAATGCACTTTAAAAAATTCCTCTCGGCACGCCGGAAGGCGGAGGTAGATTTCACCGGGCAAACTAGGGGATAGGCTATAATAGGCAGAATATGCAGGTTTTCGTAGGAGGATCAGACCTCATTTAATGCGAGAAAGTATTTTATAATTGGAGGTTAGTTAACATTTTTTCGTCTTTCTATGCATATTTTGAACATTTTACTGTCTTATGGGGATGGTAACCTTCTTGTCATTTGGGGTTCATTTTTTATACTTGTGATCACACTGTCCTTATGCAAGGTTTGGAACTAATGTGTAACTATCTAACAGTCTGTTATTTCTTCACGCAAAATTTTATCTCCCGCAGAGATGTTGGTTGGTTCCTCAGTTTAGGGGCTGTGACAACGTGGTCATGTAACCCCGTGTACATTGGGTGTGTGTAGAATCTGTCTGATAAACGGTGTAATTTGTGATGACTGTATTAGTCTGTAATTCAGGTAAGGTCTGCAGACGGTCAATTTTAAGTAGTAGTACCTAATTTTGTACCAAATACTAACGTCAACGACACCCAGCTGTGAACTTGGCTGCTAGATGCCACCGCAACCAGCAACTTGCAACGAACGTTGTAACTTCCCCTCCGAAGGAAAGCATGCTGACGGATTTTTAGGGCTCTTAGAAAATCCGGCGACTTTGCCCGGCTTTGAACCAGCGACCTTGGGCATAGAAGTTCAGCATGCTACCAGTTAGCTGCTTCCCTCATAGTCAGATGGAACAAGAAGTTCCGTGACGAACTAAAGAGCCTACTTTTCTTAAAATTAAGATTCATGCCATAGATTAACCTACAGTATATGAACCTATCTAGAATAATGACGAAATTAAGTGGGTAATATCGAAATGTCTTAATTAGTTCGAAATAAGGTATACTAGCCATAATGTAGCCTAATAGAGCAATACAGTTGGCAGCTCTGGTGACTGAATATATTCTTACTTCCGTCTCCTAAGGTACAGAATACAAAATGTGGTTGAAGTCCAAAGGACGTTACATGGATTTAGACATTGGATCTATTAGTACACGTAAAAGCATGTTGGCAACAATGTCATGCTAGTGCTGGTCTGAAATAATCTGAAATATTATATCTTTTTGTGCCAATTTTGGATGAAATCCATTTGTTGGTATAGAAGTTACATGTATTTAAAAATTGGTCCTATCAGCAGGCTTAGAATCATGTTGGTAGAACTGACGTATATGTTACTCCAAATTAATGTAAAATGTCAGGTAATTTACGTGTGCATAGTTTAAAGCTGACGGCTTGCATACTTTCTGATATATTTGGATACAAAATAGAGAGCAATTATTAACAGTTGGCAGCCCTATTGGCTCTTAAGAATACACTCAGTCATATTAGTTTATGTAGACATATTACATACAAAATTTGGTTGAAATCCAATTGATAGTGTAGAAGTTATATGCATTTAAAAATTGGACTCATCAGAAGGCGTAAAATTATTTTGACAACGCTGTCATGTATGGCCACCTGTAAATTAAACTGAAATAGTATTATCTACATGTGTACCAATTTTAGAATAGCTCCCATGTATACCTTCCAAGATATCCAACATGGAGCTCAAATTTCTAGTGCATTTTTTTAGCAGTTCGTAGCACTGGCATCTTTTTCAAATATGGGCCTGAGATATTCCGGTATACATCTTTACTCATACTAAATTTTGTTTCGATTGCTGCAGCCGTTTATGAGTTGATAGGGGGGGGGGGTGGCACACACACAGCCAGACAGACAGAAGGACAGACAGACATACAGACATATATATATATATCTCATAAGTCTACTTTTTCCTCATTTTTGAAAAGTGTGAAAAAGGCTAAAATTGAATGTGATCTCGTCAATGGCGTTGTCTTGGCAACCTCTGATAGATCATCCCGTATCAATTTAAAAGCGTTGTTATGGTAACCTCTGATGGCACTTGGCATTTTTTAAAATTCCGAAATCATTTTTCTCATCCCTTGGCGTAATGGTGGGTCATATCAAAAATTATTTCAGACAAACGTTTTAGGTAATTATTAGGGGAATATTTTCCATTTTGTACGGTTTTGATATTGTGCCTATTAAGAGAGATGTGATTAATGTTTCCCGAAAAAACCACTTTATTCCACCCCTTTGGTCAATGGTTGGTGCAATCAAAAAACTTATTTGACATAAATTTTTGGCACTTATCCGACACATATTATGAACTTTGAATGGATTCGATATTTCACGTATTAAGAGAGTTATAGCGAAATTTCACTTTTTCGGAAAAAGCCCCCCATTTTCACCCCCTTCGACCGATTTTGCCCATTAACGAACTCGACCGAGATTTTATAGTGATACATATTATGAAAAAAAATCAAAGTGATTGGTGCAAAATTACGGCAGTTATCGTGTCCACAAGAAACTAATATATATATATATATATAGATAGATAGATAGATACATATATACATAAATTATATATAAACTTTTGAACTGACGGTGGTTTTGGGGTCTGGGGGATGTGAAACGCGAAGATATGTCGAAATTTTCCGGAAGTCGAAACATGGTACCCATTGCAATAGTTAGCTTTCTAATGAAATCTACCTAAAACAGGAAGTTCCGTGTCGAACTAAAGAGCTTACTTTTCTTAAAATTTAAGATTCATACCAATGATTAATCTATATGGACCTATCTATAAAAATGACGAAATATTTAAAGTTGGTAATATCGAAATTTCTAATTAGTTCGACATATACCTGGCATAATGTAGCCTAATAGAGCACTACAGTTGGCAGCCCTGGTGACTGAATATATTCTTAGTTCCATCTCTTAAGGTACAGAATACAAAATTTGGTTGAAGTCCAACGGATAGCATGGACGTTACATGCAGTTAGACATTGAATCTATCAGCGCGCGTAAAATCATGTGTTGGTAAGAACTAGTCTGAATTATTATGATTTATTGTTGTGCCAATTTTGGATGAAATCCATTTGTTGGTATAGAAGTTAATGGGAATTTAAAATTGGACTTATCAGCAGGCTTAGAATCATGTTGGCAGCACTGACGTATATTAGTTAGTCCAAATTAATCTAGAATGTCAGGTACTATACGTGGCAAAGTTTAGAGCTGTTTGCTTGCATACTTTCTGATATATTGATATTAGGGTAAAACATATAAACATCATTTATTAACAGTTGTCAGCCCTGATTGCCCTTAAGAATACGCATAGTCATATTTGTTATGACACACATAGCACATACGAAATTTGGTTGAAATCCAATTGATCGTATAGAAGTTCCATGTATTTAAAAATTGGTCCTATCAGCAGGCTTAGAATCATATTGGTAGCACTGACATACATTAGTTGCTACAAATTTATCTAGAATGTCAGGCACTATTCGTGTGCAAAGTTTAAAGCTGTTGGCTCGCATTCTTTTTGATATATTGGTATTTGGATAAAAAAAAATAGAGAGAACATTTATTAACAGTAGGCAACCCTAGTGGCTCTCAAGAATACGCTCAGTCATATCTGTTTATGTACACATAGTACATACGAAAATTTGGTTGAAATCCAAATGATAGTGTAGGAGTTATATGCATTTTAAAATTGGACTTATCAGTAGGCTTAGACTCATTTTGGCAACAGTGTCATGTATGGCCTCATGAAAATTAAACTGAAGTTGTATTATCTTTATGTGTGCCAATTTTCGAATAGTTCCCATGTATACCTTCCAAGATATCCAACAATGAGCTCAAATTTCAATTGCGATTTTTCAGCAGTTGGTAGCACTGACATCATTTTCAAGTATGGCCATTGAAATGTTCCGGTATAGATCTTTACTCATACCAAATTTGGTTTCGAATGCTGTAGCCGTTTAGGAGTTGATAGGACACACACACACACACACACACAGACAGACAGAAGGACAGAGAGACAGACATACATTTTCCCGGATCAATTTCATAAGTCTACTATTTCCTCATTTTTGCAAAATGTGAAAAGTAGGCTAATAATGGAACAAAAGTCTATGTTACATCGCTCCCCGCTCGAACGCGGTAATAATGTTATGAAGTGAATGGATATAATGAACATATTCTTGTCAAGAGAATATTCTGGTGTTATCAGCTGTGTATTACTAAGCTTATTTGTGCAAATTATTGTGCTTCAATACCAAAAGTAAAAGAACCACTGTTGTATTTTGAAACTTAATAGAAATACCTTGACCACGGCAAAGAAACGAGTTCATTCGTGTTTTACATTTAAAGTAACATTAACTTCACGGACTAATACATTATAATTAGGTTTAAACAATAACATTAAACCTAAATTAACGCTATTCTATTCTGTTTGCTTCCATTATGGCGCGCGCAATGTAGTGTAGTTTGTTGGTTTACGGAATGAAAGTCTATGTTACGTCTTACCACGTAGCCCTGTCTCGCGGACGACAGTCACCTTTATTTCTGTCTTGCTCAGCAAGTAATAATGTAGCATAGACGTTTGTTCCCGCATACGCTTCAATCTTAGATATATTTGTGCAAAAGTGTCATCAAATCCGCCGTACATAATCTATGCCTAAGAAAGTGAACAGGACCTGGTGACGATCACATGACGATCGAAACATGTCATTTCAATGAGTACCATGTTGCGACTTCCGGAAAAAAAATCGACATATCTTCAAGTTTCACAACCCTCAGACCCCAAAACCACCGTCAGTTCAAAAGTTTATATCCAAGTTATATAAATCACTTATATAGATGACCTTGCTGTTCTTCCCCTTAAAACAATAACAATACTATATTTCTTGTGGAAACTATAATTACCGTCATTTTGAACCTATCACTTTCACATTTATAACTAAAATACCTGTTCATAATCTCGGTCGAGTTTGTTACTGGACAAAATCGGTTCAAGGGGGGTAGAAATGGGGTCCCATTTCGAAAAAGAGAAATTTCGCTATAAATTTCATGGTATGTGAAAAATCTAATCCATTCTAAGTTTGTGCTATTCTTCGGATAAGGGCCAAAACCTTATCTCAGTAAAGTTTCTTTCATAGCAGCATCCATTGACCAAAGGGGTAGTGAGAGGAAAGAAATCGTATCTCCCTTAATAGGCACAAAATCAAAACCGTTTAAAATGGTCAGTAGTCCTCTAAACATTACCTAAAACTTTTGTTTTAAAGAGTATTTGATATGACCCACCCTTACGCCAAGGGATGAACAAAGTATGTAAAACATGTGGAACTTTGGTAGGTATAAAACAATTGGCAAATTTAGTGAATTCCAAATATTCTTCTTTGCCCGGTTAAATCTACCTACGTCTTCCGGCTTGCGAAGAGGGATTTTTTTTGCACAAAAAGTGTGTTAAGTGATCAATAATTCATGTATTAAAATTGTTCATGCTTTTCGGATATTGCCGTGTTAAAATAAAATTAGAAATTCTAAACGTTTCGAAGGGAACCTTGCCTCCTCTTTCAATAGAAATAAAACAATGTGGCCAAATAATTTGTGTCAATGAGCTTAAAAAAAACTAGAGAAATTCTCCTGTTCGTCATCAGAGAACAGCCAGAAGCTACTGTATTGGTAGATAAACGCGCCATATTAATAGTGGTTTCTGGCTGCTCTCTGGTGACGAACAGGGGAATTTCTCTAAATTTTGTAAGCTGACACTCATTCTTTGGCCACATTGTTTTAATTCTATGGAAAAAGGACGCGAGCTTCCTTTCCAAACGTTTAGAATTGTACATTTTATCTTCACACGGCAATATCCCAAAAGCATGAATAATTTTAACAGTATTCCAGGCCGTGAGAGCCTTAATCAACATAATTCATGTAATATTTATTTTTAAACATTTAAACATTTAATGCAGCCAAGTGGCCATAGTTTTACAAGAATACTATTTATAAAAAAACTTAATTTCTTTTGATTCGCATAATCACTGATTGTCCTTGTTCTTTTTGTACAGAATTACAAGTGGTCATAGTGATCGCATGCAAGTCCACACAGTTGACACTTGCATGTAATTGAAGGCTCATGATACGTCTTGTTGTGACAAATGATGTGATTGAAGCCGTGTACTGCCATTCTTGTAAAGGCGTGAAGCATTTCAAAGTTTGCTTTCGTCCATGATCGATCAATCATGGCGCCAGATGCAAAAAACTCCGGGTATACGTCTTCTCGTTTTTGGATGAGTGTTGCCAATAGGTTATCTGATGCATTTTTGTTGCGTAGATGTATTTGTGTCCTAAGATCTTCTATGATGAAGGATTCTCTTGCCAGGAGATAAACTAATCTGGATCTTGCTGTCCTTGAAACTCCAATTGCTTTCTTAATGTATACTGCTTTTATTCTTTCTAATGTGGAGAGGTTTTTCATTGAGAGATATTCCTTTCTTATTTCTTTCACCTAATATAACTGAGCACAATCGTGTTGACCGACTGAAAGACCACAGATAGAGGCAGAGCTCGTATTCTAGAGCAGTTACCACCACCTCGCACGCAATTTATTCTCTTAAGTTTTTGGTGTTTTATTCCAGGGCTTGTGACGTTGTCGTCATCTCTCCCGTGTACTGGGTTGTATGTGGAATAGCCTATATAAAATACATTGAAGAATATTTCAGTTTAATTAGTTAATGGGGGTTAGCTTTTTTTCCAAAGTGAACAGCTTTACAAGGGATAGACGTAACAAACTGTTTACGTCATGTATGGAACTTCAGCAAATCTCTGCGTGTATTTATTAATCTCTCGTGGGATGAAGGTTTGCGCATGGGAATAAAGCTATTGAGCCTCGCTACACGATGCTTTGTCCAGTTCCCAGCAAGTTTAATGCAATATATCACTTGGTTATTGTGTTCATCCAGCAGGGGGCGCTCCATATTATGGTCGTCACATGACCCGTTTAGTTAAAGATGACGAGGTAGCCTCTAATGACGGCTCTTAAAATGCATTTATTATCCGATGAATTAAAATATAAATGTTACTCTTTGCAACATCTGTTGTTACATAGCGTAGGGGCATGGCGGCCCAGTGGCAAAGCTATTTGCCTCTCACCAAGGTGAACCGGGTTCGATTCCCGGTCAAAGTAAGTGATATTTTCGAAGTGAAATGGCATACCCTGTGGTTCAGATTCCACGTAAAAAAAGGAGGTCCCATGGCTCATGATGGTATGATTAAAGCTCACGCAAAAACTGGAAGCTTCCTGTTACATAGCGTAAGATACAGCAGGCTAGACCAACTCGTGGTACAGTGGTTATGATTTTTGGCTCTCACCCTTGAAGTTCGTGTTTGATTTCCGGCTTTGCCAAGAAATTTATTTCCGGTGTGAGGGTTGGAACGGGTCACACTCAATCTTGTGAGGCAGAAATGAGAAGAGGTGGATACGATTCCCACCTCAGCCATTTTAGAAGGTGTTTCCGTGTCCTTTCACTTTACTCAAGGCAAATGCTGAGATTGTCACTGACTTAGGACACGGCCGCCTCGTTCCCAATCCTAGCCATAATTACAAATACACATACTGATACAGACTCCCTTACACGGTTTATCAGACGAATTCCACACACACACCTAAGTGCACGAGACTAAATGACAACTATGTTACAAAGCTCCTACACGAATAAAGCCACTAAATGATGATAATAATAATAATAATAATAATAATAATAATAATAATAATAAGTTAAGCACTTCAAGTACCTAGGTGAAATTATCGGGAACACTGGTAACGAAAGAATGGCTAACAAAACACGTGCAGAAAAATTACGCAAAGCTTACACAATCACTTGGAATATTTACAACAAGAAATCACTTTCCACTAAAACCAAACTCCATCACTACCACACAGTCATCCTCCCAGAGGCACTCTATGCGATTGAGACGGCATCGTTAACCATCAACATCAAATACATTGAGAAGATAGAACGACAAATACTGAGAAAAATCTTTGGACCAAAGCTTCAGGACGGTATCTGGATGAGGAAAAGCTCAGACGAACTGTATTCACGGACTGAACGATTCGCTTCACTCGCACGTAAAAGACGCATGAAATTCTACGGACATATAGCTCGAATGGACAACTCCCGACTGACCAAGAAAATCTTCCTCATAGTCAATGGAAACCGACAAACCAAAGTACGCTGGCTAGCAGACACCCAAAAGGACCTCACTGAAATCAATATTGACCCACTGACAACGACGCGGACTGCATATAGACAAAAAGTAAATTCGTATAAGTTTCCACCCAAGATCCCTACGGGACAGAATTTGAAACCTAAAGCTGCATGGACACAAGAAAGAAGACAGGCACATAGCGAAGATAAGAAGAACAAGAAGACCAATGTTAACTAATGGTTCTACGTGCTCCTTAGAGGGCCAAACGCATTATATATATATAATAATAATAATAATGATATACTGAATACACAGTCCGTTGGAACGCGCAAGACCATGCGGTCAGGCTACGTCCGGAATCAGGAGACTACTGGCGTTAACCCACACCTTCGGCCGTCCTAGAAATGGAATTCTCGTTGCACGGCCACAGCCGCTTCCTTCCAATTCCATGCCTTATTTCATTCATCTTCATTCATTTTATTTTTCAGCATTTCCTTTGATGTTGTGGGTGTTCAGGAATTCTGTGCCCAAGTTTGAAAAATTGAAACCTGACGCAGTCAGTTAGCATTTAAGGGAGCGCAAACGTGAGGGAGCCTTATCAGTAGATTTATTGGCACGTTACAGATCCTCTTCGAGGCAAAATACCTGCACCCAGCGTCTCTAAACGCCACAGTAGTTAAAAGGGATGTAAACTCAATAACAGTTTGTTGGTGCCAGGAATGGCATCGATTCGTAAGACAAACTGTGGTAGGTTATTACTGAATATTATAACTACCTAAGGCAAGATGATGATTTTAAAAAATGTGTGTTTAGGAGAGGAAACAATTTTACGTAGAAAGGAAGAGAATCCTACACAAAACCAAAAGAAAAACAATCAAAATAAGGATTTAGCGAAAGGTTCCACTGAACAAAGCCTTTTAAGTACCTAAAATGCTTGGGGACCTGAACTATGCCAACGGGAAATGCAGCGTGAGCTGAGGTCACCCGCAAGCAACCATAAAGTGCTCTTTCCCTTCCAAGCCAGTATTCCGGTATTATGGGGATAGGTAGTACGCTAGAAGGCAAAGATATCGGAAAGGAAGTGGATTTTTGTAGTTTCCCTTCAAAAGAGTTAGACTTTACTACGCATTTTAAATGCTTGAAGGATTTGAATTTGTTGTGATAATTTTTATTTCTGGGCGCTGTCGGATCTCCGTCAGGACAGCCGAATGTCCCCAGAGTGGGAAGAGATAAAGCAACTCTATTGCTTTTGACAATACTTTTTACTGTTATTAGTGAAAATCTTTTGAGAATACCAATTGTTGCACTCAAGCAGGCTAAGTTTTACCCAGCGGGATGCCGACTAAAAGCTTCGAACGGAGAAAACCCTCAGACCTAACTTAAACAAAACTGAAATTTTGAAGAGTAAAGCACAAGTTTAGAGAAGAAGTCTGGCGGAGCGAGCAGTATTTGCCTCAATGGTTTACTAGAATTAGCTGTAACAGCTAAGAGACACTTTGCAAATGTTGCTATTTGAAGCTTTGTTTTACACGCAAAAAGTGGTAAAGATTTTATTGATTTAGAGATTGCCTTTTCTATTTTGAAATAAGCAATAATTTTGGGAGAAGAGTCAGGGAAGAGAAGGTCCTGCCAAACCATGATTCTAGCAAGAGAGATAAAGCGGAAAACAATAAAGAATTTATTTAACAATTATTAGAAACTTATTTTGAGTTAAGAACAATTTAGCTATTTTAAGCTAAAGTAATAGATTGTGGTTTTAACAACTTGGAAGTCTGAGACCCTTATTTGCACAAAACGCTTACACAAGTTATTTGACAAGCGTATAATTAAAAAGTTAAGAAGGGTTTGAAAAGTAGTTACAATTAGAAAGCGTCAAGCTTAAAAGGATAATAATAAAGTAATTATAAAATTATTTAATATTTATAAATTAATTAGGTGGTATATTAATTTTTCAAAATTAAGGCCCTTGGATACCTTAGTAAAGGCAAAATTTAGGAATTCCTGAACGCAGCAGAATAAGAAAGGAGAAGGGATGAATAAGTGGTTCCTACAACCACTTCTATTTATGCAGAATTTAAGAGATTTTAAACTCTAATAGGGCAGGTCACCTTTTGTGAAGCCTGGATTAAACAATTAGATAACTCTTTTAAAATTAGAAAAAAAAGGTAGAACTCCCTAGTTTTAGAAGGAAAAAACAATACATATTAAAGTGTGGGCTAGCCACATATATTGACGCAGAATGAATAAATTGTAAATGTAGCAAAAATGGGAGGGCGCTTAATTTTAAGCGAGGCCTCGTAGAATTGTAATTAAATACTTAACTTAAATTTGTTAGTAAAAGGTATTTGGGGAAAAGGAGATAGGAATTCAAAGTTCTGACCAGTTTTATTTCTCTCAGTCAAACGCGGCGCGGTAGATAGTTAAACGGACACTGTTTTGCACGAAAGTCTGTTGATAGAATGGAAAATTTCACTATTGCAGCACAGAAAGTTCATGGAACAAACGAAGAGTTATTGCAGTTTATGGAGAACACTCAGTTTAATTTGAACTTGAATAAGTTTATTGCGTTGGAAAGTTTGTGGGTTGCAGTTATTGGTTCTATTTAACTTGAAGTTCCAGCAATTTGACAGTATTGAGCATAGTTCTTTGCGGTTTGAAATTTATTTCAATGGAAAATTTCCGAACTGTAGACAGTTAAATGGAGCATTAAGAATCCCACGGTGGAAAAAGCTAAGTTTATAGACAGCTATGATTATTAGCAGAAATCCCACGGTGTGAGGAAGTTATCCCCTTTATTTCGTACAAGAAGTACTAAATTTAATGTTTTTAAGCAAGCTTGGTTAACTAAAACATGACAAAGAAAATCCCACGAAGACTGTTGTTGTACAATAGTGCGTAATTCCCTACACTGTCTATACATTTCGAATAAAGCATTCAGCTTAGATTAAAACCATTAAAATGCGTTTAAAATCATCGAAGATTTGTACTTAGCTTTTTCATAGCCGCTGAAGGTTGAAGGCTCCTGGTAGCCGTTAGCTTACATCCAACATCACAACATGGCGACGATTTAAAATTATACCTCGGTAGAGAGGAGGTAGCCTCTCAGAAAGGCCGAACTCACACGTTGACGACTCGATAAGAAATGAGAGTAAACGGGCGAGCGCACGAGGTAGCTGGGTGGGCAAAAATGAAGGGGAAGGGAACAAAAGAGAATATAGCAGAATGGGGAACATAAGAACTATAACAAACTCTGTACAAAAATTGTTATTCTTCATGGAGCAGTGTCTTCAAGAAGATGTTAGCTGACGACGAAGATGACGCCTGGTGGATTGGTGTGTAAATCCTCTTGACTAGAGGAGTTTGAAGAACTTCAGCGGGTAGCCGCAAGATGCTGCTAGGTAGATTCCATAGAAGATACACATCTAGAACAGACTTAAAAACAACATAAGCGCGTGTACGGAGGAAATGGAATACAGAGGGTCGCCTATGGTGTCTGCAAGGAGGAAAATTAAATAAATGAGGCTGATTGAAAAAAGCAAAGAGCAGCAAGAGCTAACTCTAACTGAACGTGTATTCCAAGGAATACACCGAACTGTTCGCCGCGTGGAGTGTCATCTCACCTCATCGTTGACCCCATAGAAACGGGATGAGTAACTGATAGAAATACATAGTCATAATGTTAATAATTGATAACGTGAGAGCTTTGTTTGATACTATGCTATGCTATTATACTGTATGATACATAGTTCCAACGTATCGAACGTGCTAAGAAAATCATTTTCATCTAAACAATGAACCTACAAATACCACGCTTATTTCTACATTTATATCGTATTAGCTATACCCGGCATGCGTTGCAATGCCAATCAAAGACAGGTAGAAAGAAAGGAAGGAAGATAATAATCAAGTAATTGGTTTTACGTCCCTTTTAACAGCTGCGGCTTTTAGGAACGCCGGGATGACGGAATTTTTGCCCGAAGGGGATCTTTAACGTGGCAGTAAATCTACTGATACGACCCCCTCGCATTTGCGCACCCTAAATGCCAACTGTCTGCACCAGGATTCGATCCTACAACCCCTCCCCTCAGGGACTCACATCTAGTGGGACGTGGGATGGCGACCACGGCGCCCCAGCTGAGTCCGGCATTTCTTCCACTTACTTGTGCCGGGCTCCTCTTCGTCTTCTTTCCTGTCGACCTCACTTGGTCAACTCTTGCTCTCTTCCAACATCGACGGTATTAGGGTATCCGAGGCCTAGGGAGTCTCTTCCTTTCCCGCCTTAATTGGCCCTTGTCTCATCTTTTCTGATACCCTCCTTCTGTGAGGGGTCAGCCTTCTTTTTCTTTTCATTTTATCTCCTGCCTTCTGCTCAAGGCCCTCAAGGAGGCAAGGTGTATGTAGCCCCACCACTTCTGGTGCTCCCTGGATATTGCTACACCCTCAGGGGCTCACGGCTGGTGAGTTCGGGAGTTGGTGACCCCGAGGGATTCCTGAGCTGGGTTCAGTTTTCGACCTTTCTTCCATTTCCGCTGGGGCGGATCCTCTCCTCTTTCACTTGACTTTCGGCCTTTCATGGCTCTCCTTCCTTCAAAGTCCCTTAATCCGCATTCTTCGAGGGTTGAGAGCATTTCTTTTCCTCCTGTCCTTTATTTGCATTATTCTCCTTTTGTTTTCCATTTTTTCTTCTAGTATATAAGTTAGTAGTTAGTTTTATTATAGTTTATACTTCTCATTATCATCTTCACGTCCACCCAAACCATTAGGGGCCGATAACCTAGATGTTAGGCCGCTTAAAACAGGAATTATCGTCATCATCGATCCAGCAACCTTGGCCACTACAGGCGAGAATGTTACCGCATAGCCACTCAGCCAGCACAAGGAAGAAAGAAAGAAAGAAAGAAAGAAAGAAAGAAAGAATAAAAAGAAGTGTTTCAATTGTAATTTCGTAACATGTAGATCATTTACTGATATAGGTAATTCAGATTTCTACCTTTGATATCTTCCTAGTCTCAACCTTATTTGCGGGCTTAGGCCGATACTCGTTTCATCTAGATAATGAACTGTTGGCGTACTGCTCGGGTCCCAGCTCCGTGAATCTCAGAGAAATGTGGATCGCATGGATGACGATATAGCCTATGATGGCAGACGTGTGGGATTCCCGGTCCTTGCGTAGTAACGGACCAAATACATTGGGCCGTGCACAAATGCTCAACGAAGTTCATTTGTTGAAATGACTCGCACACCATTTATTGTAAAATGTATTTTCTAATTCGGAAAACTTTTACTCGTGCGCTACCTAGTGTAATTACCTTTAATGGGGTGTGCACAACAATTCTAATATCGTTTACTTAAGTGCCTTTGGATAAACAATATTCTTTGATTTTCTGTCTGGTGCGTATATAAATAAATCCGAAGGCTTTCCGACGCGAGAGCACGCCATATACAGCTGACCATGTTGTAACATATCCTGAATCAATGTAGGTTATGTTGGCTCTGATACTAGTATCTATGATATGAAGTAGGTACTTTGGAGCGCCTGTGTGATGGAAAATTGAACTTAGCGTACAGGAGTGCTACTCTTAGTATTCCATAGAGAAAAAGTCCTCTCGGCACGCCGGATGGCGGAGGTAGATTTCATCGGGCAAACTTGGGGATAGGCGAAAATAGGCAGAATATGCACGTTTTCGTAGAATGATCAGACCTCATTTATTGCGAGAAAGTATTTTATAATTGGAGCTTAATTAACTTTGTTTTTCGTCATTTTATGCATATTTCGAACATTTTATTGTCATATGGGGACGGTAACCTTCTTGTCATTTGGGGTACATTTTTATACTTGCGGTCACACTGTCCTTATGCAAGGTTTCGACACCGATGTGTAACTATGTAACGGTCTGTTACTTCTTCACGCAAAATTATATCTCCCGCAGAGATTTTGGTTGGTTCCTCAGTTTAGGGACTGCGACAACGCGGTCATGTAACCCCGTGTACTTTGGGTGAGTGTAGAATCTGTCTGATAAACAAAGTGAATTGTGATGGCTGTATTAGTCTGTAATTCAGGTAAGGACTGCAGACGGTCAATTTCAAGCAGTAGTTCCTAATGTTGCTACCAGATACTACCGTCAACGACACCTAGCTCTGAACTTGGCTACGAGATGTCACCGCAACCAGCAACTCGCAACAAACTTTAGATCTTCCACTCCGACGACTTCGGCCGGTATTGAACCCACGAACTTGGGCATAGAAGTTCAGCATACTACCAGTTACGTCATCGAGGCCGCTTCTCACTTAGTCAGATGGAAAACTGAATGTGATCGCGTGCAAGTGCGTTGTCATAGCAACGTCTGATGGCTCATCCCTCATCAATTTAGTAGTGTTGTCATGGCAACCTCTGATAGCTCTTGGCATTTTCTTATAATTCCGAAATCATTTTTCTCATCCCTTGGCGTAATGGTGGGTCATATCAAAAATTCTTTCAGACAAAAGTTTTAGGTAATTACTAGGGAAATATTGTACATTTTGTACGGTTTTGATATTGTGCCTATTAAGAGAGATATGATTAATGTTTCCCGAAAAACCCACTTTTTCCCACCCCTTTGGTCAATGGTTGGTGCTATCAAAAACTCTTCAAACATAAATTTGTGTGCCTTATTCGACACATAGTATATACACAGATCGTCTCCACAGCATGCAGCATACACGCAGCATTCGTCGTAGATCTTCGAGACTGACTACATCGCAGAGCTACCGAAGCAGAAGCAACAACAACAACAACTCGCCGTACTATATACAAATCTACATATACTGGTCGACATCTTAGCTTACTCCAAACTAGGAGTTAAACAACTTTGGGCGACCGTGGTCACTGGTTAGTGCAAAGTGGGTGACCGTTCACGGCGCGGTCCGACCACTTCATTACTTAGGAAGGCTCGGTATCACACGGTTGCGTGCCGTCAAGACGCCAACGGGCCCAATTTACACTCAGTCTACTGCAGCAGCCTCAGCAGGAAGAGACCGCAGGCCCTAGTAGGCAGTGGTCGGAGGAGACGAAGCCACCGGCTTGCCAGGCGGCTTGCCGGGCTGCGGATCTTCCAGAAGCGCGGTATGGGACTTCCGCCGAACCGGGAGGTCTTCCCTATGCCCTGACACCTGGCAGCCAGTGATAGAACTTGAAAGAGCTAACTTTCAAAAGAGCTTGTCAACATCACTGCTGCTGCCCCTGTGATCTGTCAGACCAGCTCGCGACATTAGGCGCGTTTTTTGATTAGAACTGACGAGCTGGCATTAGGTTTTGTTGTTAGGTCCCCTTGCCGTCTTCAACGGATATAAGTAGTTTTACCCCTTGTCTTTTCCGCTAACCACAAAGGGCTAGCCAGAGTCCAGATCGCCGACTTGCAGCTTGTCCGGCTCCACCCGATCAACTGGTTAACCTGCTGCGACCGGCTCAATCTCGGCTACTGTTGCGCGTTAAAATTAACTTCACCGCCCTAGGGCGTTTGACCTTCCTCCTTTCTCTCCCCCTGGCACCTCACGCCAAACCCCTATACCACTACAATTGTTTAGGGACACACCTGCCTGTCACTACACTCACTCACACACACAGCCCCCTGCCCCGGCAGGGTGCTGAACCCCTTCTGCAGCCATGGGGAGCAAGAAGCGAAACAAAGCTAGCCCCCCAAGTCCAAGCTTTAAGTTGCAGCATAAGGATGCTCGCAGATTAGCCAAAGCGAGGACCAGATCGGAGAGTGCGACGCCCGTAACTAGGGCTAGCGCTGCCAGGGAAGGCCCCTTCCGGCCCGTGAGAACTCCCGCTAAGCCTTCTGACCCCTTACTTGAACCCCCTTCAGACAGGGACTCTTTTTCGCCAGAAGGTTCACTCCAACCTCAGATTGCTTCGGAGATAGCCCCGCTCATACCACAGCCTGACTCAGCTTCCCCCCATCCACCATCTAGAGCTACCCCCCCCCCCCCCCCCAGTCTTCAACTGATGCTTCCTCAGCTCAGGCCTCGGATTCTTCCGACTTCAGCCCAGCCTCCACTCCCCCCTCTCGCCGCTCAGCCACTACCAGCCCCGCTTCCTCCCTCTCTCACCCCAAACGCCGGTCATCTCTCTCCGACATTGAGACCTCTGTCGTCTCCTCTAGCGACAACGAGGACTTTAGATTGCCTCGAAACCCTATCAAGGTCCGAGAGAACCCTCCCCCTCCCCCCCTTATGTCCATCAATGTCTTCGACAACTTGAACCAGCTCCCCCCTACTCAATTCTCAGGCGCTCAGCCCATCCCTGAGCCACAACCTGGCACTTCAGGTACTTCAGCCAGGACCCCCGCTCCCGTCAAGATTAATGTTCACCCCGTACACATCAAAAACGTGAGTGACATTAACAATCTAATTAAAGAGTTGGTGAAGCTTGACCTCAACTTCACCATCAAAAATCTTCCTAATGCCGTTAGGGTGACTGTTAAGACCGCAGAACAGCATAGGATCCTCACCGATTTTCTCTTGAACACCAACGATGAATTTCATACAAGGCCTTCCGCTCCGAAGAATATTCGGAAAGTCATCATCCGAGGTCTCCATGAGTCCACCTCCCCCGGACTAATTCATGAGGCTCTGTCTGAGATGGGCTACTCCATAGACAGAGTGACTCAACTCAGCCAGACCAGAGATCGCTCCAAGAAGCTTCCTCTCTTTCTGGTCGCTCACTCGGCCACCTCACCTCACCTGACCTGAATATATACGAGGTAACACACCTGCTACATAGTATCATATCAGTAACACGGTACCAGGGACCAGCCGGACCAGTGCAGTGCTACCGCTGTCAGGGTTTCGGCCATGCTTCCAGCGGCTGCCACTGTCAACCCCGCTGCGTAATTTGTGCCCAAAACCACAGGGCAAACGAATGTCCCCAATATCACCAGAAGGAAGCCACTACTAAATGTGCCAACTGCGGCAAACAGCACACCGCTAGCTATCGTGGTTGTGAGACCTATATAAAGCTAACAAGCATCTTCAACAATAGGCTTCCCTCTACTCGCAAAGCCCCTGCGGGACACGTGGCAGACCGCAACAAAGTCAGGACTGGCACCAGCTTTGCAGGAGCAACATCTTCGTCCACTACTCCCACGCCTCCCACCCCAGCTCCTCTACTCTCCCCTCCCCCTCCTCCACTCCCTGCTCTCAGTGAGAGCAATTTCCCGGGCCTCTCCCCTTCGCCCCCCCCCCTACTTCTGCGCCGTCCACCTCAAGCGATATGCTTGAAATTTTAAGACAGATCACCAACCCCCCCTCACTCAAAGATCTACTTACCCTAGTTAAGAACACGCTCCTCAAGTTAGTCAAAGCCCCAGATACCTCCTACAGGCTACAAATTATTATTGAAGTCTGCACCCAATACCTATTCAGTAACGGGAACTAACCTGCAGGCTTGTGTCAGTATTAGGATTATGGCATGGAATGCCTTCCATCTGCATTCTCAGTCAGGAGAACTTACGGACGTCCTACAGCAGGAGCAAATTCACATCGCTCTCTTCGGAGAAACATCCTTGAAACCAGGTACCAATATCTACTTTCCTGGTTACTGCACATACCGCAACGACCGTGTAGGACGTCCGAGCGGAGGTACTGCCATAGCCGTGCTCTCCGATCTGGCTCACCGTCGCATCCCCACTCCCGATAACCTGAGGTTTATTGAAGCCACCATCGTGCAGTTCGAACTTTCTACCGGCCCATACCGCATTGTCTCCTGCTACTTGCCCCCACGTGCGCCGTTTGTACCGTCTGATTTGGAGGCACTGTTGCCTGACGATATCCCTGTGATATTGGCAGGTGACTTTAACTCCAAAAACCGGCTATGACGCAGTCGGTTCACGGAGGCAAAGGGCAGGCTTCTTGAGAAGTTCTGCGATGATCACGGGTGCTTAGTCCACGGCCCGCCTGGATACACGTATTTTCCGTTTGACCCGAATAAACTTCCGGATCTCTTGGACATTGCCATCAGGGACATCCCGATAGTAGTCTCAAACTACAACGCCCTAAATTCTGATCACGACCCTATAATGATACAACTTAACTCTAGTTACATCCCTTCCCGCTCCACAATACCACTTCACACCCGTAAGATCGACTGGGATCGCTTCCAATCCATCCTTAAAACCACCGTTGCTGGTAATCCCAGCATTCTCTGCGAGGGCGACATAGACGCCCACATAGAGAAATTCACCCATTCCCTCCTACAGGCCGCCAAAACCGCAGCTAGCGGACCCAAACACAGAAGAAACAAACCCCTCTCCATTCCCCTTGCTCTTCATGCTCTCATCAAGCGGAAGAACATGGTCAGGTGGAGGTGGCAAGTCACCCGGGATCTTTGCCTTAAGCAAGAGTGGTATCGGTTGAAAAGACAGATCCAATCAGCCATATCAAACATTCGTAATAAACTTTGGCAATCCAAATTAGAAAGTATGGCAGGAAATTCCAAATCCCTGTTCGGCATGGCTAAAAAGCTGCTCAAGAAGAGGACTGGCATTCCACCATTACACGGGGTACGTGGAATGGTATTCACTAACCCCGACAAAGCTAACGCCCTGGCGGACACCTTTGAGAGAGCCTGCGAGCCAAACCTCGAACCTTGTAACGACGACTTCGTAGATCTCGTTCTTCATGATTTTCGAGGTGGCTTTCAGGGCGATCTCTCCCGGGGCTTTAAATTTGTCTCCCCGTCCGAACTGCTCAAATTTATCAAGAAACTAAAGTCTCGTAAGGCCCCCGGACCTGACGAGATCTCTGCACAATATCTTAAAAACCTCAGTAAGAACGCCTTAACTTGCCTAGTCAAGATATTCAACTCCATCTACCGATTTGGGTATTTTCCTACAGCCTGGAAAGTAGCAAAAGTCATCATGATAGGGAAGCCCAATACTGATGGCACCTTCCCGCAAAACTACAGACCAATAAGTCTACTATCCATCATCTCAAAATTATTTGAAATGACACTGCTTTCCAGGCTGAACACACACATCTCCAACATTATTAACGACGAGCAGTTCGGCTTTCGACAAGGCCATTCCACTGTACATCAACTCTTGAGACTCGTTCAAGTCATTACGCGCACCTTTAACGAAAACCGTATGACAGGAGTTTGCTTTTTGGATATAAGTCGTGCTTTTGATAAAGTCTGGCACAGCGGCTTGCTGTATAAGATGAAGCACTTCGGATTCCCAGGTCATCTTCTTAAGGTCATTGAGTCCTATCTTAGGAAAAGGAAATTCTATGTCCAGGTGGTTGACGCTAAATCCTCCTTGAGAAGGATCAAGGCCGGCGTGCCTCAAGGTAGCGTCATAGCCCCTGCCCTTTTCAACATATATGTCTCTGACATTCCCAGAACTGACGCTACCAGTCTCCACCTATACGCAGATGATACTGCAATCTCTGCCACCTCCTGGCACGGACATAGAGTTCAAGCTAATCTCCAAGCCGCATTAGAAAACTTAGAAACCTGGCTAAGGGATTGGAGAATTAAAATTAATGTTGCTAAATGTTCCGCCACTCTGTTTACCAAGAAACGCAAATATACAGAAGTCCAGGATCTCAACTTCTTTGGCGAGGTAATCAGGTGGCAACCTGCTGCTAAATACCTGGGAGTCACACTGGATCGAGGCCTTACTTTCGCTCAGGAGGTTTCTCTGCGCGCTAACAAAGCGAAAGCGATCCAAGCGCAGCTCTGGCCATTAATTAAGTCCCAGAGCTCTCTAGACGAATCCAGCAAGCTCTTGTCTTATAGCACCCTTATGCGCCCTGTGATGGAATATGCCAGCCCTGTCTGGGGTTACGCAGCTCCCTCAACTCTCAATAAACTTCAGGTTGTCCAGAACAGAGCGTTACGAACCATATCAGGAGCTCCCTGGTACGTTCGTAACGCTCAGTTACACGCTGACTACAACCTCTCGACCATCAGTCAGAGGATACACAGACAGACAGTCAAGATCTACCATACATCTACACGTAGCACCAACCCTCTAATAAACACCTTGGGTGATTACCGTGCGCGGGGGAGTCGCCATAAGCGCCCCTGCATCATTATAGAATAAATACTTTCCAAACCATGCTACTATAGCACTATTACTTTTCTTCAAAACTGATATCTTCACCCATTCTTCATTTTCTGACTCATTCTAAAATCTACTCACTTCTACTATCCTTTAATTTCTGTATTTCAAATGTCATTGTACATCAGGTCATATTCTGGCCTGTTTGATTCACGGTAATCACCCAAACCCCCTCATTCAATTGTAGTCGGTCGTATCTACTGGTTAAAGCTCTCAAGGCCCTCGGGCCGATAGGCTACAAAACACGCAACGAAACCGGCGCGCTTGCTTGGGCGCTGACGCTGACACATAGTATGAACTTTGAATGGATTCGATATATCAAATATTAAGAGAGTTATGGCGATATTTCACTTGTTCGAAAAAAGACCTCCATTTTCACTCCCGTCGACCGATTGTGACCATTAACGAACTCGACCGAGATTTTACAATCCCTATATATATTATAATTGTGAAAATCTGTGTGTCCGTGTGTGTGTGTGTGTGTGTGTTAGTTTGTTACCTCTTGACACTAAAACGGCTGGACGGATTTGGATGAAATTTGAAATGGAAACAGCTTATACCTTGGGATAACATATAGGCTGCCTTTCGTCCGGAAATAAATCATTGTTCCCGTGGAATGGGCAACATAACTGAAAAGTCACCAAAAATACTCAACCAGGACAAAATATCGAAGTTGTCGCATAAAGACCGGACAAAGCTCATTTTACTCCCCTCGATGCAAGAAACAATACTCGGTAGGTCCCTACGGGACACCGAAAACTACATTTTAAGGCTCTAAAACCAACAGTTTCAAAGATATTCGCAGAAAACTATCTTCGCTCTGATTGATGAACTAATCGCCAGTCCGTTTCCATGGCAACACTACCTCAAGGTATGACATCCGATTGTCTATATATCCCTCTAGGAGGCAATGCCAATTCATTTATTATCTTTTTCAAGATATATATAAACACAATAAGAACAGTGTAGCGCGCCTGCCTCCCGTCCGGATGCCCCGGATTCGATTCCCGGCTCCGTCAGAGATTTTAGACACTGACGTGAGGGCTGCAACGGGCTGAACTCAGATTCGTGAGGAAAATTGAGTAGCTGTGAGGCAGCGCGCCGGTCACGAAGAACAAGATTAACGGCTGAGGGGACACTATGCACTGACCACGCGTCACCACAATATCTACAGGCCAAATGGCTGGGAAGCGGTCGCATGATAGGCCTAGGCCCTTCATGGGCTGTAGTGCCAGGGGTAAAAAATATTAGGGGAAGCGCCTTCTAATACCACCTTTAATTTTTAAACACTACTGTAGCGGCTATTAAATAAAGGTAGCGATATAGCTACGTTCAACTTCATAAACACTGGGCTCACAAATCCCGTATAGTTAAGTACAAATATCGGTCTGGTCATAATTTCAATAGCAACGAAGCTCTGAGGCGGCTATTGCCGTTTCCTTAACACTTAAGGCATCCCGCCGTCATATACCTCAATGTGCACTTACCAAATTGTGAACCAGTCTATTTTACTGAAAAGAATTTCTACTAGCGAGTATCCACTCCGGCAAAAACCACACTCCATACATTTTCCAAAATTTACACAAGACATGATTTTTAAAGCACTCTTCTGTATGTTGAGGTACAGAGACATACCACATGGAAAGATACAATAAAATGTTGGCAAATCTGAGTTCAAGGAACTGCTGTCCAGAATAGGCTTTCGGTACTGGTTATGCGGCCCATGTTCGTAACATGGAATGTTTTCCTTTGACAATGCATCTACACCATGTGCGAGGGCAACGCATTTCAAAGATCTCTAAAAGCACAATAATCAGGAAATTGGAGAACAATGTAAAGTCGGAGTGAAGATTCAAGGAGAAATAATTTCATCTCTGAGATTTGCTGATGACATCGTCATCTTGGCCAATACGCCAGAAGATTTGAACGAGTTTTTGAATGGTATGGACTCCGTCTTGACGAATGAATTCATGATGAAAATCAATAAATGTAAAACAAAATTATTGGAATGCAGCCGAAATAAATCAGAAACCTCTATGGACATCAAATTGGCAGGTGAAACGCTACGGGAAGTAGGAGACTTCTGTTACCGGTACTTAGGAAGCAAAATAACCAGTAATGGACGAAGCAAAGAGGATATAAAAAGCAGGTTGGCTCAGGCAAGGAAAGCATTTCTACACAAAAAGGAATCTCTTGACATCGAATATACATTTAGGTATTAGGATGTCATTTTTGAAAGCTTTTGAGTCACTATAAGGAAGTGAAACTTGGAATAATGGTGCTGCAATAAAGAGGAGAATTGAAGCGTTTGAAATGGAGTGTTACGGGAGAATGATGAAGATCAGATGGTTAGATAGGGTATCAAATGAAGAGCTATTAAGACGAGTGGGAGAGGAGAGATGTTTCTGGCGACTGCTAATGAAGAGAAGAGATAGGTTGGTACTGTGCCCGTTTAGACCGGAGTCCGCACGACCACACATGCATTTTACCAATAATCAGTCAGCACGAGAGTCAAAATATCCCGGAGCGCCAGATGGGTTAAAGCAAATCGCAAAAACGACATCAAATTAAAAAAATGCTTTACTGATTTTTGGCTCAATGCAACAATAAGGATAGAAGGAGATTTAATTGGGAGAAACACATCTGGTAAAATTATCTCAGTTTATTTTAAAGTTAAAATCTGACTGCAAAGATGCTCAAAGCAGCATCATCCACGTGTGGCGATCCACACTCTTATTTACACACAATACACAGAAATTTTCCAAACACATTTGACAATCTTTCTGGAAACACAAGTCCGATTAATAGTCCTGTGGACTGTGTTCCAAAATTATTAATATTTAATTCCAGTTCAAAATCAATTGTCTATACTGGAAATAACGTAGATCACTGTTTGACTATTTGCATGATATTAACACTCTTAGAATAAATGTTTATAGAATTCTTAAACTTTCACTTGTTTTTCCAGTTTCCAAAAATATATCGTCGAAAATATTATTATCATAGAAGCAATACAAATTATTTATACATATTAATAACATCTGAAAAGTATTTGACCTTGAGCATAGCATCGAAGAACTGTGCGAAGCACAACAACAATTAATTGTTCTTCTGACATTAAACATTCGAGAAGTGACTTGATTATGAACTTCAAGTTCCAAACAAAATATATGATTTCTGAATCATCAACTTGATAAATAAATGGTTGAACCATTCAACTATTCAATTATCCACTTGGGATCATTATGAAAAAAAATATTTATATTTATGGCCATTTCTAGCAACTTTCACAACTTGCAATTCTTCGACAGAATGCGGAAATAAGAATTGTAGTTTTATAATGAATTCATTTAGTTCATGGCACTAGGATTGAAAATATCCTTCAAATTATTCGTGGTTAAAGAATTATTTTTTAATTGGCAGTGGCCCATTCTATTATTTGTGTAAGAACACAATATTACAACAACAACAACAACAACGGCAAAGGTCTTCCTCTGAAGAAGAATAAACTACTATCATGACAAATCCGGGTTCTAGCAAAATCAAAGTCTAAATGGAATCCGTAAACAAGGTTGAAATAAGAACTGATGGTTTCAAAGAAATAACCTTCGGGTTATTCATACGACGAAATGTGTGGCTCCAATACTCCTACTATAAACCTGAGCCATCGAACCTGCTATTTGATTGATGCTCGAAAAAACCTCTTCATTCCTGCGACTTAACACGCGCACCTGGGAATGGCATTTCAACTACTCCACACACATAAACTTTCTTCCCAAAATTTATACAATAAATCAAGCCTCTGCTTGTTATCAACACTGGAAGATTAATAAACTTACAATTTTATTTTATTTTACCATTCAGTTCAACCCGTGAATTTACCATACATATGAAAATCTTTAATTCACTTTCGAGTGTATTTACGTCATGATTTTATATAAATACAAAAATATCCTATTTGATACAAATATCAATTGCTTCCCGTTTCATGCCTCTCCGTGTTATCTGAAAAATATACTTTTGCTCAATGAAAATATCAACTGTTCAACCAGAACTGACATGTTGGTTGAATGCGGGCTTGCGCTAACCACTCTCCTTCGGAAAATCTCCTGTTCCAGACTAGAAATGATTAAACTACTTCTTAGGCTCTCTCTCAATACATATGATTATTATAAAATATAATATCCAAGAATTATTTAGAAAAATTATAAAAATTATTATTATTATTATTAGTGGATTATTATTATTATTATCAATATCATTTTAAAAATGTTTAATTATCATCTCATTATGTGAGAATCCACATGTTCGAACCTTCGAATATGGAAAAAATATCCATTCCTCAACAAAAATACATTTAACTTTTACAGTTACATCGGGGGTTTTCCGTGGTTTCCTTAAAATATGAAAAATTCAAATAAATCTTCGAAATGCTCGGTCATCGATCCTAAACTGTTCTGAGTGCTGAAAATGCTCAGAATAACTCTAACAAGTCTTGCGTAAATCATTGCAAGATTTAAATACGACGAAAAAAATGTGTTGGTCATCTGCAGAAAAATAGTTTGTTCCAATTAGCTAGGCATAATATAATTCAAATGTGGCTTACATTTCTTGATGGTCTTGAAGTGTAGTAAACCTGGTCTGTACCAGATTTATCCATAAACATGCCCTATCGGACAAGCACGTATAATCCTTGTATCGGCCGCCATTGTAGACCCACAAATCGTCTAGTCAGACATAGTGGTAGTATCTTTCGACGTTTGAATAAACTGTGGTTCCATTATAATATGGGCTTCTATCAAAGCCATAACAGTTTGTTTAAATAGGGTCAGATCTAAGTGATCTCTTCTTAGATATGTCAGTTGTAACATAACTCACTGTAATCTCATCAGTACAGGAAAAACATTGACAGTCTAAGCAATTAACGGCTGTTCTGAAGATCGTTCCCTGGGCATGGTTTATTAATATCACCATCTGCCATGCGCTAGACAACCTGCAGTTTCCCTTGCGTAGACTAATGAACGCCACCGTTATAGACTAGTCTTCAGTGTACTGACAGATCGAAGTGGTTAACTAGTTACAAAAATGAAAACTGACTTGAAATGGATTTAAACATCCAAGTATTAAGTTACTACTGGACTGTGACAAAATACTATTTTCTAGACAAAGTCTAGCATATGTCCTTTTGGAAATATAAATATTTCCACCAATGTCTGTAGAAATCAATCACCTCAGTGATTCTCCTCACCAGAAACTTACTAAGTTCCAAACTCGTAGCGCAGCACTTCTCGTGACTATCACGATTTGAAAAGAACTTCTGCGTAGATACGGCAACCATGTGCCTTGGCTCAGCGTAGATGCAACTTGCTTGCCAAGTGCTTGTGTTAGAATGAGCTGACCATGCCTGCTCCAGCTGGCTTTTATTCAAAACGGTCAGGGTCACGCGTCATCACCTGATATCTAGAAATCCTCATATCTCTTGAATCTCTGGTCCGATTTACTTGATACTAATTGCGTTCTCTTTCATTTGGCCGTGCCAGTAATCTGATCCCAGTCTCAAGTCTCTACTCCATAGTTAACTATTTAATCAATAAATAGCCTCCACCTCTGCTATTACTCGCTACGTCACTTGACATCCAACTATCGGTAATTTTCTTCGAAATGCTTCTCGAAGCAATGTAGCGCGATATTCAAATATCTGAACTTTCAAAAGCGGCTACAGCCTTTCCCTTGATATCTAGGTGTCTGAAACTTGGAATACCCATTCCTAGAGTTGGGCACAGTACGACACATATTAAGATACCCAGGAATAGCAAGCTTAGTTATGGATGGGAGGGTCAAGGACAAGAACTGTAGGGGTAGACCAGGGTTATACAGATTGCCTCGGATGTAGGGTGTGGTAGCTATGTAGTGATGAAACGATTAGCTCAGGAGAGCGAGGCATGGAGAGCTGCATCAAACCAGTCAAAAAACTAAAGACTCAAGCAACAACAATGGGGAATTTTAATTACCTAGAGAGGCATGTGAGGCAAAAGGGTTGTTGGAGAATTTCAATCCCTGGGATGTAACACTGGAAGTGACTGCATAATGTACATCAGCGACCAAGGTGAGAGATATTTTACTATAGGTCTATTAATAGCGACATGTTGACGTTCAAATCATCAATAAGTGTGGCAAAATTATACCCAGAATACCTTAAGGAAAAATACTTCTAATTCCCCATATTCAGATAGATTTGCCATTCCAGGTGTATGTTTAGACAAAACCATTTTTTCCCATGGACAACTGTATGTGGCGTGCTGGCGAGTATCCGGCCAACAAAATCGTTATGTCTCAGCAGAAGATGGCAAAGGCAAAACTAAAATTTTCAAATGTGTTCACAACTCTATAAAATTCCCACTTTGCTGCTCATATCTATATACTGTATGTATCAGAATTCTCAGAATTTGAATCTACCCACCTGTAGCCACGATTGCTGTAATAGAATAAACCAATTATCAGCAATAATGCATCGTCCCCATTGTCCTGATCGCGAGCGAAGCCGCGGGTACCTGCTAGTAATACATATTATGTAAAAAATACAAATTGATTGGAGCACAATTACGGTAGTTATCGTGTCCACAAGAAAGTATATATATATACATAAATTATGTATAAACTCTTTAACTGACGGTGGTTTTGGGGTCTAGAGGATGTGAAACGTGAAGATATGTCGAAATTTTCCGGAAGTCGAAACATGGTACCCATTGCAATAGAGGCCGTGGTGCGCTTGTGTGAAAGAAATAGTAATTTATCTTACGAGAGGTAGCATGGCTGATGAATCCCAGAGATAAAGAGAGGACAATTGAGGTTGATTGTTCGAGATGAAAGGAAGTGTATGAAACTTGATATTGAATGTGGATATAAAATTGAGATATTCTGCTTTGAGTAACGACGTTACATTGCTCGTATTGTATTACTGCACATGAAATTACTCCTTCTCCAAGGAATATGTTTAAGATGAATAAAAGTGGAAACCAAATCTTATAATTCGGAAATCATATTTCATTACAACAGCATTACTGGTATCTCTTAAATGACTTCCTGCATAGTAAGTAACATTCTGATGGATTATTGTTATATTGCAGTATAAATGAACTTACTTTCTTCACTGTGGTGTCCTAAAAACCTAACCTTGAAGGGCCTAGGCCTACCAAGCGACCGCTGCCCAGCCAATTGGCCAGCAGATTTTGGGGTGACGCGTGGTAAGCGCGTCGGGTCCCCTCGGCCGTTAATCTGCGTTTTCGAGACCGGGGCACTGTCTCACTGTCAGACAGCTACTCAATTGTCCTCACGGGGCTGTGTGCACCCCGTTCCAACCCTCACGTCAGTTTTAAAATTCCTGACGGAGCCGGGGATCGAACCCGGGGCCTCCGAGTGAGAGGCAGGCGCGCTACCCCAACACCACGGGGCCGGCACTGTGGTGTCCTGGTTGGTGTTATAAAACACACCATGCCCTGAGATGCCAGGGTATTTGTGTTCTTTATTTAAACAATATTTGTTCATTCGTTCATAGATTTCTTACATGAACTGGCGCCCTCCCGGATATATTTCTTATTTCTATAGTACTTACATTGATATACTCAAATTAGGGGATTACAGTTGTTTAACTAATACCTAATGATACATACAACCATTTCAATGTGAGCATTTGTTGAAATTACTCGTGCACCATCTAATATAAAATGGATTTACTTATTCAGAAACAATGGTGGGAGTGTGCACAACAACTCACCAAAGTTTCATTACAATTGGCAGAATTGTAAATGAATGCTTACGGGACTCTCCTGAAACGATTCGCTGGCAAACACTCATTTTTTGAAACTACTCGTATGCTACCAACTATCAAATGGTTTTTCTAATTCAGAAACCTTTGCGGCAGTGTGCACAACAACTCACCTAAATTTCATCGCAATCGGATGATTGACATATGAGCGCATACAGGACTTTGTTGAAACGATTCGCGCGCAGTCACTCATTTGTTGAATCTACTCGTGCGCTTCCTATTGTGAAATGGATGTACTAATCCAGAAACTTTCCTTGGAGAGTACATAACAACTAACCCAAGTTTCATCGCAATCGGATGAATGGTATATGAACGCATACAGGACTTTGTTTAAACGATTCGCGCGCCGTCACTCGTTTGTTGAATCTGTATATATTGTAAAAACCTTTCCTGGAGTGTGCACAAGAATTCACTAAAGTTTAATCGCAATCGGATGAATGGTATATGAACGCATAAAGGACTTGAAACGATTCGCGTGCCATGACTTAATTCGAACCGGCAGCCAAGCGTGAGTTCAGTTTTAAGAACCCCCCGATCAAAAACCGTGGCGTGAACTGTATTGGAATCGACAGAAATACCAGATACCAGATAAATGGGCGGGCTGCTGGCAGTCCCCTCATGTCACCTTGCGATGAATCAGCAAGTTTTTCTCACTCCTAGCATTGCGGTGTCATAAGTGTATAGATTGTGCAATTGGGTTACTGTCGGATTTAAGGGTTCCTGTTAAGTCCCTCACCTTTTTGTGTTACATAAATAATTTGTAGCCCGAAACCTTCCCTGGAGTGCAAACAACAACTCACCCAAATTTCATCGCAATCGGTTGAATGGTATATGAACGCATAGGGGACAGACAAACTATCACGTAACATTGGTTTAGGTAGATTTCATTAGAAAGCTAACTATTGCAATGGGTCCCATGTTTCGACTTCCGGAAAATTTCAACATATCTTCGCGTTTCACATCCCCCAGACCCCAAAACCACCGTCAGTTCAAAAGTTTATATATAATTTATGTATATATATATATATATATATATATATATATATATATATATATATATATATCAGTTTCTTGTGGACACGATAACTGCCGTAATTTTGCACCAATCACTTTGAATTTTTTACATAATATGTATCCCCTTAAAATCTCGGTCGAGTTCGTTAATGGGTAAATCGGTCAAAGGGGGTGAATATGGGAGGCTTTTTTCAAAAAATTGAAATATCGCTATAACTCTCTTAATATCTGAAATATTGAATCCATTCCAAGTTCATAGTATGTGTCGGATAAGGCCCTAAATTTTATGTTTGAAAAGTTTTTTATAGCACCAACCATTGACCAAAGAGGTGGAAAAAAGTGGGTTTTTCGGGAAACATTAATCATATCTCTGTTAGTAGGCACAATATCAAAACCGTACAAAATGGACAATATTCCTCCAATAATTACCTAAACCTTTCGTCTGAAAGAATTTTCGATATGACCCACCATTACGCCACGGGGTGAGCAAAATGATTTAAATTATAAGAAAATTCAAAGTAACATGAGTGGTTGCCATGACAACTTTACTTTTAATTGATAAGGGATGAGCCATCAGCAGTTGTTATGGCAACGCCACTGCACGAGATCACATTCTGTTTTCATATGTCTGTGGGAAGCGACTTCGGTATCGGAACTGGTAGCATGCCTTCTATGCCCAAGGTCGCGGGTTCAAACCCGGCTGAAGTCGTCGGATTTACTAAGAGCGCCAAAAAAACCTGAGTATGGTTTCCTTCGGAGGGGAAGTTCCAACGTTCGTTGCGAGTTGACGGTTCCGGTGGCATCTAGTAGCCAAGTTCACAGCTAGGTGTCGTTGATGGTAGTATTTTAAATTATGTAGCCTATTTTAGGTAGATTTCATCAGAAAGCTAACTATTGCAATGGGTGCCATGTTTCGACTTCCGGAAAATTTCGACATATCTTCGCGTTTCACATCCCCCAGACCCCAAACCACCGTCAGTTCAAAAGTTTATATATATATATATGTGTGTGTATATTTATATGAATATTTATCAGTTTCTTGTGGACACGATAACTGCCGTAATTTTGCACCAATCACTTTGAATGATTTACATAATATGTAACCCCTTAAAATATCGGTCGAGTTCGTTAATGGGCAAAATCGGTTGAAGGGGGTGAAAATGGGGGGGGAGCTTTTTTTTTTCGAAAAAGTGAAATATCGCTATAACTCTCTTAATACGTGAACTATCGAATCCATTCAAAGTTCATAATATGTGTAAGATAAGTGCCAAAAATTTATGTTTGAAAAGTTTTGATTGCACCAAACATTGACCAAAGGGGTGGAAAAAAGTGTTATTTTTTCGGGAAACATTAATCATATCTCTCTTAATAGGCACAATATCAAACCCGTACAAAATGGAAAATATTCCCCTAATAATTACCTAAAATTTTGCCTGAAAGAATTTTTGATCTGACCTACCATTACGCCAAGGGATGAGAAAAATGATTTCGGAATTAAAGAACATGCCAAGTGCCATCAGAGGTTACCGTGACAACGCTTCTAAATTGATGAGGGATGAGCTATCAGAGGTTGCCAAGACAACGCCATTGCACGAGATCACATTCATTTTTCCATCTGACTGTGGGAAGCGGCTAACTGGTAGCATGCTGAACTTATATGCCCAAGGTCGCTGGTTCAAAGCCGGCCAAAGTCGTCGGATTTTCTAAGAGCGCTAAAAATCCCTCAGCAAGCTTTCCTTTGGAGGAGAAGTTCCAACGTTCGTTGCAAGTTGCTGGTTGCGGTGGCATCTAGTAGCCAAGTTCACAGTTAGGTGTCGTTCACGTTAGTATATGGTACAAAATTAGGAACTACTACTTAAAATTGACCGTCTGCAGACCTTACCTGAATTACTGACTAATACAGTCATCACAATTAACACCGTTTATCAGATTCTACACACCTAATGTACCCGGGGTTACATGACCACGTTGTCGCAGCCCCTAAACTGAGGAACCAACAAAAATCTCTGCGGGAGATAAAATTTTACGTGAAGAAGTAACAGACTGTCAGATAGTTACACATCAGTTCCAAACCTTGCATAAGGACAGTGTGATCAAAAGTATAATAAAAATGAACCCCAAATGACAAGAAGGTTACCATCACCATAAGGCAAATAAAATGATAAAAATATGCATACAAGAACGAAACAAAAAGTTAATTAACCTCCAAATGTAAAATACTTTCTTGCAATCAATGAGGTCTGATCCTCCCACGAAAACATGCATATTTTGCCTATTATAGCCTATCCCCTAGTTTGCCCGGTGAAATCTACCTCCGCCTTCCGGCGTGCCGAGAGGATTTTTTTTATATAGAGAGAGATTGTAAAATAAATATTCATATTTGATAGGATATAAAATTTAGTTAACTGAAGTGGACCTCATTCACGAATATATTGCAGCTAAATCTGTACATAAAAGAACAGAGTTAGCTTGTAATTTAGTACTATACAATATTTATGAGGGCAGTAATTATTATAGTTTGGTTTAATGAATATGGAGCGCTATCTGACAGCTAATCTCGTTACACGGGCTGTTATTAGTTTGAACAAGGGATTAATAGGGTAATGATAACTCTTACAGACAGTGATCACATGGCCGGATGTCGATATAGCAGGGAGTGCTTCACAGCTATACAATCCATGGTATCTCTACGAACTGTTTCCCAAGCACACAGTGCGTTTACAGCAAAATTATACTAGGATGTGTGTAAATACGACCTTGATTTCAAGTAGTGAGGTGACTGTTATTTTACCAGATGTTGTTTCATTTGAGGGACTTCGCCATCGTTGTCATTTAGCCCCGTATACTTGGGTGTATGTAGAATGTATACGATCACTAGTTAACAAGGTTTTTGCCACACATGTGAAAAGAGGCGTGTTAATTCAAGAAGTACGAGTTACGTATTAACGAAGATGGGCATAGAAATATATAATTTTCTTGTAAATAATTTCGTGAAGTAGTGAGAAACCTCCTGGGCAATAATAAAGCAGAAAATTACCGACAGTGAGTTGAAGAACTCCTGGACATAACCAGTAGCTAGGACGTAGGATGTCCCTGAAAATGTACTTTATTAATTCGCAAGAAATCAAGAAAAGAATAGTGGTAGCAAACAAGTCTTCCGGAATAAAAAAAATCTTATTGCTAAATAATCACCTGAGTTTGAGGACTAGAAAGTCATTTCTCAAGACCTTTATTTGGAGTGTCTTACTGTATGGAAGCGAAACCTGGACATCAGGGAAATTGAAGAAAACAAAACTTAAGGCTGCAGAAATGTGGATTTGGAGAAGAATGACAAGAACAAGTTGGATGGACAGGAAAACAAATTATCTTGTTCTGTAGGACGTGAAGGAGGAAATCAATAAAAAATCAATAAAGAAGAGGAAAACAAAGTTCGTTGGACATGTACTCAGGCACGACTCTCTTCTACAAACAATTATCGAGGGCAAAGTATTGGTAAAGAAACCTAGGGGACGTCCAAGGATGTCGTATATCAAGAACTCTATTGGAGAACTGGCTTGTAGTTCTTATGGCAGCATAAAGAGATTAGCAGTTAACAGTCAAATGTGGCAGCAGCGACAAGACTTTGCCTTTAGTAAATGATGACGATGATGATGAATTCGCACCTGGAATTAACCCCCGAAAATTTAGGAGCTGTAATTGAACACGGAGAAAGATTCCAAATTGGATATTCATAAGATGGAGAAGAGGTACCAGGGCAGATGGGATCCCCACATGATGGACGACTATTGCTGGTTTTAGTTGGAGAATGTGACGGATGTTACAAAAGGAAGAAATAAACTGGAAGTGTTAAATTAACTCGCTTACTTTTGACATATTGCATATTTCCGTGTTTCACCGATACAAGCATTATTCACGTTAAATTCTGTTGTTATTGCTTATGGATTACGTTTATTTTCCATGCATCTTAGCGAGATTGAATCAGTTCAAAAAATAAAATTTAAAAAATAAATATTTTCATTAAAAATAGGAAATAAAGGATTTTTTAAGAGTGATATTAGTTTATTATACACTGTGTTATCTCCGATGCAAAATTGAGCTTTTTATGACATCAGTGAACAGTTTAAAAAGGAATTGTATGTCAGCGTAGTGAAATATTTTGTCGCTTTTGTCAGAATCCAGCTGGGTTTTGTCACACAAAAATGTTACGTGTTGCGAAGTTTTCACTGGCATTTTCGTCTTGAAGGGTGACTGATTTAGTCTTCGATTTACAGTAGTTGAACTGACACCTGACTATCCATATGGCAGACAGAAAGTTTGAATTTGTAGACTAGAGTAACCGTGCACGCGCCTCAAACCGAGACATGTAAAAGTACTCGCAGAGGCTACCCAAACCTAGTAGACTGTTGTTCACGATTGCGTAAATCTTGTCGACCATTCGATATATCTGCATGATGCATTAGATGTGCATTTATAAATTTAACAGAGCTAATGAGTGACGAACTCTTTGTGCTTCAACGACAGCCTTATGTGTGGTGCGCGCCTGAATTCGACAATTTGTTTAGCGTATCACAAAATAACGGTGACAATTCAGACATGAGGCTTTTCAAACCGAGGCAAGAGACCAAAATGGCGGACGCGCGAATTATTAAAATGTATTTCCTTGCTCTCGGGATGTATTATTGCTGTGAGCCTAAAATTGTATACTATGACAGATGATAATAACACATATTATATATGGATATGAATTTCCCTAGTCCAGTGTCATGGTCCAATGTCTCAGATTCACTGCTGCAACAGGTCCCGAGATCAGGCAATTGTATTTTGAAAATTCGTGTGGCCGTCATGTTGGTTTACTGATAAGCATGGGTTTGAAAGTCATATCAATAAAGGTGTTCCATAGTTGTCTATCATGGTTCAAAATTTCAGGCTCATAGCTTTGATAGGTCACAAACAAAGGCAATTACATTTTGAAAATTGGCACGGCCACCTTCTTGTTTGCTGCTCGTTACAGTTTAAAGGTGGGAGGTACACCTTTGAGGGGTCACTTAATTTCTTTTAATGAATTGTCTGAATGACTAATCTTTTATCTTTCATTTGGTGAAAACAAAATGAAAATATCTTCAATACTTTCATATATATGCCCCTAAATGTTAGTTGCTGTCGCTTAAATTGTCACTGAATTTTATACTACCACGCCCTTGGGTAAGTTTGAAGCTCGTTTCCCGAAAACTTTATTTTCACACAGCGTTTACATGATAACTCAAATACTATTCAAGATATCTCAATGAAATTTTGTATGAATGTTTGTTGTACTAATATGAACAACATATGAAAAATGAAAATCCACAGCCTGTTTCAAGTCGATCAACCGAGTCAGGGAATGGAATGAATGAAGCCCCCATCAGCGGCGAGGATATAAACTATGCCAGCTGCCGAAGCCTGTCGCACTCCCCTGGGGCAATGATTAAATGAATGACAGATGAAATGACATGACAGTGGAGAGTGTTGCTGGAATGACATTTTTGTGACAGGGAAAACCGGAGTGCACGGAGAAAAACCTGTCTGCCTCCGCTTTGTCCAGCACAAATCGCACATAGAGTGACCGGGATTTGAACCACGGACCCAGCGGTGAGAGGCAGGCGTGCTGCCGCCTACGCCACGGGGGTTGTGAACAACATATACCAAAATATTATTTGTATCGCACATACTTTCCAATAAAGAGAATTTTTTACCCCCCCCCCCCCCAAAAAAAAAAAGTAAAAATATACACATTTAGAGTAAGAATATGGAAATTAAATACTGAATATGTATATCAATTATTTTGGTGTAAGTTGTAGCCGTGAATGTTACCAACAACAGCTCAAAATAATATTCATGTAAATATTTTAAATTGTGGGGTACTTGGATCATGTAAACGCTGTCCAACTGTACAAAAACCAGCTGAAAGTTTGGGGGTGTGATAGTGCATGACTGCAAGCATGTTATAAAATGGGGTTTGTGCATAATAATGTGTGAACTCTGATTAATAGTCCTGCAAAGTTTTGTTTTTTTGCAATATATATATATTTAACTCAATAGAAATTTGTCATGCGGAAAGTGTACCTTCCCCCTTAAAAGCTATGTCTGTGAACTTTTTTTTATAGTCCTCTATCATCGTAAAATATCTCATGCCGATAGCTCTGATAAGTTATGAGATATTAATACTGGTGAAACATTTCCCATGACCGCCATGGCGGATTGGTGACGATTACGAGAGTTTGAAAATCTGTTTGAGGTGTCCGGAGATAGAACTAACTTCCCAACAAATTCAATTAAACAAAATTGCTTCGAGTGACGGATGCACATTACTGTACACATATCCAAATGCTGAAGAAAGTGTTTCTCATAACCCTGTATTCAATATTCTGTAAATTGAGGTGTTAGAAGCCATTTTTCAGTGTTGCCTAGTTCTATTACAGAAATGTTTTCAGAGTTACATTAGGCGGGACAAGTAGTATTTAAACGCCATAACCGGAAATAAATATTACATGAAATATCTATCACTAAAATTACGCAATTGTATGTGCAACAAGTAGTTCCGTGAATAACTACATAGCCTATTTTCATATATCCTACTTATGTTAATTGCCTCTATCAATATACAAAGTTTCAGTTTGATTGCTGTAATATATTCGTAGATATTGATAACCGTCTAAATATGTCGTATGGTCGCCATGTTGGATTTTAATATATTTTCGCCATAGTTATGTACTATTTGATGAAGATTATTGTATACATTCATTATTCGAACGTTGATTTCGATCGACTGATTAGAACACAAGAAATAAAAACTTAATTTTAAAATTTCGCTCAGCCGCCATCTTGAGATTATGTAAACAATTTACCTAAATTAGATGTCAGTGCATTGCAATTTGTATATTCATTTGCTGTACCAAGTTTCACTGCGTTAGGATGGTTAAATCGCGAGAAAAGTCTATTTAAATGTTTCATCCTCGCTTGGCCGCCAAGTTCGTTTTGCAGTTAACAGGTTTTTCAAAGTCACATAGGTGAACGTCTATAATAGTAGTGCCATTTATCACCGTACCAAATTTCAGGGTGATATGAGTAATAATTTAGGATATATAGAATGCTGGTGAAATATTTCGCACAGCCACCATGTTGGATTGGTGAGACGTAATAACATTTGAAGGGCACGATCGGGGTCGACCAAAATAGTACTATGACCTTACTGAGTTTCATTGAAAACGCTCCTGCCATTTGGAAGTCATTATGGGGACACACACACACGGACGCATACATACACACATACACACGGACAAAATGTGATCTCGTAAGCCTATTTTTTAATATATGAAATTAGGCTCAAAAGGGGCACGATTCGAATTGTCCGACTGAAAAGATTTCTATAATATTCCGATATATGCTTAAATACCATTATACATAAAATATGGATAAGAAAGTTGCAGTCTACATTGAATAGTTAGGGCATATTCTTCTTCCTAAACAATTAAAATGTCGTTGGACTTCCACCATTTCCTCGAGCAGACTTTCAATTGTATTCTACTGCACAGCAAAGAAAGGAGTCTAACGACGTAATAACTGTCTTGCTTTAGAACTCTGGATTGTTTAATTTGGAGATATCCGACGAAACCCGAGTGCTCACGATTAATTTGGGGACTGGCGATAATGAACCAAGTGATTACGGTGCTCATTTGTTCATTAAATATCACAACAGAAGTTCAGATTGTTTTAATCTGTTTAATGAGATTCTCAATGAAGTGTTAACTTTCGTGTTTAACGATGTATTTACTTATCTTTAACCTACCAGTTACAACAGTTAAGATTCAAAATTAATCACACTCTAATTAATATGCTTTTTATGGATTCCTATCAGTTGGTCCTTGTTATCCATTGATTTAGTCCACGGTCTTTCTTCTTCAAGACAGCATAAATAAATATGTAGAAATGGATGCCACCTATCGGCAACAACATATCATAACAAAACAAATCCCAGTGCATTGTTGAAATTTTTTTTATTTCTAAATAATAATAATAATAATAATAATATTAATAATATTAATAATTATAATAATCATAATAAGTCAAAAACATCGAGCAACAAGAGAGAAACAAGATACTCAGTACAAAATAGCCCACTTTCTTCTATGTGTGCGTATAGTTATAACTCTTTGTTCTTATCAAGGAGTATTATAGAATGGTCGATGTAGTAGTTTGTTGAAATGCAACGTGCTGTATTGTACGTTAGACTACAATATGCTAAATATTGTCTATATTTCCAATCATTATGGTACTTACTGGACCTATTATCGACTGCGTGACACAATGTGGTGCTTATTTTTGTGGAGTGGTCACGATGCTTGGCGCTCACCTGTGTAGCCGGGGTTTAAATCGTGGAAAACCCTCTTTCTTTGTGTTTTTATTATATTTGCTATAATTGCATATAGGCATAGTGCGTATTATCTAATGAGACATAAAATACAAATTAGACAGCACGTTTTATTTCAAACTTCCACAGCAATGAGGCTAGTTCATTGGCTAAAGACTCCGTCCCTTGGTCAATTTCATTTCCCAACGGCTGAGAGGGTGGAAGAACCTAGTCGAGTCAACCACGAAAAATAAATAAATTCAGACTATCAGCCTGATTTTAAAATCCAAGAGCGACTGTTCCCATATTGGGCGGCCTTTGGTCAGCGTCTGTCTCCATGTTTGGGGTGGCTGTAAATAATCCTCCGGAGTTAACAACCTCGGTTGTAAAAATGGTGGCTCTAGAAGTCACCTCCAAAACTAAAAGAATTATCAATCATGGAACGGTGTGATGTGAAACTATTTACCTCAGGTGGTCAATCCACAAGCAGACATTCGGATTCTGGGGAGTCTGCAATGTCACACAAAGATGAGTCGGAGCGTCTTGGAACTTCTAACACAATAACATACAGGAAAATAAACTACCTAGCCACTTTTGATGATGATGATGATAATTGTTGTTTTAAGGGGCCTAACATCTAGGTTATCGGCCCCTGTCGGGCCACTTTTAATGCAAATTCACTTTTGAAAGTGGGGAAACTTAAGACTCTAACAGACACACTAAATGAACATAGAATTATCATAACGGCTGTGCAAGAGACCAGATTCCTAGATGAGAACAGCTTTGAATCGGGAGGATTCAGGATACTCAAGGGGAAACCAGGGGCCAGAGTAATGAAGAATGTTCCTCATCTTGTGACAGGATTCATAGTTCACAAGAAAATACTAGTCTCCATCATAAGCTTCGAGTCCACCTCTGAAAGGCTATCCACACTCACGTTCAAGTCGACCAACAAAGTTTATACAATTGTGAATATTCATGCCCCTATAAATATCGACAACAAAAAGGATAAGGTAAAAGTAGAACTTTTCTGGGATAAACTAGACGATACGATCCAGAAGATCCCAGACAAAAATTACGTCATCCTTTTAGGCGATTTTAACGCCCAAGTGGGGAGAGCAAAGAAGTTCAGGCATATAGTGGGATGCTACCCGGCACGTAACAGAACGAACCAAAATGGTGTCAGGCTCATTGAATTATGTCAGGCACATAACTTCGTCTTAAAATCGACTAGCTTTAAGAAACTACCGAGAAAACAGAAGACATGGATATCACCTAATCCCCTCCTCGGAGAATTCCAGTTGGACCATGTTGCAATAAAACGAAAGTTTCATAAGGAAATTGAAAATGTTAGGGTTCTCCAAGGAGCTAACCTTGACTCAGACCACTACTTGTCAAAAGTTAAACTGAAGATTATTCCTAGGAGTAACTTTCAAAGGAACAACCGTATACGAAGAAGATATGATCCAAACAAAATTAAGGAGAACATGGAAGAATGGGACACATTAACCAGAGACCTGGAAGGCCAGGACTGGAGGCAGATGGAGAAGAGTCTTCTAACCAAGGCAGAACAACTTGCTCCTGTTACAAAGACGAAGAAGCATAGATGGTGGAACAACGAGTGTGACAGACTACTTGTTCTGAGGAAGAAGGCGTGGCACGTTTGGCAAACCAAAAAGGACGAGAGTACCTGGCAACACTTTGTGGAAACCAGGAAGATGGTGTCCAAGGGGATCAAGAAAGTAAAGAAGGAGCACGGCGACCAACTACTCAGGAAGATAAATGATGACTGCGGAGAACAATATGAAAAACTATTATCGAGTGTTCAAGGAAATCCTAAGCAGATATGACCCCCCAACTCTCCAACTTCAGGACGAAAACGGGAACGTGGCATATAGTAACAGGGGTAACTGTAAAATTCTAGCCGGCTACTATAAAGAACTCCTAAATTGCGATGAACCACTCCAAAAGATGTATTTCGATTGTAGACCAAAATCTTCTCCCAACCATAATTCTAAACCCCCGTCAGTAAGAGAGATTCAGACTGACTCGTATGGAAAATTTCAAGGCATCTGGAGAAAATCAGATAACAGCTGAATTATGGAAGTATGCCAGTGAAGATGCGATTGGCTCACTCCAAAAGCTTTTTGAGGAGATATGGAAGACAGAGACCATTCCAGTGGAATGGAAAATGGCCCTGATACACCCTCTTCACAAAAAAGATTCGAAATCGGATCCTAGCAATTACCGAGGGATCTCACTGTTGGACGTGACATACAAGATATTTTCAAGAGCGTTATTAGAAAGAGCAGAACCACAGTTGGACTGCCAACTTGGGGAGTATCAAGCAGGGTTTAGAAAGGGGAGAACTTGCGCTGAACAAAATTTAAATCTAAGAAACATTATAGCGTACCAGAAGCAGAGGGCGAAACCGTATATAGTGACCTTTGTAGACTTCCAAAATGCTTACGATTCCATCGACAGAGAGTCGTTGCTCAATATTTTGGAAGAGTTTGGCCTGGACAGGAAAACCCTAGCCCTCATAAAGGAGACGCTCACGAATACGTCCTCTAAAGTTAGATTCATGGACGAACTGTCTGATCCATTTGAGATCAGAACAGGGGTCCGGCAGGGGGATGGTCTCTCCCCCCTGTTGTTCAACTGTGCACATGAAAAAGTTATGAGAGAATGGAATGCGAAAACACGAGGGGGAATACGACTAGGAACAAAAAACAAAGGAATCACGATTAAGTGTTCGGCCTTTGCTGACGACTTGGCGCTGCTCGCAGAAACATGGGAGGAAACCAAAGAACAAATCACAAAATTACAAGAGATGGCGGGGAAAATAGGACTTAAGATTTCCTTTGAAAAAACGAAAATTATGTCAAATAGTTTGGATGTGCCCATGAGAGTTACAGTAGGAGCTAATAAAATCGAGGTGGTGGAGAATGGATCGACTGGAATAACCTTGAAGGAAAAACAATGGAGGCGAGAAGAATCAAAATGAAACTAGCCTTCCAGAAAACCAAAAATACATACAATAAGAAAACCCTCTCCTGGAACACTAAAATCAGGCATTATAACACCGTAATTAAGTCAGAAGCACTCTTTGCAGCAGAAACACTAGTCTTGAGGAGACAAGGGCAAATGGAAAACTTGGAAATCAAAGAGAGAAAAAATTTGAGGAAGATCATAGGTCCTAAATTCCAAAATAACAAACAAATTTTCTATAGGAATGACAACCTGTATTGAACCCATATGCTATTGGTTCAAGCGTCGAATCCATAATTATGTGCAAAAGAAGAGAGGAAATAATACAGTCTGTAGAATGACTTAGAAAGATTTTAGAAGTGGGCTGTTATAACGTGGCGCAAGAATAGGTGACCACCAGTCATGCGGACGTGAGATCATGCTTGACGCATCGATAAGGAGCTGGCTCATGATTATTAATAGAACGATAAAAACTTTCCACAGCATGTAAGAGAGAAGAGGTTTCGGAAATAGACCTTACGCAGCTATAAAATGACAACCTCGCAATTGCGCAAGAAGAGAAATAATTAGAATTGAGCCATTTGCGAGCATTTAATTAATGAAAGAAGCACATCACTGTGGATCATTCTGGAATAGAGATTTTTGTATGGGAAAAAAATTATAATATTTGCACAGGAAAGAACTGCAGACGTGGCATGACGTCGATAGTAATTCCCCGAGACCAGAGTTGGTAGGGATGGAAAAATAAACCGCAACACCCACGTATCTGAGGAGCAAAATTATTTAATATCTTGGAATTGTGCGATCGATTTTCATGATCAAAGAAACCAGTTTACGTTTAGAACAAGAGCTTTCCAGAGATATATTTTTCAAAATTATACGACAATTACTTCAAAAGTTAGTGCTGGAGAAGACGCGGATTTTATCTTTTTGCCGCCGATTTGTATAAAAACCCTGGACGTGCCAGGAGGAGCATTCAGTCTTCGAGGTGTGCGCAGGGGCGCTACACGCTGGATCACCCGCAAATTCAGTAGTCAGCCCAGGGGGGCGTGACGTTGGAGCATCACCACATGCAGTTTCAGACAGCCCGAGGGGCGTCGCTGTATCACAACAAGTCAGTTCCGTGAGGGCAGAGACGCTGCACGATGAATCATCAACTACAAGATAAGCTACAAGTAAATTCCTAGTACAGGAGCGCTGCATCAAAGTATATTCATTTACACACATCAAAAAAAGTTTTTCATCACCTCGGTTCCAAGAGTTCCGGAACCGTTAAATACAAAGGGAATAGAGATCAACACAAACAACATTTCAGCTCGTTTTATTGCTCATGAGACCCACACATTGCATGTTGTACCATCATACAGCTAGACTTTCAGCATTTGTGGTCCAGATTGCAGTACACACCACTACCTCTAATACCCAGTAGCACGTCCTCTTGCATTGATGCATGCCTGTATTCGCCGTGGCATACTATCCACAAGTTCATCAAGACACTGTTGGTCCAAATTGTCCCACTCCTCAACGACAATTCGGCGTAAATCTCTCAGAGTGGTTGGTGGGTCAAGACGTCCATAAACAGCCCTTTTCAACATATCCCAGGCATGTTCGATAGGGTTCATGTCTGGCGAACATGCTGGCCACTGTAGTCGAGCGATGTCGTTATCTTGAAGGAACGCATTCACAAGATGTGCACGATGAGGTCGAGAATTGTCGTCCATGAAGACAAATGCCTCTCCAATATTCTGCCGATATGGTTGCACTATGGGTCGGAGGATGTCATTCAGGTATCGTAAAGCCGTTTCGGAGCCTTCCATGACCACCAGTGGCGTATGTCGGCCCCACATAATGCCACCCCAAAACATCAGGGAACCACCACCTTGCTGCACTCGCTGGACAGTGTGTCTAAGACGTTCAGCCTGACCAGGGTGCCTCCAAACACGTCTCCGACGATTGTCTGGTTGAAGGCATATGCGACACTCATCGGTGAAGAGAACGTGATGCCAATTCCGTGGGGTCCATTCAGCATGTTTTTGGGCCCATCTGTACCGCGCTGCATGGTGTCGGGGTTGCAAAGATGGACCTCGCCATGGACGTCGGGAGTGAAGTTGCGCATCATGCAGCCTATTGCGCACAGTTTGAGTTGAAACACGACGTCCTGTGGCTGAACGAAACGCATTATTCAACATGGTGGCATTGCTGTCAGGGTTCCTCCGAGCGGCAATCCGTAAGTAGCGGTCATCCACTACAGTAGTAGCCCTTGGGCGGCCTGAGCGAGGCCTGTCATCGACAGTTCCTGTATCTCTGTACCTCCTCCATGTCCGAACAACATCGCTTTGGTTCACTCTGAGGCGCCTGGAAACTTCCCTTGTTGAGAGCCCTTCTTGACACAAAGTAACAATGCGGACGCGATCGAACTGCGGTATTGACCTTCTAGGCATGGTAGAACTACAGACAACATGAGCAGCGTACCTTCGTCCTGGTGGAATGACTGGATCTGATCAGCTGTCGTACCCCCTCCGTCTAATAGGCCCTGCTCATGCATGGTTGTTTACATCTTTGAGCAGTTTTAGTGACATCTATGAACAGTCAAAGGGACTGTATCTTGGATACAATATACACAGTCAACGTCTATATGCCGGAGATCTGGGAACCGAGGTGATGCAAAACTTTTTTTGATGTGTGTATGAAAGACGCCAGAGAGCGTGATACTGTGTCGCAAAGTATAACAAGTTATTTTAGTGAGCGCGTAGACGCTGCACGCAGAAACAATTATCTTTAAAGTTCACCAGTATAGTAAAGTTTAGGCTGTGGACTTGAAGAAATAACAAGCGATAGGTACTCGAAGATAAATAGTTCAGTTAAAGAACCAACGCATCATAAGGTTTCAAAGTACCCAAGGAATGTGAAATAGACAGTTCTATCGACGTTAAGGAACCCGAACAGGGTAGAACGAAATAAGTAACGCCTAGTGTTCCGGAAATGTAGGGACTAGAGCGCAGGACGATAAAAAAAATAGGAATTGTAGTTCCAGGATTTGTCTAGGTAGACAAATGAACAGTAAATATTGGGGAAGACTCCAATAAGCTACGAATTAAAGTAATAGCAAGTAATGCAAGGAAATTACTAGGTCACCGATAAACTATTCGAGCGGCCGTAATAGTAATACATTAAGGACAGACTTTATTTAGACGAACAAGTTAGCGTCTAACAAGAAACGACATCTTGCAGTTAAGTTATAGAAGCCGATAGTCAAACCCCGGATTTGAAGATCAGCCGTTCCAGTGAGGTGTAGTTCGATCGAGACTTTCCATCATCTCGTCAGATTATGGAGCCGACGTTCTATAAGTATCACCCTTGGAAACGGGACGAGAAAAGAAATCACGTGTGTAAGGTGAATAATTAACGCCTAAGTGATAAAATTGTTATGTAATGTAAATATAGTGAAATTTTTTGAGTGTAATATTTTTTATGAAATTGTATTGTGTTAAGTGAAAACTAATACAAAATGGTATTCATTATATTCCAAGTGATTAAGGTAAATATTTTATGTGCTGTTAAAGAAGTGTCATTGAGTGTAAGTGTAACCATGGAAATGGCTTAAAAGGCAGTGAGTGGGCAAAAATGTTCCATCGCGGGAGGATTCGGTCGCTGACCGGACAGTCATGTGAGTAACTATTTCATTATGATATGTGTTTCGGAAAGTTTGCGTATAATCCTCATGAGAGAGAGAATAGGGATGTTTAATAACAGGTAAAAGAATGATAGCGCGATCTGAACGATTAATTTGATATAAATATAATAAATATGTGAAATATAAATGAATCACTTGGGGGAATATATTCAGTAAATATCAGTGTAAATGATAAATGATATAAATATGAGAAAGCAAGCGTAATAATAATAGTAATAATTACATAAATGAATGAAGATTATGATGAATTTTATATTATAAGTAGCAGCTTCCGAGCTCCTTTAGATGAATTAATGCATGTTATGAATACATGTTCTTATGGTAAAAATGATTATTGTCAAGGGAGAAGAGTAATATATATTTTGAGATGTAGATCAAACGTTGATTCTGAATTTATTTAGTTCTCTGAAGGCAACTTGGCTAATTAATGTATAAGCGCCATGTAGCGCATTGAAGTAATTTGCCACGCTAGGAATGCGTTGAAATGCTCGGTAAAACTAATTATGAGGGACAGTTGGTCGTGGTAATTGAACTGTGATAAGTCCTCAAATTTGTGATAAGTGATCACAAGGCATTGTGTGTTGTATGTTAAAAAGGGTGCTATTTATGTTGTATTATGAGCGCTGGTAATAGGCGAGGCCTGCCCTAAGTCGCAAATGTTATAAGTCCTCAAAATTTGGGATATTGCTCCCGAGGCATTTGAAAGGATCGAACTCAGAGTCGTCCGTGTTGAAGCCCCTTAAATATTGGTTATATTATTGAATTTTCTTACCCGCCAATGAGGACACTTCATAATTATTATATACCGAAGCCAAGAGAATAGGTCTGTTGAGCCTAAATATGTTGTTTTAAGAATGTGTATTAGAAGCCTTGTCATTTAGAGAATTGCATTTGAAACAGCTGGATGGAAAGCTGATGGTAGCCCGTCACTTGTAGAAGCGAGACTGTGGACTCTTTTCTTCTCCCTGCAATAAATCACGCTATGTAGTTTAGACTAGACCCTCACCCTCTGGTATTGCGGTAGGTCGGGGAACGGACCGTCTGTGTCATAATACACAACAGTGTTTAAAGATTGTTTGAACGACTCGGTCTTTGAACCGAGGTTCCTTTATAAATTATTATCGCTTGCAGAGTTCAGATCGTTGCTTTCTTATAATAAAAAGGTCTTTTAAGAAAAAAAATTATAAATCCCTAACTTGATTGTTTAATGATTCAGTGATTCACGAGTTCTATTGAAGACATTAGATTCCGGGAGTAATCTTAATTTTGACTTGTTCAGTAGTCTTCTGTAGCTCGGAAGTACGCACATTTTTCCCAATCACGGTAGTGATTTGTTAACTTGAGAGAGAGGGATGGTAACATATGAGCATTGTGAAAGCCCAAAATTAAGTGATGATTAACCTACTTTGGTAATCTTGATATTTATGATTAAAAGATATACTCATGTAAATAGTAATTGATGTGCATTAAATTGATAACACAGTGTAGGTAAACATTACCGATCCGTTTGGAGCTCTTTATTTTGAAGAATTTAAGAGGACACTATATGGAAGTGAAACTTAGTAGAAGTTTGTTGGTTTTTGAAAAACCAGTCATTATGACTGTTGCAATTATTAATATGAACCCCGTGTTCCGCTTTGGACCGGCATATTTTTATTTGTTTAATTTCCAACGTGGGGCTTGTATGATTATATCATACACCTTAAATAACTCTATTAAATTGCGCCCAGTACGTAGGGATGAGTTTTCCTAGGGAAACCCCGAGTTTTTCTTGAAAAATCAAAATTTTTAATTTTTTGAAAAATTTGGTTTTTCAATTTTTTTTTGAAAAAAATCACTTCTATAAAGGTGTTGATATTATAATGAGTATTATACAAGACGGGTACGTTTCAGTAAACACCCGTACTGAGGTTGAATTTTTGAAAATTGGGACACAAGAGTTCAGAGTACCATCTCTCATGCATGAACCGACGATGGGACAGAATAGCCCACTGTATTCTCTAAGATAATAAGATGTCATTGAGTTAGGAAAGGCAGTGGTTCTTGGAGGCCGTGGAGGCAGATAGTAAAGAAAGTTATGAATCTATAGATAGTAAAGTGAACCTCCAACAAATTTAAAAAGGGTACCCAATCAAGGAAAATGTAGAAATTTCCTTAGCAAGCATGCGTGCATCTAGAGGCATAGTTGCACGAAGATAAGGTAACATGTCTTTAGACAACAGGGTAAAGGTTGAGCATATAGAGCCCCAAGTAGAGAAGGAAACATGTAAACCATTTCCAAGGGAATGCGTACAGAGTAAAAGCAATAATAAGGATGATAAAGATGATTCAAAGTCTCAATTAGTAAGGCAAGTTCAAGTAGGCTCGAAAAGCGAAGGGGAAAAGAATGATAGTCTTAGCATTCAGGATCAGGAAAAAGTAGAAATGGCTACATGGAAAGAAATAAAAGGATTCTTGGATATAATTGATGAAATGCGAAGCGAGCACTATAAGATGAGGGATGACATTTGGAAATTGAGATGTACTGATTCAAAGAAGGAAGAGGAAATTAAGAAACAAGGAGAAAGTATTTCCGAAGAAATTAAGAAGATATTCGAACTTCGTGAGAGGGCAAGTAAAAATTGGTATAAGATACCCAAACAAGAATTAGAAGAATTGTATACTGAAATCCCTAATGTTAAAAAGTCATTAATAGAAACTTGCGAAACGCATGGTGGAAGAAGGGAAAATAGAATTAGCTCCGTGGGAACAGATAAAGACAGTCACTGAGGAAATAAGTGAACTAGAGGAAAAATGGTCGGAAGTAAATGATAAATGGTCTAAAGTTTTACGGAAGATCAGTTGCTTTGATAATGAAAGGAGGAAATATCCGAAGGAACAGATGGATTGTATAGGAGAAGAAAAGAATAAGATGCATCATTTCATAATGAGCATGTATGATGAACGAGGGATAATAACTATTCAGGAGGTAGCCGAATTGAGGAAGGTTAAAATTCAGGTATGTAAAGAAATATAAGAGGCCGCCCAGAAGATATATGATGAATATATATTAGCACAGGACCTCGAATCAAAAGAAGCAGTTATCCAAGCTGAAAGTAAAACTGGAGCTGTAGAAGAAAAGGAAATAACGGTGCCGGAGGAGCCCGACAGTTGCCTTAAACAATCCGAAGAAGAAAAAGAAGTGGAAATGATGATGACTCCTATGGAAACGGAGAAAACTATTGAGCTACCTCAAGAAAAAATAATAGACATTCAAGAGGAAACGATAATTCCACGTCAAGAAGAATGCCGAAATGAAAACGAGTTGCAAATTAAAGAAGACTATTCTCATGCTAAAACTGATCATGAAGAGAAAGAGAAAAACCCAGATCAAGGGGGTGATAACAGAAGAAGTGAAAGTTGGGGAGACTAGAATAATAATTCCTAGGGAAAAGGATAGAACAACTGAAACCCAAATAGAAAGTGTCGTCGAGGCACGAATGGAAGTAGAGGTTCAGGATCCAATAGAAATTGAAAAGGTAAACCCAGAAGAAAGTCATAAGTCTGAAGAAGACAAAACGGAATTGGAAGAAGAACAACTGAAGGCACAAATTCTTGAACTCATGATGAAATATCAGGAATGCCAACGAAAGAGGGCCGAGAAAAGAAAAATGGAAACAGATTCAAATGAGTGTAAGGAAAACCTCAAGGGAAAGGATGAAACCATTGGAGAGAATGAAGAAAAGAGAGGAAATGCCTTTGAAAGAAATGATGAAAGAGGAGGAAAACCGCAAAATTGTAGCAGGTTTACAAGATGATAAAAACCCTATTGAAACTATGAGAGGGTTAGAGATAATGCAAATTCCCCTGGAGAAAGATAGTTCACAAGCGTTTTACAGCTGGAAGATTCGAAGGAAGAAATGGAATAAAAGAAAGAAAAGAAAAGGGGAGAATCTTAAGGAACTCTGGAATTGGAAGAGTAGGGAAAATAAATTTTGGAAAAATGCCATCTCGATACGAGATGAGGGAAAATGGAAGAGAACCGAGAAGAGACGGGTAGGGATATACCTTAATCGTAAGGAAAACAATGAAATTCTGTAGACTTTGAGTCCAGAAAACAGAAATAAAGGAAGGAGTAACGGGAAAAGGCCAGACCGCACCCGTGGAGCCTTAAAGTAAATATATAGGTTGATAGTGAATAACCAGAGAAGAGCGAGACAGACATGCAGAACGCCAGTCCGAAGAGACAAGTGATTAATAACCTTAAGTGTGGACGTCCGCTTAAAGGGAATGAATGAAGGGAAACCCTGTTGAGACCATAACAAGCCAGAGAAGGGAAGTGCCTGTAAAGGAAGACCAGAAGGTTCTGCGAAGTGTTATGATGGCTTCGACACTGAAAAAAATAAGATTTTTTATGAAAAATGTTTAATTAAATTTCCTCAAAATTTCGAAAATTTATTTATCTAAGTTGGGGAGATTTGAACTCATATACTGTTGGTTCAAGCGTCGAATCCATAATTATGTGCAAAAGAAGAGAGTAAATAATACCGTCTGTAGAATGACTTAGAAAGATTTTAGAAGTGGGCTGTTATAACGTGGCGCAAGAATAGGTGACCACCAGTCATGCGGACGTGAGATCATGCTTGACGCATCGATAAGGAGCTGGCTCATGATTATTAATAGAACGATAAAAACTTTCCACAGCATGTAAGAGAGAAGAGGTTTCGGAAATAGACCTTACGCAGCTATAAAATGACAACCTCGCACTTGCGCAAGAAGAGAAATAATTAGAATTAAGCCATTTGCGAGCATTTAATTAATGAAAGAAACACATCACCGTGGATCATTCTGGAATAGAGATTTTTGTGTGGGAAATAAATTTATAATATTTGCACAGGAAAGAACTGCAGACGTGGCATGACGTCGTTAGTAATTCCCCGAGACCAGAGTTGGTAGGGATGGAAAAATAAACCGCAACACCCACGTATCTGAGGAGCAAAATTATTTAATATCTTGGAATTGTGCGATCGATTTTCATGATCAAAGAAACCAGTTTACGTTTAGAACAAGAGCTTTCCAGAGATATATTTTTCAAAATTATACGACAATTACTTCAAAAGTTAGTGCTGGAGAAGACGCAGATTTTAGCTTTTTGCCGCCGATTTGTATAAAAACCCTGGACGAGCCAGGAGGAGCATTCGGTCTTCGAGGTGTGCGCAGGGGCGCTACAGGTTGGATCACCCGCAAATGCAGTATCAGTCAGCCCAGGGGGGCGTGGCGTTGGAGCATCACCACGTGCAGTTTCAGACAGCCCGAGGGGCGTCGCTGTATCACAACAAGTCAATTCCGTGAGCGCAGAGACGCTGCACGATGAAGCATCAACTACAAGATAAGCTACAAGTAAACTCCTAGTACAGGAGCGCTGCATCAAAGTATATTCATTTATAAAAGACGCCAGAGAGCGTGATACTGTGTCGCAAAGTATAACAAGTTATTTTATTGAGCGCGTAGACGCTGCACGCAGAAACAATTATCGTTAAAGTTCACCAGTATAGTCAAGTTTAGGCTGTGGACTTGAAGAAATAACAAGCGATAGGTACTCGAAGATAAATAGTTCAGTTAAAGAACCAACGCATCATAAGGTTTCAAAGTACCCAAGGAAAGTGAAATAGACAGTTCTATCGACGTTAAGGAACCCGAACAGGGTAGAACGAAATAAGTAACGCCTAGTGTTCCGGAAATGTAGGGACTAGAGCGCAGGACGATAAAAAATAGGAATTGTAGTTCCAGGCTTTGTCTAGGTAGACAAATGAACAGTAAATATTGGGGAAGACTCCAATAAGCTACGAATTAAAGTAATAGCAAGTAATGCAAGGAAATTACTAGGTCACCGATAAACTATTCGAGCGTCCGTAATAGTGATACATTAAGGACAGACTTTATTTAGACGAACAAGTTAGCGTCTAACAAGAAACGACATCGTGCAGTAAAGTTATTGAAGCCGATAGTCAAACCCCGGATTTGAAGATCAGCCGTTCCAGTGAGGTGTAGTTCGATCGAGACTTTCCATCATCTCGTCAGATTAGGGAGCCGATGTTCTATAAGTGTCACCCTTGGAAGCGGGAAAAGAAAAGAAATCACGTGTGTAAGGCGAATAATTAACGCCTAAGTGATAAAATTGTTATGTAATGTAAATATAGTGAAATTTTTTGAGTGTAATATTTTTTGTGAAATTGTATTGTGTTAAGTGAAAACGAATACAAAATGGTATTCATTATATTCCAAGTGATTAAGGTAAATATTTTATGTGCTGTTAAATAAGTGTCATTGAGTGTAAGTGTAACCATGGAAATGGCTTAAAAGGCAGTGAGTGGGCAAAAATGTTCCATCGCGGGAGGATTCGGTTGCTGACCGGACAGTCATGTGAGTAACTATTTCATTATGATATGTGTTTGGGAAAGTTTTGCGTATAATCCTCATGAGAGAGAGAGAGAATAGGGATGTTTAATAACAGGTAAAAGAATTATAGCGCGATCTGAACGATTAATTTGAGATAAATATAATAAATATGTGAAATATAAATGAATCCCTTGGGGAATGTATTCAGTAAATATCAGTGTAAATGATAAATGATATAAATATGAGAAAGCAAGCGTAATAATAATAGTAATAATTACATAAATGAATGAAGATTATGATGAATTTTATATTATAAGTAGCAGCTTCCGAGCTCCTTTAGATGAATTAATACATGTTATGAATACATGTTCTTATGGTAAATATGATTATTGTCAAGGGAGAAGAGTAATATATATTTTGAGATGTAGATCAAACGTTGATTCTGAATTTATTTAGTTCTCTGAAGGCAACTTGGCTAATTAATGTATAAGCGCCATGTAGCGCTTTGAAGTAATTTGTCACGCTAGGAATGCGTTGAAATGCTCGGTAAAACTAATTATGAGGGACAGTTGGTCGTGGTAATTGAACTGTGATAAGTCCTCAAATTTGTGATAAGTGATCACAAGGCATTGTGTGTTGTATGTTAAAAAGGGTGCTATTTATGTTGTATTATGAGCGCTGGTAATAGGCGAGGCCTGCCCTAAGTCGCAAATGTTATAAGTCCTCAAAATTTGGGATATTGCTCCCGAGGCATTTGAAAGGATCGAACTCAGAGTCGTCCGTGTTGAAGCCCCTTAAATATTGGTTATATTATTGAATTTTCTTACCCGCCAATGAGGACACTTCATAATTATTATATACCGAAGCCAAGAGAATAGGTCTGTTGAGCCTAAATATGTTGTTTTAAGAATGTGTATTAGAAGCCTTGTTATTTAGAGAATTGCATTTGAAACAGCTGGATGGAAAGCTGATGGTAGCCAGTCACTTGTAGAAGCGAGACTGTGCACTCTCTTCTTCTCCCTGCAATAAATCACGCTAAGTAGTTTAGACTAGACCCTCACCCTCTGGTATTGCGGTAGGTCGGGGAACGGACCGTCTGTGTCATAATACACAACAGTGTTTAAAGATTGTTTGAACGACTCGGTCTTTGAACCGAGGTTCCATTATAAATTATTATCGCTTGCAGAGTTAGGTTCGTTGCTTTCTTATAATAAAATGGTCTTTTAAGAAAAAAAAATGATAAATCCCTAACTTGATTGTTTAATGATTCAGTGATTCACGAGTTCTATTGAAGACATTAGATTCCGGGAGTAATCTTAATTTTGACTTGTTCAGTAGTCTTCTGTAGCTCGGGAGTACGCAAATTTTTCCCAATCACGGTAGTGATTTGTTAACTTGAGAGAGAGGGATGGTAACATATGAGCATTGTGAAAGCCCAAAATTAGTGATGATTAACCGTACTTTGGTAATGTTGATATTTATGATTAAAAGATATACTCATGTAAATAGTAATTGATGTGTATTAAATTGATAACACAGTGTAGGAAAAACATTACCGAGCCTTTTGGAGCTCTTTATTTTGAAGAATTTAAAAGGACACTATATGGAAGTGAAACTTAATGGAAGTTTTGTTGGTATTTGGAAGACCAGTCATTGATTTTTTAATTGTTTAATATGAATTCCTTGTTCAACTTTGGACAAGTGTGAAGTGGAGTGTCAGTATTTTTATGTGTTTAATTTTTGTAGCGCCATATTTTTGGATAATTAAATGTTTTAACAGTAGATGTTTATTTCTGTTTATTTTTGGAAGTGTATCCTCTGCTTAATCCAAAGTGTGTAAGTCACAGAGTGGGAGAACAAACCATGAACCCCGATACTCCGATTGAGCATTGCTGGCAAACTGTGATTTGCATATTTCATTGTTGAATGGGCACAGTATGTGAAGTCGGAGAGACATTCAGATACCATACGGAAAAGGAGGATTGATTTCTATGGACACATCTACCGGATGAATCCTGCCCGATTAACCAAGAAAATCTTTGACTTCTTTTCCAAAAAAAAGATAAAACCTAATTGGTTTACGGAAGTGAAAAAGGACCTGCGAGAGCTTCAGATTACTGAAATCATGTTGATGAATGGTACAGCCAAAACCGTGACCAATGACAACACCAAGAAGTTCCAAGTCAGAGCCGTCTCCAGAAAACCGATGCAGATATCACAAGAGGAAAGAAAGAGGAGATCAGAGAGAATGAAGAAGTATTGGGAGAAAAGGAGAGCACAAGCATCTAAGAAGTGATTGATCTGACGTACCCCAAAGTGGGTGATTCGAAAAGAAGAAGAAGAAAGAAAGCTATTTGGTTGATGTGCCAGTGGGTGAGTGGATAGCGTGTCGATCTACTAACCCCAAGATTGCAGGTTCGCCCCTGACCGTGGTAAGTGATTTTTGAAAGGCGGCAAAAATACGATACGCATGTCATACGATGTTGGCATGTCAAAGAACCCATTTGAATTCAGTAGGCCGAGTTCATAATGGCAAAATTAATCTCGGGAGTTTCCGCCAGCACAAAGTTCCTCATTTCTCTACTAGAAAGCGCTATTGTGTTCAAGGAGATTAGATATCTAACATCTAACCTCCTTGACTTTCATAGTCAAGGAACTACGAAATTCGACATGCAAGCTACCCTCTGGGTGTCAAATAGCAAAGCTTGCACCAGGCACCAGAGGCCATACGATATTATTATTATTATGGCCAGTGTGTTGAAATAACAAGGTGTTATAGGGGTATATAATTTTTTTGATTGAAAAATGCACAATATAATAATATAACGTCCGAGTAATTATAAAACGATAAATATCATAGAATCAAGTAAAAATATGGACCCTGCCCGGTTTTGAATCCCAGTCGAATTGGTGCTGTAATTTTACGGTCACAAATACAGAATGGATGGCAATGGACTAACAAATAAAATGTTAAACCTAGCACTATCACTGGAACACCACAATAATTGGCTGGTTGAAGTAACAAGACCTGCAGGAAATTGGTAACTACGAGGAAATCATTCACAATAGACCGAAATGTTCCTCATCATTATACGAAGGTGGATCAAAAAGTTAGTTGCACTAACGCGCCGCAGCAGCGCGCTGTGTGTCGCAAACTTGGGCACAGGGGAGAAAGGAACAGACACTGCACTGCGCACATATCTGTTAGGCAGGTCGCTGTGGTGTCTCGTCTTGTATGGTGTGAATAGCGGCCAAAAGCAATGGCGCGTCGACTGGACGTTCACTCCAAATATGAGGTGCATGCGACAATCCGATTCCTATGGGCCAAAAGGAAGAATTGCACGGACATACATCGTGAAATTTGTGCTGTGTATGGGGAGCGGGACATTTCCCGGCAAGGGATCGTAAAGTGGTGTGAGCAATTCGAAGCCGGGCGCACGGATATCACGGACGAATATCGCGAGGGCAGGCCCGCAACGTCCAGGACCTGTGCAAATGTTAACAGTGTGAATGCGATCATTAGACAGAACGGTGGTCGACATTACCAGACCGATGAGGAGGTGAAGGCCGCTGTCTCGGAATGGTTGCAGAACGCCGGAGGAACTTTCTATGCATCCGGCATCGACAAGTTGGTTGTGCGTTCGCAGAAATGTTTGGAGTCTCTTGGAAACTATGTGGAAAAGTGACATTACATTGTATGTCGTTATAGGCGTATAGCTGTTGTATAGGTGATGTAATAAATGGCCATAACTGGGAAGTGCAACTTATTTTTTGATCTGTCCTCGTATTAACACCCGCCTAGCAAGAGAGACAAGATTCACATCCTAAACAACTTGCATCCTCTATACCAGTGTTTCCCAAACTTTTTTGTGTGTGTACCACTTTAAGAGATGAGAATCTCTCGCGTACCACCTAATGGTTGGGAGATATAGAAACTATAACCCCCTTCACACCAAAAGATGGATTGTAAATTGTGTTTGTTAGAGTTAGACTTTTGGAGTTTAAGTTCAAATAATAAAAAAGTGTGTCCTGTTGTTTTATTATTTATTACAATAAGTATTCAATTCAAACATTCAGAAATGACACTGTACAAATAATATTAATAAAATAACTCTTAATAATTAAACATAAAACCCAAAGTTCAACTAACAACTTAAATGTAAAGGGTAAGCTTGAAGATTAGATGCCAAAATGTCTGGTTTAAGATTGCTGAGTCTCAAACGAACATCGTTTTCCACTGTAAGGAGCCTATTCCGATATTCATTCTTGAGAAAAACAAGTGAGAAAATGCAGTCTCGCCCAAGTACGAAGTAGTGAAAGGCAGTAAAAATCTAACTGCTTTGTCAGCAATGTCAGCATAGTCTGCACGCCTCTCAACCCATAAGTCCACAAGAGCCATTTTTGAAAAAGTTTGCCTTAGTTCTGAATCACAATTCATTTCATAAAACTGCTCCTTATCTTTGGCCTTAAAGTCCTCCGGCAACATATCATTGTTTTTACATTTCTAAAGTTGATATTTTTATATTTTTCGTAACATCAGCGCGTACCACTGCAGCAGTACGGCGTACCACCAGTGGTACATGTACCACAGTTTGGGAAACGCTGCTCTAGACTTACGGAAATTTCCTTCGCCTTACCTGATACTCATGGCTTGCACATGAATCGTACAGAGAGTAGTTCAACGAATAATTCAAAAGCCCATTACCACGGTTGCTTCCTTCCTAATTCTAACCACAATTAAAAGAACAAACACTTCTCAAGTCGCTACAATGACACAGGATATCAGACAGATTCAACAACTACACCCATTAACAGGAGATTGCTTGACCACGATATCGTTAAGCCCCTAAATGAATCAACAAAACAAAAGAAGAACAATTACCAGGTGCGTGAGCACGGTCAATAAGGCCATCGAGCTTTGGTCTTTGCTGTTGTAGCGATCTAACGAGTTCAGAAACTCTGACTGAACTCTTCACTGTGCATGCGCGGGCCAGGTTTAACTCGGAGATAAACCACAATCAGGGAGCCGCTGTCGGTGCAGGAGTTCGAACCCCCGATCTACAAACATGGTGCATAAGGCTGCACCGTGGGGTTCCTCAGAACATGGACATAATTGTACGCATATATTTTTACAAACATTCATTCCATTCATTCACCTTCATTAGACCTTACCATTTTTCATTTGTGACTGCTTTGCCTCCCAGCGTCCAGTCAATGTTTATGTTAACAATAACCAAATAAGAGTCAGTGGCAGTGGAAGGACAAACATCAATCAAATTAGGAAGGGTTACGAAAAAAAATAGCAAAGGTTTGGAATTTTTGTTAAATGTTTACAATTTAGGACAGGAACATTTTTGTTTTAATTATTTTAAGGCTAGTTTTCACAAATAAGCTACAATATTTAAAATTGTATCATAAAATATATTTTAATTATTTAAATGCCGATGTAGTGAAAGGAGCGAAGTACATCGCTCAATCGACAAAACAATTAATCTATTATACAACCAACCGATTAATCGATTAAACAACTAATGGATGATTCAATTTAACGCACAATAGATCGATCGTTATTGGAGAAATTAATCGATTTTTACTGTTCGATTAATCGTTAATTCGAGAATTTGAAATAATCGACTAAAAGTACCAGCCCTAGTCTGTGCAGGTGCTGTGCTTCTAACTTACGGGAGTGGGTTCGATTCCAAACCAGGTAGTGGATTATAGAACAAAAGTATCAGTTTCAAAAACGCAAATAGTCCTCGAGTTCACTCAGCCTATCACAGAAATGAGTAAAAGGCAGCTGGACGTGGCCAAAATAACTCCATCCCATCAAGCGCTCATTACCTAAAATAATTGGAAGTTTCTATGTTTCACTCCTACAAGGGCCACCATGACCTCTACGGAGTTGCCTTTGATTTACATATCCTTTGTTTAAATCCACGAATTAATCACTTATTTTCCAAAAAAAAAGTAAAAATTGTTATGACTGAGGTGTGGTGTTAGCAGCTGCACGGGAACGAACCACACATCGCTCAAACAATCAGCTAAGTTCACAAGCCACTCTAACCATTTAATGAAAATCACATATTTCACACTAAGCAAGCAAACGTGTAGGCTGCTGTAACTCGTCGCCATCCTTCCTTCTGTATGCGTTGTAGTAGTACGTAAGAATTTATAAGTTGCTAGTGATGAAGTTCTGACTTCAAGAATCACCTTTATGACGATGGTCTCAGACACAACCGCCAACATTTATATGTATAAACGATACAGGTCTTAACATATCTCCAACTTTAACTGTTTCTAAAAGCTGACTGAATGGACAAAGTCCATGACTTAAGTCCGTATACTGTAGTTTGTAAATTTTAGACCACTTTCCAAAGTAGTTACGAATCGTTCAAATTATAGTAGCAAAATGGACCTCGAGAACCCCCGAGTCAGGAGTTTTAACCACTAACAAATCTTCACGTATAACTAACAAATCGTGATTAGTTTTGCTGGTTTAATTACTACTGAAACTAAATAAGTGTGTATAGTATATTGTAAATACCATCGCCCATACTTGCAGAAATAGATTGAATAGTCCAAGTTTAAAAGATCTGGTGATAAGCACATGATGATCGAAACTGGTGATCCAAGTGTGTATAATTTTCTTCCGGATTAGGGAAACACTCATTATAACTACAGTACGTATGATCGTGTTGACCAACTGAGAAAACGTTAAATTCCGATTACTAAGGCAACATTAACAAGTAGTTCTGTGCAGAACTATACAGCCTATTTCATATATCCTACTTATGTTAACTGAAGCTATCAACATACAAAATATCAGTTTGATTGCTGTAATAGATTCGTAGATATTGAGAACCGACTAAATATTTCGGATGGTCGCCATGTTGGATTTTATATATGTAGGTCCTAGAGTTAGGTACTGTTACATGAAGATTATTTTGTACGTGTAGCATTCAAATTTCAATCGCATGATTAGGACACAAGAAGTAACAAGGAGATTTTAAAATTTCGCACAGCTGCCATCTTGTGGTTAAGGAAACAATTGAAATAAATTAGATGCCAGTGGTTTAACATTCGTATAAGGATTTACTGTACCAAGTTTCACTGCACTCAGATGGTTAAATTGCGAGAAACGTCCATGTGAATATTTATACTTCGCGTCACCGCCATGTTGGATTTGTGATCACCAGGTTATTTAAAGTCCTATAGGTGAACTTAAGTTCATAGCCCTTATGAACATAAAAAATCAGTTTGATTGCTATAATAGATTTGTAGATATTCAGAGCCGTATAAATATATCGGATGGTCGCCATGTTGGATTGTGAAATGTAAAGGCCCTAGAGTCATGTACCAATAAAGGAAAATTATTGCGCAGGTTCATTATTCAAACTTTCACTTCGATCGCAAGATTACGACACCAGAAATAAAAACTTAATTTTAAAATGCGCACAGCCGCCATATTGAGGTTATGTAAACTATTGAACTAAATTGCATTACAATGTGTATAATCATTTCCCGTACCAGATTTCATTGCGTTTGAAACATTAAATCGCGAGAAAGGTCTATTTAAAATTTTCTAATTCCCTTGGCCGCCATGTTCGTTTTGTAGTTAACCGGTTTTTGATAGTCTTATATATGAACTTCCAGTAGTGCCCGTTATCTCCGTACAAAATTTCAGGGTGATACCGCTATTAGTTTCAGAGATATAGGATGCCGGTGAAATATTTCCCACATCCGCCATCTTGTGGTTATGTAAACAATTGAACGAAGTTAGATTTCGGTGCATTACAATGTAGGCCTATATAAACATATACTGTACCAGGTTTTATTGCGTTTGGTTGGTTAAATCCCGAGAAACGTCTATTTAAAAGTCGCAAATTCGCGTGGCCGCCATGTTGGTTTTGTAGTTACCAGGTTTTCAAAAGTCACAGAGGTGAAACAATTCACCGGCCGTGAAAGCCAATATACCATCTTTTTGGAAGCCTTCATAGGGAGGTTGAGGCTGCTTGAGCTTTTGGTTCTCGCAGTCAAGGAGAGCAGTTGCACTCTACATAAAGGGAAGTATCGCGCAGTTCGATACTCCTGTTGGGGTCCGGGCGGGGACACCAAGAGCCCGCCGATGAGCCAGCTTGGTGTCCTAGGCGAAACCCCACACAAGACACGGCACAAACCTAGAAGAATTGCTGAGTTTTAATTCACCGGCCGTGAAAGTCAATATACAATCTTTCACAGAGGTGAACTTCTAGTAGTTCCCTTTATCACAGTAATAAATTCCAGGGTGATATCGGGAATAGTTTCGGAGATATTGAATGCTGGTGAAATATTTCGTATAGCCGCCATGTTGGATTGGTGCGACGAAACAAAATTTGAAGGGCACGGTCGGGGTCGCTCGGAATAGTGCTATGAATCTACCGAGTTTCATTGAAATCGTTCCAGCCTTTTAGAAGTTATTAGGGGACACACACACCTCTCTCTCTCTCACACACACACACACACGCACAAACACACGGTCAAAAGGTGATCTCATAAGCCTATTTTTTCAAATTGAAAATAGGCTAAAAATACATTGAAATTAAGTAGAGAGAAGAATAGCTAGATCATGCATAAATAAGAAATATCAGAATGATGGACAATGGCGGATAGTACCAAATGAATTTGTATAAAGAGAACTGGAGCCCATCACTGATACTGTTTGGAAGAAACGTCTTTCTTTTCTTCGTCACATTATGAGGACACCGGAAACCAGATTATCTAGTAAAATTGTTGAGAAACTTTAGAATATGAAACAACATGTATGATGGATTAAGGAAATTAGAGAAGATATGAAAGAATTAGAAATAACCTTGGATGACTTGCAAAACAAAACAAAAAATTTAAAAGAACTGAAAGATATAAAAATAAGATTTCAACCAAAAATAGACAAACGTCATACAGTTAGAAGGGTATTTACAGATGAGGGACGCCTGAGAAGATCAGAGCGTTTGAAAAACTACTGGGAAACCCGGAAAGAAAACTTAATGAATAGGAGGACCAAGAAATGATTGACTGGAGTGGTCCAATGAGGCCGTAAACGCAGAAGCAGAAGGAGAAGAAGAAGCTTCCTATATGACTTGAACAGGCTGAAGGACAAAAATATGTTTCTGTTATGTTATGTTAATTCCTGCCGCTCCTTCCGGAGCATAGGGCCTTGGCGAAATTTCTCCACGCAGTACGGTTCCTGGCCATTCTCTTCACTTGACTCCAGTTCTTGTCCACCCCTGCAATTTCATTTTCGATCGTCCTCTTCCAGGTCTTCTTAGGTCGACCTCGCTTCCTGGTGCCTTGAGGATTCCAGTCTAGCGCCGCCCTCTCAATAGCTCCGTCCGGCTTCCTTAGTGTGTGACCAATCCAGCGCCATTTCCTCTCCTTGATCTGGATGCTAATCGGTTGTTGATTGGTGATGGTCCAAAGATCTTCATTTGAGATTATGTCCGGCCACCTCACATTCATGATGCGACGCAGACATCTGTTAATGAACACCTGTAGCTGGTTGTTGATCGGTTTTGTGACTTTCCATGTTTCACAGCCGTAGAGAAGAATCGACTTTACGTTGCTATTGAAAAGGCGGAGCTTGGTCTTCCTGGAAATGTTTCTATTTCTCCAGATGGGGTAGAGCTGGACAAAGGCACCATTTGCCTTCCTGATACGGCTTCGAACATCTTCCTCTGCTCCCCCATCATTTGTGACTATACTTCCAAGGTAAAGGAAGGACTCAACTCGCTCGATGTCCTTTCCGTTGACTGTCAAACTAGTCGTGATGTCAGAATTTATCCTCATCTCTTTGGTCTTGTTGGTGTTGATCATCAGTCCTGCACGTTCTGCTTCTCTCTGCAACCTCCTCAGCTTATCTTCTATGTCTCGGTACCGTTGTGCCATAAGACAAATGTCGTCTGCGAAATCCAGATCTTCAAGCCTGTCATTTATACCCCATTGAATACCCCTCTTCCGTCCTCCCATTACCTTCTTCATCACACTATCCAGGACCAACAGGAACAGAGTGGGGGAAAGGACACACCCCTGTCTCACTCCGGAACTGACCTTTATCTTTTCTGTTAATTTGCCTTCGTGAAGAACCTGGCACTCATACCCTTCGTAAATCTCTTCCATGATTCTGATGATCTTTGTTGGAATTTTATATTCCTCGAGGGTCTTCCACATAATTCTTTGATTTACGGAGTCGAAGGCTTTCTCGAAGTCAACAAATGTGAGGTAAAGGGTATTCCGCCACTCTACACTCTGCTCCAGGATGATTCGGAGGGTGTTGATGAGATCCACACAGCTGCGATGTTGTCTAAATCCAGCCTGTTCCTTCCGAAGCCTTTTTTCTACGCAGTCTTTTATACGATTCAGGATGACTCTCGCCAGCACTTTGCTTGGAATGGACAGCAAGGTGATACCCCTCCAGTTGTTACAGTTTGTGGTGTCCCCTTTCTTCGGCAACTTGACTATCAACCCCTTCTTCCAGTCGGTTGGTATTTTCTCCTCCTTCCAGATCTTCTCCAACAGCGGGTGCAGCAGATCGATCGTAATATCCAGGTCTGCTTTCAGTACTTCCGCTGGGATATTATCCAGACCTGGTGCCTTCCCGCATTTCATCTGCTTCAACGCTGTCCGTATTTCGCCCCGAGTTGGGGAGTCGAGGCTGATGCTTGGGTCACTTTCTGCTTCCTCTTCATCTTCTCCTCGCTGCTTACATTCTGGTCCTCTATCTCTATTAAGAACCTCCGCAAAGTGTTCTCTCCATCTTGTCAGCTGCTGTTCACACGTCGTGAGGATCTCGCCCGTCTTGCTCTTCACAGGCCTAGTTTTATTAAAACCTTTCTTCGAAAGCATCTTTGTGATGCCATAGAGCTCCTTAACGTCCCCCCTTCTTGCCGCTTCTTCTGCTTTCTCCGCCTGCTCATCAATCCACCTCCTATGATCCTTCCGTACACTCCTCTTTACCTCTCTGTTTGCTGTTGAATACTTTGCTTGTGTGAGAGCCTTCTGCTGCCTAGTCTTGCAGGTGTTGAGCTTGGCCTTAATCTCCTTCCTATAATTTATCTTGTCCCAGGTCTGATCGGATATCCATTCTTTCCGCAGGTAGTTCTTGTACCCGAGCTGCATCTCACTAGTTTCCTTTGTCTGGCTGCGTGGCTCAGGGGTAACGTTCTCGCTTGCTGAGCCCAAGGTTGCAGGTTCGAAACCTGGCGCAGTCAGCTGGCATTTGAGGGTGCGCAAATGCGAGGGAGCCGTGTCAGTACATTTACTGGCACGTTAAATATCCCCTTCGGGGCAAAATTCCGGCACCCCGGCGTATCTAAAAGCCAGGGTAGTTAAAAGGGACGTAAAACCAATAACATTATTATTATTCACTAGTTTCCACGAAGATATTCTTTACCTCGCTCCACACAGTCTCCACGTCCTTCTCTGTCTCCGAGTCCAACACCTGGAATTTATTTCCGAGCTCCAGTTTAAATTGGTCCAATCTCTGCTGGTTCTTAAGCTTGCCCACATCAAACTTGTTGTGCCGAGTGTTAAACTTTCGGCGGACTGCGACGATCTTCATGCGGAAGTTGGCAACCACAAGATGATGGTCACTACCAACATCCGCTCCTCTCTTGTTCCTAACATCTTCCAAGCTTCTTCTGAACCTCCTGCTCACCGCGATGTGATCAATTTGATTTTCTGTGACTTGATCAGGAGACACCCAGGTGACCTTGTGGCACCGCCTATGAGGAAATACCGTGCCACCCATCACCAAATCCTGACTGGCGCAATATTCCGTAAATTTCTCCCCATTGTCATTCATCTCACCAAGGCCATGTTTACCCATGATCTGCTCCAACCCCTCATTGTTTGAGCCCACCTTCGCGTTGAAGTCTCCCATAACAATGAGAATGTCCTTCTTACTTGTTTGTCTTGTGACATCTCTCAGCATTTGGTAGAATTCTTCCTTCTTCTCTGGCTCCGATTGTTCTGTAGGCGCATAGCATTGGATGATGATCACATTCCTGATCTTTGTCTTGAACCTAGCAAACATGAGCCTACTGGAAATTGGCTTCCACTCCATAAGGCTTCTCTTTGCATTTCTGTTGAGCAGCAACCCCACTCCATCCCTGTGTTCTTCATCATCGCCCCCAGAATAGAGAAATGTAATTCCATCTGTTGTCTGTATTTCACCAAATCCTGGCCACCTCACTTCACTCAATCCTAGGATATCCAGCCCATAGTTCTTCATCTCCCGTGACACTTGTTTCAGTCTGGTTTTCTCCATCAAGGTCCTCACATTCCAGAAACCGATTTTCGTAGTCCTCTTCATGCCAAAAGCCGTCATCAGGTTATCCGTCCGGTTTTGTAATTTCGCTTCAGTTTCCGTAATCAGTTTATTTAAGAGGAGCGAGTGATTAACCCACTGCCTCCGAGTGCCTTGGAGGGGCTGCCACCTTAAGCCTGAGGCACCAGGCTGATTTTCTGTCAGGTTTTCTTCCCTTAGCCTTTGAAGAACCAACTCCAAACTACAAGGCAGCAGTTGTTTCACCAGAGCCCCGTTAGCCGTAATTTCTTCAGGGTTCCTGTAGGGCCTTCACAGCTACCGTAGCGGTCTTAAGGCACACAAAGTCCCCACTGTACTTCACCCCTACAGGCAATCCCCTACTTAATTACGTTGCCCATCTCCCACGACGAGGACGAGGGGTTGGATTTGTGGGAGACGAAGGACAAAAATATGTTTCTTTTATATAAAAAAACAAGTAGTTCCGTGAAGAAACATACAGCCTATTTTCATATATCCTACTTATGTTAACTGCCACTATCAACATACAAAATTTCAGTTTGATTGCTGTAATAGATTCGTAGATATTGAGAACCGAGTAAATATTTCGGATGGTCGCCATGTTGGATTTTATATATGTAGGTCGTAGAGTTATGTTCTGTTACATAAAGATTATTGTGTACGTGTAGCATTCGAACTTCAATCGTATGACTAGGGCACAAGAAATAACAAGGAGATTTTAAAATTTCGCACAGCTGGCATCTTGTGGTTATGGAAACAATAGAAATAAATTAGATGCCAGTGGATTAACATTAGTATAAGGATTTACTGTACCAAGTTTCACTGCACTCGGATGGTTAAATTGCGAGAAACGTCCATGTGAATATGTATACTTCGCGTCGCCGCCATGTTGGATTTGTGATCACCAGGATATTTAAAGTCCTATAGGTGAACTTAAGTTCATAGCCCCAATGAACATAAAAAAATCACTTTGATTGCTATAATAGATTCGTAGATATTCAGAGCCGTCTTAATATTTCAGATGGTCGCCATGTTGGATTGTTAAATGTATAGGCCATAGAGTCATGTACCATTAAAGGAAAATTATTGCGTAGGTTCATTATTCAAACTTTCACTTCGATCGCATGATTACGACAAAGAAATAAAAACTTAATTTTAAAATTCGCACAGCCACCATCTTGAGGTTATGTAAACAATTGAACTAAATTAGATAGTCTACCAGTGCATTACAATGTGTATAAACATTTCCTGTACCTGATTTCATTGCGTTTGGAACATTAAATCGCGAGAAAGGTCTATTTATAATTTTCAAATTCGCGTGGCCGCCATGTTGGTTTTGTAGTTACCAGTTTTTCAAAATTCCCATAGGTGAACTTCTAGTAGTTCCCTTTATCACCGTAATAAATTCCAGGATGATATCTGTAATAGCTTCGGAGATATTGAATGCTGGTGAAATACTTCGCACAGCCGCCATGTTGGATTGGTGAGACGTAACAAAATTTGAAGGACACGGTCGGGGTCGCCCAGAATAGTGCTATAAACTTACCGAGTTTCATTGAAATCGCTCCAGCCGTTTAGAATTTATTAGGGGACACACACACACACACACACACCTCACACACACACACACACACACACACGCACACACACACACGGACAAAAAGGTGATCTCATAAGCCTATTCTTAGCCTACTTTCGATTTTTGCAAAAAATGAAAGTAGGCTTATGAGATCAACACAGGGCGAAAAAAGTGTGTCTGTCTGTGTGTGTGTATGTGTGAGTCTGTGTGTGTGTATGTGTGTGTATGTGTGTGCGTGAGTCTGTGTGTGTGTGTGTGTCTGTGTGTGTGTTAGTGTGTGTACTCTGAATGTCTGTCCCCCCCTATCAATTCGAACACGGTGGATGCGAATTGAACGAAATTTGGTACAAAGGTAGCACTAGCAAAGGACACCTCAGTGTCATGTTTTATATCGCCGCCATCTTTACTAAAACTGAATGGCGGCTACTCAAACGTTCAAAACGTAAAATCAAATAACGACTAACCAAATCATCCGATCTCTACCAAATTTGGTAACAACATACCTTCGTATAGGATGCATCTTGTGACCAAACTACAAGGTCGTCCGCCATACCATTTCAGGATTGCGGCCGTGCGAATTATGCAAACTTTATAATCCATATCATGGGACCCACCAGTTCCGATTATCGAGCCGAGAATCGTTTTAACTGTTCTAAAGGAAGAGGCACGTTCGAAATTAAAATTTTATTTTGTAATACTATAGTGCAGACGTGATTTTAAAAAGCTGAGCCGATTTAGTAATAAGACAAGATGGCAGCGGATATCTTGTGCCTGACTTATATTTCACTAATTTGAGTATTGAATGCAATATAGCGTACTGATACAAAATAAATAAACTTTGTATGAAATACTTTATATATAAATAATATACTCCAGTGATGAAATCGTTTAGTATAAATCATTATTTGCTAACAAGTTCTATGTAAGTCATTTTATATAGAACGATATTCGTTGACACAATTAGCTCAGTGGTAGAGCGTTAGCCTATCGCTCAAATGCCTATGGTTCAAACCCGATCTGAGCTAGGTTTTTTGCTTGAAATGTTATATGTTTATTGTTTTGTAATGACTCAGATGTTTTAAAATTAAGCGTTATATTGTGCATATTCTGGTGTAAAATATATATTTAATTAAAACATAATTCGCCAGCAGATTTACTCGAGACATCTAGCTGCCAAAAAGGTATCTGCACGCCGCTACTTATTAACGTCCAGATTTTATTGAAAAGTTTCTTCTTCTGGCCGCTAGAATGCACTCGCTCTGTTAGGATTATATTGTTCGATATTTCACCACTAGATGTCACGACTAGTCTACGTGGGGCTCCATTGATTACTATACCATTGGCATTCTATGCGCATCGAATTTGAAGAATGACAAGATGATACTACGATACATTGTTACTTTTTATTTTAAAGGGTTTGCTACAGCCTATTGTGCATTATTTGAAAATGTTATTTGAAGTAAAGAACAAAACGATTTCACATAGTATCTGAACTCTACCGTTGGTGCTAGTTCAGGATATTAATTAATACTTTTATTTAAGCCAAATAGCAATCGAAAATATCCACATAGTTGGTATACACACGTCTCTGTAGGGTCATGGAAATATTTGTTAATTCAATTAGGGTTGTGAAAGTCATACGCAGCCAGACGTGTAAAGACATGCCTCAAATCAAAGTTGGATGTTGCCCGCGTCAGGCCGATTATGTAATAATAATAATAATAATAATAATGTTATTGGTTTTACGTCCCTTTTAACTACTGTTGCTTTTAGAGACGCCGGGGTGCCAGAATTTTGTCCCGAAGGGGATCTTTAACGTGCCAGTAAATCTACTAACACGGCTCCCTCGCATTTGTGCACCCTCAAATGCCAGCTGACTGCGCCAGGATACGAACCTGAAACATACGGTCCAGCAAGCGAGAACGTTACCGCTGAGCCACGCCGCCAGTCCGGTCGATTATGTCTGCAGATCCATAACATTCTTTAGATACTTCTTATCTTTCTTTCTTCAATGATGGTAGCAGTTTTTATCTAGGTTGTGGCGTTTGGTAGAGGTAAATCGTTTCTAAGGTCTTCAACAAAGAATAGTTCTATTATACTCTTTGATAATAACGAGTTATAACTATACTCATACATTTAGGAGAAAGTAGGCTATATGTTCTTTACTGAACATCTGTTTCAAAATTGAAAATAGGCTAAAAATTAGCTTACACGATACATTTTAAAGGCCATAAATATTTTGTTTGGGTGGTTCCTCAGTTTAGGGGCTGCGACAACGCAGTCGTGTAGCCCCGTGTACTTGGGTGTGTGTAGAATCCGTCTGATAAAACGGTGTTAATTGTGATGACTGTATTAGTGTGTGTTATCTGTAATTCAGGTAAGGACTGCAGACTATCAATTTCAAGTAGTTCCTATGTGTGCTGACAAATGCTACCGTCAACGACACTTGGCTGTGAACTTGGCTATTATATGCCACCGAAACCGGCACCTGGCGACGAACATTGGAACAAATAGACGTTAATCGAATCTAACCAACAAATTCAGCTTTACACAATTGTAGATAGTGGAAGGTTCTTTTACATGCCATAAATTTATGACATGGGTCCGCCGGCTTTACTTCCCCTCCGAAGGAAGGCATACTGACGAATTTTAACGCTTTTAAAATACGTTGACTTCGACCAGATTTGAACCCGCGATCTTGGGCATAGAAGCTCAGCATACTACCAACTACGCCATCGAAGCCACTTCCATAAATATTTTATGCACAGCATTTCATAACACTAAAGAGCCTCCGTGGCTTAGGCGGCAGCCCGCCGGCCTCTCACCTCTGGGTCCGTGGTTCAAATCCCGGTCACTCCATGTGAGATCTGTGCTTGACAAAATAGAGGCAGACAGGTTTTTCTCCGGGTACTCCGGTTTTCCCTGTCACAATTTCGTTCCAGCAACACTCTCCACTATCATTTCATTTCATCTGTCATTCATTTAATCATTGCCCCAGAGGAGTGCGACAGGCTTCGGCAGCCGGCACACTTCGTATCCTCGCCGCTAGATGGGGGCTTCATTCATTCCATTCCTGACCCGGTCGGAGACTGGAAGCAGGCAGTGGATTTTCATTCTCATTTCATAACACTGCTAGTGGGCAAGCACGATGCATGTGTACCTCACCGAATGAACAATAATACCAGAGCAAACGTTTCATCAAGTCTCAGTAAAGAAAATGTAGCCTACTCTCTCTTACATTAATGGGTATAGTATCTCTTGTCCTTATCATGCAGTATAATATCGTAGAATTAGGGAGGTCAACTATTTACGTAATGTGCAAATAGCACAGTACAGTAATACACTCTCATGTGGCCCATAACGATAAAAGTGCAAGGGTTGGAAATCTACCGAGTGTTATAACAGGCACCTAAATAGTGATAAGAATTATCTTGAAAATGTGAATTCATTGATTTAGTGAGTTACGCACTGGACGGTGGCTTCTAATAGACCACGGCCGCTTTCTTCCAACTCCTTGCCAAGTTTCATTCATCTTTATTCTTCTAAGGTGAGGGTTAGGCCAGAAATGGCCATCCAGCAAATTAAAAATCATGCAATCATCCCCGACCCCGTTGAAACGGGAATAATATGGGGCATAAATGCATACTAAGACCAAACGATGAGTTAGCTCCAGATTTCTTTTTCTTTTCTGAAGGACACAGTAACTTAGTCGCCGGCCTCGCACCGCTGGATCCATGGTTCAAATCCCGGTCACACCATGTGAAAATTGTGCTGGACAAAGCGGAGGCAGACAGTTTTTCTACGGGTACTCCGGTTTTCCCTGTCACAAATTTCTTTCCAGCAACACTCGTCACTGTCATTTCATCTGCCATTGATTTAATCATTACCGCAGGGGAGTGCGAGAGGCTTCGGCAGCTGGCACAGTTCATATCTTCGCCGCTAGATGGGGGCTTTATTCATTACATTCCCTTGACCCAGTCGGTTGACTGGAAGCAGGCTGTGGAGTTTCATTTTCACACAGTAACTTAGTGTTTGAAAAGACTTTATTACCCTGGGAGTGCGAACAGTCTGAGGCTATGGTAGTGAAAGGAGCATTACCGTATCAAGGAAGTGGTGAGGCGTGAAATGTGTGGCTACAGGTCCCTCCTGCCTGAGGGTAGCTCGCTATTCGCCTGGAATACAGCTCCAAAGATGGGGACAGCGTCATCATTCCTCTCACGCATGGCTGTCCGAAATTACGTCTAAAGCGGCGTGTAATATCAAACTGACTCCCCGCGCTGTTGTGACGGACGGGACGTTATTAGCCCCGCAGGGCTGAGTGTCTGTATCTGTCTTTGACAGACGTATCCTATCCACTAGGCCCCATGTTGAGGGCCAGTCATGGAGCAGTGCTGGTATTCAGTGCTGGATGCACATTCGGCCGGCGTACTATATCTGAGTTTGGCGTGGTGATATTGGCAACCACAGTATGGAACACAATTAACAAAATCGTTTGTTTTTATTTGTTACTTAATTTTGCAGCTTGGGTCATCTAGGCCTACAGTCCTGTGTACTTGAGGAGTGTATTGTAATTGTCTGTTTAACTGTGGTTCTGTACCGAATCCAATGGTATTTATTAGAGTCGTGAATTGGGTAACTTTGTTGTTGTTTTTTCTTGAGGTTATTAAATCAACCGGATTGCAGGTGCGTGTGTGTCCTCTGCGGCAAAGCGTGTGATCAGAGGAAGTTATCTCTGTCACAGTTTTGAACTAGTGATAAGTAATTAATTTCACAGTCATTCTGTGCAGAACCTAGTTAAAGGAATTGTCCTTCCTGCACAACTCAGTGCGAGATGACGGTCACATTGCTTCCCGCATAGGGCACACACGCATTCCTCGTTCGGCGAGTAGTGCGTCTTCGTGGAGCATAGCTTGAGGTGAGATCAGTGCTCTGCTAATCTGGTCGTTATGTGTAGACTATTAATTCGTAGTTTGCTTCTTTCCACTTGTCGGTGGTCGTCGTGTCTGTGCTGTAAAAGTCCAGACAAATTTCTGATTTCCTTCTATGATGTTCGAGAAAAGGATAAGTAATGCTTAATTCAATGGCATATTTTGGTCATCAGACCTGTGCCCTTGAATGTGTGTTTAACTTGTGTTAACCTGTGTTTCTCTGACGACTGTAGTAGTGTGTGCAGCTGTATTAGAGACAGTGATAAGTTAAGTGCCCCGGGACTTGAGATAAGGTTCTATCCCAGCATTTTCCTGGGGGTATGTGTAAAAATCAGGAGGGAACCACACTCGGGATAGCCGCTTTCAGAGCCGGGTTTTGAACCTCCAATCATTGGACTTACTGCAGCTCCCCCTTTGCGGGAACGGTATGCGATTTAACGCGTACGGCTATGCCACGGGTGATTGAGAAACTGTATCGGGACTTGTAATAATGTACCATCACAGCATTTTCCTGAAGGGAGTCTGGGAAATCTCTGGAAAAATTCACATTTAGAATGTCCGCTGTCAGTACTGAATTAGAATTTAGGTTCTCTGATCTCACAGGTTTATCGTCGTGAAGCATGACTAAAGTGATCACCCACGCTGCTGGGTAAAACAGAAATGTGGAAGTGGAAATATGCAACCCTTCAAAATGAAGAATTTATGAATAATCTTCAATCCGTCACACCACGTGCTTGTCTTCTACAATAGTCAATATACTGCATATTAGGATTTAGAACTGCAGATAAGTGCACACGGTCGACGCACTATTAATGAGCTCGGTTAAGTGGTGTTGACAACCACAGCGTTCTTGGTAAAAACAAATAGCCACTGAATATTGATAACAATCTTTTAGATCTGGCTAAAAGGAAAATAATTACTGAAAGAAAATTCAGTCACTGATTTGTTAAAATAATCACAGTAGTTTATTGTCAAAAAGAAAAAAAGAAAGAAAGATAAGGGAGAGAGAGGAAAAAAAAATTCAATGTAAATGAACGAATGTTACTCTAACATGGATTGCGTGTTAAATAACTTAATGAAAGGCATAGCCATAGGGTTATTATTGCTACTTGTCTTTTTTGCTCTCTAAGCTCTTAAAGAAGTAAAAAATAATCAATTATTCAAACAAGACCAGCAAGAACTAAGATAAAAGAACAAAGATAAGGAACAGAAATGACAACATTAAAATACAAAAATATCTAAATTACAACGTTAAATAAAAGATCACAACAAGAAGATGCCAGTCATAAAACAACTAAACACACAAAAAATTAACATAAAAAGCACTAAAGCAACTGTAACACAAAAGAAACAAGATGTTCAGTAAGGAACATATAGCCTACTTTCTCCTAAATGCATGGGTATTGTTATAACCCTTTGTCCTTTTCAAGGAGTATAATTGAATGTTGGTTGTAGTAGCTTGTTGAGTTACAACGTTCTATACGGATATTAAACATGAATATGAGGTGCCCCTTGCTAGTGCTACCTCAGTAAAAAAAAATCATTCAATTCGGTTTCACCGTGTTTGAATTGATATGGGGAATCGATTTGTACACATACATGGGCGCTATCTGCAAACTATTGGCCTGATGACCTTGTAGTTCAGTCAAAAGAAGCTTCCCACAGTAAAGTATGTTGTTGAAAAATTTGGTAGAGATCAAATGATTAGGTTGGTCGTAATTTGATTTAAGCTTTTAACATTTGTGTGGCCGCCATTTCGTTTCCGTCCAGATGTCGGCAATATAAAACATGACACTGAGGTGCCCTATGCTGGTGCTACCTCTGTTCCAAATTTCGTTCAATTCGGTTTCACCGTGTTTGAATTAGTAGGGGGAATCTATTTGCACACATACATGGCCGCCATCTGCGAAATATTGGGCTGATGACCTTTGTAGTTTAGTCAAAAGACGTTCGCCATATGAATATATCTTGTTGCAAAATTTGGTAGAGATCGGATGATTACGTTAGTCGTAATTTGATTCAAGCATTGCACATTTGGATGGCCACCATTACGTTTCGTTAAGATGGCGGCGATATAAAACATGACACTGAGGTGCCCTTTGCTAGTTCCACCTCTGTACCAAATTTCGTTCAATTCGGTTTCACCGTGTTTGAATTGATAGGGGGAATCGATTTTCACACATACATGGCCGTCATCTGAAAACTATTGGGCCGATGACCTTTGTAGTTTAGTCAAAAGACACTCGCCATATGAATATGTGTTGTTGCACAATTTGGTAGAGATCAAATGATTAGGTTGGTCGTAATTTGATTTAAGCTGTTAACATTTGAGTGGCCGCCATTACGTTTCCGTCAAGATGGCGGCAATATAAAACATGACACTGAGATGTCCTTTGCTAGTTTTACCTCTGTACTAAATTTTGTTCAATTCGGTTTTACCGTGTTCGAATTGATAGGGTGGGAAAGACATTCAGAGTACACACACTCACACACAGACAGACACACGCAGACAGACCCACAATTTTTGGCCCTGTGTAGATCTCATAAGTCTACTTTCATCTTTTGAAAAAATCGAAATTAGGCTAAAAACAAGAAAACTAAAAACTGGAAAATCAATGACGACACAGATTCGATAGAGAATCTTTAGTATCATTTTAAATAGAAGTTGTAGATTGCTTATCTTCAGGAAGGAACTCGTGATCCTAAAATACGTTTCTCTAAATCCGCAGAGAAGCCCCTGTGTATTGAATTGAGTGTAACTCTCACTGAGAGAGGGACACCCGGTAATAATGGGTATCTTCTCCTCGTCCTTTAGAAACGCCTATTGTTTGTGCTGTTCAAAGTGCACGCTACAATTCAATAACACATTCATTTTCTTTGCGGTGGATGGCACTTACTGTATGTATGCACGTCTCGTTAAATTTCTTTCGAGATGCAGGGATTTTCTTATGGACTTCCCATTATGATTTCCATAGTCGTAGCAATGAAACATCGTACCTATGAAAAGTAACCCAACACGTGCTCGAGAGTTTCTGGTTATCCACACTCAGGGTGACAACATTGGAAGGTGTTTTGTGAACGTCTTGGAACTGCCCTCACTGCTGATGTATTAAAAGTCATTATAATGGTGTTAGTCCACCCAGAAGACGAAACACTCTTCTGTCGCTCATCGATGAAGAACTATTGGGCTCATCACAATAAGATTTCACTGCTTTGCCTTTATGTAGAATACGGCACGTACTTTCGAAAGACCTATGACGAGGTTCTGTCCTCAAACGCCCACCAGATGTGCTGCCAGCACCCATGCACAGTGGAGACATTCCTACCAAGTCGTTCTGCAATAGCGCGGAAGGAATATCCACCTTCTCGTAGCCCTAATACACGGCCTCGTTGAATCATAGTGAGCTGTTGATACTGGCCTCTTCATCGTCGTAAAGGCATTATTGACCCACACAGTCACTCCGTGCAATCTCACAGGTAACTAACGCCCTCGCACAGTACTGCCCGTATTTAAAGCTAACCTGATGTGGAACGTCATGGGGCTACTGGTAGCGCCACGCTAATGCGATTTGCGGGAAATTTGCATGAACGTCATCATTCAGATGTATAAACACGCCTACCAACGTTAGTTAATCTAGCACAACGCCTTCTTGGTATTGGGATATTTTTTTCCGCCATTGTATTTCAACATTCCATACGCATTATTAATTTCCTGCATACAGGCTTATTACGAGAGTATCAGAAATTTTCAAGACTGTGATTCGACGTGGAAGACGAGGGTTCATTTGACATCCAACCTTGTAGTGTTCTTCCTCAGCATCATATAGCTATCCTTCAGCATTAACTTCTTCCTACATTCGCTATTCATCCATTATTACTAATGCCAGAGCATCTCAAGACATCCTATCCATAACACAGAAATTGATTCTCTCCTCCTCTCGCAAATCTCAAGATGGATTCTTAACGCAACTTTCTATCATTCATGTTTTATTTTTGGTATACGTGAAAGTAATGGATGATGTTTCTCTCTGGCTGTGACAAAACCTCGCCAGAGCAATTCCGATCACTGCTACTGCTGCTGGAGAGGGGAAGTGGGGGTGAGGGTAGGAGGCAGAGTGGCGCCAGGCGACTCGTGCTAACAATACCGCGCCTCGCCTCGACTCGCCTCGCTGCAGTAGCGTCATAACGATACCTCACAACGAAATAAAACATGGATTTACCAAGTTGAAGAAATAATTCCCTTCCCTGCATACAAACGTAAGATGGTAGCAAATTTAAGGAGCGTTGCCTCTCGTTACAATTACTGTTGCAATTGTTATTGGTTTAATATATTTTATGGTTATTGACCAAAGTATATAAAGGCTTTTAACTGTATAGCAAGTCTTACCTTGCATAATAAAATAGATAAGTAATATACTGTAAGTTACTATATAAATAAGAATCTAATTATAATTTCATTAGGCCTATACTACTCGTATTATTAGGCTATATAAATACCTTTGTAAAACGAATAAAGATTGCGAGACAGGGTTGAGGTAAGTGACTCAGAACATGAAATAAGGTAATATCCCGTCATTTGCCTGACGGTAGTACATGGGAGTACCAGAACATATCATTAACTTCATCCGGAACTTATACTCTGATCAAGAAACTACGGTGAGAACCATATATGGAACAACTAAATGGGTTAAGATTCAAAAAGGAGTACGGCAAGGCTGTATATTGTCACCTTACCTTTTCAATCTGTATGCAGAACACATTATGAGGAATGTGGGGTTAGATGAAGAAGAAACAGGAATCAAAATAGCTGGGTTAAATATAAACAACCTGAGATATGCAGATGATACAATCCTAATGGCTGAAACTGAAGAAGATTTAAAAAAATTCTTACTGAAAGTGAAAGAGGAAAGTTCAAAGGCTGGACTAATGTTGAATATCATGAAAACAAAAATTATGACAACTACAACTGTCAATTCATGGCAAGTAGGAGGAGAAAAATGGAGATAGTCTCTGTTTTTAACTAGCTTGGCTCACAGATTTCTGCCGATGGTGACTGCAGTCATGAGATCAAAAGACGATTGCTACTTGGTAGACAGGCATTTTCAAATCTGGACAATATCTTAAGGAGTAGAGACCTAACCTTAACAACAAAGATCCGTATAATAAGGGCTATGGTTTTTCCAGTTGTGATGTACGGATGTGAGACCTGGACCTTAAGAAAAGCTGAACGCCGTAGAATAGATTCCTTCGAATTATGGTGTTGGAGAAAAGTTCTTAAGAGTTCCATGAACTGCGAAGAGAACCAATAAGTCAGTTTTATAGCAAATTAAACCAGTGTGTTCTTTGGAGGGCTTAATCCTGAAACAAAAACTGGGCTACTTTGGACACATCATGAGAAGACATAATTCATTAGAGAATAATTCATTAGGGAAGACCTTAATTCTGGGGAAGATAGAAGGTACAAGGAGAAGAGGGAGGCAAATAATGAGATGGATGGATGGCATCACAGAAGCACTAAATTCCAGCTTGGAAAATCTCCGAGAGGCAGTGCAGGACAGAAGAAATTGGCGTAGTTTAGTACATGGGGTCACGGAGAGTCGGAATCGGCTAAACGAATATAGAGAGAGAGTATGGAAAGAAATGGGGAAAACCATAATCAGAATATCCACTGTCAGTGCTGGGATTCGATCGTCCTTTCTCCAGACTTTCTGCAGCACCCCATCTAAGCCATGGTGCACAATTTAACACGCACGGCCACGTTCTGGGACATATAATTATTCTATGTAAGATCAGAGGCCTAGGCCCTCAACGGGCTATAGTGCCACGGAGTGTGGTTATGTAAGATCAGTGAAAGATACGCCTTGATCAATGGACCGCTTAAAATTAAGTATCGATCAAGGCGTATCTTTCACTGATCTTACATAGGCCTAGTTAAATATCCATACGGACCAGCAAAGAAAAAAAGACATGATTAATGTTTTCGCATACATATATAGGCTAGCTTAATTACGCAGCAACGAAGCCGAACAAGTATATCACCCTCAAGGACTACAATAGAAAAACTGCAAGTTTGGAGATCCGAAATTTTAATCCCACGTGTCCTCAGTGTGGTTTTTCTCCGTATTTTTCCACACTCCTTCCAGGCAAGTGCCAGTACGATGAAATATTTATTACGTCGTTTTAGTACGGACTGGCCATGGTGTTGCGCTGATGCGATGTTCAAATGGAACAAATTACCATCTCCTGCTTGTGATTGTCGTGATGAGAGACCGACTACCTCCCATATTGTACGTGATTGTTCTCTGAGGGCATATCCAGGCACCCTCGGGGATTTTGTGCATGTGACTCCAGATTCAGTGGATTATTTCAGGAACTTGTACATTAATTTGTAAATATGTTGTTCTTTTGTGATATCTAATATTACTGTACGCAATATGATATAGCCTAGTACCTTCACAGGGAGCTGAGAAATGCTAAAGGAGCTGAAAGCTCTCAGATCCCTTAAGGATTGGTGGTAGATGGCATAGAGTTTAAAGCTACGAAACATGGCGTTTCAATACAGCACATTTTCAAGGTATGATGCTGTGCCTGTTGGAGTTTTGCCCTGATGTGCCGATTGGGCTTGTCAGTAGGCGTTGGTACACCTTCTCTAGACCTCTTGTGGGGTTGCTATGTCCCATTTATGAAGCGCATTGCAGTGTTTCTTGGTTAACCCTACAAGTTATAAAGGTCGAATTTTTCGACGTTGTGCGCCTGTCTGTAGCGCCAGCGTCGAAAAAATCGACCTTCATAAAAGTCGCGTCAAAGATACCTTAGGTGCCATCTATCGATATAAGACACATACTAAGTTGACAAGCATAGTTGAAGTTTCTTCCTACTACCGTAAGGAGTTCCGTATCTGTGTAAATACCCTCATATTCACTGCCCCCCAGGGGCTCACAACTTGTGGGACGTGGGTTGGCGACCGCGGGACCCCAGCTGAGTCCAGCATTGTTTCCACTTACTTGTGCCGGGCTCCTCTCCGTCTTCTTTCCTGTCGACCTCTTTTGGTCAATTCTTGTTCTCTTCCGACCCCGACGGTAATAGGGTATCCGAGGCTTAGGGAGTCTCTTCAATTCCCGCCTTAATTGGCCCTTCTGTCATCTTTCCTGATCCCTCATTCTTCCAGGGATCAGCCTTCTTTTTCTTTTCTCTTTAAGAATCCCGCACTGTTTTGTGAATTGGCTCTCCTTTTATCTAAATTAGGCCTACATTTTGTAAGTCTTTTTCATCCAAATTCCCTTTTGCGGGTATTTTCAATCTACATTGCATTTTGTAAGTATTTTCGATCTAAACTCCATTTTCTAAGTTTTGTCAATCTAAATTGCACTTTGTAAGTACAGTATTTTGAATTGCGTGCCGACATATTGTGAGTATTTTGAATCTAAATTGCATTTTGTAAGTATTTCCAATTTCCATTGCATTTTGTAAGTATTTTGAATTTCAATTTCCTTTTTTGAGTATTTTGAATCAGGTTGGGCATTTGCAAATCAAAATTGCATATATTGCATTTTGTAAGTATTTTGAATTTCAAATGCATTTTGTAAGTATTTCGAAAATACATTGCATTTTGTAAGTATTTTGTGCGTATTTTCCATCAAAATTACTTTTTGTAAGTATTTCCATCAAAATTGTATGCTCCTTTTCAATCGAAGTTTTTTTTTTTTTTTTGGTAAGTATTTTCAATCTAACTTGGTTTTCGTTTTGGTTTCCATTTCATTTTCGCTACCACCCAGACCATTAGGGGCTGATAACCTACATGTTAGGCTCCTTAAAACACAATCGTCATCAACATAATCATAATCAATATTACACACTCTAGTGAAGTCATCGCAGAAACACAGATTCTCAGATATTTTCAAAGCATGGGGCAGATGGCTAAGATATTCCAAGCCTCTAAATGAAGTGACAATAACAGCAAATATTCAATGGTATACACATAAGTGACTCCTAGTTGGTCTCTTATTATTACAGAAGGTCGTCTCACAACCGCGTCCATAAAGTGACACTCCCGTTTCTGTGACCTTTCATTACGGCGAGAGGGTGTCGGTAATTGAATTGTCGCCACCAAAGTGTCCGTCATGGACCTCTTACCAGTTAACATGAGCATCAAAGCAAACACGACACAGGGATCATAGCACAAACCCGTCATCCATGGTTTGATTTTACTGTTAAACTATTACTATTAAACTACAGTAGTAACAGAAATATTTTCCCGTCTACAACACGAATATTGTGCTCAATTAGATTGGAGGTGGGAGTAACACTTACTTTAACAATAAGGTAATACATGTATAAATAATTCATATTGTTAAAACTCGGCAAATCATTTAGGATTTTGCCATGTTTCGCCTAGGTGCATCAAGTCAGGTTCATCAGTGGACTCTTGGTGACCGTTCCCCGGCCAACGCTGGGGTAGTGAACCATGCACAACTTCCTTTATATGGAGTGCCTTTACTACGAGAGCTAAGAGCTCTTACAGCTTTTCTTCTCCCTATAGAGGTCTCCAAAAATATAAACCTACTGTCGACCAAAGTATTATGTGCACTCGAGTTTGATGGTTGTTTGTGAAGTAACCGATAGACCTACATAAAATCCAATAACATCATAATTTTTGTCGTTCTATTTTACGTTAGTTCACGTAGGTTTGGAAATTTTAATTTATATTTTAATATTTTTTATCGCAGTTGGAACACAAAACGTGCACGTTTTTAAGCGTATTTCAACCATGCGTCATATTTAAGAATTATTATCTCAAAAACCCGTCATCAGATCGAATCCAAATTTTAACACAATATACATTGCAATGTTGTATAACTGGTTTATTAATTTTAAAATTTTGTGTGTTCAAGAAACAAAGTTGTTATCATTTGTGTAAGGTTACTTTTTCTCGGCTCGGGGTGGTTGGAAATTGTAGTTCTTGGTCGCGTTCTAATCCTTATACATCGAAAAGTTATGCTGTGTGACTGTGAAATACGTAAATTAATTCACTTATTTTATATCAGTTGATATTTGTAGAGGGAAATAAGACACTGTTCACTAGCTAGCCACTCCTGGGAAAGCTGTACAGCGTTGCCGAATTGGTGCCCATCACGCATCATGGCGCGCATCACTCGGAAGTGATGGGCTCCATCTCAGCAACGCTGTACAGCTTTTCGCGGAGCGGCTAGCTGGTGAACCATGTGTTATTTCGCCGTACAAATACAAACCAATATAAAATAAGTGAATTTATTTACGTATTTCACAGTAATACAGCATAACTTTTTGATGCATAAGGATTAGAACGCGACCAAGTACTACATTTTCCAACGACCCCGAGCCGAGAAAAAGTTTCCTTACAAAAATGATAACTTTATTTCTTGGACACACAAAATTTTGAATTTAATAAACCATTCATACAAAATTCCAATGTATATTGTGATAAAATTTGGATTCGATCTGATTACAGGTTTTTGAGATAATAAATCTTGAATGTGACGCATGGTTGAAACACGCTTAAAAACGTGCACTTTTTGTGTTCCAACTGCGATAAAAAATATTAAAATATAAATTAAAAATTCCAAACCTACATGAACTAACGTAAAATAGAACGACGAAAATGAGGATGTTATTAGTTTTTATGTAGGTCTATTGGTTACTTCATAAACCACCTTCAAACTCGAGTGCATATACTACTTTGGTCGACAGTAGACGAATTGCTGGATTTCAATTATTTGGCCGTGTAAGCCAATAACAACAAATCATATAATATTTCTTTCAAGTAGTTTGCTGTTGGAATATTCTGTCTTTTAACTGGGAAGCCCACCTCGTCTCTGTTATGACCTTGCTGTTCCACCCCTTCAAGCAACAATAACTAACTCAGTTATTCGTCACGAGGCTGAGTGTACCCCGTTCCAGACCTCAGACCAGAGTTGACAGGGCCGAAAATCAAACTCGCGACTTCAGGTATAACAGCCGATAATGCATGTCACTACAGTACACCTCGAGGTGGTCGAGTGTGAAGATAGCCTGGTCCCTTGAAATTGCACCTTACCACACGTAGCTACGGCAGTTGTTAATTACTAGTTACAACTGCAGAAATTTGCTACTAGGCCTACTATTGGTGCAGCAAAAAAGAGGAGAATTGAAGCGTTTGAAATGTGGTGTTACAGGAGAATGATGAAGATCAGATGGGTAGATAGGGTAACAAAGGAAGAGGTATTAAGACGAGTGGGAGAGGAGAGATATTTCTGGAGACAGCTAATGAAGAGAAGAAATAGATTGGTAGGACACATACTAAGACACCCAGGAATAGCAAGCCTAGTTATGGAAGGAAGGGTCGAGGGCAAGAACTGTAGGGGTAGACCAAGGTTAGAATATGTTAAACAGATTGGATCGGATGTAAGGTGTGGTACCTATGTAGAATGAAACGATTAGCTCAGGAGAGGGAGGCATGGAACGCTGCATCAAGCCAGTCAAAAGACTGAAGACTCAAACAACATCATTACTAATAATACCTAGGTAATAATAATGTTATTGGTTTTACGTCCCTTTTGACAACTGCGGTTTATAGAGACACCGGGGTGCCGGAATGTTTCCCCGAAGGCGTCCTTAACGTGCCAGGAAATATACTGGCACAACTCCCTCATATTTGCACACCCTCTAATGCCAACTGACTGTGCCTGGATTCGATCCTTCTTGGGCACAGCAGGCGAGAACGCAACCAGCCGCAATAACGAGTGTAGATGAGTCACACCATGATAGCAGCTGTGTCTAATAACGTGGAACATCGCTCTTCCGTACGAGGCAACGCGCCATGCTATCAGGTCGGCGGAGTGGACGATAATGACCGACCAGCAACGCAATTACCTGGTCTATCCATGGATCGAGGACTTTATTTATAGCTCCTCTGACGCATTGTCGTACTACGGGGAGAATCAATCCCCTCATTGAGCTAAATAATAAAAACCAAACATTCGTTGTTGTTTGTTGTTTGTTGTTTGAGTCTTGATGCAGCCCTCCATGCCTCCCTGTCCTGAGCTAATCGTTACATCTCTACATAGATACCACACCCTACATCTTAGGCAATCTGTTTAACATATTCTAACCCTGGTCTACCCCTACAGTTCTTGTCCTCGACCCTTCCTTCCATAACTAAGCTTGCTATTCCTGGGAGTCTTAGTATGTGTCCTACCAACCTATCTCTTCTCTTCATTAACAATCGCCAGAAATATCTCCTCTCCCACTAGTCTTAATACCTCTTCGTTTGTAACCCTATCTACCCATTTGATCTTCATCATTCGTTAAAGGTTTTAATTTTAAATAAAACCAATTTCGAGGTTGATATAAAACCATTGGATTATGTACCTTTATACTTATTCAGCAATTTTTCTAGGTTTATGCAGTGTCTTGTGTGGGTTTTCGCCTAGAATCACCAAGCAATCTCATCAGTGGGCTCTCGGTGACCGTGCCCGGATCCCAACAGGAGTAGCGAACTGTGCACTCCCTCCCTTCTTATGAAATGCTCCTGTGCTCCTTTATTGCGGGAGCTAAACGCTCAAGCAGCCTTTCATCTCCCTATAAAAGCTTCCAAAAATATGGTATATTGGCTTTCACGGCCAGTAAATTAAAACTCAGATTACAACTCCAAGTAAATGGCCCGTTGATGAGCCAGCTTGGTGATCCCAGGTGAAACCTCTCCCAAAACATGGCATAACCCTAGAAACATTGCTGAGTTTTAATTTACTGCCCGTGAAAGACAATATACCATGTTTTTGGAAGCCTTTATAGGGAGGTCAATGGCTGTTTGAGCTTTTATCTCTCGCAGTAAAGAAGCACCGGTGCGCTTCATAAGAAGGGAGGTAGTGCACTGTTCGCTACTCCTGTGAGGGTCCGGGCTCGGCCACCAAGAGCCCGCTGATGAGCCAGCCTGGTGATCCTAGGCAAAACCCACACAAGGCACGGCATAAACCTAGAAAAATTGCTTAGTTTTAATTCACTGGCCGTGAAAGCCAATATACCATCTTTTATACTTACTAATTTCAATTACAAATACACACCCTAGTACAGCCATCACAGTGACACAGGTTATTAGTCAGATTACCCACATGCCCAAGTACACGGGCTACATGACCACGATGCCGCAAAACCTCTGCAATAATATTCAACTACTATATCTCCTATATTTGGTTTCGCTGTGTTAAGAGAATTCTGCCACCACGCTCCATTCTCTGAGATCGGAAAGAATACTGCACTGTGTAAGTTTATTAAGGTTTCACTCGCAGCCGGGATGCCTCTTAGAACCGAGCAGACGAAATCATAACAAGATTGGAAGTAAGCTCTGCGAACACTCGGCGAATAAAGGCTCTTATAAACAGAGTTTCAGAAGCTCTTCATACACAAAAGAAAAATACAGTAACGCTGGCGTACCAACATCCACACAAAATACACAAGACAATGGAAATGATAAAGCAATACTTACTCTTACGTATCTATTAAGATGACTTTTTACTCAATTCTACATTTAATAAATAGATCCTACGTCCGTTTACACTGTGCCTGTTGCCATTTCTTGGTGTAGCTTTTCAGCGGACCGTCATTTGTAACTCTTCAGTCGGTCAACACTAATTTGCCCAATGACTGGGCGGGGTACAATAATCTCTACTTAGTATAAAACTAAATCCCCTATTCTTGGATGTCACGGGTTATCTCGAGAACCACTGGTTGGATTTTGATGCGGTTTTTACCATTCTGTAAAGGATATCTCGGGAAAGGTTTCTGTAGAAAATAATTTATATGTGATCAAAGGAAGCCAAGCAGTAATGATTTCAGTGGAAAAGTCGAAAAAGAAATCCTGGCGTCCATGCGCTTTTTAAGCTTACGCTGGGCAAACCGTTAAAAATATCAATTATACTGTAAGTGTAAGAATTGTTCATCATGAAAAGGTCTACAAAAAAGTCCGCGAGAGCATATCTTAACTTCAATACATCGCCCACTATAAGTGTTTATAGATTGGTCGTAGGGGGATTTGTGTTTCATGCACCTCGCCATTCTTAAATTACATCTGACAAGAATTTGTTGTACATGCATCTCCATGATAATATAATTAATAGTCCAGTCAGTGAATTTAACCCATCATGTCGAGACGTAAAACGGATATAGGTCGTAGTTCACTGACATCGAAAAGAAAGCGCTTATCACGTAATGCATTCATAACTGTTACCGGGAGAAACCGGGGTGGGTTGCTAGTTATAATATATAAACAATAAGTAAATAACACTCCTGAAAAAATTACATATATTAATTATGATCACTGTTTTAATGAGGCAATTTTAGTATTACGTGTTTCGATCTTCAGGCGGTTCTATGACTTTTATGTAGTTAGATAAGTTTGTATATGAATCTATGCCTCAACTCGGTGATCAGGACCTGATGATGACCGCTTAAAGGTCGAAACGCGTAATACTAATACATGTATTTTTTTCCAGGAGTCTCATTTACTTATTATTCATATATTATATGCATGGTACCCCGACCAGTCTTCGGGCAAATTGTAATGGGTGTCTCCCTAAACCCGAAAAAAGAAAATGTGAGATTAATAATTTTTTATGAGGGAAGTGGAAAAATCTCCTATCAGAACGCTTGGAGAGGGTACGCACTCTTTAAGTGTGTGGGATTCTTACCACTAAAAGACCACACCCTTTCCATTCTGACAGTCCGTCCTGGAACCGCTCTCACAATACTTCAGGATGGTGTCGAATTAGTGAGCCTTTTAAGCTGCATCTTCCTTATTCTGTTTATCACTTTTTTTGTTGCTTATCACTGACGCTCATAAGCATCCAGTTTCCTCTTCTTTAGGCGCAGGACACTTTCTATGTAAATAGCCATCTGATTCCATGAACGATAATTTCAGAGCATCATCTGTAGGATGTTGTCCGGCGTGATTACCCCTAGAGAAACTTGCAGATCTCTTCTACGTGTTGACCAACGTTCACACACAACGAATGTGTGGAGAGCGTCATCCTCGTCATTACAATAATGACACAAAGGGCTATTAGCCACGCCAATGCGATGCAGGAATCTCCGAAAATATCCATGGCCTGTTAGGAACTGTGTCAAATAATAATTGACCTATCCATGGTTTTGATCAACCCAGTCAGCCAGACGTGGAATAAGTTTCTTTGTCCAACGAACTCGTGTCTCCTCATCCCATTTCTGTTGCCATCGTTCCATACAATGGTTGTGTGCAGACGTCTTTGTCTGGTGTAGTATACCCAGTTCTCCTTTGGTGCGCCAAACGTCCTGACGCTCCAAGGCAAGTAAATCAATTGGTGCTACTCCCGCTACCGCTAGAACAGCAGGCTCTGAAACAGTGCGATATTCACATGAGATCCTCAGTGCTCCTCTCCGTTGTACTGCTGCTATCTTTTTGCGATACTTCTCGAACCGTAAGCACTCAGCCCAGATCTCAGCTCCATAGAGTAATATAGACTGGGCTGTTGTCCTCAGGAGACGTCATTGCTAGGCTTCGGACCTTTAATATCCCTCCCTATATTATTCTGCTAAGGTCCCAACCAGTTTTGTACCGAAAATAAGGTCCCATTAACACCAACCTACACATATGGGGGTACCTACAGGTTCAGCATAACCCAATGCGTAAGCGAAACGCACACACTTACTCTTTAAATGCCTCACAATTAAATACCTTAAAACATGTATATTTACAATGAAATAATGAAAGAATGCACCACGGTAACCATGGTAACAGAATCTCACAGGTCCATCTATTTCTGTAAGACGCAATGCAATTCCAATTATTACATTACTGTGAAAGTTTCCAGACGGTTATAAGGTTATCACTGAACCAAATTAAGCTGTAAAATTCACCAATACATACAGTATAATGCTCTTAAGGGGGTCAAGGGGCACTCTAGATTTTTTCACGCAATTTTCACGTGTGAGTATGGTACGAAAGGTATTTTTCACCCGACTATAAAGGGTCTCCGAAAACCACATTTAAAGGCCCTTAAATTAACAGTGTCTGTGATATTCCCAGCAAACTAACTTCGCTCTGATATACCTATGAAGGAATGCCCCAGTAGCTGAATTGATAGTCTGATTATTCTTACCGAGGATAAATCAGTCATAGCATTCATGATTGAGATTTTGCTAAGTGTACTCTTTACAAGTAGAATATTCGCGGGCGAAGCAGCGACAGGTAATGCTAGTTATCCATCAATCCGCTCAAAGCGGTCAAGACATTTGCTGCTTTATCCGTCACTCTTTGAATATGGGCCCAGAATGTGAGCTCCGTATAGCGTCACACCCAAGTACTTCGTACTCCTTGATGAATTGATCATCGTCTGTCCCACTTGCATTGGTACAAGAGTTTAGATTCTCCTTCTCGTCAGCACAACACTCTCAGTTTTATGGTCTGCTAGTGACCGCTTATGTTCCGTCATCCAATCTGTGACACGTCGCATTACCTGATTGAGTTTCAGTTGCACCAGTTCTATATCACGAGCCACAATCAGAGCAGCTACATCATCAGCATATCCTACCAATATTGCATCTTCAGCCGAAACAGGCCATCGTATGCAATATTCCAAAGGCCTGGCCCAAGGATAGATCCTTGAGCTACCCCAGCGGTTAATCTTTTAGTCCTATGTCCTTCCTTGGTATCGTACTGCAAAATACAGTCCTTTAGATAATCCCTCATTATCCGCAAGAGATATCTCGGCAATCTAAATTTAACTTGAAGTGCCACCAAGGTGTCACTCCACTGGGCAGAGTTAAAGGCATTCTTCACATCTAGGGTCACAAGTAGCGTAACTTTACGTGAGTAATGGTCACCCATATGAGCTCTTTGTAGTCTCCACAACTACCCGCACAGCATCAATAGTCGAGTGCCCTTTCCGAAAGCCGTATTGTTGGGCAGATATATCTCCAGATGACTGAACTGCCATCAATATTCTAGGCTGTAATAGTTTCTCTAAGCCTTTTCAGGCCGTATCCAGCCTGTATGATGAAGGCAAATTTACTCCCAATTTCCCTTTGTTAATAATAACTAGTCTGGCCTTCTCCCAGCAGGCACTAAAACGCCTGCTTTCAGAAATGCGTTATACATGTTCAAAAGCTCTTGCTGTCTCCTTAAGTGCTTCTGCTGGAATCCCATCTGGTCCAGGAGCCTTCTTGTTCCTGATATAATTAATCACTTTCATTAATTCTTCCTCGGTGAACAATGGTATTTCTTCAGTATCCATGCAACCAACATCTTCATGAATTCTCTCCGGATGTTCAGGAAACAGTATACCGACTATTTCGTCCGTAGTGTGTGCATCCATTATCGGATTAGAAAAAGTTCCAAGTCTCTTCAATACAAACTTATATCCTAGTCTCCAAGGATTGTTGTCAACTTCTTTGACCATTTCCCACCATTTGTCAGCTTTACTTCTTTTGATTACATCCCGAAGGGCTTTTCTGATTTGTGGTCTACGGAGAGTAAGGCTGCCTCTTCTCTTCCTTTCGCTCTATGTGCCCTTCGTCTCATCCTCACGCAGTGTCGCCTCATATCAGCAATTTCCTCTGTCCACCAGTATGCTGGCTGTTTGCTTTTTCGCGTTTTTTTCCCTACACATGGATTTATTGCAGGCTTGATGAATAAGTTTCATAGTGTTCTCTACCCATTTATCCGCCACCTCTCTCTCCTCAAATAAAAAGCAACTCGTTTCGACATTCTCCATTCCTCTCTGTATTACATCACAGAACTTTTCCTTATCCATATTTGTGGGGTTTGCGTATGAAAGCGCTTTGTTGTCGATTTTGTTGAAGTACACAGAAAGTAACATACTGATGATCGCTTCCTGTGTAGTCCTCAATCACCCGCCAAGCAGATATTCTTGACAAACGATCATCTTACGCAAAAGTCTCATCTGGTATGGTTACATTCTAGCCAGGTCGTCGAAAGAAACATTTACGGTCGTCAATCCCAACCTTGCAGCCATTTCCAGTATACGACGTCCTCTGGAATGTACATCCGGCATACCCCATTCCAAGGCCTTGAAATCACCAGCTACAATAAGGTTATTTCCCATACCATGCAATGTGTCCTCAAGGCTATCCAACTTCTTCTGGAAATCGTCGATGGACTCGTTCGGAGTGAAGCAACAGCCCACGTACGTAAGCGTGCCAATCTTAATCCAGACGAAACCGTCCTTAGAACCTTGATCTGTCACTGGATATTTTCCCAGATCCGGAATGAAAATTTCGGGTGTTCCAAGGTTGTCCGCAAACCACCCTTGATGGTCCCTGTTCTGATATTGCTCACTCAGGATATAAATATCCACTTCAATTTCAAATGCCATTTGCCTCAAACTTCTGTGAACATTTCCTTGAAGAACTCGCATTATTTTTTACCAATTTTAACCTTCTCGAGAGCTTCTCGAAACACTATACAGGCGCCTGAACCAGGAACATGGTACACAGCACACATCGTGCTTCACCTTTGCAGTCTGATGTTTTATGTCCGGCATCTCCACACTTGTAACAGAGTTTTCTCCTGAAAGGGCCACTACAATTCCTTGCGAGATGTCCAAATGAGAGACAACGGAAACAGCGAGTTACCATTGCTCTCTCCCTTACCCTACCATATATCCATCCCACTTTCATTCTCCCCTCTTCCAGACGTTTACGGGCATCTTGCTCTGCTAGATGTATAATAGCGATTTTCTGACCTCTGCTGTTGGGTTCCGTGACAAAGGCTTTGATTTCTCCAGTAAATGTTTTAATGTCCCGTCTGACTGCCTCCTCCACATCTGCAATAGTCGTGATGCATTCTAAATCCCACACCTCCAGAGTTATTCGGGGGGTCAACGTTCTGACATCTTTATCCTGACAGAGAGCCTCTCTTAATGATTTTTTTGAGGTTTTCTCGAACCTCACATGTCGTAGATTTGTTCAATTTGAGAACAACATCTCCTGTCCTGGTCTTCCTAATTGACTTAATATCCACGTCACTGTCCTCTGGTTTGACCTTGCTACGGATATCTTTAAGGGCATCCGCAAAGGGTCTTTCTTTCTGGCTGAATAAGAACAGCTTCAAGGCGTCTTCTTGGTTTAGGCCTTTACCCTTCTTCCTTTCTTACAGGGTTCATGAGCGCAGTTTCAACCTCTTCTACTCGCTGCTGAGTATTTCCAATTTCATAACTCTGTAGTTTCCTCTCTTCTTGGGTTGAACTCTTGTCCATTCCTCCTTTTCAGTGTTCTCTTTAATTGTTCTCTGAGGTATCTGAGACGAGTCCTCCGTTCTTGGAGAAACGTCCTTCTTTTGAAGCAACAGCAACTCTCTGGCTTTCTTCCAGGATCTCCGACTAGTACTCCCTGCATCTAAAGTCAACTGCATTTTTTTCAATCCAACGTGAATCGCAAACTTCATATTCTTTTTGGGAATAGCCAAAATGCTCTCCAAAAGCGCCTTAGCTATGTCAAGATACTCCTGTTATTTGTTTTCATTGTCCGATATCTGCTGTCTTAAGACAGCGAACTTATCGGATTCCAATGCTCCTTGACACGGTATTTCCTCCATACCAATGCTACGGGTTAAAAATGTCCGTCAAAACAGAGAGATCTAGACGCCCTTGCCGCCTCCTGGCGACAGAACTTTTTACAACTACTAATACCAGACGGCTTTGGAAGTTACGGCAGGACCTTATACTAACAATACCTTTACCTCTACTTCTGCCAAAGATGATATACCGAGTTCATTTGTTTGAGGTGACATTTCCATTTCTTAACCTCAAATTGGTTATGACATGACATTACAATATACAAGCAATAAAATAACCAAAAATGTATATTGCACCAACAACAGAGATATTTCTATAAACTGAAATGTACACTGACTTGTTCCCAATTATAACACAACTCAATGATACCTTCTTCTCATGCAAATGCTCATTTTATACGCCCAATTAACTTGGTTTACCGGTTATGATCGTCAAGGGATCATCAGGTCCTTTACACTTAGGCCGTTAAATCCATGTGTACAAGTATGTGGGTGATGGTATTTACAATTTGCACATTTATTTAGTTTCAGCAGTTATCAAATAGTCATAAGTGATTCTTTTGTTAAGATATTTTTAGTGGTTGTTGTTGATCTTCAAGTTTGCTTGTTCAGTGTGATGTCTGTGGAAGTGTTAACAGTTGCACGATAACGGATCCCACATTGCTCAAACAACAATCTAAGTTAATATTCCATTCCGACTTCACCATTTAAGTTACTAACAATCACAAATATCACACAAGCAGACTTGAAGGTCAATGACCACAAACAATATCTTGCCGTAAAATCACGTATAATTAACAAATCTTGACAAGTTTGCGCAAGTTTACAAAACTGCTGTAACTAAATAGATGTACAAATTGTAAATACCATCACACACATACTTGTAGACATTGATTTAACGTCTAAGTGTAAAGGATGTGATGATGATCGCTTGAAGATCGAAACTGGTCATTCAAGTGTATTTATTAATATCAAGATTTTTTTTTAGAACTAGGGAACCACGATTTACAATTGGGTATAATCGTGCTGACCGACCGAAGAATTTTTAATTGTGTTTATTAAGCCAACATTGATAATCGATTTCCAACACGTTAATAATTATTAATGATGTTACAACGCTTTAGATCTTAGGAAATGACTTTCGGAAACACAGCAGCTAGTTCTCCATGGAGCGGTCATATTAGTTGCGTAAGACTTCACGATGTAACAACGCTCCCTCCCCCCTCCCCCCTGCGAATTAAGAATTTAAAACCTGGTCTAGATAGAATTAAATGAAATTTTGCTAATGCCAGAATAGCACAAGTTATCATGCAAATTGTATACACACGTCCAAGTACACAGGGTGATGATTGCGATGTAGCGAGCAAGGTGACAACAACAATAATAACAACATCATCAGGGAACCTTACCACCATTTAATATCCTTTTGACTTTTCACACCTTGCTGCTCGCGCTTTACATAAACACACCAAATCTTCCGTAGCTCATAAAACGAACAAATATGTACAGTGACTCCAGCCAACAGGACAACATATCCTTAATTGAAAGCAAACTGTTACGTCAATAAGCTGTACGCATTAGTAATTCATTAAACTTGGGAACTGTACGACCCCAATTATTTCTGTAATTCTACAGTTAATCAGAGAATAACTCTGCGTGCTATTTAGCACATTAAATGTCCCTAATTTCAGTTCATTAATGTGTGTGTTATTTGATTGCATGTAATTGCCAGGTAAAGTATCACTAATAACGACTCCCCAAAATCTGAAGTTCACTGAAGTTAACTACGGGTACATATCACGATCGGATGAATAATGAAATGACGAGACATGATCAAGGTACAAAAGTAATGTCGACTCTTCTTCATTGTACTCTGTGGTGCGTTGTTTGCATGTCTATTGGAAACTGTGACGTACTATCTGTGATACACTGTAATTGGTCTCTCCAACAAACACACAACCTTCGAGCATTAATATAGGGGCACTCACTTCAACATTACTATTTACTTTATGGTGTTTGAAGGCATTTTTAGCCTACTTTCGATTTTTGCAAAAAATGAAAGTAGACTTATGAGATCAACACAGGGCGAAAAAAGTGTGTCTGTCTGTGTGTGTGTATGTGTGTGTATGTGTGTGTGTGAGTCTGTGTGTGTGTTTGTGTGTATGTGTGTGTGTGAGTCTGTGTGTGTGTGTGTACTCTGAATATCTGTCCCCCCCTATCAATTCGAACACGGTGAATGCGAATTGAACGAAATTTGGTACAAAGGTAGCACTAGCAAAGGACACCTCAGTGTCATGTTTCATATCGCCGCCATCTTTACTAAAACTGAATGGCGGCCACTCAAACGTTCAAAACGTAAAATCAAATAACGACTAACCAAATCATCCGATCTCTACCAAATTTGGTAACAACATACCTTCGTATAGGATGCATCTTGTGACCAAACTACAAGGTCGTCCGCCATACCATTTCAGGATTGCGGCCGTGCGAATTATGCAAACTTTATAATCCATATCATGGGACCCACCAGTTCCGATTATCGAGCCGAGAATCGTTTTAACTGTTCTAAAGGAAGAGGCACGTTCGAAATTAAAAGTTTATTTTGTAATACTATAGTGCAGACGTGATTTTAAAAAGCTGAGCTGATTCAGTAATAAGACAAGATGGCAGCGGATATCTTGTGCCTGACTTATATTTCACTAATTTGAGTATTGCATGCAATATAGCGTACTGATACAAAATAAATAAACTTTGTATGAAATGCTTTATATATAAATAATATACTCCAGTGATGAAATCGTTTAGTATAAATCATTATTTGCTAACAAGTTCTATGTAAGTCATTTTATATAGAAAGATATTCGTTGACATAATTAGCTCAGTGGTAGAGCGTTAGCCTATCGCTCAAATGCCTATGGTTCAAACCCGATCAGAGCTAGATTTTTTGCTTGAAATGTTATATGTTTATTGTTTTGTAATGACTCAGATGTTTTAAAATTAAGCGTTATATTGTGCATATTATGGTGTAAAATATATATTTTATTAAAGCATAATTCGCCAGCAGATTTACTCGAGACATCTAGCTGCCAAAAAGGTAACTGCACGCCGACATACTTATTAACTTCCAGATTTTATTGAAAAGTTTCTTCTTCTGGCCGCTAGAATGCACTCGCTCTGTTAGGATTATATTGTTCGATATTTCACCTCTAGATGTCACGACTAGTCTACGTGGGGCTCCATTGATTACTATGCCATTGGCATTCTATGCGCATCGAATTTGAAGAATGACAAGATGATACTACGATACATTTTTACTTTTTATTTTAAAGGGTTTGTAACAGCCTATTTTGCGTTACTTGAAAATGTTATTTGAAGTAAAGAACAAAACGTTTTCACATAGTAACTGAGTTCAAGCCGTTGGTGTTAGTTCAGGTATTAATTACTACTTTTATTTCAGGCAAATAGCAATCGAAAATATCCACATAGTTTGTATACACACGTCTCTGTAGGGTCATGGAAAGATTTGTTAATTCAATTAGGGTTTTCGATTCCCGGTCTATGCATGTGAGATTTTCGAAGTGAAATGCCATGTCCTGTGGTTCGGATTCCACGTAAAAAGGAGGTCCCGTGGCTCATAATCACAAGATTCACCGTCACGTAAAACTACAATCGTCCTTCCTTCCTTAGATCTGATGATGATCGCTTCACGATCGAAACTGGTCATCCAAGTATTTTATTAATCTGATGTAATCTTTTTTCAGGATTAGGGAATAATCCATCACAATTGGGCTCAATCGTGTTGACCGACTGAAAGACATCAAATTTCGACTTTTATACTTCATTATTCAATTAGTTACGGTACTAGGCCTACAATCAATCCGGTCTCTTATTGAAAATATAATTATTTTGCTTTTTTCTTATACTTCGTCTTGGTATAAACTTCTTCCTCAAACTCTCCCTACATCGCTCAGTATTTAGACCGACCTTGCTGTATGGAAGTGAGAGCTGGGTTGATTCACGATATCTGATACATAACCTAGAGGTAACTGACATGAGGGTAGCACGAATGATTGCTGGGAAAAATAGATGGGAGCAATGGCAAGAAGGTACTCGTAATGTATAAACAAAGACTAAGTTAGAAATTAAGATCCTATGTGAAGCTGTTCGTATGAGCCTACTCAGATGGTGGGGCCATGTGAAGAGAATGGGAGAGGAGAGATTTCCTAAGAGGTTAATGAGTTCGGCTGTAGAGAGTAAGAGAAGCAGAGGTAGACCTTGGAGGCGATGGTTTATTCAGTGTTGAACGATTCCAAAGTGAGAGATGTAGAAGCAGAGTGCCAACTGCTAATGGGGATCATGGAGGTGACTCGTTCGCGAACAGACGCTTTCAGACTTCCATAAATTTTTACATATCTTTCCGAAAATAAGGGTAACTCAACTTAAGCGATGACCTCTCATTTAAACTTCTGTTCTTAGCTCGTGCCAATTAATCACTTGCCACCGTGGGTGAGTGGTTATCTTGTCGGACTACCAACCCCCAAGCTTGCAGGTTCGCTCCTGGCCATGGTAAGTAATTTTTGAAAGCCGACAAAAATCACGACACGCATGTCATACGTTGTTGGCATGTTAAAGAACCCATTTGAATTCAGTAGGCCATGTTCATAATGGCAAAATTAATCTCGGGATTTTCCGTCAACGAAAAAAGTTCTTCCATTCTCTACCAGAAAGTGCTATAGTGTCAAGGAGCTTTGATATCTAACCTCCTTGACTTTCATAGCGCTCCAAGGAACAACAAAATTCGACATGTACGCTGTCCTTTGGGCGCCAAATAACAAAGTTTTCACCCGGCATCCAAAGCCATACGATATTATTATTATTATTATTATTATTATTATTATTATTATTAATTAATCGAACTTCGTTTAGCCGATCAATCTATTATTCGAAGGGGCGGTCAGTCGAGAAATCGATTAATAGTTATCGATTAATTTCAAATTATTTGATTAATAACCAAGCATCGCTTATTACCAGCGCTACTACGCACTAATGTAGGCCCTACTTCGGTATTATAAAAGAAAATACCCGAAGCGAATCCTCGTGTAGGTCATGTAAGCGCAAGTTGCTAAGATTATTAAGTTTAGATGTATAATATGTTTCTTGTAAAGGCCATCTTGAAATACTGTATAATTAGCTGTATCTAAGATACTGCGAGTACAATGTGGTGGATGCAGGCGATGTGTGGACGGGAGCACTTTGGAATAAAGAAGTTCTTTATGAAGAAACCACTCAGGTTGCCAGGTAATTGCAGCTCAGTGCTTGTACTAATCAAGATGATGAAGACGGATATGTTGCACTTGCTTCAGAACATAAGAAAATTCACTTCCCGTTCTTGATCAATTAACCGAATCAATATTTCTCTCATATTAAACATTGTTTAGAGAACACTCTCTTCGTCCGCATCGGCTTTCAACTATTAAACGATGACTGAAGGTTGACTATGGCAATCATGCTGGTGGCGGTACATAATGGTACTTGTACAAGGTTTATTTATTTATTTATTTATTTATTTATTTATTTATTTATCGTATGGCTTTTAGTGCCGGGAGTGTCCAAGGACATGTTCGGCTCGCCAGAGGCTGTAGCTGCTTCAAGCGGACATCCATAGGGTGAGCAACAAGTTCCGTTCAATTTCAAGTAGTTCCAACTTTCGCTACCAGATGTCACTGATACCGAGGGGTGAACGTTGGAACTTTGATAGAGCATCCCAACGAAATCTAACCTAGAAATTTAGCTCCACACAAGTTTAGTCTGTGGAAGGATCTTTTACATGCCATAAATCTATGACATGGGATGCCGGCTTTTCTTGCCCACCGAAGGAAGGCATACTGAAGGACTTTAACGCTCTTAAAAAATCCGACGACTTCGGCTGGGTTTGAACCCGCTATCTTGGGCATAGCAGGTCAGCATGCTACCAACTACGCCTCACTGTGTTTATTTATTTATTTATTTATTTATTTATTTGCGCACAACAGGATTTTCATCCCAATTACAGTGGCATTACGATTACACAGTATGTTATTTTAAAACTTATACCAACATAAACTAAACAGTAATAATAATAAAACACTAATTAAAATTACACAGTGTATTATCTTAAGATGTATACTAACTTAAACTAACAGTGACTAAATAAATCTAATTAAAATAACTAGGTGTACAATTAAAACAGTATAGTACAAATAAAACATGTGTAATACAAGGTTGGCTATGTAAAATGACTCAGTGGTAAGAATTCGTGATTTACAATTTGCAAGGTTTGTGACTTTATTTCAGGAGAGTGGTTAGGAATTCCATCAAAAATACTGTCAAGGAAGTACTAAAATCTATGGCATTATTTCTTTGAGCAACATTGTTGAATATATTACATAGTCTGTTCAGCGGTGGATTTTTGTGGGCAGATGTCCTGGTTCTTTTAATTTCAAATGTGATATTGTTCCTAGAATTGATGTGTGGTACATGGAAATTTATGAGAGAAAGGAATTCGGAATCATCAATTGAATTGTTTATAATTTTGAAAAGGAATTTCATAGCATGTATTTTTCTTCGTATTTCTAAACTGTCTACATCAAAATTTATTAGCAGGTCCTGGTATGGTATCAAGTGAGGACAGTTGGCTGTTCTTTTAAAATAGAGATATTTTAGGAATTTCTTTTGTGTGTTTTCAATCCTTGAGGTATATGTCTTGCATCTAGGACTCCATATAATGCTAGTATATTCTAGTTTCGGTCTGACTAGTGTGTTGTACAGGTGGATACACGTGCTTATGTTTTTGAATGGGTTTGTATTACTGATAACAAATCCAAGTGTCTTGTTTGAGTCAGCTATCATTTTCATTATATGGGGCGTAAACGATAGTTCTCGATCTAGCAACACACCGAGATCTTTGTTTTCATGAACGGAATTCAGGACACTGCAACCTAACTTGTAATTAAAAACTATAGGGTTTATATTCCGGGTGAACGACATTGAGATACATTTGTCTACGTTTAATCCTAATAAATTTTCTGTAGTCCATTCCATAATACTGTTCAGGTCATTTTGAAGCAAGTCGCAGTCGGTAGATACAGATATTTTCCTATAGTAAACGAAACCCACATATTCTGTTGCCGACGTCATCCCACTGCGATAAAGCCGGTGGCAGTTTCTGCCAAGCGGTCTGACGATCAGATATCCAGGAACAGTACCATACGATCCGTAGTTGGCAGTCCAACCAGGGAGAAACTTTGTGAAGCTGGTCCCTCACCTTGGCGAGCAGTTTGATGTTGTTAAAATTCATTTGAGGGGCTTCGATATCGTGGTCATTTAGCTCCATGTACTTGGGTGCGTGTAGAATTTGTGTGATAAATTCTAGATTGAGCGTACCCCGTTCCAGCCCTCAGACCGGAATTGAATTCTTTGGCAGAGCGGTAAATCGACCCCGGACCTCCGGGGTGACAGCCAAGAAAGCTGGCAGTTACACCAGGAGGTGGTTCACATCAAGCACTACCCATAAAATGGTTTTCTGAGGTTCAGCTACTAACTTGTCTGGGAACAGACCGCTAACTTGTGTCTACTGTAATTAACGAATGGTGAGGGAAGGTATGTTGGATTGAAGTCGGCTGTGGATTTGTTGAAATGAACCGTGCCGGCATTTGCCCAGTGGAGAAATTATTGCACACAGCAGGATACCGCGGTATATGGCGGGGTATTGTTAATAGAATTGCGTGAAGGGTCACGACGTTTGACATAGAACTACAACCAAGAAGGAGAAGGGAAACCACTAAAACCAGTTCCAGGACTGCCGAGGTTGGATTCGAACCCACGCTTTCTCCATGCCCGCGAGGCACGAGTTACTGCGTAACCGTGGCCGGAAATAATAATAATAATAATAATGTTAATAATAATCATCGTGTAGCCTCAACTACTGTGTTGTGGTTCTTTTGAAAGGGAATCATTTTCGTGATCTACTCTTCAATGTTGATGCTACGTTATTCACTGCCATCTGGTAAAGAAATTAAATAAATGTGAGTGAAACTGGGTAAAGCGTTCGAAGGAAGCGGCCGTGGCCTATAAGAAGAAATCGGTAATACTGGGAAACCACGTAAAGCAGTTTTAAGGACGGGCATGGTGGAGCCTGAACCATTCGATTTCCGAATCTGGAGATAGCTTGGCTTCCTGGCCGAACACTCGCTTCCGTCCGTATGAACTAAACCTACGGTGTATTGCGTTCAATAATAGAAGTACTATGTATTCTGATTAAAAGCGCCATTCATTCCCGTTACCTCGCGAGAAGAGGCAAGTAGTTAATGTTTAGTGTAATGACTTTGTTGGGTGAGAAAAATTAAATCATTTAATAGCGCTGTTGTAATAAAAAACAAAATCATTTTAAAACATGCCATTTTTATCGTTCTATGAGTATACATTCTATTTAATATGCTACGTTCATTAGTAGCTGCCATCTATCAGCATGGTTTGATAGAGAATATCACGCGCGAGCAGCCTGGGCAGCATCAACTGTTCCGATTAAGCAGGAATCCAATCTGTTGTCGCAGCAATGAGATTTTTATCTGAAACATTTTGGAGTACACAACAAATTATGCATTCCAAAAATATGTTCAGCAGATATGGATAACAGGCTGTATTAACCCTCGCTGTTAACTGGTACACTCAATGACCTGTATGCCAACTGCCGTGAGCATTGGTTCGTTAGAACATAAGCTACGAATTATTATGTTTGAATGTTTCGCACGGTCGCCATCTTGACATTGTGTACCTAGGTATTGGGCCTCTGACGCTTTCTATATGCTGGTTTGTATTTGTGAAATTCAGCAGTGGCCTGTTAGCTACTTTGTTTGGTTGGTTCCTCAGTTTAGGGGCTGCGACAATGCGGTCATGTTGCCCCATGTACTTTGGGTGTGTGGAATCTGTCTGATAACCAGTGTAAATTGTGGTGACTGTATTAGTGTGTGTTATCTGTAATTCAGGTAAGGACTGCAGACGATCAATTTCAAGTAGTTAATGCTTTTGCTACCAAATGCTACCGTCAACGACTCGTAGCTGTGAACTTGGCTACTATATGCCACCACAACCGGCACCTGGCGACTATCGTTGGAACTTAATAGAGTGATAATCAAATCTAACCTACAAATTTAGCTTCAGATAATTGTAGTTACTGGAAGGTTCCCTTACATGCCATAAATCTATGATCCCTCCGGATTTACTTCCCCTCCGAAGGAAGTCATACTGAGGGATTTTTAACGCTCTCAAAAAATCCAACGACTTTGGCCGGCTTGAACCCGCGATCTTGGGCATAGAAGCTCAGCATGCTACCAACTATGCCATCGAAGCCGCTAAATAGCTACTTTATTTAGGCATCGAACACGCAAGTAACCTCCATTTTGTTTGCATTAAGATGCCGGCAGTGATAGACAACATGGGATTGATGTGCCCTGTACTAATGCAACCTCTGTATCAAAATTTTATTGAATTCCTTTTCGTCGTTTGGGAATTGAAAGATGGGGTTGGTGTGAGTAGGAGGTTCAGACAAACACACACACACACACGGACACGTGCTTTCAAAAGTATACAAAGACAGTAAGCCATATTCTCATATCAAAAGTGTTGTTCTGTGAATAGGCTTCGCGAAGAATGATTCCAGTTTCACTGACGCTGACGCAATGAATGAAGGCATGACACAATATAAAGTTCACCTTCTGGTGTAGTGGCTAGCATTTTAGGCTGTCATCCTGGATGTCGGGGTTCAATTCTCGCTGTGCCAAAAAAAATGTAATTCTGGTCTGAGGGTTACAACGGCGTACACTTACTGTAGCCTCGTGAGGCAAAACTGAGAAGAGGTGGTTACGATTCCCACGTCAGCCATCCTGGAATTGGTTTTCCTTGGTTACCCGTTTCTACCCCAAGCAAATGCCGGGATGCTTCATAACTTAAGGCGATGGCCGCCTCTTCCAAATCCTCACCTGAATTACAAATACTCACACTACTACAGGCAACATAATAATACAAGTTATCAGACAAATTGTATACAAGTACGCGGGGATAAATGATCATGATCATGATGTCCAAGCCCCTCAAATGAAACAACATAACCTAAGGGTAGAGATGTTTGAGTTTTATTCATTTCTATTGTCGTAACTTAATTTAGCTTCTTTCTAAAAGTTGACATATGAAATTTTTTACAAAAAATAGATTTCGTTGATTTCGTATTCCTCTTGGAGAAACGCATCAAATGGATGGTGTAAGATGTTCCAAAACACGATATTTGTGGTTAATAATCAATTTCAAAATTTGACTCTATTTCCAAATCTCAACATCTGCTTTGTTAAGTTATTTCCATAATCCAACATCTGCACTTCGTTCCTAAGAAGAAATGCTTCAACGATGGGATTCAGGAAATTTTATGTTATTCTTGGTACAAAATATAACATAACAATAAAAATTATAATAACATAACATTTCCTGAATTTTGCCGTTTAAGCGGTTTTTTCTTTTTTCGTATTTCTCAATAACAGAAAATGCAGATGTCGACTTTTGGAAATTATTAAAAAGTAAAAAAAAAAAAAAAAAAACGCTAAATATACCAAACCCTGAGACACTACAGCCCATAAAGTGCCTAGGCCTACCTAGCAACCGCTGTCCAGCCATTTGGCCTGCAGATTATGGCGTTCGCGTGGTCAGCCCTCACGTCAGTTTCTAAAATACCTGACGGAGCCGAGAATCGAACCCGGGATTTCTGGGTGGGAGGCAGGCGCACTACCCCCTCCCCAAATCAAGACAAATTCAACCAGATTTTCTGATTCTTCTCAAGATCGTTGTTATTATTGTTGTTGATGATGTGTGTGTATTGCTGATGTGCTGTGACTTCCAGTGGGTATATTTCATTATTTTTAATCCCTGCGTCAGTAGAGTTAAAATGGACTGGGACGGATGGAGAAGCTTAAAATATAATTTAAATGCAGTGAATCCTATTTTCAAGTTCCTTATAAACCACATTTCTGGTTTCATTACTGGAACTTGCCACATCCGTTCTGTGCTTCATGCGACTATGAAATGGAGTATTTAACGATCTCCTCTGAAAGTCTCTACTTAACATTGACGAGGAATATGATACACTGTCTTTTAAATGACGTTAAATTGGGGAACTCAATAAATGTTGTTCAAGTCTCCTAATGTGCATATGGAAGGCTTAATTTTACCCATGACGCAATTTAAAACACAATGCTGGCAAATGGAGCATTCAACTTCTACCATACATCGAGTTAATAACCTATCTCTTGTGCCAAGCTACCCCAAACGACGCTCCACAAAAGAATCGGGGAACTGTGCTATTCACATACCCACATTCGACACAAACAGTGGTATTCTTTAGAGCAGTTTTACCCGATTTTTGCACATTCCCTCCAGGACAATGCAAAGATTTAAAAAAATATTATATGAGTCCGGACCAATATTCTCAATCAGAAAGATTCTAAAGCAGCTGGCCCTCTGTACAATAGAAGAAAGATATCCGTCTAATCAATGATTAAAAATATTTACAGATGGCACACAAGACAAAGAAAATAGAACTGGAGCAGGAATACATTCATCTCTTCTCACTCTACTTCCCAGCATGCCAAAACAAAACAAACTTTGATGCTGAGATAAGAGTAATTTCACATGCACTAAATCAGTTATTAGGCAGAAACATTGATTATCAAAATGTGTTATCATTACAGATTCAAAAGCAGCCATCCAAGCCGTCTCGTCAAATTATAAGCCTCAAAATAAAGAACTGAAAGAAATCTTTTGTACGATAAAAACCCTTCAAAGACTCCACAAACAGATCTCATTTCAGTGGATCCCTTCTCATGTTGGAATAGCAGGTAATGAAGAGGCAGACAGATTAACAAAAAAAGGTACCACACTACAACAACCTGTCAGACTGATTTTATGTCAGCAAAAACGATCTTGAAAAATACTATCAAAAACAGGTATGAAGAAATGGAAAAGAAAACAGCAGGAACCAAATTATGGAAGGACATTGATGCTAAATGGAATCAATATAAATTAACACCAAGAAGAGAAGCTGTAGCCTTCTTCAGACTTAACACTGGCCATGACTGCCTTGCAGCTCATCTGAAACGAATCAACATCTTGAGATCTGAAGAATGCACACTTTGTCACGAACCTGGAAGAAAAATGGATAAGGGGCACCTGCTACATTGCAACAAACTTGATGTGACTGCTAGAACTTCAGGAAACCTCACACAACTCTATTGGAACGCAAGAAAGCTGATGGATTGGAATCCGGGCTAGCCATAGGAAACAACAACAACAGATTTACAATTAAATTTATTGCAGAAATATAAGACTCCAAAATGGCATAGGTGACAGGAAAAAATTAATTACGCACATGTACAGGGTGTTACCAGTTATTAGTGCCAAAATCATACAATAGCTAGAGGATCCTAAACTAAGTATTTGGAGATAAGGAACCAATGGTCGTAAAAAAACTAGTTTTGAATTTCCATTCATAGCAACATCCTACATTTCATAGCAACATCCTACACTTCATAGCAACACCGTTCAACCCATAGCAACACCGTTCACTCCATAACAACACCGTTCACTCCATAGCAACACCGTTCAACCCTAAATAACACCGTTCCACCCCACAACAACACCGTTCACCCCCACAACAACACCGTTCACCCCATAACAACACCGTTCACCCCATAGCAATACTGTTCACCTCATAACGACAACGTTAACCCCATAGCAAGGACAACAATAGCAACAATATGCATTACGTAAAGCTCAGAGTAATTACTCTGAGTGTTGGCCACCTTATGGCGCCTGAACTAAAAGTATGCATGTCCGTCCATTGGTTCCCATCTCAAACTACTCTAGTTAGTTATTGTTGTTTTAAGAAATGGAGCTACGATGTCATCTGTCCCTTCAAACTACTCTTTTTAGTGTTCTCTACAATCTGTAAAATATTGATCCACTATCATCCGTATAATTTTGACCCTCTCTCATCTGTAGACTATAATTGTAACCCTGTATCATCCGTATAATTATGTACCCTGTTGTAACCTTCCCAGTTTACAAGTGATCGAACCTTTACTTTCGGGACGTATGATTTTCTTGTTGTTGTTGTTGTTGTTGTTGTTGTTGTTGTTTGAGTCTTCAGTCTTTTGACTGGTTTTATGCAGCTATCCATGCCTCCCTGTCCTGTGCTAATCGTTTCATCTCTACATAGCTACCACACCCTACATCCGAGGCAATCTGTTTAACATTTATTCTAACCTTGGTCTACCCCTACAGTTCTTGTCCTCGACCCTTCCTTCCATAACTAAGCATGCTATTCCTGAGTGTCTTAATATGTGTTCTACTAATCTATCTCTTCTCTTCATTAGCAGTCGCCTGAAACATCTCTTCTCCCACTCGTCTTAATACCTCTTCGTTTGTAACCCTATCTACCCATCTGATCTTCATCATTCTCCTGTAACACCACATTTGAAATGCTTCAATTCTCCTCTTTTCTGCTGCACCAATAGCCCAAGTTTCACTTCCATAGAGCGCCACGCTCCAGACAAAGGCTTTCAAAAATGACTTCCTAATACCTAAATCTATATTCGATGTCAACAGATTGCTTTTTTGTAGAAATGCTTTCCTTGCCTGAGCCAACCTACTTTTTATATCCTCTTTGTTTCGTCCATCACCGTTTATTTTGCTTCCTAAGTAACAGAAGTCTCCTACTACCTACAGATTTTCACCTGCCAATTTGATGTCCATAGAGGTTTCTGATTTATTTCGGCTGCATTCCAGTATTTTTGTTTTGCATTTATTAATTTTCATCATGAATTCTTTTCTCAAGATGGAGTCAATACCATTCAAAAACTCATTCAAATCCTCAAGCGTGTCGGCCAAGATGACTATGTCATCGGCAAATCTCAGAGTTGAAATTATTTCTCCTTGAATCTTCACTCCTACTTATTTTTTTTCTCCAATTTTCTTCATTGCTTGTTCAATGTAAAGATTGAAAGGTATGGGTGATGAGTTGCAGCCTTGCCTTACACCTTTCTGAATACCAGCTTCTCTCTCATGTCCTTCAGCTCGAATGACTGCTGTCTGGTTTCTGTATAGATTGTATATCACCCTCCTATACCTGTACTTTATTCCAATTGATTTCAAAATGTCAAACAATTTAGTCCAATCAACGTTATCAAAAAAGCCTCCGTGGCTTAGGCGGCAGCACGCCGGCCTCTCACCGCTGGGTCCGTGGTTCAAATCCCGGTCACTCCATGTGAGATCTGTGCTGGACAAAACGGAGGCAGACAGGTTTTTCTCCGGGTACTCCGGTTTTCCCTGTCAAAATTTCATTCCAGCAACACTCTCCACTATCATTTCATTTCATCTGTCATTCATTTAATCATTGCCCCAGAGGAGTGCGTCAGGCCTCGGCAGCCGGCACAGTTCATATCCTCGCCGCTAGATGGGGGCTTCATTCATTCCATTCCTGACCCGGTCGGAGACTGGAAGCAGGCTGTGGATTTTCATTTTCAACGTTATCAAAAGCCTTTTCTAAGTCTACAAATGCCATGAACGTTCTCTTATCTTTCCTTATTCTACCTTTCAAAATCAGCCTAAGACTTAGTACAGCTTCCCTTGTTCCTACATTTCTCCTGAAACCAAATTGGTCTTCACCCAACTCTGTTTCTATCTGGCTTTCCATCCTCTTGTGAATTATTCTAGACAGGATCTTTGAAGCATGAGTAATCAAGCTGATTGTACGGTAATCTTCACATCTGTCAGCTCCCACATTCTTTGGTATAGGGATGATAACATTCTTCTTGAAATCAGAGGGTACCTCACCTGTCTCATAAATCCTACACACCAAGTGAAATAACCTGATCAGACCTTCATCTCCTATGCAGCGTAGCAACTCAATCGGTATATCATCTATGCCTGGTGCTTTGTTCCTGCTTAAGTCCTCCAATGCTCTGTCAAATTCTGATCTCAATATTAAATCTCCTTTCGCATCCTCATCAATTTCCTCCTCCCTTTCCATTACATGATTCTCAATGTCCTCTCCCTTATACAAACACTCTATGTAAGCTTTCCATCTCTCAACCTTTTATTCCCTATCTGTTAGAGGCTTTCCATTTTTGTCCTTAATATTACAGCACTTAGTCTTCTTTTCCCCAAAAGTATTCTTAATCCTTCGATAAGCTGTGTCTGTTTTTCCTAATTTCAGACAATTTTTTATACCTGCACATTTCTCTTTCAACCATTCTTCTTTCGCTTCCTTGCACTTCTGTATTCTGCTTTCCCCTTTTCATCTCTTGCATTCTTGTGTTTCCGCCTTTCATCCATCAATTCTAGAATATCCTGAGTGATCCATGGTTTTCTACCTATTCTTTCTTTCCCATCAATGTTTTCTTCTGCGGATTTTGTTATTTTATTCTTCAAAAGTGCCCATTCGTCTGCAATTGAAGTTTGTTTAGGGTTTTTCATTAGTTCTTCCTCTATACTCTTCTTGAATCTTTCGTTTACATACTTCACTTTCAGTCTGTCTATAGCCCACCTTTTTGGCTTTTGACTTTTCTTCAGTTTCTTCAGCTTTAATTTGCATTTCATAACAACCAGATTGTGGTCAGAGTTTATGTCAGTACCAGGATAAGTTTTACAATCCAAAATCTGGTTTCGGAACCTCTGCTTGACCATAATGATGTCGATTTGGTAACGCCATGTATCTCCTGGTCTCATCCATGTGTATATTCTTCTATTGTAGTTATTGAATAAGGTGTTAGCTATGACCAACTCATGCTCGGTGCAGAATTCCATCAGCCTGCTTCCTCGATCATTCCTTTCACCTAATCCGAAATTTCGTACTATCTTCCCTTCTCTCCCTTTTCCTACCAAAGCATTCCAATCTCCCATTAGTATAACATTTTCATCACCCTTGATATACCTCAGAATTTCATCTATTTCTTCGTAGACCTTTTCAACATCTTCATCATCAGCTTGACTGGTAGGCATATAGACTTGTACCACTGTGGTGCACGTACGTTTAGTATTGATTTTTGCTACAATAATCCGTTCACTATATTGGTCATAATATTCCACCCGCTGCCCAAGTTTCCTACTCAATATGAGACCAACCCCTGCTTGACCATTGTTTGATTTAGTGCTAATGACCCTAAAGTCTCCTGACCAAAAGTCCTGTTCTTCCTGCCAGCGCATTTCACTAATCCCAACCAAATCCAACCTCAACCTATCCATTTCCCTTTCTAAGTTTTCTAACCTTCCACTTCCTAGCAGACTTCTAACATTCCACGCTCCGATCCGTACAATGTCAGATTTCCTCTTTGTCACATCTGTGATGTTAACCCCCTCTCGAAAAGTCCCCACCCGGAGATCCGAACGGGGAACTAGTTTACCTCCGGATTGGAATTTTACAAGGGAGGAGGCCATTATCACATGTAATTATGCATAGAGAGGTGCATATCCTCGGGAATAGCATTACGGCTGTAATTTCCCGTTACTTTCATCCGTTTAACAGAACACAGTGTAGCCATTAGTTGGCTTATATTATCAATATCTTAATCGTCCTTATATTTTTATTTGATGCCTTTTTACGTTTTATAATTATTTAATGTAGTGTATAATATGTGATTTATTTCCGATTAACTTGTTTAGTGATTAAGAGATTGTAATTGTAGGATCTGAGTTTGTTATATTCGAATATTTTAACATTGTAATGATCTTCAGTCACAGAGTCTGGAATTTTGTGCAAGGAACCAGGAAGTAGGCTTGTTGACGCGGGGTTTTCCTCTTGCAAGCTCAAGTGCAAGGTGACTCATACAGGCGAGGCTTGGCAACCCTGTGCTAGAGGTGTGTCTAGAGTAATTTGGAGACCAGGAAGACGCTCCTTATATGGTAATGTTTTGTGTTGTTTTGATTGGCTGGACCCCGTGAGGGAAGCCAGGTAGCCCAGTGATTTGTGGAGGGGAGATGAATGTTTTTAGGGAATTGTCGAAGCTGTGAAGTCGACTCTTCCTTAGGACTCCATGCGGGAGAGGACTCATTATTCGGGACTCCGTGTGGACTGGTACTCATTCTTTGGACCGCGTGTAGGGCGGTGTAATCATCTTGGTAGGACTCCGTGAGGGAGTGGAACTTGTATTTTGGACTTGTGTGATTTTGTGGAGAAGGAAGGTATTTCAGACGATCACAAGTTTGTGTTCAAGGTGCAATTACTGAGTTGCAGGCTATACATTCTCAAGGGAATTATGAGCCTAGTTTCAAACAAATCGCCTAGATTGTTTGTCTCGAATCGCATGAAGTATTGCAAACTAACATCTGTGTACCGAAATTCTGAGACCATAGCGGTAAATTGTTTTACGACAAATACTAGTAAAATATGCTATGTATTAGTAAACTCAGGAGCGAACTAGTTGTGATAATCCAACACACGGATATAAGGCATCTTTTTATAATCAGATTCACGAAACAATATCAATCGTTGGATGCTGACCATCTAAGTAATGATGTACATAATGTTCCTAGTTGAGAGGCTTGCGTGTGAAACATATAGTAATTGTGCTACGAGTAAGTAGGACTGATTCTCTGGGAGCAACTAACCCCAGAATCAGTCGAGTTAAGTCGTCACAGCTGAAGTGAACGCCTGTAAGTACCAGTCATCATTATTCCCGAGGGTCATCTATATTATGTCATAAGGGTGCCTGTGTAAATATGATAGGGAGTGTTAGATAGTCGGTACGACGAGGATCCTGCGAAGTGTATTTCATGTCTGGTATCAGAATATATTGTAAATTTTACCAGATCTCTAGTCCTTTTACTTATGAGGTAATCAGTGTAGTTAAGAGTGAATGTTTATTGCTGTTGCTAATACCGTACTGGTGTTTAACCCCCACGCACCCTGGTTTATTAAAATTAGTTGCCAGAGTGGGGCTGAGCAGTTACACTGTATCATCCGTATAATTGTGACCCTGTATCATCTACATAATTTTGGCCCTGTATCATCTGTATAATTGTGACCCTGTATCATCGGTATAATTGTGACCCTGTATCATCCGCATAATTTTGACCCTGTATCATCGGTATAATTTTGACCCTGTATCATCTGTATAATTGTGACCCTGTCTCATCTGCATAATGTATAATTGTGACCCTGTATCATCTGTATAATGTATAATTTTGACCCTGTATCATCGGTATAATTTTGACCCTGTATCATCGGTATAATAGTGACCCTGTATCATCTGTATAATTTTGACCCTGTATCATCTGTATAATTGTGACCCTGTATCATCGGTATAATTGTGACCTGTATCACCCGTATAATTGTGACCCTGTATAATCCGTATAATTGTGACCCTGTATCATCTGCATAATTTTGGCCCTGTATCATCTGCATAATTGTGACCCTGTATCATCCGTAGTGACCCTGTATCATCGGTATAATTGTGACCCTGTATCATCGGTATAATATTGATCCTCTCTCACCTGAATAATTTTGACCCAAGGGTTGGAGACACACTGTACACACATACGTACAAGCACGGGTTCTTTAGTTCACGGGACTGATGACAGTCATGCGCTTTGGCCGTAATAGAGAAAACAACAATAACGATCCTTGATTCTATAAATTACAGTTACGTGCAGTATTACAACGTAGGCTACTATACCACAATGACATACATCACGGGGTGGACTAAATACGCACGCGAAAGTGCGTACTCCCAAGCCCATCTTCATGACCAGAAGATTGACACCACTTTGAACAATTACTTTGAACTTTGTTTATGTTGTTATTGTTGTTGTTGCTACGAGATGTAAGTACAGTACAATATTTGATGACCCTCTTGTGAACTTTTTTCAAAGTGGCCATGTACTGGTTACTGAAACACAATTGTTTGCTCATATGTTCATACCCCTATAACACGTACCGCCTTCCAAAGTCGCATGTCTATTTTCTTGGTCTTGGTTACCCGTCTGCTCTTCGCATTGCAACTCTCACTTTCTTAAGCGAAGTTAGTGCCTTGGTCTTCCCTAAGCGATAAAAAACAAATCTGGCGCTGTGCCCTATCTATTGCAATCAATTGATATAGACTGGATGCGATCAGCAAGCACAGAGCCGATCGTCTCGGCTCCAGACTCTCATTTCCTCAGTTGCAGTAAAATAAATCGGTTACTCACGAACATCGGCGGCTTCGGTGGCGTAGTTGGTAGCATGCTGAGCTTCTATGCACAAGATTGCGGGGTCAAATCCGGCGGACTTTTTAAGAGCGCGAAATCTCCCTCAGTAAGCCTTCCATCGGAAGGGAAGTAAGGCCGGCGGGCCTATGTCATGGATTTACGGCATATAAAAGAACCTTCCACTAACTACAATTTGTGTGAAGCTAAATTTGTAGGTTAGATTTGACTAACGCTGTTATGGTCCAACTATCATGGCCAGGAGCCGACTGCGGTGGCATCTAGTAACCAAGTTCAGGACTAGTTGTCGTTGACGGTGCGTTTGGAAGCAAAAGTGGGAACTACTTGAACATTGAATGTCTGCAGTCCTTACTTGAATTAAAAACAGATAACACACACTTTACAGCCATCAAAATTAACACCGGTTATCAGACTGATTCTACACACACCCAAAGTACACGGGGCTACATGACCACGTTGTCGCAGCCCCTAAACTGAGGAACCAACCAACTCACAAACATCAAACTAGGGTGCTATAATCCGCAGATACTACCTGTAATCCTGGTGCTAACAGAAACATTCTTCAGTTGTTGCTTAATTTGAGGGGCTTGGACATCGTGGTCATTAAGCCCCGAGTAATTGGGTGGATAGAGTATCAAATGAAGATGTATTTAGATGTATGGAAGAGGGGAGATTTTTCTGGTGACTGGTAATGAAGAAAAGAGCTAGGTTGGTAGGGTAATACTAAGGCTGTAATATGTTTCTAAGATAGGGATCTAACGACCACAACAAGCCCCCACATTACTGTATACAAATGAAATATCTTTCTTTTTCCGTTCTTTAATTATGTCTTATTTGACCGGAGAGGGCGCCAGTTTCCATATAGTTCTGGGAACAATATTTTTTTATGAGCACAGAGAATCTTTTATCACGGGCTGCAAGGTGACGGAATACAACTGATAGCTTACGATTTCTGACCAGACATGAATTACTATATATATTAAAAAAAAACTAGTAATGCTAACATGGAGTTAATTTAATTTAAAGTGATATGAGAATGAGTTGATCAGAAATGGAAGTCACTTCAGATATTACTTTAAAATTCTCATTTCTATTTAAAAAAATAATAAAAAAAAGTCAACCCCTGGCACTATCCAGCCCATGACGGGCTAAGGCCGACCAAGCGACCGCTGCCCAGCCATTTGGCCTGCAGATATTGGGGTGACGCGTGATCAGCGCGTCGGGTCCCCTCGGCCGTTAATCTTGGTATTCGTGATCGGGGCACTGTCTCACTGTCAGACAGCTACTCAATTGTCCTCACGAGGCTGAGTGCACCCCGTTCCAACCCTCACGTCAGTTTTAAAATCCCTGACGGAGCCGGGGATCGAACCCGGGGCCTCCGGGTGAGAGGCAGGCGCTCTACCCGAACACCACGGGGCCGGCATTAAAAAAAAATGACCTAATAAATATATTGGAGCTTACCATATTGACGGTTGCATTATGGGCATAATGATAAATCATAGTGGGAACCTTTATTAATCAATATCATTCTTCATGTAGATAACCTCGAAAATGGATCCTCCTCCTGTATAGAAAATCTTCCTTCATCTCATTAATTGTACAAATAATCTTCCATCTACAGATAGACTGTAATAATCTTCTTTTGACGTTCTTTCAATCTATTATCCATACAGGCCCATATATTAGGACAATCACAGACAATTTGATTTGATACGGGTTACTGAAAACTTTGTTTCTTTTCTCAATTATTTCTTTTCATAATCATGACAATGTGCCAACAACTCCAATAACCTCTTCTACAGTCCACTGCCTGTTAATCCTTTTTTTTAAATATATTCCATGGATCATTATTTTTTGCGACAGTATCAATGTACACCATCCTCTTCACACCAGTAGTGCCATCTATCGGATCGGCCATCTTGTATACAGTATACGTGCAGTGCTCAACACATATCAAAGTGCCCAGTAACATCTCCTTGATGAAGAAATAGTACATTATGCAACGAGCCTATAATGGCTATAATTAAGACACGAGTATTTTTTATAAAACGAGCGTATGCGAGTTTTATAATTTCCATACGAGTGTCTTAATTACCATTATAGGCGAGTTGCATACGACTGTTTATGTTCGACGATAATTATAACTTTATTATATGTTTTAAAATAAATATTCATAAATATCTGTTCAGTCACTACAGTAGAATGTTGTGATCGGGTGCTGCGGTGGGTAGTATATCTCTCTTGTCGAAGCTCTCTGGACAACCGACGCATGCGCTCTGTGTGCTTCAATACCATATGTTCAGATTGCGCACCAGTATTCAGTAAAACTGTCACTGAAGTCGTGTCAAAACCACGCGCTGTATAGAAAATGGTTTTGGGGATATTAAGGTACCGGTACAGTGCTATTTCTTGTCTCATATTCGCCAGTTTATTTACGCGAACATATGGACGGTGCGTATTCCATGTCGGTAATTTATTATAGTTCGATGTTGTGTTTAAGTCCGACATGTTGGATTTTGAGTGCATGCGCGAAGGTATCGTTACCTAATTGGTCAATGAACGAGCTCTGATTGGCTGGAGAAACTGTATCATAATGAAAAACGGTGTTATAATGACCATCATTATGATACAGTTTTCTAACACATAATAGTGAGGGTCGAACATAAACAGTCATACTTATCCACAAAACGACACCCATACGTAAGACCAATATACATATAATATCCCGCCTAAATCTCTCTCTAAATGTAACTTCCATCTTATGATACGAATGATTGATGAAAATGAAATGATATAACATATTTACAATAATAATAAATTTGATAATTTAAACAAATCATGATTAGCTCTAGACTATTAAAAGGCATAGCTCTAGACTATTAAAAGGCACCCTGGAATTAAATCCCCGACACTACTGTAAATGTTCTCAACTTTACCTGCTGTTGCGACTTGGCATTACAGTTACCAAGAGTGTGCTCGGTATTTGTTTGAGTGATTGTACATTCCATGAAAACAATTCAATTGGGATTATTTTCTTCTAAACAGGAACACAGAGAAATTACTTTTAAGTAATTATTAAGCTGGTTAATATCATCGGTTGTTGTTGTTGTTGCAGTTTGCGCTATAATTAGAGATAGAGGATACCATATAGCCCATTAGTCTCATATACTCGTGGGTATTTAATTAGTTTGATAACCTGTGTTGTTGTATGTGTAATTGTAGATATTCGGGACGATAATGGGGGTACTTATAATTAGGTAATATCCAAGCATTTGCATGAAAGGAGTTAAGTAAGAACTGATGGGAAATTCACAATCAGAACGGCAGCTGTCAGCGCCCTAAGAATTGGAATATTCGGTCTCCGAACTTGCTTAAGCTTCAGAACGGCAGCTGTCAGCGCCCTAAGAATTGGAATATTCGGTCTCCGAACTTGCTTAAGCTTCCAATTGCAATCTGCGAGCGTACCTCAACGCTCTTGGTTAAGCTGCCGTTGGTTCATACGTATATTGACACGTGACTTGGAGCCGTGACAGGATTTAAGGAAGAATATGCAAAGGAACAAAATATCTTATCTGATTTTGCAGGCACAGAAGCTGTATGTCACTGTATGGTGTAGAGAACCATTCGTGAGAGTTGCCTTGTTTTCTCAGATCTTTCATTAAGTTTGCCGGCCTCATGGTGTTGGGGTAGCGCTTCTGCCTCTCACCCGGAGGCCCTGGGTTCGATTCCCGGCTCCGTCAGGGAGTTTAGAAACTGACATGAGGGCTGGAATGGGGTACACTCAGCCTCGTGAGAACAATTGAGTAGCTGTCTGACAGTGAGGCAGCGTTCCGATCACGAAAACCAAGAGTAACGGCCGAGGGGACCCGATGCACTGATCACACGTCACCCCAATATCTGCAGGCCAAATGGCTGGGCAGCGGTCGCTTGGTAGGCCTAGGCCCTTCACGGGCTGTAGCGCCAGGGGTTATAATTATTATTAGGCCTATTCATTAAGGTTACACCCTTGCATGTGTTTCGAGAACTTACCCGTGTGTAAACGGATTAGCAGCGCCCTGGTTCTAGGGTTATAGCACTCGGCAAGTTTGCTAACTAGAACACTGAACAAAGTGTAACTCATAGCCTATAATTAGCAGGGAAGATCCTAGTCTCGGCTCATTAATCCCCGTATTCAGCGAGGGAAGATGTTGTGAGCCGTCCCAATCAATTATTAGAATTGCTGACTGCTGCGGCGATTATCGACGTGAAGGAGAACATTCATCGTGCTCAATAACGAAACTTCAGCACTTCAAACCAGAGTCATTTACTCACATTGACAAGAGGTTATCTGTGTTACAGACCAGGCTTCGTCAACAGCCCAGTTCTAAAGCACGCCAACCTGGCTAGCACTGTGCTAGCATAATATGAAAACTAGGGCTGTACAATTCATTCCATGAATTCCACTACTTGGAATATTCGCCAGTTCAAAATTCGAATAATTTATTCGAATGTCCGAATGCTTGGTTGTGCGTATTATTCGAACATTCAAAGCATTCGTGTATCTCGAGTAGTCGATTGTTAAAATAAATCGAACAGTTCAAATATTTGAATTATTTAAAGATGTTAAGTGTGGCTTCGGTGGCGTAGTTGGTAGCATGCTGAACTACTGTGCCCAAGATCGCGAGATCAAACCCGGCCAATGTCGTCGGAGGGGAAGTAAAGCTGGCGGTCCCATGTCATAGATTCATGGCATGTAAAAGATCATTCCACTAACTAAACTTGTGTGAAGCTAAATTTCTAGGTTATGTTTCGTTGAAACGCTCTATCAAAGTTTCAACGTTCACCACTAGGTATCAGTGACATCTGGTAGCGAAATTTGTACTGCTTGAAATTGAACGGAACGTGTAGCTCACCCCATGGGTGTGCGCTTGAAGCAGCTACAGCCTCTGGCGTGCCGAACATGTCCTTGACACTCCCTTCCCTTAAATCCATACGATAAATAAATAAATAAATAAATAAATAATATGTTAAGTAAGCCTACCTGAAAATTACCGCAATTTGTCCAATGGATGAGTTGTTCAAAACAAGGGCGAATCCAAGGGTCGGATGATCCTACACTTATATTTTTTCCCTTTAAAATGAAATGCCGGATAAAAGGATTACAGTGGTAGAGTAAATTATGTAAAATCATTTACATTCATTACATTTAGTTGATTTAAAGTACTTCATTTTGTGCCTCAGGCACCTAAATATAAATTACGAAAAAAAAAGGTAAGCTAATAGAAAGCTAATGCGATGTAACTCCGTAAATAGGATACCTCCCCGTTCAGCCTGGTTTTTTTCTTCTTATAAATATCAAAATGATCATCACTTGTTATAGCATCACTTATTACCTCTTTCTATCTTTCTTTCTTTCTTTCTTTCTTTCCCCTCTAAGCTTCTTTTGTTTCTTTTTGTTTCTATGTATATTATAATTATTCGAACATTTGAAGGTTTCGACTCGTCGAATCATTCAATTATTGGCTAAATAGTCGGGTTATTTCACTAATGCGAATATATAAAAATTCGAATAGGTTGAAAATTCAAATTCCTCCGAATACTTAAATGTGCTAATAATTCAAATACAGTAGTTGAACTATTTTCGTGTTTGAATCAAATATTCGTATTCGAATAATTCGAATAGTTTGATGTTTTAACAATATGTACTCCCCTAATGCAAACACACCTTCGCGCAACTCGAGCGTTTCTATACATAATCGATTGGTACAAGATGACTTAATCTATAACTTCTATTAGCTAGCCGATCGCAGTAAGCTTAACAATATTGAGTGGGAAGGAAATGATTGGGGGGGGGGGGGGAGTCTTCTAAGTTGGTTCGCAGAAGTGCGATCACGTGTACAGGACTGAAAACGTGTGCCACCTAGTAGATGATGGACTTCTTAATTATTTTTTTCCCTGGCACTACAGCCCCGAAGGGCCTAGACCTACCAAGCGACCGCTGTCCAGCCATTTGGCCTGCGTATATTGGGGTGACGCGTCGTCAGCACATCGGGTCCCCCCGGCTGTTAATCTTGGCTTTCGTGACCGAGGCTCTGCCTCACTGTAGGACAGCTTCTCAATTGTCCTCACGAGGTTGAGTGAACCCCGTTCCAGCCTTCACGTCAGTTTCTAAAATCGCTGACGGAGTCGGGAATCGAACCTGGGGCCTCCGGGTGAGACAGGCGCGCTACCCCAACACAACGGGGCTCTTCTTAATGATAAGAATGTTAATTTATTTTATAACGTAAAGACAGGAAATGAGATTCTTTTTCTCATATTTTTCAAAAATTCGGTCATAGTTAACCTGAAGTACAGGAATACAGTGTTGACGTCTGGCTATGTCTTGACCATGCGCTGTAAATTATCAAGGTAATGAAAACCTCCCAATACATTCTCTAGCTTAACTAGTGGAGGCGAAAATTAATTTCACACCCAACAAAACAACTCCAGTTTATTACCGTGCCAGCAAATACGTAATGACCTAGGAACACAGGAGATTAGTTGTGATTATATTGCACGAGACTAGAATAAGGATTGTATGAGAGGACTAGTGGTCACCGTAATGTTTTACGGTTGTGATATTAAACTTACATAGCTCTATTATAATAGCGTTACAACGTGCATCGGTGCAATGTATTAACTCTTGAATAAAGAGACCAGAACAATGTAATGATGGTGATATCGCGTCCGGAAGAGGAGCGCGATTCTCACTGAGGGACAGTGGCATTGTTGACATGACGGTACGTAAAACCTTACATGGGATGGATGGATATTGTATTACGGATGCTGCAGGATGGTTCAACACTACCTAAGCGGACAGCAGACATCATGAATAAGCCAGAGATCTCACAAAGAGATGTCGCCAAGTGGTTTACTAGAAAAGTGTTCACATTTGGAGGGTTTTCTCTTCATAAGAAAATATTTTGGCCGTGTACGAGCGTTTTTGCCAATGGGCCTTAGTGTGTTCAAAATTGAACGTTTAGAATTAACCCTCAAACTTTTGTAGTCCTATTCTCGCAAACGTTCCCTGCTCGTTACCGTGGCGTAGTCGCTAGCGTGTTGGCGTGGGGAATTCGAGGTGTCGAGTTCGAGTCAGATCTTTATTTTTTCTTTTACTGTTATTATACATTTTTTTTGCAGTACCTTGATAATGGCCTCTGTAAAACTTTTACCCATGGACGTTGCTTTACGTGTGATATTTGACGATGAGCTAAGTTTGTGCGATTTTAGCGTCTGCATGCATATTTGCAGTGCGTCTGTAATGTCCTGCCGTGAATAAACTCCAAGACCATCACATTCGTCGTCTTCATCATTTGTAAATATTGTAGAAGTAGGTGGTGGCGATCCCATTTTACCGTCGATGACCGTGCTTACCACGTTCTAGATACTGTTGATTGTAGACATCCGCATACACGTAATAATGAATACGCATGAGTCAATCAAGACTTCCGACTTATCGAACCCGCTTATATACGGCACTTGCGTGACGAAGAGTGTCCCGCGATGTTACACAAGTTCCGTATCGAGTTTTGGATACAAATAGTTTAGCTTGATGGTAGAGCAGAGTGAAACAGAGGGAAGGGCTCTTGCGTTCATGCATTAGACTCGGCGCAGTGCACATGAACGTAGCGTTGCCGGCCACGCTGCATTGAAATTCTAACGAATAAAACTTACGACTCGTTCAAGCTTCAAGGACGAATAATAATGATGTTAAAATATTGTACAAAGCTCCAAAACCGAAGAGACCACAGCAAATACATTATAGAAAAAACAAAAGACAATTATAACAGTAAAAGAAAAAAAAGTGCTGACCAAGATCTGACTCGAACTCGAAACCTCGAATTCCCCACGCCAATGCGCTGGCGACTACGCCACGGAAACGAGCCAGGAACGTGTTCGAGAATAGGACTACAAAATTTGAGGATTGATTTTAAACGTTCAATTTTGAACACAATAAGGCCTATTGGCAAAAACGCTCGAACACGGCCAAAATATTTTCTTATGAACAGCAAACCCTCCAAATTTGAACACTTTTCTAGTAAACCACTTGGCGACCTCTCCTTGTCAGATAATTATAAGCATTCACTCTTGGCACAAGCCTCCGTGGCTTAGGCGGCAGCACGCCGGCCTCTCACCACTGGGTCCGTGGTTCAAATCCCGATCACACCATGTGAGATCTGTGCTGGACAAAACGGAGGCAGACAGGTTTTTCTCCGGGTACTCCGGTTTTCCCTGTCAAAATTTCATTCCAGCAACACTCTCCACTGTCATATCATTTCATCTGTCATTCATTTAATCATTGCCCCAGAGGAGTGCGTCAGGCCTCGGCAGCCGGCACAGTCCATATCCTCGCCGCTAGATGGGGGCTTCATTCATTCCATTCCTGACCCGGTCGGAGACTGGAAGCAGGCTGTGGATTTTCATTCACTCTTGGATTCAGAAAAGCTTCGTCTGGATTCAACATAAGCCTATGGTATTTATTTTCTGCCAGCCCACATTATAGGTTTTTATTTAATTTTAACGTGGGTATGATTTTGGGTTGTGAGTCAAGCCACAATAACTTGCGTTATACACAATACAGAGGAGTGGAAATTATTAGACTTGCCGGCAGTTTTCCAAACGTGCATTTATACTTTTCACGGCTTGATGCACTAAATCTGTTTGCAGGGCGTTGATTTTACTTCCAAGAGTGTTAATTATATTTTCTTTTAAGAAACTCAAAGTAAAATGAGTATTTAGAATTCTCACTAACAGAGGAGCCTTGCTAATGCAAAATGTCACACGTTTTGTTTTGATTATTTCGCTCTAAATTTCGTGTATATTTAGAGCAGAGGGATTTAGTCTTTTTTACTGATGATCCGTTCTTGAACTATTCAAAGATTCATGAACCATGTGTTGAAATCACCTGACTTAGAGGGTACATTCCAAAGTCAATGTAAAATAAAAACCGGACCCATCTCAGGTAGCCCTCGGAATTCCCAATTCTAAGAGTTTCCAGACGCAATTCCTTATGAGGAAAGGTGTAAGTCCACGGGGGAGAAAACATTACTAGGCTAGGTAGGGTAACAAAAGATGCCAGCAGATGGTCAATAAAATGATTTTGAACAAAAAAAAAATACTGGTTTAACGTCTTGATTTGATTCTAATAATTTTGCACACCTGTTGAAAAGGAAGGAAGGAAGATTGTAGTTTTACGTGACCGTGAATCTTGTGATTATGAGCCACGGGACCTCCTTTTTACGTGGAATCCGAACCACAGGACATGGCATTTCACTTAACACACCTGTTGAAGTGTGCCGATCTACCACGCATATTGCCCCTAAGCGGACGCGCGCAGATACTACCCGCATCTTATAACTTACTTGATAATGAAAATCATATCCATGATTCGATATTCCTCAGTGTAGCGAAGGAACTTGAAGTTTCCATTTATAATAATTTAGAAGCGATTAGATATACAAGAATGTCTATAATATATTCTATGCCATTACGCCCAAGCCCAAGAGATTAAACGATGTCTCATTCAAAATACAGTATTAGATCTATGTTGAGTAGCCTACTTCCGATAAGTGGCTTACAGTTTAAAGCTTAAAAAAGTCTCGTCCTAGGTTAAGTGGGCCTTTTCTCACAAGGTGGAGTGGTACAGCATCTTATTGAAATTCATTAGATAAGGTGATCGGGTCCCGCTGGTATATTTTCCTTTTTTCTCAGTTTTGCTTCACGAGGCTAGGTGTATCTCGTTCCTGCCCTCCAAACAGAATTAAATATCTTGGCATAGCCAGGGATCGAACATGGACCTCTCAGGTGACAGCCAAGGAACAGCTACTCCAGGAAATGCGCAGCTGTTATCATGCAAAAACTGATGCTGTTGTAGATTTATCTAGGGGCTTTGCGACATCGTGTATTTGGGTGTGTGTGGAATCTGTCTGATAACCTGTAGACTATTATTATGATGGCTGTACTAATGTGTGTATCTAATTGGGGCTAGAATTTGGGTGGGAGGGACCGTGGCCTTAATTTATGTACCAGACCGTTATTCGCATGAGGTATAAATGAGGTAACCACGTAGGGATACCATTTCTAGGTTGACTGAGGTGGGAATCGAACCCACATTTTCTCAATTCTGCCTCACGAGGGAGAGTTAACTCCGTTCCAGACTTAAATTTCTTGGCAGAAACGAGAATTGAAACCGGATATTCGCGATGTCATCTGAATACTCCCCAAAACGTCGGACAATCTATGATTAAACACGCATCAAAATATCAAAAACTATACTCAAAATTAACTAAATTAGTTCTCATCAAAAATTCCAAATTTGAATTAATTACCTCATTTTTCCGATTAAAGGAAATTTTCTTCCCACCAACCTCAAGAAGATTCGGTTATTTATTGTCTTACCTGGGTATACAAATTAGATAAATCCACATTTTGCACTTCTTGTTCCTATGTGTTGAACGTTTCTCGTTCCAGTATTTTTGTATGCAGGAGAGAAAGTGTTTCATTTGTTACCACACGAGAAGTGTCACCCCCGCGGGCTTGCTGGCGTTAGAATGGCCCCACTATCGACCGACCCGCCCGGATGTGCCCGGTCGACCCCACATCGCTACCTGCTGTACGGGGCAGCTCATACTGCACCTACAAGTGCACTATTACATGAGCACATCATCTTATTAGATACCTGACATCAAGAGCAACGAGAGTCTCTCCTGGATGACATTTTGGAGGGGGATCGAAACTCTACACATTTTCAGACTCAGAATGAACTCAAAAAATAATATCAAAATCGAAATTCAATATTTTCCTTCGGTCAACACGATTGTAACAAATTGTAATGGGTGGTTCCCAAATCCAGAAAAAATACATGAAATTGATAAATACACTTGGATGACCAGTTTCGTTCGTCAAATGATCAACGGATCCTTTACACTTAGGCCATTGAATCTATACATAGTGACATGAACTTAATAATTTTAAAATCTATTATTAAATCTATGTCTCCAAGTATGGGTTATGATATTTACAATATATACACTTATCTAATTGCAGTAATGATTAAGAAAGGTAAGCCTCCATGTCTTAGGAGGCAGCACGCCGGCCTCTCACCGCTGGGTCCGTGGTTCAAATCCCGGTCACTCCATGTGAGATTTGTGCTGGACAAAGCGGAGGTAGACAGGTTTTTCCCTGTCAACATTTCATTCCAGCAACATTCTCCACTATCATTTCATTAATCAATGCCTCAGAGGAGTGCGAGAGGCTTCGGCAGCCGGACAGTTCATATCCTCGCCGCTAGATGGGGGCTTCATTCATTCCATTCCCGACCCGGTCGGTCGACTGGAAACAGGCTGTGGATTTTCATTTTCATTAAGAAAGGTGGAAGACCATCTGCAACCGATACTTGTGAAGAGTCTCAGTCCCTCCTGTTGTAATGCCTTTGTTGTTTTGTATACGAGTTTTTGTTTTATGCTCTAATTGTCTGTCCTGGGCCTTAATGGCCTGTTAATGCATTAAATGATGATTAAGATGATGATGATGATTGATTTAGCACAACTAGTCAAAATATGTGGTTTCTTTTAGAGATACTGTTAGTGGTGATTGACATTCAGGTTTGCTTGCTTCGTGTTAGTTAGTTGGTTAGTTATTGAGGTTTTGATGGGCGGAACTACGATGGCATCTACCTCTTTGTTTAGTGTGATTGTTATTAAAAGGCCAGGTTATTGTGGATTGTGTACTTAGCTGTTTGAGAGATGTGAAGTCCATAACCGCGTAGCTGCCACCTCCAGCTGCATGCACTGAACTCCCATTACAATTGTGTACAATCGTGTTGACCGACTAAAAAAAATTAAATTGCGATTAATAAGGCAACACTAAAGCATGGCTTCCGACACAATAATAAATATCAAAAGAAAAAGCATCGTAAATCTATGTTGAAATTGAAAATACGGTAACACTTAGAGATGAATTTAGGGTATAGCTCTCGTCGAAATCGTCATATCTGTTGAAGACTTAAAAAAAAAGTCATTTCGGCACGCCGGAAGGCAGAGGTAGATTTCACTGGACAAACTTGTGGATAGGCGAAAATAGGCAGAATATGCAGGTTTTCGTAGAAGGATCAGACCTCATTTATTTCGAGAAAGTATTTTATAATTGGAGCTTAATTAACTTTGTTTTTCGTCATTTTATGCATATTTTAAACATTTTATTGTCTTATGGGGACGGCAACCTTCTTGTCATTTGGGGTCCATTTTTATACTTGTGGTCACACTGTCCTTATGCAAGGTTTCGACACTGATGTGTAACTATGTAACGGTCTGTTACTTCTTCACGAAAAATTATATCTCCCGCAGAGATCTTGGTTGGTTCCTCAGTGTAGGGGCTGCGACAACGCGGTCATGTAACCCCGTGTACTTTGGGTGAGTGTAGAATCTGTCTGATAAACGGTGTGAATTGTGATGGCTGTATTAATCTGTACTTCAGGTAAGGACTGCAGACGGTCAATTTCAAGCAGTAGTTCCTAATGTTGCTACCAGATACTACCGTCAACGACACCTAGCTCTGAACTTGGCTATTAGATGCCACCTCAATTAGCAACTCGCATCGAACGTTGGAACTTCCCCTCCAAAGGAAAGCATACTGAGGGATTTTTAGCGCTCTTAGAAAATCCGACAACTTCGGCCGGCTTTGAACCATCGACCTTGGGCATAGAAGTTCAGCATGCTACCAGTTACGTTACCGAAGCCGCTTCCCACAGAGTCAGATGGTGATCTCGTGCAATGGAGTTGTCATGGAAACCTCTGATAGCTCATCCGTCATAAATTTAGAAGCGTTGTCATGGTAACCTCTGATGGCACTTGGCATTTTCTTCTAATTCCGAAACCTTTTATCTCATCCCTTGGCGTAATGGTGGGTCATATCAAAAATTCTTTCAGACAAAAGTTTTAGGTAATTATTAGGGGAATATTGTCCATTTTGTACGGTTTTGATATTGTGCCTATTAAGAGAGATATGATTAATGTTTCCCGAAAAACCCACTTTTTCCCTCTCCTTTGTTCAATGGTTCGTGTTATAAAAAACTCTTCAAACATAAATTTTTGGGCTTTATCCGACACATAGTATGAACTTTGAACAGATTCTATATTTCACATATTAAGAGAGTTATATCAATATTTCACTGTTTCGAAAAAAGCCCCCCATTTTCACCCCCTTCGACCGATTTAGCCCAGTTACGAACTCGACCGAGATTTTATAGGTATACATATTCGGTAAAAAATTCAAAGTGATTGGTGCAAAATTACGTCAGTTATCGTGTCCACAACAAACTGATATATATATATATATATATATACATAAATTATATATAAACTTTCGAACAGACGGTGGTTGTGGGGTCTGGCGGATGTGAAACGCGAAGATATGTCGACATTTTCCGGAAGTTGAAACATGGTACCCATTGCAATAGTTAGCTTTCTAATGAAATCTACCTAAATGTGACCACATTCAGGATTCAAATCCGAATCGCTTGCTGTTCGAGCTGTAGCATTTAGTCACATAAACCAATGTGGGCACGTAGGACAGGGGCAAATGTTCAAGTCTTAGGTGGATAGCCACTGTAGGGGTGGCTTCCAGAATGTTGTGAAAATGTCTTCATATAAAGCAATAACGTTTATCATGTTAGTAAATCTTTGATATTTGCTTTATTGATTAATAACTCATAACTTTTAAAATATAATGCCTACCAATACAATTAAGAGGTTTTATTCAAATTTTGAATATCTATTCTACCGTTGGTACAAGTTTCAACCTTTCATTGAGGTCTTCATCAGCCATACTGGTTATATCTAATTCTTAAAACTAGTGTGACAGCGGCTTCGGTGGCATAGTCGGTAGCATGCTGAACTGCTATGGCCAAGATCGCGGGCATCAGAATCCTTCAGTATGACTTCATCGGCGGGCCCATGTCATAGATTTATGTTAAAGAACCTACCACTACAATTGGTAGTATTTAGCCAAATATTGTAGGTTATTTGATGATAAACGCTCTATAACGATCCAACGTTCACCGCTGGGTGTCAGTGACAGTGGCTAGCCAAACTTGGAACTACTTCTTGGGGAGCTTACGGGCGTTCAATTGAAATGCCCTGCTTTGGCCATTGGCTGCAATTCAAATATAGAAACGTAATGGATATCCTTACAATTTTCATTCACATAAACGTTCCTTATTACACTCGAAGATTTTATAAATAAGGAACTTTTATGTAAATCAGAATTGTAAGGATATCCATTACGTTTTAATGAATAATTGCTACACTGATTTTAAGAATTAGAGGTAAGCAATTTGACTGATGAAGATGTAATTGAAAGGTTGAAACATGTACCAACGATCGAATATATATTGAAAATTGTTAATAGATGTTTTTAATTTTGTATTTATTGGTCTATTATTTAAAAGTTATCTAAAATATCTTTAATTAATAACGACAAAATCTGAACCTAATTTAGATTTCTGAAACATAGAAAAGTGTTTAGGACACAGCTCTCTTTGGAGCTGTCATATCTGTTGGGGTGAGACTTAAATTCTGATCCCACCCCTTCCCGGGTGAAATTCCAGCACCCCGACGTCTCTAAAGCTAAACAGGACTCTCAACTCATAACTTTATATTATTATTAATAATAATAATATCGTATGGCCTCGGATGCCGGGTGAAAGCTTTGTAATTTGACACCCAGAGGGTAGCTTGCATGTCGAATTTCGTTGTTCCTTGAATCACTATGAAAGTCAAGGAGGTTGGCGCTTTCTAGTAGAGAAATGAGGAACTTTGTGTTGGCGGAAACTCACGAGATTAATTTTGCCATTATGAACACGGCCTACTGAATTCAAATGGGTTCTTTGACATGCCAACATCGTATGACATGCGTGTCGTATTTTTGCCGCATTTGAAAAATCACTTACCACGGCCAGGAGCGAACCTGCAATCTTGGGGTTAGTAGACCGACACGCTATCAACTCACCCTCCGTGGCAAGCTATAATAATAATAAAGGTAATGGACAGATCTAAATTCAGAGAACTAGTTGAAAATTATCAGTTTTCAGACCACCCAAACATTACGTCCAACAGAAGCTGGACGGAGGAGCGCTGAAAGAGCCATAGCGAGAAGATGAGATTCTGGGAAGACAAGAATGCAAGTTCAGCAAGATAGGTTCAATCGCGCTCCTTAGACGGGCAGAACGATGTAAAGAAAATAACAACTTACAGTAGGTGTCGTAGTTGCTATGACGAAACGCATTCCACAAGTGCAAGACAAAATCTTGCAACTCTAAAACTCAATAGCTTAACGAGAATCCACAACACTATATATTTTTTCTTTCGTTTTGGTCATCTATGGACCACGCTATTTCAACTGCTTTCTCCCTCGATCCTTCATATTTACCCAGCAATCCCGCATTCTTCTTCGGTGAGCTTCCTTCCGTTCTTCGGTCCACATATTGCCCGTTTTCATTTTGGGTTTGGGCTGAAAATTCTTTATTTCTCCAAGCTTCTTCTTCAAAGGGTCACGTTCCAAGATGTCTTCATGTGATATCCCCAGTTCTTGTAGGTCTTTTTCCACCTCTGTAAACCAGATCTCTTTGATTTTCTTTCCCACAAAGTAGGCGCAGATTCGATTGGACAATCTTCCGGAGCTCAACACTATATTATTATTATTATTATTATTGGCTTCTTTCTTCGTTATGCCCAATCATAGAGCACGTAGGAACTTGTTTGTTGGCTTGATGACTTTTGCCTTCTTCCTCTCCCAAAATCTCATCATGAGATTTTTATTATTAGTATTATTATTATTATTATTATTATTATTATTATTATTATTATTATTATATAATCAAATAGCACATTTACAGAGCATGTTAATTCAATGCTTCAATTATTGCTAAATGTCTTCTTCCCCTCTGCCCACATTTGTTTATCCTCTCTGATCTCTGCTTCCTGAGTTGTTCGATGTTACGTGGCTGCTTTTTTTTTGTTAATCCCTGAAGTTCACTTTCTGATGTTATCATCTAAATGACTTCCTATTATATATATCCTTAATGTCAATGTTGAATTTCTTTAGATCATTCAATGTATGTGCAATTAACACCGGTTATCAGACAGATTCTACACACACCCAAAGTACACGGGGCCACATGACCGCGTTGTCGCAGCCCCTAAACTGAGGAACCAACCACCAATGTATGTGTGAACAATGGTTTAAGTTTTAACATTGTATTAATAATTTGTTAAATCATCCTGCCATTATAAAAAGAATAAAATTTAAAAAAGCGACAATCTACTTTTGGGCATCATGTGTATTACATTCTCCACATGTGTGTATATTTCTTTGTTAGGTTGTGGTCTGTTGAATTCTGTTTCAGTTGTTCTTGGGCCCAGTATGTTTCGAACTGTTATTATTATTATATTAATCATCCCTGCTGGTTTGATCATTAATTTACTTTACGTTATCTTCCCACAGAAGGAACTCGCACTCACCCTTTGTCTGACCCACTTCACTTACAATGTTATCGTCTCTCTAGCGCACTGAACATTGAGATCACAGTTTCTTGCGCCCCTCCCCATTGGTATAATATGGTGCATTAAAAGCCGGGGAGCCTTTTCGGTATTCATGATAATGACATTAAGTTCATTTCTGAGCGGAGAATCTCTTCATATGGCCAGCCGAGCACATGTAATGTAATCGTTGCTTGTCGGTGGAGGCAAATTGAGGGCGACTTCCACTGGGCTGTGGTGATACGATTCGTTTAGAACTCCTAGTAATTATAGGCGCTCAGTGCTACCATAGTGTACCAAGTCTAGAATAGAATTCACTGAGTAAACTGCGCATACCTTTTGCCTGCGAGGCAGTTAAATACCGCACTCAAAATAGGAGCAAAGCCATAAGCAGGGTTGGGGAAGTTATTTTTCAAGAGTAACTTCGTTACAGTTACTTGTCAAAGTAGTAATGACGTTAAAGTTACAATTGTTCCAGTAATAAGGAAAAACAAATTAAATTATCAGAAAACAAAACTACAACAACCTGGCGCTCGAATGAGGTAGAAAATCACCTGCTTTAAAAATAGTTCAATTCATGAAAAGAGAATAGTGTATTATTAAGCGATCAAATATTTTGTTACACTCGTATATTATTATTATTATTATTATTATTATTATTATTATTATTATTATTATTATTGTGGCTCAAAGAGCATTGGGAACGTTTATGGCACCCGTTACTTCCAGGGAACAGATAACGCAGCTACTCGCACCTTTCAAATTCATCATACATTCACCGCTCGTGTATGGTTATTATTTGTGTTGAAGCGGCTTCGGTGGCGTAGTTGGTAGCATGCTGAACTGCTGAGGTCAAGATAGCGGGTTCAAACCCGGCCGAAGTCTTCGGATTTCTTAAGAGCGTTAAACCCCTGCAGTATGCCTTCCTTCGGAGGGGAAGTAAAGCCGGCGATCCCATGTCATAGATTTATGGCATGTAAAAGATCCTTCCACAGACTAAACAGGTGTGAAGCTAAATTGTTAGGTTAGATTTCGTCGGAACGCTCTATCAAAGTTCCAACGTTCACCACTAGGTGTCAGTGACATCTGGTAGCGAACGTTGGATCTACTTGAAATTAAACGGAACTTGTAGCTCACCCTAAGGGTATCCTCTGGAAGCTGCTACAGACTAAGGTGAGCCAAACATTTCCTCGGATACTCCCGGCACTAAAAGACATACGATAAATGATAAATAATAATATGTGTTGAACATAGATATTTGCTATTGACAACTGATTGCTCCATCTTGAAAAAGTAACTAGCATTTTTCTTGCTTCGTTACTCATAAAGGTAACGTCGTTACCCTCTCGTTACTGTGAAAGTAACATATGCTAGTAACGTCGTTTCAAGGGTAGTAGACGTCCGTGTCTTTACGTTAGGTACCAACCCAACCTCCTGCAACAGTAGTTGGGACTATGGAGAAGCATGTCTTGGGTGTCTTATAGAATGGCTTTCAAATCTTATTATTTTCTTAGTAGTCCTCATGAGGCTGGTGCAACCTTGGTCCAGCTCTCATACTAGCTTCAAAATCGTTCATGGTAGAGCGGAAAAATGAAGACTATTACAGTTAGCGCTAGATCATTGTATCGTCGGATTGATACAGAAAAATACTAATTTGAAGTTCATATATCGATTGTTGAAATGAAATAAAGTTTAGACACGATTTTGCCAGACTGTGTGGCGCAGCGGTAACGTTATCGCTTGATATGCCCAAGGTTGAGGAATCGAATCTCCAGACCGTCAATTGCAATTTAGAGTGCTTAAATAAGAGGGAACTGTGTCAGTAGATTTACTGGCACATTAACAGTCCCCATCTGATCAAAATTCCAGCACCCTAGAGGCTCTAAAACTACGGTAGTTAAAATGGACGTAAAACCAATAGCCCACGTCGTGGTGCCCTGGCTAGCATTCTTGGCTGTCGGCTGGTGATACCGGTTTGATTCTCAGCTCTACCATGAAATTTTCATTCTGATCTGAGGGCTGGAACGGGCAACTCTCATCCTTGTAAGACAAACCTAAGTAGAAGTGGGTTCGATTTCCACCTCAGCCAAACTGGAAGTGGTTTTCCGTGGGTTTTCCACTTCTTTTCCAGGCAAATGACGTCCGTCTCCTACTGTACATCCTCACCTGAATTACAACAATGTGTAGTCTGCATGTACTTACCCACAAGTACATGGGACTGAAATGACTACTACGTCCAAGCTCCTCAAATGGAACCACACCAACAACTCAGCCACACTCCCTCCGGCAAATGCCAGGATAGTATCTTATTGCTAGTCTCGGGGCATCTACCTCATTTTTGGATCTACAGTTATACAGTACATACTACTACAGTCACCACAGAAACGCAGGTTATCAGAAAGATTGAAAATACACCCAAGTTCACGGTGCTGATGACAAAGATGACCCCAATATCTAAAACGAATTAACAAGACCACGAACAATCTAACCCGTGCAGAAAAGGGAATGGTAAGGACCACAAATACAGATGCAGCTCGTCGTAATGTTTTAAAATCTCTTAAGTACGTCGAAGGCAGGTTTCGTATTCTCTTGATGCTATTATGGACCGAACTGGTGCTGCAAACACGGTAATTTATTTGCTGAGTGTAACTAAGAAACCCGTACAAACGTTGTCAACTTGAATGTAAGCAAGGACAGACTATGAGGAATGGTGACCGATGAGACTGGCAAAGTTAACTCAATGTAGTGTACCGATAACGACCCTGCTATGTTTTAGTTTTGCTAATGCTGGACCTGAGGGGATTACAGATAGTGTGAGAATTACTGCTCGTAGGAACTGTGAACACCGGTTACTCAAATGGATAGGCCTATCGTCTGTACTGAAGTGCAGGATCGATTGGATGGTTGGTATTGAAGGTTTTTGAAGTAGATGAATTGGCGTCGTAATAAATTCATTCGGAGCAAGATCCTGGTACCCCAGGCTCTATAAAACCAGTTACCTAAACGATGAGTGAACTCATAACACTGGCCATATTCTCCAGGATTACTAGGTCATCGGCCGTGTGATGATCAGCAGTTTCCATGAGTTGTTCGTTTTGTGAACTGATACGATGGTAGATTGATATAATTATCATTAGAAAACATTCTTCACCAACTACATTAGTGCCCTAATATTAGTATAATCAAGATACGAGGACATGTTTCATTAACAGGGTAACAAAATGGTTACAGAAAACATTTAAAGTGAACCATAAGACGTTGGTAACCAACAGTATCGAAACAAGAAGTTCCGTGACAAACTAAAGAGCCTACTTTTCTTAAAATTAAGATTCATGCCAATGATTAATCTACAGTATATGAACCTATCTAGAATAATGACGAAATTAAGTTGGTAATATCGAAATGTATAATTAGTTCGAAATATACCTGGTATAATGTAGCCTAATAAAGCAATACAGTTGGCAGCCCTGGTGACTGAATATTTTCCTAGTTCCATCTCTTAAGGTACAGAATACAAAATTTGGTTGAAGTCCAATCGACGTTACATGGAGTTAGACATTGGATCTATCAGCACGCGTCAAAGCATGTTGGCAACAATGTCATACGTGTGCTGGTGAGAAATAATCTGAAATATTATGATATCTTGTTGTGCCAATTTTGGATGAAATCCATTTGATAGTATAGAAGATACATGTATTTTAAAATTGGACCTATCAGCAGGCATAGAAACATGTTGGCAGCACTGACGTATTAATTACTGGAAATTAATCTAGAATGTCAGGTACTGTACGTGAGCAAAGTATAGAGCTGTTGGCTTGCCTACTTTCTGATATATTGATATTAGGGGGAATAGTATAGACAGCATTTATTGACAGTTGGCAGCCCTGATTGCTCTTAAGAATACTCATAGTCCTATAAATTACACATAGCACATACGAAATTTGGTTGAAATCGAACCTATAGTATTGAAGTTATATGTATTTTAAAATTGGTCCTATCAGCAGTCTTAGAATCATGTTGGTAGAACTGACGTATAGAAGTTACTCCAAATTAATCTAAAAATGTCAGGTACTATACGTGTGCTTAGTTTAAAGCTGTTGGCTTGCATACTTTCTCATATATTGGTATTTGGATAAAAAAAATAGAGAGCAATTATTAACAGTTGGCAGCCCAGGTGGCTCTTAAGAATACGCTCAGTCATATTTGTCTATGTACACATATTACATTCAAAATTTGGTTGAAATCTAATTGATAGTCTAGAAGTTATATGCATTTAAAAATGGACGTATCAGAAGGCTTAACATTATTTTGGCGACACTGTCATGTATGGCCTCCTGGAAATTAAACTGAAATAGTATTATCTACATATGTGCCAATTTTGGAATAGCTCCCATGCATACCTTCCAAGATATCCAACATGGAGCTCAAATTTCTGGTGCGTTTTTTCAGCAGTTGGTTGCACTGACATCATTTTCAAATATGGACGTGAGATATTCCGGTATACATCTTTACTCGTACTAAATTTGGTTTCGATTGCTGCAGCCGTTTAGGAGTTGATAGGGGGGGGCACTCACACAGCCAGCCAGACAGACAGATGGACAGACAGACAGACAGACAGACAGAAGGACAGACAGACAGACAGACAGACAGACAGACACACACACATTTTCCCGGATCGATCTCATAAGTCTACTTTTTCCTCATTTTTGCAAAACGTGAAAAGTAGGCTAAAAATTAAATTAAAACACGTGTTGATGGTAAAAAATATCATTTAAAATAGCCTATTTACTGTATTACCTATTTTGGCCAACTCAACAAAAGCAATAAAACGGATAATAGTGTATTTGTTGACCCATAGGCCCTCCCTGAGGTGGTTCAAAAGTTCGATAGTCTATGTGAACGAGCTATTCAGTTGTTATTATTGTTGTTGTTTCATTTTAGGGACTTGGATATCGTGGTATTTAAAACACCACGTAATTTTATGTGTGTACATATATACATATACATTTGTCTGATAACCTGTGATATTGTGGTGTCTGCACTACTGTGTGTTGTAAGTTTGTAGTTAGTTGTGGCTGTATTTTTTTAAAATCATTTATCAGCCTACTTTTCACATTTTTCAAAAATTAGGAAAAAGTAGACTTATGAGATCGGGCAAATGTTTGTCCTGTCTGTCCACCTGTCAGTCTGGCTGTGTGTGTGTGTGTGTGTCCCCCTATCAACTCCTAAACAGCTGCAACAATCGAAACAAAATTTGCTAGGAGTAAAGATCTATACCTGAATATTTCACGGCCATATTTGAAAATGTTGTCAGTGCTACCAACTGCTGAAAAATCGCAATTGAAATTTAAGCTCCGTGTTGGATATCTTGGAAGGTATGAATGGGAGCTATTTCAAAATTGGCACACGTATAGATAATAATATTGCAGTTTAATTTCCAGGAGGCCATACATGGCAGTGTTGCCAAAATGATTATAAGCCTGCTGATAAGTCCACATTTTAAATGCATAAAATTTCTACACTATCCTTTGGATTTCAACCAAATTTCGTATGTGCTATGTGTACATAAACAGATATGACTGAACGTTTTCTTAAGAGTCACCAGGGCTGGCAACTGTTAATAAATACTCTCACTTTTTATATCCAAATACCCATATATCAGAAAGTATGCAAGCCGACAGCTTTAAACTATGCACACGTATAGTATCTGACATTCTGTATTAAATTGGAGTAACATATATGTCAGCGCTACTAACATGATTCTATGCCTGCTGAGAGGTCCAACTTTAAATACATGTAACTTCTATACTATCATTTGGATTTCAACCAAATTTCGTGTGTGCTATGTGTACCATAACATATATGACTATGCCAATTCTTAGGAGTAACCAGGGCTGCCAAATGTTAATAAATACTGTCTCTATTTTTGTTACCCTAATATCAATATATCAGAAATTATGCAAGTCAATAGCTCTAAACTTTGCACACGTATAGTACCTGGCATTCTAGATTAATTTCGAGTAACTAATATAGGCCTACGCGAGTGCTGCCAACATGGTTCTATGCCTGCTGATAGGTCCAATTTTAAAATGCATGTAACTTCCTTACTTACCAATGGATTTAATTCAAAATTGACACAACAATAGATCATATTATTTCAGATTATTTCTGACCAATACATGTATGTCATTGTTGCCAACATGATTTTACGCACGCTGTTAGATCCTATGTTTAACTGCATGTAACGTCCATGCTATCCATTGGATTTCAACCAAATTTTGTATTATGTACCTTAAGAGATGGAACTAAGAATATATTCTGTCACCAGGGCTGCCAACTGTAGTTCTCTATTAGCCTACATTATGCCAAGTATACAGTATTTCGAACTAATTAGAAATGTCGATATTACCAACTTAATTTCGTCATTATTCTAGATAGATCCATATAGATTAATCATTGGCATGAATCTTAAATTTTAAGAAAAGTAGGCTCTTTAGTTCGTCATGGAACTTCTTGTTATTTTTACGATCTCCCACACTGGATGTTAGGCCCCTTAAAACAACAATTAGTTATCATGATCATCTTTGTCTGAAAATTCTGCCTCCTGAACGAGATCTATAAGACGTATTTGGAGCTCGTGGTGTCTATAGTAATGTGTGTATTTGTAATTAAACAAAGTATTGGGAAGGAGACGGCCCGGGACTTAAGTAAGGAACCTTCCCGGCATAGGTATGTATAAACGTTTGAAATGGTATTTTTTTACCAAAAATACAATTTTCGTTTTTCATTGTAAATTGGAGCTTCAAATTAACATATATATTTCATGTCAATATTCCACCTGTAAGTAGACTAGTTAAAATATATTTTAAGGGGGCTTGTGTGCACATGACTAGGGGCCGTGGCTCTACAGCATCTTACTTGCATTTAAATATGCCGGAATATCAAATAAGGTAATAAAATCATGAAAATGACATATATTATCGAGGTACAAGTGTCGGATCCTGGTTAATCACTCCAGAAGAATTACTGTTTTAAATATTAAAGAAAGCTTTCCAGTCGGTCAACACAAATTGTGCCTAATTACATTGACCAGGATATAAGTATTTATATACACTAACCTGAAAAGAAACAAGTTATTATTACAAACTAACACGCTTTTATTTACACAATGGGGTCCCTACTTAATTGGATGACATGTTTCATACGTCAGGCGTTCATCTTCTGATCCTGTTCACTTTGGCTTAATCAGAATACGATGGAGGATGGGCACACGTTATAAAGAACACAGAAATGCCATCAAACACAGGAAACACTCAGCAGTATTCGAGCACATGTATGACGCTGTACATAGCTTCATAAACATAGAAACAGACCTAAGAATCATAAGTTACACTAAGAAACAAAAGGTAGGGAACTCGACATAATAGAAGAGATAGAAATTCACGTACCTAAATTAAACAACCCAGATAATCTAAATGAGCACACATTCTTGGAGAGTTCACCCCTATTTACATTATTAGGCAACAACCCCGTCAACAATAAGGTAACAACAAAACGAAAATAGCCAGGCAATGAATACATATTGGGGATAACGGAGAAGAATGCTAAGTTAGATGGACGCACATTGTACCATAGTCACAATAAACCGAGGCCTAAATTTAGGTAGTGTTAACGAGTTCCAGAAGCCCCTAAATGCCCTCAGCGCTTATATGACTCATTCGTTTATGCGAGGTGGGGAAGAGATTGGCCGTTAATAGTGGGGATCGTCCTTCTCATTTTGCATACATTCACAAAGATACAGTAGGTCATTGGCGGCCATGAAACAAACTAACAAAGAACCAAGTAATGGTTTTAAAATGCAACCGCAGATGGCGCGAGTGAGCATTTTAACACATTTTTTGGGAGCGTCAGTCCAGAGAGCATGTGCATCGAGTACGAACATTACAAGGATCAGCTTTTAAAGCCAAATAAGTTGGCATAATTTTAACTCCGTTTAGTGCAGTGTATCATTTGTATATTCGTCACACGATATATTACAATACAATTAGGCCACTAGTTTAAAAGGAAATGTGGAGTTAGAACATAATAACAATATTGTGTAGACAACATCACTACTGAAGTTATTCAAAATAACAGTTCAATATGTCACAGACTACATACTTAAACAACATTAATAATAATAATAATTACGCAACAACCATAGTAGTGTACTTATACTGCCTGTAAATATGTTTGACTCGTTACACAAGTTTATTCAAATTTACTTGATTTTAAGTGTGTTTCATAAACATTGTATTCTAATAAAGCCAAAGTGAACCAGATCTGAAGACGAACGCTTGATGTTTAAAACATATCATCCAATTAAGTAGCTGACCCATTGTATACATAAAAGCATGTTGGTTTGTAATAATAACTTGTTATTTTTCGGCTACTTATACCCCGCCTAATGTAATTGGGCACAATTTGTGTTGACTGACTAGAAAGCTGTCTTTAATAGAATTAAACAACACTGGAAAATGACTTTTATAACTTCAACGTTTCTGATATGTCGTAAGTTAATTTATTTGGTCATATTACAAATGTGTAACTTAAAATCTTAAATATTGTATGTCTTTCAAATTAACCAAATCAACATCAAAAATTGACATAGGAATATTATTGATTGATCAAATTAAAGCAAATGAATGTAGAAATGCTGTTAATTTGGGATTTGTGGATGCTTTGAAAACATAAGAAACCTTCTTTATTTAAAACAATTATTATAAAATTGCATTTATTTCTTGAAAAATTAAAGAAAAGCTCCTGTTGCAGATAACTGCACGATTCTAGTTCAGGACATTATATGCGTTGAATAAAAGAACTCAGTAACATAAATTTGATGATTGAATAATATTTAGTTATTATAGGGCATTTTGAAAAATTGTCATTTTTAGCCTACTTTTTACATTTTGCAAAATGAGGAAAAAGTAGACATATGAGATCGGGCGAATGCCCTGTCTGTCTGTCTGTCTGTCTGTCTGTCTGTCCTTCTGTCTGTCTGTCTGTCTTGCTGGCTGTGTGTGTGTGTCCCCCCCCCTATCAACTCCTAAACGGCTACAGCAATCGAAACAAAATTTGGTAGGAGTAAAGATCTATACCTGGATATCTCGCAGCCATATTTTAAAATGATGTTAGTGCTACCAACTGCTGAAAAATCGCAATTGAAATTTGAGCTCCATGTTCGATATCTTGGAAGGTATGAATGGGAGCTATTTCAAAATTGGCACACGTATAGATAATAATATTGCAGTTTAATTACCAGGAGGCCATACATGGCAGTGTTGCCAAAATGATTATATGCCTGCTGATAAGTTCAAATTTTAAATGCATATAACTTCTACACTATCAATTGGATTTCAACCAAATTTCGTGTGTGCTATGTGCACATAAACAGATATGACTGAGCGTATTCTTAAGAGCCACCAGGGCTGCCAACTGTTAATAATTGCTCTCAATTCTTTTTATCCAAATACCCATATATCAGAAAGTATGCAAGCCGACAGCTTTAAACTATGCACACGTATAGTACCTGACATTCTATATTAATTTGGAGTAACTTATATACGTCAGTGCTACCAACATGATTCTAAGCCTGCTGAGAGGTCCAAACTAAAATACATGTAACTTCTATACTATCATTTGGATTTCAACCAAATTTCGTATGTGCTATGTGTACCATAACAAATATGACTGCCGATTCTTAAGAGTTACCAGGGCTGCCAACTGTTAATAAATACTGTCTCTATTCTTGTTACCCTAATATCAATATATCATAAAGTATGCAAGCCAATAGCTCTAAACTTTGCACACGTATAGTACCTGGCATTCTAAGTTAATTTGGAGTAACTAATATAGGCCTACGCCAGTGTTGCCAACATGATTCTAATCCTGCTGATTGGTCCAATTTTAAAATGCATGTAACTTGTATACTAACTTATGGATTTCATTCAAAATTGACACAACAATAGATCATATTATTTCAGATGATTTCTGACCAATACATATATGTCATTGTTGCCAACATGATTTTACGCGCGCTGTGAGAGCCAATGTTTAACTGCATGTAACGTCCATGCTATCCATTGGACGTCAACCAAATTTTGTATTCTGTACCTTAAGAGATGGAACTAAGATTATATTTAGTCACCAGGGCTGCCAACTGTAGTTCTCTATTAGGCTACATTATACCAGGTATTCACTATTTCGTACTAATTAGAAATGTCGATATTACCAACTTAATTTCGTTATTATTCTAGGTAGATCCAAATAGATTAATCATTGGCATGATCTTAAATTTTAAGAAAAGTAGACTCTTTAGTTCGTCACGGCACTTTTGGTTTATTCTGTTCTTCAAACATTCAGACAACTGAAAAAAATCAACGTTTCTGATACAAAACAAGTAGTTCCGTGAAGAACTTAAAAGCCTATTTTCATATATCCTACTCATGTTAATTGCCTCTATCAACATACAAAATTTCAGTTTGAAGGTTGTGATAGATTCGTAGATATTGAGAACCGTCTAAGTATTTCAGATGGTCCGCAGGTTGGATTTTAATTTATGCACTATTACATGAAGATTATTGTGTACGTGTGGTATTCAAACTTCAATCACATGATTAGAACACAAGAAGTAAAAACGAGATTTCAAAATTTCGCACAGCTGCCATCTTGTGGTTATGAAAACAATTGAAATAAATTAGATGCCAGTGGATTAACAGTTGTATATGCGTTTAACGTGCAAAGTTTCACTGCACTCGGGTGGTTAAATCGCGAGAAACGTCCATTTAGCCTAAATATTTACAATTCGCGTCACCGCCTTGTTGGATTTGTGCTCACCAGGTTAATGTAAGTCTTATAGGTGAACTTACGTTCATAGCCTCTATGATCATAAACAAAATCAGTTTGATTGCTGTAAAAGATTCGTAGATATTGAGAACCGTCTAAATATTTCGGATGCTCACCATTTCGGATCGTTATATGTAAAGGCCATAGCGTTGTGTACCATTAAATGAAAATTATTGCGTAGGTTCATTATTCAAACTTTCACTTCGATCGCATGATTACGACACAAGAAATAAAAACTTAATTTTAAAATTTCGCACAGCCGCCATTTTGAGGTTATGTAAGCAATTGAACTAAATTTGACGCCAATGCATTACAATGTGTATGAACATTTGCTGTACCAAGTGTCATTACGTTTGGATGGTTAAATAGCGAGAAAAATCTATTCCAAAGTCTCAACTTCGTTTGGCCGCCATGTTGGTTTTGTAGTTACCAGGTTTTTGAAATTCTCATAGCTGAACTTCTAGTAGTGCCCTTTATCACCGTACACAATTTCAGGGTGATAACGGTAATACTTTCGGAAATACTGAATACTGGTTTAATATTTCGCACAGTCGCCATGTTGGATTGTTGAGGCACAATAAAATTTGAAGGGCACGGTCGGGATCGCCAGAATTTTGCTATGATCTTACCGAGTTTCATTGAAATCACTTCAGCCTTTGGATGTTATTAGGGGGACACCTACGCACACACCATCACACACACACGCACACACATACACACGGACAAGAGGTGATCTCATAAGCCTATTTTTCATAAAATGAAAATTGGCTAAAAATGATGGTGGATTTCATGTGTGATGTAAATGTGAGAATAAGGCTGCCTGCCAATGAACTATGAAGGATAACGTGTGTGAGGATAATTCTTGGTACATGAGGTTAATAGTCCCAAAGCAGCCTCAAGATATTGAGGAAGTTGTGGCTGAGATAATTAATTGGTTAAATTTAGTGCGATAGACGAGGAGGCGTGGAAGGAGGGGTGGTGCTTCCTGTCAGATCCACAGTGCAAGCTGCAAGGCGGTTTGCGGGTTAGTCTACCAACTTGGCGTGACTGACGAAACAAAAACTGTCAGGAGTTTGGAAACAGCGCGTCAACTGTGCTGCCAACTTTCGGAATTGTTATTGCAACTTTATCTCACACAGAAACAAAATTGTGAAATGGGTCAGAGCTAATAAACTGTTTCTGTAGCTCTGTATAAAGGTACTGAAGAGTTCACAATTCTTCCTTTTAACGGGAACTGGACTGTCCATGTTAATTTTCAACTGTTTCTTCACCATTCTCTCAGGAGTTATTAACAAGAACTAATTACCTTTTTTCTGGGATGTTCTTTGATGCTCTCGCCCAGTGGCGTAACTACGGGGGATGATTAGGGGGATCAGTCTCCCGCAGAGTCACATAATTTTAAAGAAACGTAATTTGATGACATTTTTAGCCTACTTTCGATTTTTGCAAAAAAATGAAAGTAGACTTATGAGATCAACACAGGGCGAAAAAAGTGTGTGTGTCTGTGTGTGTGTGTATGTGTGTGTGTGTGTGTGTATGTGTGTGTGTATGTGTGTGAGTCTGTGTGTGTGTGTCTGTGTGTGTGTGAGAGTGCGTGTACTCTGAATGTCGGTCCCCCCTATCAATTCGAACACGGTGAAACCGAATTGAACGAAATTTGGTACAGAGGTAGAACAAGCAAAGGGCACCTCAGTGTCATGTTTTATATCGCCACCATCTTTACTAAAACTGAATGGCGGCCACTCAAACGTTCAAAACGTAAAATCAAATAACGACTAACCAAATCATCCGATCTCTACCAAATTTGGTAACAACATACCTTCGCATAGGATGCGTCTTGTGACCTAACTACAAGGTCGTCCGCCATACCATTTCAGGATGGTGGCCGTGCGAATTATGAAAACTTTATAATCCATATCATGGGACCCACCAGTTCCGATTATCGAGCCGAGAATCGTTTTATCTGTTCTAAAGGAAGAGGCACGTTCGAAATTAAAAGTTTATTTTGTAATACTATAGTGCAGACGTGATTTTAGAAAGCTGAGCCGATTCAGTAATAAGACAAGATGGCAGCGGATATCTTGTGCCTGACTTATATTTCACTAATTTGAGTATTGCATGCAATATAGCGTACTGATACAAAATAAATAAACTTTTTATGAAATGCTTTGTATATAAATAATATACTCCAGTGATGAAATCGTTTAGTATAAATCATTATTTGCTATCAAGTTCTATGTAAGTCATTTTATATAGAACGATATTCGTTGACACAATTAGCTCAGTGGTAGAGCGTTAGCCTATCGGTCAAATGCCTATGGTTCAAACCCGGTCAGAGCTAGGTTTTTTGCTTGAAATGTTATATGTTTATTGTTTTGTAATGACTCGGACGTTTTAAAATTAAGCGTTATATTGTGCATATTATGGTGTAAAATATATATTTAATTAAAACATAATTCGCCAGTAGATTTACTCGAGACATCTAGCTGCCAAAAAGGTAACTGCACGCCGACCTACTTATTAACTTCCAGATTTTATTGAAAAGTTTCTTCTTCTGGCCGCTAGAATGCACTCGCTCTGTTAGGATTATATTGTTCGATATTTCACCACTAGATGTCACGACTAGTCTACGTGGGGCTCCATTGATTACTATACCATTGGCATTCTATGCGCATCAAATTTGAAGAATAACAAGATGATACTACGATACATTTTTACTTTTTATTTTAAAGGGTTTGTAACAGCCTATTTTGCGTTACTTGAAAATGTTATTTGAAGTAATGAACAAAACGATTTCACATAGTAACTGAATTCTAGCCGTTGGTGTTAGTTCAGGTTATTAATTACTACTTTTATTTCAGGCAAATAGCAATCGAAAATATCCACATAGTTTGTATACACACGTCTCTGTAGGTTCATGGAAAGATTTGTTAATTCAATTAGGGTTGTGAAAGCCATGCACAACCAGACGTGTACAGACATGCCTCAACTCAAAGTTGGATGTTGCCCACGGCAGGTCGTATATGTAATAATAATAATAATAATAATAATAATAATAATGTTATTGGTTTTACATCCCTTTTAACTACTGCTGATTTTAGAGACACCGGGGTGCCGGAATTTTGGCCCGAAGGGGATCTTTAACGTGCCAGTAAATGTACTGACACGGCTCCCTCGCATTTGTGCACCGTCAAATGCCAGCTGACTGCGCCAGGATACGAACCTGCAACCTAGGGCCCAGCAAACGAGAACGTTACCGCTGAGCCACGCAGCCAGTCTGGTCGATTATGTCTCCAGATCCATAACATTCTTGATATACTTCTTATCTTTCTTTCTTCAATGATGGTAGCAGTTTTTATCTAGGTTGTGGCGTTTGGTAGAGGTAAATCGTTTCTAAGGTTTTCAACAAAGAATAGTTCTATTATACTCTTTGATAATAACGAGTTATAACTATACTCATACATTTAGGAGAAAGTAGGCTATATGTTCTTTACTGAACATCTTGTTTATAAAAAAAAGACCAATTTTCGGTTTTTTGACAGACGATTGGATTATGTCGAATATAATAATTTGAGAACATTTATCTTTACTTGCGTAAAATATTTAGTGTTAGGCACATTAAGATGTGCAAATAAACCGTATGCCCACCCCCTCCACACACAAATCAAAAAGCAAAAACAAACACATGACAAAACAGAAAGCAAAATTCTAAAACAAAGGCAAAAGAAAACAAACACAAAACTGAAAATACGAATGAAAACAAAAATTCAAAAACAAGATGTTCAGTAAAGAATATATAGCCTACTTTCTCCTAAATGCATGTGTATTGTTATAACTCTTTGTCCTTTTCAAGGAGAATAATTGAATGTTGTAGTAGCTTGTTGAAATACAACGTGCTATAGGGATATTAAACATGAATATGAGGTGCCCTTTGCTAGTGCTACCTCTGTAAAAAAAATCCATTCAATTCGGTTTCACCGTGTTTGAATTGATCTGGGGAATGGATTTGCACACATACATGGCCGCTATTTGCAAACTATTGGGCTGATGACCTTGTAGTCAGTCATAAGATCCTTTCCACAAAAAGGCATGTTGTTGCAAAATCCGGTAGAGATCAAATTATTAGGATGGTCGAAATTTGATTTAAGCTTTTAACATTTGGGTGGCCGTCATTCCGTTTCCGTCAAGATGGCGGCGATATAAAACATGACACTGAGGTGCCTTTTGCTAGTGCTACCTCTGTACCAAATTTCGTTCAATTCGGTTTCACCGTGTTTGAATTGATAGGGGGAATCGATTTGCACACATACTTGGCCACCACCTGCAAACTATTGGGCTGATGATCTAGCAGTTTGCTCAGAATATGCTTCCCACATAAAGATTTGTTGTTGCAAAATTTGGTAGAGATTAGATTATTAGGTTGGTCGTAATTACATTTTAGCCTTTAACATTTGGGTGGCCGCGATTACGTTTCCGTTAAGATGGCGGTGATATAAAACATGACACTGAGGTGGCCTTTTCTAGTGCTACCTCTGTACCAAATTTCATTCCATTCGGTTTCACCGTGTTCGAATTAATAGGGGGAATCGATTTTCACACAAAGATGGCCGCCAGCCGCAAACTATTAGGCTAATGACCTATTAGTTTGGTCAAAGGATGCTCCCTCCGTAATGGTATGTTGATGCAAAATTTGGTAGAGATCGGATGATTAGGTTAGTCGTAATTTGATTTAAGCTTTGAACATTTGGGTAGCCGCCATTACGTTTCCGTCAAGATGGCGGCGATATAAAACATGACACTGGGGTGCCCTTTGCTAGTGCTACCTCTGCACCAAATTTCATTCCATTCGGTTTCACCGTGTTCGAATTAATAGGGGCAATCGATTTTCACACAAAGATGGCCGCCATCCACAAACTATTAGGCTGATGACCTATTAGTTTGGTCAAAGGATGCTCATCCCATAAAGGTATGTTGTTGCAAAATTTGGTAGAGATCGGATGATTAGGTTAGTCGTAATTTGATTTAAGCTTTGAACATTTGGGTAGCCGCCATTACGTTTCCGTCAAGATGGCGGCGATATAAAACATGACACTGGGGTGCCCTTTGCTAGTGCTACCTCTGCACCAAATTTCATTCCATTCGGTTTCACCGTGTTCGAATTAATAGGGGTAATCGATTTTGACACAAAGATGGCCGCCATCCGCAAACTATTAGGCTAATGACCTATTATATTTGTCAAAGGATGCTCCCTCCATAAAGGTATGTTGTTGCAAAATTTGGTAGAGATCGGATGATTAGGTTAGTCGTAATTTGATTTAAGCTTTGAACATTTGTGTGGCCGCCATTACGTTTCCGTCAAGATGGCGGCGATATAAAACATGACATTGGGGTGCCCTTTGCTAGTACTACCTCTGTACCAAACTTCGTTCCATTCGGTTTCACCGTGTTCGAATTAATAGGGGCAATAGATTTTCACACAAAGATGGCCGCCATCCACAAACTATTAGGCTGATGACCTATTAGTTTGGTCAAAGGATGCTCATCCCATAAAGGTATGTTGTTGCAAAATTTGGTAGAGATCGGATGATTAGGTTAGTCGTAATTTGATTTAAGCTTTGAACATTTGTGTGGCCGCCATTACGTTTCCGTCAAGATGGCGGCGATATAAAACATGACACTGAGGTGTCCTTTGCTAGTGCTACCTTTGTACCAAATTTCGTTCAATTTGCGCTCACCGTGTTCGAATTGATAGGGGGGACAGACATTCAGAGTCCACACACTCACACACACACACACACACACACAGACTCACACACAGACACACTTTTTTTTCGCCCTGTAGTGATCTCATAAGTCTACTTTCATTTTTTGCAAAAATCGAAAGTAGGTTAATTATTATACCATAACAGTGACTTAACAGTTCAGGCCAACCGTGCTGGGCCGTGCCGTCCTGTTGGGTCAAAATGGAGTCCATATTTTAGATGAGAATTCAAACAATGAATCAATATATAATATAGCACGCTGTTTTCAACAAGCTACTACAACTCCTTGAAAAGGACAATGAATTATGACTATACCCATATATTTAGGAGAAAGTAGGCTATCTGTTCTCTACTGACAATCTGTTTTCATAAATGAAATTAGGCTAAATTTGTAATTTGTAAAATTTTTGAAATATTTAGATTTTTAGCATTCCGGAGCCCCTTAACGTGCATGTTGATGTTGATTCGTTTAGGGGCTTTGCAACGTCGTGGCCATGTACCCCCTGTGTATTTGAGTGTGTGAGTGGAATTTCTCCGATGCTCTGTGTTATTGTGCTGACTGTATTAGTGTCTGTATTTGTAAGTCGGATGAGGAGTGGTCGTTGCCTTCAGTTAGGAACCATCCCGGCATTCGCTTGGAATATAAGTGAGAATCCTTGGAAAACCAACTCTAAGATAGTAGAGGCGAGAATCAAACCCGCTTCCTCTAACTTTTGCCTCATGAGGCTGAGTATACCCCGTTCCAGCCCTCAGACCAGAATTAAATTTCTTGGCAGAGCCGCGGTAACATCCAAGTGTGCTAGCCACTCCGCAATGAGGTGGATTACGCCACTACGCAGTTGGTAACCCTTGGGACTTTACCCTTAGGCATAATTATGTCTGTAAAGGCACACATTGTACGTGCAAAGTTATGTATAAATCAATAAATTAGCATGGTGATTCCATGCAGCTGAGCATACAACTTTATGGACATGTATATAACTATGTTGGTAGCGTTGTCATTGACAATATACAGTAAATATGTCTAGAACATTTCGAACTTGCAATGTGCTAAGCTTGAAGTTTATGTGCTACAAGACATTGAATCTGTGGTTTAAATGACTTTAGTTCATTAATACACAGTTGGTTACCTCTGACGACACCTGTAATAAGCACAGTTGTATGTCCTAAAGCATACATTGCACATACAAAATTTGGATAAAATCCATTCCAGTGTGGAAGTTGCGTGCAGTTAAACATTGAACATATCAGCATGCGTAGAATGATTTTGACAGCACTGTCATGTGTGGACTCCTGAAAATTAGCCTTAAATATCATGATCTATATGTGTGTCAACTTGAATAGTTCCCATGAATACTTTCTCAGATATCCAACTTAGAGGTCAAATTTCAATTGTGACTTTCTAGCATTCGGTAGCACTGACGTAATTTTCAAATATGGCTTTGAGATGTCATGGTATAGATCTTCACTCCTATCAACTTTGAATTCCGTTGCTGCAGCTGTTAAGGTGTAGGCTAAGACTCCGCATAACCGGCATTCAGGGCATTGCCTTTTCCCACTGAGCTAATGAGACAGCTCCGGCAAATGCCGATTTCATGCAACCTGTTCTTGGCCACACTGCACGCAGTTCCAGCGTTGTCAGAGCCTCGTTTCTTAACTCGCATTTCTATTAAACCTATTGGCGGGGCTAGGTTTTGCTAGATAAACCTTTGTCGTGAATGTCGACGACGAACCACAGGCGGACCTCCAAGTGCGGCATTTTCTCCTCACCCTGTATATAGATATAGAATTTGTTTGATAGCCTGTATATTTGTGGTGTCTGCATTCGTGTGTGTAGTTGTAATTCGTGTGAGGATTGGAAAGGAGGCGGCTGTGGCTTTAAGTTGAGAACCATTCCAGCATTTAGAGTAGAAGTGGGAAACCACGGAATACCATTTCCAGGACAATTGAGGTGGTAATCGGTCTGATCAGGTTATTTCACTTGGTGTGTAGGATTTATGAGACAGGTGAGGTACCCCCTGATTTCAAGAAGAATGTTATCATCCCTATACCAAAGAAAGTGGGAGCTGACAGATGTGAAGATTACCGTACAATCAGCTTGATTACTCATGCTTCAAAGATCCTGTCTAGAATAATTTACAAGAGGATTGAAAGCCAGATAGAAACGGAGTTGGGTGAAGACCAGTTTGGTTTCAGGAGAAATGTAGGAACAAGGGAAGCTGTACTAAGTCTCAGGCTGATTTTGGAAGGTAGAATAAGGAAAGATAAGAGAACGTTCATGGCATTTGTAGACTTAGAAAAGGCTTTTGATAACGTTGATTGGACTAAATTGTTTGACATTTTGAAATCTATTGGAATAAAGTACAGGGATAGGAGGGTGATATACAATCTATACAGAAACCAGACAGCAGTCATTCGAGCTGAAGGATATGAGAGAGAAGCTGGTATTATGAAAGGTGTAAGGCAAGGCTGCAACTTATCACCCATGCTTTTCAATCTTTACATTGAACAAGCAATGAAGGAAATTGGAGAAAAATTTAAAGTGGGAGTGAAGATTCAAGGAGAAATAATTTCAACTCTGAGATTTGCTGATGACATCGTCATCTTGGCCGACAAGCCTGAGGATTTGAATGAGTTTTTGAATGGTATGGATTCCGTCTTACGGAAGGACTTCATGATGAAAATTAATAAATGTAAAACAAAAATACTGGAATGCAGCCGAAATAAATCAGAAACCTCTATGGAGATCAAATTGGCAGGTGAAAAGCTGAAGGAAGTAGGAGACTTCTGTTACTTAGGAAGCAGAATAACCAGTGATGGACGAAGCAAAGAGGATATAAAAAGTAGGTTGGCTCAGGCAAGGAAAGCCTTTCTACAAAAAAGGAATCTGTTGACATCGAATATAGATTTAGGTATTAGGAAGTCATTTTTGAAAGCCTTTGTCTGGAGCGTGGCGCTCTATGGAAGTGAAACTTGGACTATTGGTGCAGCAGAAAAGAGGAGAATTGAGGCATTTGAAATGTGGTGTTACAGGAGAATGATGAAGATCAGATGGGTAGATAGGGTTACAAACGAAGAGGTATTAAGGCGAGTGGGAGAGGAGAGATGTTTCTGGCGACTGCTAATGAAGATAAGAGATAGGTTGGTAGGACACATACTAAGACACCCAGGAATAGCAAGCTTAGTTATGGAAGGAAGGGTCGAGGACAAGAACTGTAGGGGTAGACCAAGGTTAGAATATGTTAAACAGATTGCCTCGGATGTAGGGTGTGGTAGCTATGTAGAGATGAAACGATTAGCTCAGGACAGGGAGGCATGGAGAGCTGCATCAAACCAGTCAAAAGACTGAAGACTCAAACAACAACAATCGTACCCACTGCTTCGTAGGGTTACCTGAAGGAGCTGAGTGTACCCCGTTCCAGCTCTCAGGCCAGAATTAAATTTCTGGCCAAAGCCGAGAATCGAACCCGTACCTCCGGAGCGATAGCCAAGAATGCTAGCCACTACACCACAAGGTGACATATGTTTCATCTGACACAAAAAAGTGGCAACACAGCCCAGCTGTTCCAAATTCCCGCCCATGGCCACCGAGAGGATTTAAGGGTCCCTATGCAATTTTTTTTTACCCGGGCCTCTCTTGAAATATGTTTAATTATTACTACTAGCTATTCCGAGAAGTCAATGCCATTTTAAGAAAAACATCTGATGCACAGTCATAATTTAAAAAAGACATACTAATCTTATTCCATAGAATACATTTTAGTATTTATTTCATGAAATATATTTTACATACCGTAGTGCACAAAAAAATTGGGATTTTTAATACAGTTAACATGCATATGGAAATATTCTATAATTCTGTAAGTCTTCACTTTAATTACCAGTACGTAATGAGAAGTGATAATTTAGAACTCCGCATTTGTTTGATAGCAGATTCAACACTAAATTGTAATAGATTATTCCTAAACAGTTATAACTCCTAACTCATATATAGGCCCTATAGAATTTAATACACTTCTGGTGTAGAATTTTGGTGGCTTTGGTGGCGTAGTTGGTAGCATGGTGAGCTTGTATGCCCAAGGGCACGGGTTTAAACCCGGCCAAAGTCGTCGAAATTTTTAAGTGCGTTAAAAATCCCTCTGTATGCCTTCTTTCGTAGGGGAAGTGGTGTATTCTTCGGAATACACGGTCAGTCAGAGTTAGTTTTTGCTGCTCTTCGATTTATCTATTTTATTTAATTCCTTCCTCGCAGACACCAACAGTGATCTTTTTCATTTTCTCTTTGTGCACAGGTTTATTTTCTCCTTGAGTCTGTTCTAGTTATGTATCTTCCATGGAGAACCTAGCGGCATCTAGCAGCTAACTGCTGAAGTTCCTAAATATCTCTAAGCTCAAGAGGACTTCCTCACCAATCCACAAGGCGTCGTCGTTGTCGCCAGCTAACATCTCCATGAAGACTGCTTCATGAAGAAAATTTATATTCACGAAGAATTTAATTTTGTTATGTTGTACATTATGATATATACTCTCTTGTCTCCTAACCCCTCTCCCTTGCTTCCCCTTCCCTTCGGCTACCTATCTCTGTCGTGTGAGGTTTCGCTCGTTCTCACTTCATGTTCGGTCGTCGAGTATACAGTGCAGAGCCCTCTCAGGGCCAGTCTCCTGTCCTTATGAGACATTTTTAAACTAGACGCCATGTCTACCTTTTAAAGTTAATGGTTACAAGGAACCATCGCCTGCTCTACACGAAAGCTAAGTACAAAACTTCAATGGTTTTAAACACATTTTAATGGATTTTAAAAAGGCTAAATGCTTACACGTACATTGCTCCAAATGGAAGGAGCACAATCGATTTAATCTTCTCAAATGCAGGAGGACAGGTACAAGTGAAGACCGAAAAAGTAGTAATCAGAAAACACCTCCCAGTAATAGCGGAAATCCAACTAAGTACTGGAACACAGCATCAGAAAGGAGAACCCCCTAAGCAGAGAGTCTCTAGACATATAGAGGAGGAAAGATGGCAAATGAAGAGAGAGGTGATACCGACAATCATGCATATGATAGGGCAGGGGAACCTGGATGGAGCGACAGCAGCACTGAATGACACAATTCTAAACGCCACCGCTATTATACCTACATATGATCGCATTGCAAAGCCATGGTTTGATGAGGAATGTTACGTCATGAGACAAACAACGATACATTTACTTCATTCCGCTAGGGTATTTGGTATGGACGCACTATCGAAATATGCTGAGGAGTGTCAGAAATATAAAAGTCTACTAAAAGAAAAGAAAACAGAGTACGATTTAAACATAGAACAGAGGTTAATAGCCGAGGAGGAAGCGAAACCTTATAAAATCTTAAGGAACTCGAAGAAAAAGGCAGCAACTCCTCTCATAAACATGGCGCAATGGGAGGCACATTTTAGTCATCTTCTCGGAGAAACTAATATAAGGACAAACGGCTTCACACCGCAGCTGGCAAACATCCAAGACACTCGCCCAATCACAACAGAGGAGGTCAGACAACTTACAAGCAATGGGAAAAATAACAAAGCTGCTGGGCCAGATGGGATTTTTACAGAGCATTTAAAAGATACACTCCATGACCTGTTAGACCCGCTAACATGTCTATTTAACGAATGCCTAAAACGTAAGTCAATCCCAGAACAATGGAGGAAGACACTCATAATTGTGATCTACAAAGGGAAAGGGAAGAAGGAGGATCCAAACTCTTACAGGGGAATTGCCCTGGAAAATGTTATGTTCAAAACCTTCTCTAAACTCCTTCTAATACGGGTGGAACATAGACTACGTGCTAGCATACCATCAAATCAATATGGCTTTACCCCGGGTAGATCAACTCTACAGGATGTACAGGAACTTGTGCAAGAAATAATAACGACCTTAGCCCAACCCGGTAGACCGCTGTATGCAATCTACATAGACTATTCCAAGGCATTTGACAGTATCTACAGAAGGATACTTACACACAAACTGGAAAACATATTAGGCACCTCCAATAGTGAATTAGAAACATTGAAATCGATTTTAAACGTGAACTATGGTACAATCCATGATGGCATCACCACGTCGAGGAGTATCACTCAAACAAAGGGGGTTCTACAAGGGGATCCCATGAGTCCAGTCCTCTTCAACGTAATGACCTCAGACATTGGGCAAACATTAGACTCGAGAACAGTCAAATTACTCATGTACGCGGATGACATGGTCATCGTCTCAAGACACTGAGATGACCTACAAACAGCTATGGGGAACATTAGGGTATGGGCGGAAGAAAACTCTATGGAAATTAACAGCTCCAAAACAAAGGCTATGAAATTTAGAAGGGGAGGAAGGATAGCTAAAATAGACCAACTCAAGTGTGGAGAAGAACCTTTAGAATTCGTACCCAACTTCAAATACCTGGGTGTCGTGCTACAAACTACTGGAACTGCTTTCTCCCTGCATGTACAGGAGTGAGCTACGGCAGCAACGAAAGCCTCATACGACATTCCCAAACTCCAAAGCCTATCCCTGTCAACAGCGATAAAGGTATTCAAAATTAAAGTTATGCTGACCGCCACATATGGCATACAATTAATTTGGCCCTACTTGTCGGTGAATAACCTCAGGAAGCTAGAGAGCGTCAAAGCGAGATTTATTAAGAGAGCTCTATCTATATCAAAATTCTCAAGAAACATCTACGCCTATAAAACAGCACAGGAATCCTTCTTTATAGAAGACGTAAAGCACTCTTTCGATCTACCGGAAACTCAAACGTATAAAACCATCATCGAGGAGAGACGAAAAAAACCGACGAAATACCACAAGAAATAATGGAGACTGAAGCAATGAAGACAGATATCTGGAAGGGGCCAAATTTCAAACTTCGATCTCTGTATACGCGATTCGCTATCCATGGGTTCTATGGAAGGATCTGTCAGAATGAGACATTTCATGAGCCCAAGGAGGACTGCGTCTGCAAGAATTGCAATAATCCATGCCCCAAATACCACTTAGTGGAATGTGTAAGCAGGTCTCAATCTCTATTCGCAGAAATGTCAGAGTGGTGAAAACGTGATTGTACACATTGTGTTTAATAAAATCATATAATAATAAAAAAAAAAAATAATAATAAATGCTTTTAATACAATTTCATAGACAGTGTGTGGAATTGCTAACTATTGTGCAGTAACCGTCTTCGAGGGATTTTTCTGGTCATGCTTTAGCTATCTAAGCTGGCTTTAAAACATGTAATTCAGTACTTCTTGTACAAATTAAATGGGAATACCTTCCCACACCGAGGGATTCATGTTAAATTAATCACTGTCTATAAAACTTAGCTTTCCACGGCGGGATCTCTATTACCCCATTTAACTGCCATCATAGCTCCAGAAATTTCTATGTCAACCAATCTTTCTACTATTCAAGCAATCTAGTATTTTCCACGCCAAAATATGGGAATACTTTTCCTCACCGAGGAATTCATGTTACCTTAACTACTGGTCAACAACTAATTTGCTTTCCACCGTGGGAACTTGACTGCATCATTTAACCGCAACCAATAAACTTTCCAACGCAATAAACTGATTCAAGCTCAAATTACACGAAGTGTTCTCAATAACTGCAATAACTTTCTCTTATTCGACGAACCTACATGCACTACGATAGTGAAGTTTTTCAACTTATCAAAAACTATCAGTGCTTTGAATTTGCGTGTGCTAAATTTCTTCCGCACCGTGTTCGGTTGAGAGAAAATAAATCTGACCAGGACTTTTTCCTTAAGTTCCTATTTCCCTTTCCCAAATACCTTTCACTAACCAAATTAAATTTAACTATTGGGTTCTTTCTTTTTCCACGAGGCTTAGCCCATAGAGGCTCCCTCCCATTTTGTTGGATTTACCATATATTCACTCTGTATCAACTGTGGCTAGTCCACATTTTAATATGTATCTTTCCCTTCTAAAATTAGGGAATCGTACATTTTCTAATTATATAGAAGTTAACTAATTGTGTAATCCAGGCTTCGTTAATACGACCTGTGCAATTATTTTTTTGTATATTACCTTTAGAAATTTCTGTTTAAAAATAGCGATAATTTCCGCTTGTGATTTTTTCTTCCTTTTCCTGTTACAGTCAGGAATCTAATAAATTTGTTTATAGCCTTTTCGATTGCCATAAGGGCATTCTAAAAGTGCTTGAATCATACCCATTAAACTTTCAAAGTTAAAATTGCTTTAAAATTATCGTTACAAATTTAAAATTCCTTAATCGTAAGCACACTTTTTAAAATCTTTGTAAGATATTAGTTATTTATCAGGTTCGAAACTTGTACTCCATTTAATATTGTTTATAAATTGTAAACCTCTTATTATTGGTTCTGAGACTCTCAAAATGTTTATAGAACTAAACAAAGAAAAAGTTCTTCCAATTCAAAAAATAAGATTCTATATCTAACCATTGTTAATTTTCTAACTTTTATACTTATTGTTAAATAAATTATTTCTATTTTTTTGCTTTATCCTTCTCGCTAGAATCACTGTTAGGCAGGACCTTCTCTTCCCTGATTCTTCCTCTAAACTTAAGCTCTCTTTACTAAAACAATAAAGTCTTTACTACTTGTTGCATTTAAACTAAAACTTCAAGTAACAACATTTTCAAAGTTTCTCTTGGTTATCATAGCCAATTCTAGCAAGCCATTGAGGCAAGTATAGCTAGCTCCGCAAGCTTCCTGCTTGTAGAGATTTTCTCTCTGACGTATGGTTTGTTTTCAAAATCTAAGTTTTGTTTGAGTTAGGTTTGAGGTCTTCCTCTGTTCTAAACTTTTAATCGGCATCTTGCTGGGTAAAAGCTTAGTTTTCCTTAAGTGCAACAATTGGTATTCGTATAAGATTTTCACAAAAACAATAACAACATAGCTAAAATCATCAAAAACACTTTTTCTCTTCACTCTCTGGGAGCATTCGATTCGTTTGCCAGAGATCCAACAGTTCCCATAAATAAAATTATCACTCCAAATTCAAATCTTTCCAGTATTTTTAAATGCATAATAAAATCTAATCCTTCTGAAGCGAAAGTTATTACATAATTTCCTTTTGGCTTACTTTGTCTAGCCAGACTACCACCCGTCCCCATAGTACAGGAAAATCGGCTCGGGAGGGAAAGAGCACTTCCCAAGCGCTTGCAGGTAACCTCAATTCATGCTACGCTCTCCGCTTGCCTTGTGCGGGTCCCCTCTAAGGTTAAACATCTCGTAAGTTTTGCACGGCGAAATTTTCTTTTATATACTAATTTACTTAAAGTTTTGTGTTGGATTCTCAACCTATCTACCAATAGTCGTCTCTATGCCGAAACCAATCTACTTTTCTCTTATCTTCCCTTAGGTAGAGTTAATCCTCGGCAAAAACCTACCAGGAAGTAAAGCCGGCGGGCCCTTGTCATAGATTCATGGCATGCAAAAGAACCTTCCACTAACTAAACTTGTGTGAAGCAAAATTTGTAGGTTCTTAAGATTCAATGTTCGTTACTAGGCGCTGGTTGCGATGCATCTAGTAGTAGCCAAGTTCACAGCTAGGTGTCGTGGACGGTAGTAGGCTATAAGGTAGCGAAAGTAGGAACTTCTTGAAATTATCGTCTGCAGTCCTTTCCTCAATTAAAAACAGAACACACACTAATACAGTCATCACAATTAACTCCGGTTATCAGACAGAAGGCACACACACCCAAACTACATGGGGCTACATGACCTCGTTGTTGCAGCCCCTAAATTAAGGAACCAACCAACCTACCTAATTTCCATGCACGTAGTTTCGCGAGCGGATTGCAAGTAAAGGAACAGCCCTGAAATGAGCATAACTCGCGTAGGACCAATCAAATATTGTCATTGGCTACCACGCTTTCACCACGCGGAAGCGACATAGAGTACCATACGCGTGAATTTGTCCATGTCTATCGCGTTGTCGCAGCCCCTAAACTAAGGAACCAACCAACGGGGTAGAATTAGGTGCATTAAGACTATTCCTTTTTGAATTTTCAAAATCGAACTTCTTTACCAAATGAATGCCTCTGAAGTGTTTTTCTTCCTCATTTCTCTTGGCAGATCAAAGTTCGGTAACATGCGATATCTTCTGCAGAGCTGTAGACAAATTTAAATTCTTATTCTGCAAAGCCTCGAACAGGTTGTAATTTATAGACAACATTTTACATAATACAGAAGTAGCTACAATGAACGGAAACTATCGTGCGACTCTAATGGGTCCTCATTGTTTACGGGCTCCTATGCATTTGCCCCTTTCTTGGCGGACCTGCCCCGCCATATCCTTCACGTTCTGTCTTCTGAAATACAGTTTAACGTTGTTAGAATTCTATGCGAAGTGTTCTCCTGTGACTAATGATCGCAAGGTTAAGAGTCACATAAAACCACAGCGCATGTATTTAACTTTATAATTTTGTGAATGTTATTCGTTGAAAACGTTTGTTTATAAATACGTGATTTATGTACTGCCAATTTTTAACGAATGCTCTTTTATTTTTGTTGGTCATTTTATGTATTTTCCTTTTGTGTGTGGTATATACAGTATGATGACGTTGGTGCTGCTGATGGAGATGAGTTCGAATCCCGTGATGGCCCCAGCAATTAAAATCGCATTATCAATGGCACTGAGCGGCGCGCGCGGTGTCATGTGTTGTTTCTCCGAGGAGCTGGCCCCTTGCCAACAAGACCTAGCGACGACCCAACCCTTTTAGCTAGTAAAATTCCCTGGCTCCCTACTTGACCTATATCCTCCTCAACATTTACATAACATTTACATCGCACCACAAGATGGTCTGAGATATTGCCGCGTCTTTTACGGACAGGGATATACTCTATCCCAAAAGTGCCGGCTGATGTCTTGTCATACGGGAGATATTATGTTGTTGCTTTCCGACATCATGGTAATTTGTCCCCATGTACTTGGATTTGTCTGATTCCCTATGTCATTATGGTGAATGTAGTAGTGTGTGTATTTTGTAGGCAATGCCAGGAGACGGCCGTGGCCGTAAGTTAGGAACCATCCCCCCCTTCTTCACTGGAGTAGAAGTGGTAAACCACAGGAAAGCCACTTCTAAGACAGCTGTGGTGGAAAATGAACCCATCTCTTCTCAATTCCGCCTCTCGAAGCTGACTGTATGCCTTCCAAACCTCAGACCCAAATTAAATTTCTTGGCAGAGCCGGGAATCGAACCTAAGACCTTTGGATCCGGAGTCTTAGTCAGTAGGGATCTTCAAACCTTTTGGAATATTCTCCTACACATAATTTGAAAGTCTTTAAAACTCACTTCGAGATCACACAAAGCGGCTTGTGTGCTGCCTAATTGAAATTGTAGCCTAAGTTAGTTTACATTCGCTCAAGGTATTCTCCATGGATCATGAGTAAAGAGCATATTTTAATATTGGAGTAGTGTTTCAAACATACGTGTTATCTACTTGTATTCTCCTACATTAAGGTGTTTTACCTGGAATCTTATGAGCAAGTCGTAACAATGACATATTGATGGTATAGGCTATTGACTTTCACGGCCAGTGAATTAAAACTTAGCATTTTCTCTAGGTTTATGCCCTGTGTTGTGTGGAGTTTCGCTTAGGAACACCAAGCTAGCTCATCAGCGGGCACTTGGTGGCCGTGCCCGGACCCCCACATGAGTAGCGAACTGCGCGCTATATCCCTTTTCATAAAGCGTACCTGCACTTCTTTACTGCGATAGCTAAAAAAAGAACTCAAGCATCCTTAACCTCCCAATGAAGGGTTCCAAAAAGATGGTATATTCGCTTTCGCGACCAGTGAATTAAAACTCAGCATTTTATCTAGGTTTATGCCGTGTGATGTGTGTGGTTTCACTTAGGAACACCAAGCTGGCTCATGTGGGGGTCCGGACACGGACACCAAGATCCCGCTGATGAGCCAGCTTGGTGTTCCTAAGTGAAACCACACACATCACACGGCATAAACCTAGATAAAATGCAGGATATTTTCAGACTGGTACTGCAAGGAACTGTAAGTACTGTTCACTGCACATTTGGTGGCGTTTTTATGATTGTATAGGATATGTGTAAATGTCTGTGCATTGTTTCTATACGTTGGAGCGTGCCGTCATACGTTCTGATGAGCTAAGCATGGTCCTGGTTCTGTAGAATTGTGTATAATGTCTGTGAATTGCGTTGGGAACATTGCCATAATTGGTGAATCGAGGGACCAGATGCTCTTCAATACAGAATGAATTATACAAAATTGAAAAAAGAAAAGGAGCCTCGATCTGCAGACATATAATTGTAAGTATGTTTTGAAAGCCCGGTTTGAACATACCTTTCCAGTTGATTACAAACAAGTAGTTCCGTGAAGAACTTAATAGCCTATTTTCATACATCCTACTAATATTAATTGCCTCTATCAACATACATATTGTCGCTTTGATTGCTGTAATAGATTCGTAGATATTGAGAACCGTCTAAATATTTGGGATGGTCACCATGATGGATTTTTATATTATACTCCTTAGGTTTATGTACTATTACATGACTATTATTGTGTAGGTGTTTTATTCAAACTTCAATAGCATGATTAGGACACAAGAAATAAAAGCGGGATTATAAAATTTCGCTCGGCCGCCATCTTGTGGTTATGAAAATAATTCAAATGAATTAGATGCCAGTCGATTAAAATTTGTACAAACATATACCGTATCAAGTTTCACTGCGCTCGGATGGTTAAAACGCAAGAAACGTCAATTTGAATATTTAAATTTTGTGTCGCCGCCATGTTGGATTTGTGTTCGCCAGGTTATTGAACGTCCCATAGTTGAACTTTGCTTATATCCTCTATACATTTAAACAATTTCAGTTAGATTGCTGTAGCAGATTAATAGATATTGTGAAGCGTCTAAATATTTCGGATGGTCGCCATGTTGGATTTTAATATATGTAGGCCATAGAGTTATGTACCGAACTATTAGATGATGATTATTGTGTACGTTCATTATGCAAATCTTGATTTCGATCGCATGATAAGAACACAAGAAATAAAAATTTCATTTTCGAAATTCGCACAGCCGCTATCTTGACGTTACATAAACAATTGAACTAAATTAGAAACCAGTACATTACAATGTGTAAAATCATTTGCTGTACGAAGTTTCATTGCGATTGGATAATTAAATCGCGAGAAACGTCTATTTAAAACTGTTAACTTCGTTTGGCCGCCTTGTTCGTTTTGTAGTTGACCGGTTTTTGAAAGTCTCATAGATGAACTTCTAGCAGTGCCTTTTATCTCCGTAGAAAATGTCATGGTGATACCGGTAATCGTTTCAGAGATAGCCTATAGAATGCCGGTGAAATATTTCGCACAGCCGCCATCTTGAGGTTATGTAAACAATTCAACGAAGTTAGATGTCGGTGCATTACAATGTGTATAAACGCATACCGTACCAAGTTCCATTGCGTTTGGTTGGTAAAATCGCGAGAAACGTCTATTTAAAAGTCGTAACTTCGCATGGCCGCCATGTTAGTTTCGTAGTTACCAGGTTTTCAAATGTCACATAGATGAACTTCTAGTAGTTCCCTTTATCGCCGTACAAAATTCCAGGGTGATATCGGCAATAGTTTCGGAGATATTGAATGCTGGTGAAATATTTCGCACTGACGCCATGTTGGATTGGTGAAACGTAACAAAATTTGAAGGGCACGTTCGGGGTCGCCCGGAATAGTGCTATGAACTTACCGAGTGTCACTGAAATCGCTCCAGCCGTTTATAAGTTATTAGGGGAGGGTTGGGGGGACACACAAAAAAACACCACACACACACGCACACCCAGACAGACACACGGACAAAAAGTGATCTCATAAGCCAATCTTTAGCCTATTTTCAATTTTGAAAAAATAGGCCTATGAGATCACCTTTTGTCCGTGTGTGTTTGCCCCCCCCCCCCCCCCCCCTCTTATAAACATATAAACGGCTGGAGCGATGTCAATGAAACTCGGTAAGTTCATAGCACTATTCCGGACCACCCCGACCGTGCCTTTCAAATTTTGTTACGTCTCACAAATCCAGCATGGCGGCTGTGCGAAATATTTCACCAGCATTCAATATCTCCGAAACTATTCCCGATATCACCTTGGAGTTTATTATAGTGATAAAGGGAACTACTAGAAGTTCACCTTGTGACTTTTGAAAACTGGTAACTTCAAAACCAACATGGCGGCCACGCAAAATTGCGACTTTTAAATAGACGTTTCTCGCGATTTAATCAACCAAACGCAATAAAACGTGGTACGGTATATGTTTATACACATTGTAATGCACCGACATCTAACTTCGTTCAATTGTTTACATAACCACAAGATGGCGGATGTGCGAAGTATTTCACAGGCATTCTTTATCTCTGAAACTATTAGCGGTATCATCCGGAAATTTGTACGGAGATACAGGGCACTACTGGAAGTTCATATATAAGACTTTCAAAACTCGGTTAACTACAAAACGAACATGGCAGCCAAGCGGATTTGAAATTTTTAAATAGACCTTTCTCGCGATTTAATGTTCCAAACGCAATGAAATCTGGCACAGGAAATGTTTTTACACATTGTAATGCACTGGTATCTAATTTAGTTCTATTGTTTACATAACCTCCAGATGGCGGCTGTGCGAATTTTAAAATAAAGTTTTTATTTCTTGTGTCGTAATCATGCGGTCGAAGTGAAAGTTTGAATAATGAACCTACGCAATAATTTCCCTTTAATGGTACATGACTCTACGGCCTATACATTTAGCTATCCAACATGGCGACCATCCGAAATATTTAGATGGCTCTGAATATCTACGAATCTATTATAGCAATCGAACTGAATTTTTTAATGTTCATAGGGGCTATGAACTTAAGTTCACCTATAGGACTTTAAATAACCTGGTGATCACAAATCCAACATGGCGGTGACGCGAATTATAAATATTCACATGGACGTTTCCCGCAATTGAACCATCTGAGTGCAGTGAAACTTGGTACAGTAAATCCTTATACGAATGTTAATCCGCTGGCATCTAATTCATTTCGATTGTTTCCATAACCACAAGATGGCAGCTGTGCGAAATTTTAAAATCTCCTTGTTACTAATTGTGTCCTAATCATGCGATTGAAGTTTGAATGCTACACGTACACAATAATCTTCATGTAACAGTAAATAACTCTAGGACCTACATATGTAAATTCCAACATGGCGACCATCCGAAATATTTAGTCGCTTCTCATTATCTACGAATCTATTACAGCAATCAAACTGAAATTTCGTATGTTGATAGTGGTAATTAACATGAGTAGGATATATGAAAATAGGCTGTATAGTTCTTCACGGAACTACTTGTTTTCATAAATGGAAATAGGCCGAAAAGCACCACAGCACCAATACGAACGTTTGGGGATTTTGGGCCTTTGCCGCATCGGTGGCCAGTTGTACCAAACTGACAGTCTTGCGTTACATCTTTATCAAGCCTTCCGGCTTTTAGGAAATAGATTTTTTTATTTTTTTTTTGCTTAGTGACACGTGTATTCCTCCGCTATGAAGAGTGGATCAACACGTCATACCCTCATAAAATAGTCCTCCTGCGCATGAATTGCGTATCAATGCTCGCACTTGTCACCCTCGACACCACCAGCAGCTGAACACGACAAGAGGAGAGAGCTTTCAAATGAGAAGCTGTTTGTCCATGATTGTCCGTCAAGCGTTTTCCAAACCAGAGCTCGATACTGCTGTGTTGCACGCAATTCTATGCCGCGGATTAGAGCTTCCCATTTGTAAACAACTCTAGTCCGCACGTGGAACTAGGAACGCGATTCTGTGTTCTTCTCTATTACGTATTGTTTATTATTTTCAGTCTGGTCTGAGGGCAGGGACGGGGTGTGCTCAGCATCGTGAAGCAAATCTGAGAATAGGTGGGTTCGATTACCCACTCAGCCATCTTAGAAGTGGTTTTTATGGTTCCCATTTCTCCTCCAAGTAAATACTGGGATGGTTCCTAGGTTAAGGCCACGGCCACCTCCTTCCCAATGCTCACCTGAAGTACAAATACACACACTAATAGTCATCACAATTACACAGTTTATCTGACAAAATTCCACGCACACCCAAGTATACGGGGCTAAATGACAACGATGGCCAAGCCCCTCAAATGAAAACAACAACAACAATATCATCTGGTTATGTACGCACATTCGCTCAATGAGTTGGTTTCTTATTTCATGTTGGGGCTTGAACATCATGGTCATATGAAAGAAAGAAGCTTGTAGTTTAACGTGACCGTTAATCTCGCGATCATGAGCCACGGGGCCTCCTTTTTACGTGGAATCCGAACCACAGGACATGGCATTTCACATCGAAAATCTCACATGCATTGACCGGGAATCGAACCCGATCCACCTAGGTGAGAGGCCAACAGCTTGACCGCTGCGCTACCACGTCCCATGGTCATATGAGTCCCGCGTACTTTAGTGAGAACAATTTGTCTGATGACCTGTGTTGTTGTGGTGTCCGCAGTAGTGTGTGCATTTGTAATTAAGGCGAGGATTGGGAAGGAGGTGAACGTGGCCTTAGGTTAGGAACCATCTCGACATTTTCCTGCAGTAGAAATGGGAAACCACGTTAAACCACTTCTAGGATAGCTGAGGTGGTAATCATACCCACCTCTCCTCATCTTTGCCTCACGAGGCTGAGTGTACCCTGTTCCAGCCCTCAGATCAGAATTACATATCTTGGCAGAGCTTGGAATCGAACCCGGACCTCTGGTAGTCTGCGAGGTAGTCTTTCAACAAGGAATGATGATACTCTAGGTAACTGACAGATTTTCTTTCTTTCTTTCTTTCTTTCTTTCTTTCTTTCTTTCTTTCTTTCTTTCTTTCCCTCTTAGTTACTTCTCACGCCAAAATGCACAGAAATAAATATAACGACCCCATAATATGCAGGATGTTCAAGATTGAATATATCAAAACATTTTCTTTGAGAACATACCCGTCAAAATCTGAAATCACAACCGCGGTAGGCACTTCCTTGTGGAGTTACAAGCCTTCGAACAGTTTCTCACGTCGGAAAGGAACTCTGAGCCTCATGGTAAATCAGAAATGTGGTTAGCAATAGAGACAAGCAGTTCGAGTTCCGTGAAGCAGGTGTGGATGAGTCACAGGACACTGGAGATCACTAAGTCATTCAATCGAATGTATCCGCTGTGAGAGGCGATAGTACTGTATGATGACTGAGTGCATCGTGCTATTCGACTACGTATGGCAATGTCAAAGCATATCACTGCATGAACTACAATATTAACAACGAATTGACGTATTTAGTTTGTGGCTCGTGAGTCATTCGTAACTCTTCTAGCCATGTGCAGTACACCCTGTAATCCGTTACCTTTAGGACTGAGAGTAAAATCGGAACGCAAAAAAGGTCGGATTATCAGAAAGTACAGAAAAATACGAGTTTACATTAAAATAAACAATCTCTGAACTCAATATATCGGGGTTCCTTTCCTTTTTTCTTGGAAGAACGACATCCACAATGCGTTGTCAAGCATTTCAAGTTTAGGCTTTTTCAATTATTGCGATTCTTAAGAGCGTTTTCACCATCCATCGTCACTGTACATGATTCAATGTCCATCAGATTTTTCTCAAATCTTTTACTGCCTACATTGAGTTCCTTGGCAATTTTTGGAGTGATTCCACTTTGTCCAGTCTTCGTACTACCACTGATTTTTATTTTAATAAAAGAGTAACATGTTTACGTTTCACTCCTGACATGTTGAAAAAAACTCATCACTGTACAGTGCACACAATGAACAGTAAAAAAATTACTGTACAGGACAGTAACGAACACACAAGAACAATGTCATAAAACCAATGAACAGTAAGCACTAAAAACTTCACAGTCGTTATGTACAAAACACGGACGACAGAAACGATACGAGAGATGACGGAGCACAAAACGGACATGCGATAACTACAAGGAGCACAAAACGGACATGCGATAACTACAAGTACCTGTAAACACAAATGGTGCGACGGGTAGTGAGTAACTGCCAGGAGACTGGGCAAGTTCGGCTCGAGCACGGTCGGATCAACCGGAGCGGCGGCGCGGCGGACCAACCGCTACTGCAGACCACTAATTAAACCATCCAAACCATGGCGAGCGGGGATGATTAGTAGCTATGCTCTATTTAGCATAATGAGCGAACATCTTCCCAACTGTCAGTGAACCAATGAGCGAAATGCGACAGTCAATAGTCTAACTTAGTCAATTCACGCAATTATAAATCCCTCAAAGTCATTATGCGAACATTAAATAAAAAAAACCCATTGTCAAACCTCTCAATCAAATCAAATTAAATAGTAACGATAACATTAAAGTATTAACCACATTATAGAAAAAATTATAAATTTAAAAATCAGTTTAACCTCAAATTAGATTCAAATCCAGGCAGAGGAACGCTTGCCGTACCGGTACCTGGCGTATAACACAGTCCGAGGGTGGTGGAGAAGGGTTCTACTGTAGAGTGTTAACACCACTGCACCTTGTATACACGATACAGGAAATGCGTGTATCCAGTTAAGAGAAGAAATATGCCAAAGTTTGAACCCTAATATCCATTGAACGTCCAAAACAGTTACTGTTACCAGGAGCCGATGTTAACATTTCCATAGCAACAAGAGAAGTGAACATTTCTCCCCTCACAATCCCGCTGCAGCAAATGGACTCGCCTGAATACGTAACTCGTTGCGTGCGCATGTGTCACCAGGTAATATTTGTGACCTAAGTCTAATTTCCACCTTACCTGAATCACAGATAACACACACTAATACAGCCATCAGAATTAACACTGGTTATCAGACAAATTCTACACACACCAAAGTACACGGGGCTACATGACCACGTTGTCGCAGCCCCTAAACTAAGAAACCAACCAACGAACCTTATTTCCATGAACGTATTTTCGCGAGCGGAATGTAAGAAAATGAACATAGAGCGCGTAGGACCAATCAAATGTAGTCATTGGATACCACGCTTTCACCACGCGGAAGCCACAGAGAGATACACACGCGTGAATTTGTCCATGTCTATCGTGACGGCCACATTTAAATATATTACTAAGACAGCATATCTACTTTTTGAATCACGTTTTGTAGGAAGAATTCGAGTTGTTCTAGGAGGCTGTCGTATCATTGCAACCCGTGTGATGTAATTAATATTGGAATGCGATACATTCTATAATTGGAAAGAATGGAACCCGAAATGAACAAGAAACACAATGTTTACATTTTAGTTCCCGCACATTCCACTCTCAACTTGCCCTCCTCGCATCGCGTACATGGATATAAGGTTCTACGTAGTGCGAGTTCTTCCCACGCTGTCTGTACTGTAGTGCGGGTTGCGTATTCAGAACGACAAAACCTATGCTAGACTTCTTCCCTCCCTCAATATTTCCCCTCCAATGCATACACCACCTACCTGTCGGGAAAGTGAGCAAGAGACCAGCGTGGTGGATTGTTTCTTTTTTATTTTTAGCTTGTTTCTGTTAATTCCATTTGTTTCCAGTGTTTGGTTTCTTTGTACATGAAGACGTCACAATTACCCAGTCCCCAAGCCAGAGGAGTTAACCACGGGAGATTAAATTCCCCATGGCCCGACCAGGAATCGAACCTGGAACCCTTCGGGCCAAAGCCTAGCACGCTAACCTATTAGCTACGGAGCCGGATGATTAGCCATGCGCACACAGCTGTCTGGACCTGACCTATATTGAGTATGAGATGCAAAACCATACAGAGGACAGTTACCGTAAACTGCCTCTTTCATGGATCCCTGATCATCTCATGATCTGCGTCATGGTGCGTGTGTCCATGGAGGCAAACTCACTTTATACGAGGGAGGTTCGGTTTTTTTTTCTTTCAGGGAGCCTTTATTGCCAAACTGACATCGCATCAGGAGCCATGCACCTTGCACTAGTTTATCATTTCAAATGATCTTGTCGACTTCATCGTTATGCTTTGGTCTACCGTTATGCGTTACGGTTACGGCGTGTATGACGTCACCATGTTGTTCAATGCATATGTACCGAGTCTGAGTTTACTCCTGGGGTCTGGCGTTATGCGATACGGAGACGGCGAGTGCGTGACGTCATGCAGCAGAGTGCACCTCCCGCTCTACGTTCCCCGCGCGAAAAGCCTAAGTTAATGGGCAATGTAGTCTGTTGACCGCGAGAAGCCCTCCTGAGCCTTTCTAACATGTGTAGCATTTGTAGCATGTGCCATTTGAAATGATATGAAGTCTAGTTCTCTCAGACTGACTGTATCTTTTTTCGTCATAGTCTCGACCGACAATGAGACTCTTGTCGTAGCGTAGAATTAGTCTGAAGAAACCACTCTGGTAAAATCTGGTGCCCTGCGAAGCACTCATGTGTTCAGATTTCTCGGTAACCATCTTGCCGACACTTTTCGGTAACTCAACCCAACACATCATGGAGCATGTGATGGTCCCGGGAACGACCAATAGCAATGTGGACGCCACGTCTGCCACCGTTATGCGTCTGCCCGCGAGCAATGTTGTTTTCATTCGTGGATGTTGATAGACGCCCACTTCGATCTTCATCTTCCACACTCTGTCGTCCTTCACTGAACATGCAACACCAGCACCAACCATTTGACGAGACATGACCACTTCACCATACACGGTCTGTAGGCGTTCATGGATGGCTGACACACTAGTCCCACGTGCCCATTCATACCGGGAACAGCACACATATCCATTGGTGACCACGTTGTCAGTACACGTCTGCCTGCCATCGTGAGTTGTACTAGAATTATATCGGGCACACCGGTTTGCTGCTCCTCTCTGTTCGTCGGTGCTCTGCGCATGCGTAATTCCCCCTCCGCTGAAGCTCCTTCAGTCTTTGAGCCAGCCACGGGTGTGGATTCTTATGGTGATTGTTCGTATCACCTGACGTAACATGTGCTCTTGCAATACAATGACGAAAGTTACTTTCAGAACTTCCCTCGTATCACGGACTGACACTGATCTTTCGTTGTTTAGGGGAATTTTAACTTTTCTTGCAGCTCTTACGATGCATTTCCTAACTCAGAGTAACATCACTTATACCGGTACGTGACACTAACGAGTTCCTGCTGATCCAACACAAGCCTCATGAAAGCATTGTAAGCGTTTTGAACATAATACCCTGTGTTTCATTCTTCAGTGTAATGATCTCTTCCATCTTCGATCCTTCAAGGAAAGGGTTCTTTTACTAGTTTATTTTTGTTTCATCTCCTTTCTCTTTAATTTCTGAATCTATTATTTTAGAAAGAGTTAACGAATTCATGTATTTAGGATATCATTTATCATTTCAAGAAGAACGAGACATAACTGCAAAAATAACTAATTATACCAGAACCAACAGGAATCGTCAATCATGTCATGAAGCCATCTCTTGTCCAAAGACATACACGCTTGCGTTTGTATAACACGTTAGCCAGACCAACCCAATGCTATGGCAGCGAGGCATGGACAATAAGATGTCAGGACATCTCCAGACTCACAGCACGCGAAATGACCTTTATGCGCCGAACAGCAGGCTATACTAAATGGGATCGTAAGAGAAACGAGGTTGTGCTGAAGGAACTAAAAGTGAAACCAATAACTGCGTACATTTGTGACTACCAAGAGAACTGGAAGCATCATGTCCAAAGGATGGAACCTGGAAGATTTCCAAAGGAGATCCTTCGCTACCACCCCTCAGGGGCTCACATCTAGTGGGACGTGGGTTGGCGACCACGGGACCCCAGCTGAGTCCGGCATTGCTTCCACTTACTTGTGCCGGGCTCCTCTCCGTCTTCTGTCCTGTCGACCTTCCTTGGTCAACTCTTGTTCTCTTCCGACCCCGACGTATTAGGTTATCCGAGGCCTAGGGAGTCTTTCACTTTCCCGCCTTAACTGGCCCTTGTCTCATCTTTCCTGATACCCTCCTTCTGTGAGGGGTCAGCCTTCTTTTTCTTTTCCTTTTCCCTCCTGCCTTGTGCTCAAGGCCCTTCAGGAGGCAGGGTGTATGTAGCTCCACCAATTCTGGTGCACCGTAGATAATGCTACACCCTCAGGGGCTCACGGCTGGCGAGTTCGGGAGTTGGTGACCCCGAGGGATTCCTGAGCTGGGTCGGTTTTCCCCTTTTGTCCCTTACCTTTGGGGCGGACCTTCTCCTCTCTCCCCTCTCCCCCCTCTCCTCTCCTCTCCTCTCCTCTTTTCATTATATTTACTTTTCTATTTAAGATTCCCGCACTGTTTTTTTTATTTGGCTCACCGTGTATCTAAATTCCCTTCTGGCGATTTTTTTACAGGAATTTTTAATCTACGTTGCTTTTTGTATGGCTTTTTTTCGATCTAAATTACATCTCGCGATTGTTTTCAACCTCAATTGCATTTTGTAAAGATTGGCAATCTAAATTGCTTTTTAGTAAGTCTTTCAATGCATGTGCCCGGGCCTTTTAGTGAGTATTTTGAATTTAAATTGCATTTTGTAAGAATTTTCAACCAACGCCGCATTTCGCACGAATTTTGAATCTAAATTGCATTTTGTTTTGTGGGCATTTTGCACATATTTTGATTCTCAATTGCATTTTGTGGGTATTTTGAATCTAAATTACATTTTGTCAAGTATTTTCAATCTAAATTGCATTTTGTAAGTATTGTCAATCCACATGAGTCGTTAGAATCACCGTACATTTCGTAAGCATTTTCAATTTCAATTGCATTTTGTAAGTATTTTGAATTTCGATTGCACTTTCTGAATAATTTGGATTGGAACTGGGATAGGGCCTATTTCAATCTGAATTGCATTGTGTATTTTCAATTTCAATTGCATTTTGTAAGTATTTTGAACCTCAATTGCATTTTGTTCGTATTTTCGATCTCATTTGCATTTTGTAAGTATTTTGAATTTCAGTTGCATTTTGTAAGTATTCCGACGCTACATTGCATTTTGTACGTATTTTGAATCTAGCCTACGTTTTGTGGGAATTTTCCATGTATTCTTTTTGTGACTCTTTTCGTTCTAAATTCCCTTTTGTAAGACCATATTGTGAGTTCCTTTTTGTACGTATTTTCCGTCTCAGATAATTTTGTTCTGGTTTCAATTTCATTATCAGTTTCGCTATCACCCAGATCATTAGGGGCCGATAACCTCGATGTTAGTCCCCTTAAAACAACAATTATCATCAATCATCAACCTTCGCTACCAGCCACGGGGAAATAGATCGATAGGACGTCCGATGAAGAGATGGAGGGAAAGTGCAAGACCGTAACGGGACATTTGGCCCAATACTTGGAAGGAAGATGATGATGATGATGATGATTATTACTCACTTCTAAAGAGAGTTTGAAATGTCCTTTCAAATACTAATAGATTTCCCTGTTCACATATAGCGACAGAAACAATAATTGTTCACAAAACCAAAGAATTACTTCAGCTTACGTTACAAAGAGTATACATTCATTCCATTCGTTGTAGTCCTACCTTATAGATATGTAGTCCATCATTACGTTTTGTATAAAGTTAGTTTTCCTGTTACTCTGTAGACAGACCACCAAGTAGCGTAGCGGCAAGCACGTTTGGCTATCGCCCCGGAGGTCCGGGTTCGCTTCGCGGCTCTGCCAAGAAATTTAATTCTGGTCTGAGGGCTGGCCTCAGTCTCGTGTGAGAAAACTGAAAAGAGGATGACTTGATTCCCACCTCACACGTTTTGGAAGTGGTTTACCGTGGCTTCCCACTTCTACTCCAGGCAAATGCCGGGATGATTCCTAACTTTAAGCTTCGGCCGTCTCTTTTCCAGTCCTCACTTGAATTACACTTACACACACTATTATAGCCATTACAATAAGACAGGTTATCAGAGAAAGTCTACAAACGCGCAGTACACGGGACTACATGACCACGATGTCGCAAAGTCCTTAAATAAATCATCATCAAAAACAACAGACGCTCTGTAGATAGAAATGAACCTTCAATATGTCCTGCTATAGTCCTCTATGTGGACATGCAGCCTTACAGTAGTAGTGTAATTCGACACAAGCGCGCTTCTAACTTCCAAAGTTTTCAGGCAATTATTGTAACCCTTTCTAATATGATGGGCACTGAACGTACTAAAAGGATGGATGCAAGCTTGTGGTATTACGTGACCGTTAATCTCGTGATCATGAGCCTTGGGATGTCTATTTTACGTGGAATCCGAACTATAGGACGTGATGTTTCACTTAGAAAATCTCACATGCATTGACCGGGAATGCCTTGGTGAGAGGCAAGCAGCTTGACCACTGCACTCCACTCAAAAGTCAAAAAGATTAATTTCGCTCTATTATAATGCAGACTATGCGTTAGAACTTAGTTTTCTATCTGGTGTTTACTGAGCACATGACTCTGAAATGTAATTCCATTTGGTTTATTTGTGCAACTTTGAAAGCCTTTGTTTGGAGCGTGGCACTCTATGGAAGTGAAACTTGGACTATTGGTGCAGCAGAAAAGAGGAGAATTGAAGCATTTGAAATGTGGTGTTACAGGAGAATGATGACGATCAGATGGGTAGATAGGGTTACAAACAAAGAGGTATTAAGACGAGTGGGAGAGGAGAGATGTTTCTGGCGAGTGCTAATGAAGAGAAGAGATAGGTTAGTAGGACACATACTAAGACACCCAGGAATAGCAAGCTTAGTTATGGAAGGAAGGGTCGAGGACAAGAACTGTAGGGGTAGACCAAGGTTAGAATATGTTAAACAGATTGCCTCGGATGTAGGGTGTGGTAGCTATGTAGAGATGAAACGATTAGCTCAGGACAGGGAGGTATGGATAGCTGCATCAAACCAGTCAAAAGACTGAAGACTCAAACAACAACAAGTGCAACTCTCGCAACATTGTACAGAATATCACACAGGAGGTCACACAGCTAAATTCTAAATGATACTTGTCATGCTGTCATCGTTCATGTTTAGAATTTCCAGGTTAACCCATTCACTTTCAAGCTCTCATCTGATAGATGTGTGAAAACTGTCAGCCATATTTACCAAGCTGTGCACACACTTCTTTTAAAATGAGATGGAAGGGAGACCAATAAAGATATTACGATAAAATAATATAATCATAGAGTTTGTAAATCACTTGTTATTACTGAAAATAAGCGATCTCTCTGAGCCATATGATTTCAATGTAAAAGGAAAAAAAATGGAAAGAAATTACAAATTTCAGATTTGAAAGTTTTGATGTAATTTTGGGAAAAGGAAATCACTTGTCAAGTCTACTATTGCTGGTAAAAGAAACTCTATATTATTTGATAGCGTGGTAAATGTCAAGAATTCAAAATTACCAACGAAAGCAGAAAAATGCACGCAAGTTTGCTACCAACCACAACATAAACAAGACACGAAACTCTGTGAGCATATGTTTCAGACTCTAAGCGAAACCCCACACAAGACACGGCCCAAACCTAGAATTGCTGAGTTTTAATTCACCAGCCGTGAAAGCCAATATACCAATATAAATACAGATTGTCAGGAGTTCCCGCGGAATATAAACGTGAGTTAAAATTGCTTTCTTCATATTCCCGGAAAATTGCGGCTATGAACCGTAAAAATAACAAACTAATCAATAATAAAGGCCGGTAAAGATGGATCTTTACCCTGACAGTTTTGGCATGGACAGGGCATAACGACAGATCGTTACCTTGAAAGTTGAAGGGTTAAATATCGCAGCTGTCCTCACCACTCATGCATTCGTCTTCAAATTTACAATGTTGTAGCTCTACTGTAAGTGTTTCAATTGTTTGCTAACTGTGCAACATTCGGTGCCTTACAGGAGTACGCTCTAGAAAAACGTTCTAGCAAAGAGTGTTTTTGTCTATAATACCTGAACTAAGATTGAAATTGACTTGGGTTAGATGCCAGGCATCTGTACCAAGTTTCTTGACATGTCCCAATCCTGTCAGCGCAGTTTGGAACTAGTTGCGATACTCGACAATAATGCAAATAGCACCACACTGGTCCGAACTCCACATCGTGACGCGAATTACAGACGGGGGTTGCACGAAGATGCCTCAAAACTTTCCCTACAGGCTTAGCGATAGTAAAGTTCAGACGAACACTTTTTGTAGTTCAGAAGTTTTAAGTGTCAACGGTTAGTTTTATCTGAGATAATTTTGTAAGAACGGATTGATGTGAACCATGTGTGACAGATATGAAAAGTTTCGAAAGAGTGCGGTTAGCTACAAGATTTCTCCCTTCCACCTTCTGCTAGTTCTCTGCCATATGTTCTCACAAGATGAACTATCATTGGAAATACAAACAGGAACCTTAGTTATTTATTGGAGATTTAAGGGTCGGGATAGCGGGGTAACCTGCCCCTATAAACACAGATTAAATTATACAAATCTATATAATAAGCTCAATGTTTGTCTGTTATTTATAAAAATCTACACCGTTTCACCGATCTGAACCAAATTTTACATACTTACCCTTTGGAAAACTGCGGGTAACACTGTCCACTTTAAATTTCAGACAGACCTCTCCATTCCCTGCATTTAAGCCCTTTGATCCTTTATTCAAATAAGGCATAATTGTTGGGGATCACTGTCTGTTTTATATAAATCATTTTCGTTTCTTCCCTGGCAGTGGTCTGTTTTTATCTTAATTTTCTCATGTCATACTATTTTATTTCATTAGGGGCCGACAACCTAGATGTTATTCCCCTTAACACAAGAATTATCATTATGATCATCACCATTTCAGAGTCAAACAGAGTGACTGTCAAGCCTGTTGTTCTAGCGATAGGAGGAAAGAGAGTAACACCCTGTGCTCCACGGGCTGAGTGACACGATAACTGGAGGCTGTGAAATGGGAACTGTTTATCAGTGCCAGCTAGAGAGTTTAAAAGGAGGATAGGATCGGTTTGGTTATATACGCCGTAAATGGCAGTTAATGGTTCAGTTGCAACTTTATTACCTTCATTTTAAATGAACCCATCTGCTCGATGTTGGACTGCACTTAAGGTGAGAACCACCTCCCTATCTTGTCTATGTTAAATTTTCAATTTTGTGGTACATTTTACTCAGAAACTATCTGAGTTATAAAAATGAAATTTTCAGGGATTGTTATATACATATTTAGCTGTCATAATAGGAAGGCATTTTCCAGTATGTCTCATCAGAATAAAGTTATTTATAAACATTTTTGGGAATTTTAAAAAAATCATTCTGAAAAAGTATTTAGTTTCTCTAAATAATCTTTCCTATAATTACAGCTAAATATGTATATAACAATCCCTGAAAATTTCAATTTAATAACCCGAATAATGTTTAAGTAAAATGTACCACAAAATTGAAAATTTAACATAGGTAAGATAGGGATGTGGTTTTCACCTTAACTTTCTCTTTTTATTTCTCGACAGGAAGGTCGTATAGTGCAATGAGCCGTATCACATGTTATCAGACAAATTCTGCGAATACGCTCACAAGTACACAAAGCTGAAGACAACGATGTCCAAGAAAATAAATGAAACACAAAGACATGTCTCAAGCTGCCTTCTGTTCTCTTGGGGGTACGTACGTGCTAAGATTCCATCCCCAAGGATGTATTCGCGGCCTCTACAAGCCAGGTTACGTTCATCCTCAAGAGAGGCGTTTATTTTCTTCCCCCTTCCACAATCCTAGAATGGATTTTCTTTTTGGTCCACCTCGTGGTGTAGCGGCCAGTATTCTTGGCTGTCGCACTGGAGGTCCAGGTTAGATTCCCGGCTCTGCCAATAAATTAAATTCTGATCTGAGGTCTGGAACGGGGTTCACTCAACCTCGTGTAGCAAAACTGAGAAGAGGTGGGTTCATTTCCGACCTCAGCAGACTTTAAAATGGTTTTCCGTGGCTGCGTGAATCAGCGGTAACGTTCTTGCCTGCTGGGACCAAGATTTCAGGATCGAATCCTGTCGCAATCAGCTGGATTTTGAGAGTGCCCAAATGAAAGGGAGCCGTGTCAGTAGATTTACTGGCACGTTAGTGATCCCCTTCGGGGCAAAATTCCGGCACCCCGGCGTCTCTAACAGCCACAGTAGTTAAAAGGGACGTAAACATAACATTATTAAGGTTTTCTGTGGTTTCCCACTTCTACTCTAGCCAAATGCTGGGATGGTTCCTACATTAAGGCCAAAGGCGGTCCGGGTTCGATTCCCGGTCAATGCATGTGAGATGCCATGTCCTGTGGTTCGGATTCCACGTAAAAAGGAGGTCCCGTGGCTCATAATCAACAGATTAACGGTCACGTTAAACTACAAGCTTCCTTTTACATTAAGGCCACGGCCACCTCCTTCGCAATCCTCGCCAGAATTACAAAAACATACACTAATACAGCCATCACAATAAAACAGTTTATCAGATACTATATACACACATCCAAGTAGACGGGGCTAAATGAAAACGCTGTCCAAGCCCCTCGAATGAAAATACTACAACAATGTTTTCTGTTGGTTCCCACTCCTAGCCCAGGTGAATACCTAACTTGAGACTACGACCATCTACTTCCCAATCGAACTGTCTCTCTAGGTACACGTGAAAATGAAAATCCACAGCCTGCTTCCAGTCTCCGACCGGGTCAGGAATGGAATGAATGAAGCCCCCATCCAGCGGCGAGGATATGAACTGTGCCGGCTGCCGAGGCCTGACGCACTCCTCTGGGGCAATGATTACATGAATGACAGATGAAATGAAATGATAATGGAGAGTGTTGCCGGAATGAACTTTGACAGGGAAAACCGGAGTACCCGGAGAAAAACCTGTCTGCCCCCGTTTTGTCCAGCACAAATCGCACATGGAGTGACCGGGATTTGAACCACGGGCCCAGCGGTGAGAGGCCGGCGTGCTGCCGCCTGAGCCACGGAGGCTGTTCTAGGTACACGTACTAGTTGCAAAATACAAATTACTATCAGACCAAATCCACACACACATTCCAGGACGCGGGGCTGATGACCAGTATCCCATAAGCTCTTAATAAAACAAAAACAATGATTTGTTTGAAAGAATAGCACTTGATTGACTGCAGCTGAATATGCTCTCTATCCTGTGATTGTTCCAGTCTGCACTTGCTGTGGCAGGCAATGAACGTGACACCCAAGGTATTTACGTATATTTACTCCCCGAGTTTCGAATCACTCTGTGACTGAAATTCGTTTGTGATTCTCTCATCTGAATATTGGTTGCGTTTCACCTTCCTTACTTATTCATACTAGCATTTTACATTCTGTATGTTATTCGTACCTGGCTAGAATAATGTTTAATGCAGGGTCTGCGCTTGTGTGATTTGTGTTTCGATGGTGGAAAGCTGAGGCAGCCTCACCATTCATAAGTCAGCGGATATTGCTACAGGTAATGAAATATTAATGCAGTGCCTTTTTTATGGCCATTTACTTACATTTGAATTGATTTAAATTATACGCAACAACGGAATAACAAATGGGACAGATGCAATTGTTATTGAACGGCCCTCGTTGAGTAGTGACTAGCACTCTTGGCTGTATCGATTCCCGGCTCTGATAAGAAATTTAATTCCGGACTGAGAGCTGGAACAGGGTACTCTCAGGTTCGTGAGAGAAAACTGAAGTGGGTTCGATTCCCACCTCAGCCATCCTGGAAGTGTTATTTCGTGGTTTTCACAGTTCTACTCCAGGCGAATGCTGGGATGGTTCCTAAATTAAAGCCACGGCCGCCTCCTTCCCATTCCTCATATGAATTACACATACACACACACTAATACAGCAATCACAATAACACAGGTTATCAGACAAATTCCACACACACATCCAAGTACACGGGGCTACATGACCGTGATGTCGCAAAGCCCCTAAATGAGTCAACAATAACAGCTATATTGTTATTGCTTCACCATTTAGGGGCTTGCGGCAATGTGGTTGTCAGATTCATATGATTGTGTGTATGTAACTTGTGTGATAACTTGTGTTATTTTGGTGTCTATACTTGGAGTTGGGACTAGGATGGAATAAGGCGTTCATGGCCATAGCCTTCAATAAGGTATCATGCTGCTGTTGTTGTTATTATTGTTGTTCAATAACCTCAGTCATCATCCCAGTCTCCTTGAGTTATTAGCGGCTTCGGTGGCTTAGTCGGTAGCATGCTGAATTGCTGTGCCCAAGATCGCGGGTTCAAACCAGGCCAAAGTCGTCGGATTTTTTTAAGAGCGCTAAAATCCTTCAGTATGCCTTCCTACGGGGGGGGGGGGGGGGGGGGGAAGTAAAGCCGGCGGTCCCATGTCATAGATTTGTGGCATGTAAAAGATCCCTCCACAGACTAAACTTGTGTGAAGCTAAATTTCTGGGTTAGATTTCGTTAGAATGCTCTATCAAAGTTCCAATGTTCACTACTAGGTATCATTGACATCTGGTAGCGAAAGTTGGAACTACTTGAAATTGAACGGAACTTGTAGCTCACCCTATGTGTGTCCGCTTGAAGCATCTGCAGCCTCTGGCGAGCCGAACATGGCCTTGGACACTCCCGGCACTAAAAGCCATACGATAAATAAAATAAATAATACTTGACTTACTGTGTATAATAATGCAGATTGTGTATAATCTGCCTGATAATAATACAGCCTTCTTTGGTCTCATGGTACGTATTGAAACTACAGATTAAGAGGTCTTTGGTTTGATTCCCGGCTTTGCGAAGATATTTAATGCTGATCTGAGGGTTGGAACGGGGAACACTCAACAATCTGGTGAGGCAAAACTCAGAAGAAATGGGTTTGATCTCACTTCAGCTGTCCTACAAGTGGCTTTCTGTGGTTCAACTCTAGAAAATAACTGAAGGTTACGGCCGCCTCCTTCCAAATTCTAGTCTTAGTTACAAATACACTCATACTGTAACTACAGGCATCACAATAATAAAAGGTATCAAACAGATTATACACACACCTACGTACACGGAGCTACATGACTATGATGTAGCAAAGCCCCAAAATGAATCAACTGCGACAATAATAACCTATGATATTATGGTGACTTTTCAGTACCCAAAATGCTTCTTGGGTGTGCAAGGCAATCGTACAAAATTATCTGAGTTGACGTGCTAACGGTCATCTGTTGAATATACTAGCATCAAGCACCAACGAATCTCAGGTGCTTGGAGAGATGCTCACTGGCACCTAAACATTATCCACCAACAACACCTACCAACCTGATAGTTTGACCCTCCCTCCACTATCATCCGTCAAAAATACACAGAATTATTGAAAAGTAATCGGTGAGCGTAGATCGATGAGCTCGGGGGGGGGGGGGGGGGGGGGGCAAGAAAGGCGTAGGAGAATACATTGCGTTTTTACTAACAATAAGATTATCAAAAGGGTACGCTCAGCCTCGTGGTGCATGGAAGAGGTGGGTTCAATTCCCACCTCAGCCATCCTGGAGGTGGTTTCCATGGTTTCTGATTCCTACTCCAAGCGGGGGATGTATCCTAACCTAAAGGCCATGACCGCTCTTTCCTAACCACCTGCATTATGGTCTATGAGGAAGTTGGAATTGATATGTAATCATGCTATTAGTATTGCTTGAACTCTAGTACCAGACGCAAATTTAGAATGACAGACTGGATGAAAATGGACTGCACCTCAACATCCCGAAGACACAATATCTAGTATGTGGCCCGTAAGCCAGTGGTACCCTCAGAATTAATGATCAAGACCTGCAGAAGTCCATGCATTTTAACCCTCTACTTGTGAGGTACAGTGAAGGTGACCGCAAGAATATTTTGAAGTGTTATTTTTATCCCTTCTATTGTTACTTCCCGCCTTTTCGTTTGTGCACCTTCCAAGCACATTGCTTTGAATCACTGCAAAGTTCAGTGCAGCTCTTGAAAATGTTACGTGCGGGCGATTGCGTAGTAAAGTTTTAGAACGGTATCAGGGCCCGCACCTCACAGTTAACGTTCCACGCTGACCATGCATGCGGGAGATACACTTTCAGCTGAAGAAGAATGTTTTAATGTTAATTGCCGGTCACTCAGACCTCATCTCACAATGTACGTCACAGTAAATCCATCTCACAAGTAGAGGGTTAACTAGGATCTATCATTACCTCCAGCTGCGATGCTGCTACTGATACCCGAGCGAGGGTAAACGCAGCTTGGCTTAAGTGGAGACGAGTCACCGAAATTCTCTGTGATGAAATGATGCCTCCGTATTTACAGGCAAGACCATGGTGGGCCCAGCAGCAAATCTATGGGACAAAATGTCCAATGAAAAAGAAAACGAGCCTTACAGTAGTCGCATATGATGTGTAACATCTGACATAGAAGAAACCTCACGTGAAATTGTTGATACACCGGTATTTTATAGTATTATTGGCACAAATATTAATCTATTGTAAAAGGGAGTGTTTTACAGATATTGTAGTTTATAATACGGAACTCATTTTATTAGATGATTTGTACCTTCCACCAGCACTAGCCTAAATAAAGAATACGATAAGGATCAACTAAATTAATAGACACGACACCGCTCATAACCTTAAATTCCTTATAAACAGGTCCTCTTGATTCACAGACCAACACGTAATTTCATATGGATTCTATTAAAATGAGTCATATTGATATGATAAATATCGTTAAAAATGATAATCTGGTAGCTAAAATATCTACCCCGTCCAAGATTCGAACCCAAGATCTCTAGATTCACAGTCAATAACCCCACGGCTATTTCGACTACGCAAATATTGTGCACAGTGACTTATTTCCACTTTCCAATAATACTGCATTACGCAATAAAGTTTCATTTATATTTTGCTTGTTTCGATAATGTTCCTGTGTGAAATTGAGTTTAAAATGCCTTATGAATAGGCCCTCTTGTGAGTAAAGAGAATGTATTCAGTAATAGTTCATGAAGGCTTGCTCAATTCTCGTATAACCACAACGATTATATTATATTGATGACTGCATTACCGTTATGTGGGTTAATATTTGAATAGCCATTGTGCAGAAACAAAATAAGGGCAATGCCGACTACTTACAATGTTTGATATTAAGGCATTTTACCATTTAAATACTGATACGAAGACTTCGAACATGTACCATGTTATTTGTTTCAATAACTTGACACCAGAGTTCGCATGAGCGTTTTCCGTTCAGTATGTCATATACATTCCACATGGCCGAGAGTGCGTCATGGTATCAATTTTCGACACCGCGCGCTGATTGTTTCTCTTACCAGTGCCAGCTGGATCGATCGATCGAGTTGGCAGTGCGTCTTATACTTCCGTTCGATCCACCACTGCCAGCTAGGGCACACTTCCATTCGATCGAGCGGGCAGTGCATACTTCCGTTGTCCACCACTGCCAGCTAGTACACTTCCGTTTGATCGATCGAGCGGGCAGTGCATACTTCCGTTTGATCCACCACTGCCAGCTCGATCGTTCCGATCCACTTCCGTACCCTATTTTCAAAATCACTCCCACAAAACTATCCAGCAACCGAGCGGAAAGATGTTACACATCAAAAAAAGCATGAGCAGACACTACAAACAACGGAGATGAAGATGCTCTGATGGACCCAAGGATTGATCACGTACGTTATACAGAATGATGTTCGATAAAGATTAGGCATCGCTCCGATCGTGGAGAAAGTGAGGGAAGGTCTGCTCCGCTGGTATGAAAAAAGGAAGCTTGTAGTTTAACGTGACCGTTAATCTTGAGATCATGAGCCACGGGCCGCTGGTATGGTCACGTACTGAGGAGACAAGAAAACTCAGTCGTTAAAATAGCTCTTCAAATTGGACCAAGGTGGAAAGGAAGATTGTAGTTTTACGTGACCGTGAATCTTGTGATTATGAGCCACGGGACCTCCTTTTTACGTGGAATCCGAACCACAGGACATGGCATTTCACATCGAAAATTCGACCACGTGGAAGACCAGCAAAGTGGTGGACCGGCAATATCAAGGTCGACATGCACGTTGTTGGCTTAAAACCGGAAGATGCCAACGACAGCCATGAGGATATGTAGCAAAGCAGCGGACCCTGCACTGCGGGATAAACGCTAGGACAGAGAATGTAATTAGTATTGCATCCTTCTTAACTACTGCGACTTTTAGAGACGCTGGGATGCCAGAGCTCTGCTCCGAAAGGTAACTTTAACGTGCCAGTAAATCTACTGATACGGCTCCCTCTGGAAATAAGCACCATCAAATGCCAACTGACTGCGCCGAGAATTGGTCCTTTAACCTGGGGTACAGTAGGCGAGAATAACTGCTGCACAACGCAGCCAGTCCGATGGACTTGAATTCTAGCCCCAAACTTTAGGCTACATCAATGTTCGCTTTGCGAATAGCTTTTTTGTTTGTGCTTCATTCCCTTCAGGTTTGAATCGTTAATACAGTAAAATTCTTGTTTGATGTTTTCCATGCAGCAAGATCGTGGTAATTTAAATTACTTATATTGACTGCATTTATAACAAGTTTAACTTCCCTATTTTCATATGAATTGGCATTTTTCACTCAACTCAACTGTATGAGTGTGTTTTAGCAACGCTCGTGTTCTCTCTTACCGTGTAGCAGCACTACTCATGGAGACCGTTGGCTTAGCTGGATCATACTCCTAACTGTGCGCTGATTAGCCAGTTCCTGTCACCGTGTCTCGCCTTGTGCTGGTCTCTACGCGTCGAGAATGCTCTCGAACTTTCTGATGACGTCACGCTTCATGGAATGATTAACCTGGCGCTTGAGCGTGCTCTTGGCTCTCCCCTGTCTACATTTCTCTCTGCAACACCTCAACACTCTCCACAGCTCCTTGAGGCTGAAGGTGCTACCCACCGTCTCTCTACCTGAGAGCTTAGCCGGAACTTCAATATGATCTATTGCACGTCTGCATTTTAACATTTTAATCATCCTGGATATAATCCTCATCGTATTCGCCTGGGCTACAGCACTATAAAATCAACTGGATCAGCTAAGTACTATTTGGGCATTCTGTGGTCCTTTTTTCAAAATCAAGAAACTTTTCATCAGAACATTCTTCGGTCCTATGATGCCTCCCACTAATTTTCAAGTGTATGTGCCTTCAAGGCGCAGTTTCTAGAAAAACACTTTCCAATAACATTTGAGTGTAAGTCTCCATTGGCTTTGAGGCTTTATTCATTACTCGCCCAATTTATGCCCATCTTGTTGACATAAAATACAGGGTCTTTACTTTTGCTTGGCAAGGCTATTGCTCTCGATCTTGGCCGGCGTTCAATAGCCGGGTGTTACAAGTTGGCGCGCGCGGTCTCCGGCTGTATTCCCACCCTCTTGCTACGTTAGACGTGTAAGCTCCGAGCTAATCGGGTGTTTTTTAAGGCTAATGTGTATGTACTGTATTGTATAGTCTTTTGTTGTGATTGCGTATAGTGCTGTAATGCCTTATGTGAAATGTTCGTTAAGTGAACGTGTATATCTGTAATATACATACATGAAGTGGAGGAAATCGTGCACTAGAACATGACAAAATTTCAAGTGAAATTTCCAGGGAGACCCATTCCTATAAATCGGACAATAAAAGTGACAGTCAGTCTGAAAGACTAGACTTTGCATCATTTTAAATGCTACAAATGCTGAAAAATGCTAGAAAGGCTGGAGGCTTCTCGCTTTGCTCGAAGCCAAAGAATCTTCACACGTTAGAAAATTATCTGCATAATAGTTATCTTGCTTTATAATACTTTACTTTGTTTCAAATGACTCGCGAACGGCAAGTGCAAACCAAGGACAATGCAAGGTCAAGCACGCGGGATACCGTCACGCTCACCAGAGCGTGCGGGGACGTGCCCCTTCCATCCAGTCTAAAACACTTATAGTGGGCGATGTATTGAAGATAGAAATATGCTCCGCGGACTTTTTTGTAGAACTTTTCATGCTGACCAATTCTTACTCTCATAGTATATTGACATTTTTAACGGTTTGCCCAGCGTAAGCTTAAGAAGTGCACGGACGCAATGTTTGTTTTCGACCTTTTCACTGAAAACGTTACTGCTTGGCTTCCTTTGATCATACATAAATTATTTTCTACAGAATCTTTCCTCAAGTTATCCTTTACAGAATGGTGAAAACCGCATCAAAATCCATCCAGTGGTTCTCGAGATTACCCGTGACATCCAAGAATCGGGGATTTTTGTCTTATACTAACGATGTAGATATTGTCGGGGAACACATGCACCAAGCGGTACTATGACGTCACACACCTCAGTGTATCTGGGTACATTTCGTCCCGTCACCGTAACGGAACGCCAGACCCCAGCGTAACGACGAAGTCGACAAGATCATTTAAAATGATAAAACACTGGCTAAGAGATTCAAACGTACAGGTGTAGTAAACATTAAAAATAGACGTAAAGGCCGTTACTTCCTTACTGACGGTAAATTAACCGGAGTAACCGGAAACTTCATAAGGATATGCCGATTATGTTTGGCAGCGGATGGGGAGCATTTTAATAATATATTTATTACAGCCAATGGCCAAAGCAAACACAATAAGAAATATAACTACATAACTAGTCACAACAAATTTCCTTCAAGGAAAGTAGCAAGGTGATAACGCTCACATGTTTTCTTGCAGAGAGAACAAACACAGTTTATGTCAGGTGTGTGAAACTGTAATTTGCGGCAAACTCTATGGTGAAAATCATGTACCGCATATCGGGTAACAAGATGACGCAATTCGTAATTGGCAACTGATCACTCTCTGTTTATCAGAGCGTCAGTAGCATGGGGAGCTTTTTCAGCATCGACAGTAAACATGGTGAGTAAAAATGAATGGAACTGATTTTAAGCACCGTAATCTGTCGTACATTTGCGCGTGCGGCAGCTGGCAACTGAGCTGTCACTGGCAGAGTGCGTGAGGGAGAATGTCCTTACCAAGCATATATGAAGACTCTGTATTTATACTTGTATTTTACTATTTTTTGGAAGAGTGCAATTGTATGCCCAATTTTTAAAAGGGAGATGCCACAAAAGTAGGCAACTATCGAGGTTTCTCGTTGCTGGAAATTGGTTATAAGATCTTCACCTCCCTGTGTCATGGACGAATGAAACCTATTTTACAAGAGATCATACCAGTGTGGGTTCATGGCAGGACTCTCAACCATTGATTACATCTTTACACTAAGACAGCTAATGGAAAAGTACTATGAATTTGATAGAGATCTACATCTAATATTTATTGATTTCCGACAGGCTTATGAGAGCATAACTCGGACTGTACTGCGGAGAGTAATGCAAGATTTGGGTATCAAACGGAAATGTATCAAATTGGTGGAAGTATCCTATGCAGATTCACGTAGTCAAGTACGGTTCGCAAACAAAATATCAGCACCTTTCACGGTTCGGAATGGATTGAGGCAAGGAGATCGTCTGTCACCACTTTTCTTTATCATTGCATTGGAAAAGGTACGATGATGTGGTAATTGTGGGAAAATCATTAGATCAGATAAAATCCGACACCACAAATTTCACGAAAGAAGCAAGCAAAAAGGGATTAGTTGTCAATGATGAGAAAACCAAATAAATGATTATTTCATGCCGACAGGATTTCGATATCACTGTTAGTATCGATGGACATACGTTTGAACGAGTGGAGAAATTTAAATACCTAAGCTCGATTTTATCTAATAAAAGTGAGATTGAGAAAGAGATTCAACAGAAGACTATCAGTGCCAATCGTACCCTTTTTAGTCTCAATAATTTATTTAAGTCACGCTTGGTATCACAAAACAGCAAGGTCAAATTAAACATGGTACTGGATAAACCGGTTCTGTTATATGGATGCGAGTCATGGGCGACTTCACAAACACTGGAAGAGCGCATTTGTGCATTAGGGAGGAAAGTGCTCAGAAAGAGATATGGACCTGTATACAATAGTGAGGAAGGAAGATGGGAAAGGAGGGAAAAAGAGGACTTATACCAAAGTTTTGGGAAAGCTGATGTGGGTAGGATCATCAGAGGAGGACGACTCCAGTGGATGGGACATATCGTCAGAGCAGTGGAATCTATCCCTAACATAGTGTTCAATGCTCAACTGATTGGGCAGACACCCAAGAGGCCGTCCAAGGACTAGATGAAAGGATAGGGTGATGAGAACGTAGCAATAGGTGGAATCAATATCAGTCCTGGATGATGCAATGGTTAGAAGAAAATGGAACGGCATCTGTAATAAATTCTTGAGACTGTGATCGGAACAATGCTCCTTCCTATGTGATTAATTAGGATAGTGAATTTTGTACAGTGTTTTATATTTGTTATGTTTCTTTTGTTTTCTGTCATGGGCTTTAATGGCCTGATATGTACAATAAATGACCAAAGCAAGAGCAAAGTTAGTACTTGACATTGAACACTATAGCTAAGTTAGTACTTGACATTGAGCACTATGTGTGTATAAAAGGCAAAGATGGTCAGCGATTACTGAACAAACAGGACATCCTCAATCGTTGGCAACAGCACTTCGAAGAAATATCCAACATTGATTTCCCATATCCTCCAATACCAGGAGGTAATCTAACAGTAGGCCCTATCTTTCACATCACATCAGATGAAGTCACCAGCGCCATCAGGAGTATGAAGAATCAAAAAGCGTCAGGACCAGATGACCTTCCGGCAGACTACTGGAAGTTGCAGGTATCTGAACAACCCACGATCAACTAGCTGTCAAACTTTTTCAATGCTATAGTTGACTGTAGAACTATTCCCAGTGACTGGACTATATGCATAATGTACCTATCTTTAAGCAGAAAGGTGACCGTCCAGAATGTGGAAATTACCGTCCAATACGCCTCCTGTCGCACACAATGAAGATTTTTGAGGGAATTCTCGATCGACGATTGCGAGACATCAGCATTAGTACCAACCAGTGTGGTTTCGTCAAGGGTGCTGGAACAACTGATGCAATCTTCACTGCCAGAATGCTCATTGAAAAGCACCGTGAGAAACAACAGCCACTGCATATCGCCTTCCTTGACCTTGAAAAGGCTTTTGACCGTGTTCCGCATCGTCTGATCTGGTATGAACTTCGTGATCATGGTGTACAAGAAATGCTTATCATCTGGATCAAGATGCTATACACAAGCACCACCAGTTGTGTACGATGCGCCGTCGGCACCTCGGAGTGCTTCCCAGTGAAATTTGGTGTACACCAGGGATCTTCATTGTCCCCATTGCTCTTTATCCTAGTCATGGACACAATCACACGAGACCTGCATAGGAGTGTTCCTTGGACTCTCTTATACGCAGATGATGTTGCACTTTCTGATACCACCAGAGTAGGACTGAAGCATCAAGTTGAAGTTAGGAACAGCCGTCTTCCGCAATACGGTCTCAGACTGAGTAAGAAGAAGACCGAATGCCTTGAAACCATCACAAGTAACGACTCCATTCAAGTTCACGGTGAGACATTAGCTAAGACCGTAAGCTTCAGGTATCTAGGATCTCACTTACAATCTGATGGTGAGATAAGTGATGAAGTGTGAAGCAGGATAAACACAGTTTGGATGAGATGGAGGGAAGTTACAGGTGTACTCTGCGACAGAAAGATGCCACTACATCCGAAATCCAAAATACTCGTATATCGCATGATAATACGTCCTGTTGCTTTGTATGGCACTGAATGTCGACCAACTGACAGAGCTACAGAGTGCCAACTACACAGCATGGAAATGCGCATGCTCCGTTGATCAATGGGCATCACACTCCTGGACCATGTAAGAAACGACATCATTCGCCAGCAAATGGGCATATCACCCATCACTGAGAAGACTCGGCAAAAGCGTCTCCAATGGTACGGTCTCGTCCTACGTGCTGCACCAGGAACAGAAGCCAATTCTACCCTGTGCTTGGAAATCAATGGGCAAAGACCACGTGGGAGACCAAAACAGCGCTGGCATGATACGATAAATGCCGACATGAAGGTGCTCAGCCCTAACACCTTATATGATGCTCGCGATCGTAACAAGTGGCGAGCCAAGATCCGGACAGCGGACCTTGCACCTGCGGAAAAACGCTAAGAAGAAGATGAAGATGAAGGTGAAGGTGAAGGTTCTACAGTGCGTTGGTTTCAAGTGGTGGCTGGCCAGCAAGCTTCTCACAGCGTAGCCACCTGGCAGCGAGCAATACTACTTCTAACCGGTTCTTTCCGCACAGCTGTGCGTACTCCATGTGCTTATTAGACAGTTGAAGGGACTTGATGCATTGTGAGGCAACGTGTTTGTAGTCGTCTTCGTGTTATAGGGCCGTTATAATGCCGAATAGTGAGTTTACTTGAATTTAAGGTCCTTGAAATTCCACTCAGCTGGCTGAGTAGGGTGCTGTTGGCGGCGAAGTGGTCTCGCTGTAAGTCGGCCGGCCACTACTTCAAAGAATAGCACTGTATTTGTGTGAAAAGGAACTTGGTGAGCCACCTAACTTCCTTCCTAGTTTCCCCACTACTGCCATCCTGTATCTTTCAACTTCAACTCTACAAATCCCAGTGGGAATATTGTTTACAATACGCCCAATCCCGAATTCTGCAGATAGAATGAGAAGTCACTTGATACTGACTGAATTATTGTATATGTGGCCGCCATGTCGTTGTTGTTCATGCCTCATAATTATTCATGCTTGGTTCTCAAGTCTGTAATGCCACTAGAATACTAGAGCACAACATTATTGTCTTATGGTTAATTAATGAGACTACAATTCATAGCAGTGAATTGCATTCTGATTGGACGGCGCTCAATTACTGCAGCCTCATTGATATTCTTCTGACAAATATTATTGAACTCATCATTTCCCGTTTCCAGCTTGCTGGGTCGGGTTGTGAATTAAAGACCTCCGTCGTTGCCAGTCTCTCCACCACTCCTCTCCTTTTTTAAATTACATCTTCAGGTTTCCTTTCCCTCTTCTCTATGCACTCCCAGACTGTATCCGTCCATCTCTTACGGGGTATTCCTTGTGGTCTCTTCCCTGTCCTCTTTTCAGAAAAAGCTTTTTAGGTACTCTCTCCTCTTCCATCCTCATCATGCGGCCATACCCCTTTAACATTGTTGTTTCTATCCTGTCCTGCAGCTTCAAGATTCCTGTCCTTTTTCTTATCTCTTCATTTCTAACTCTATCTATTCTGGTCTTGCCCTCTATGCCTGTTAGAAATTTCATCTCCGCAGCTTGTATTCTACCGTCCTCTCTTACAAATATTATTGAACTAAGCTTATTTAATTATACGAGGGGTTACAAAGCCTGCAATAAAATGTGTGCATTTTATTGCCTACTTTCGATTTTCACAAAACAATGAAAGTAGACAGGGCCAAAAATTGTGTATCTGTCTGTGTGTATGTCTCTGTGTGGGTGAGTGTGTGTACTCTGAATGTCTGTCTCCCCCTATCAATTCGAACACGGTGAAACCGAATTGAACAAAATTTGGTACAGAGGTAGAACTAGCAAAGGGCACCTCAGTGTCATGTTTTATATCGTCGCCATCTTGACGGAAACGTAATGGCGGCCACCCAAATGTTCACAGCTTAAAACAAATTACGACCAACCTATTCATCTGATCTCTACCAAATTTTGCAACATCATACTTTTATATGAGAAGCGTTCTTTGACCAAGCTACAAGGTCATCAGTCCAATAGTTTGCATATGTCAGCCATGTATGTGTGCAAATCTATTCCCCCTATCAATTCAAACACGGTAAAACCGAATTGAACGAAATTTGGTACAGAGTTAGCGCTAGCAAAGGGCACCTCAGTGTCATGTTTTAAATCGCCGCCATCTTGACGGAAACAGAATCAAATTACGACTAACCTAATCATCCGATATCTACCAAATTTTGCAACAACATATAAGGTGCGTTCAAAAAGTAACGAGCCGGAGGCTGGAATGCGAAAACCGGTGACGACATCGGCTATCGTGGCGTGTGTAACGAGGTGTGGTTCCGACCAGAGCGTGGAAGGTCACAGCCCGTCGCTAGAGGGCACGCGTGCACGTCACGTGGCGATACAAAACGAGCAGCAGCATGCATCAATCGTCAGATGCTGCCAGTCGAATTGCAAACAGTGACATGGAGGCGTCAACCGAAGAGCAAAGAGGTGTTGTTCGGTTTATCACAGCGGAAGGAGTAGGGGGAACGGACATTCATCGCCGAATGTTACAATTGTACGGCGAACATTGCATGTCTCTTGCAAGGCCCCCCAGGGGCTCAAATCTAGTGGGACGTGGGTTAGCGACCACGGGGTCCCAGCTGAGTCCGGCATTGTTTCCACTTACTTGTGCCGGGATCCTCTCCGTCATCTTTCCTATCGACCTCACTTGGTCAACTCTTGTTCTCTTCTGACCCCGACGGTATTAGGGTATCAGAGGCCTTAATTGGCCTTAATTGGCCCTTGTCTCTTCTTTTCTGATACCCTCCTTCTGCAAGGGGTCAGCCTTCTTTTTCGTTTCATGTTATCTCCTGCCTTCTGCTCGAGGCCCTCAAGGAGGCAGGGTGTATGTAGCCCCACCACTTCTGGTGCACCCTGGATATTGCTACACCCTCAAGAGCTCACGGCTGGTGAGTTCGGGAGTTGGCGACCCCAAGGGATTCCTGAGCTGGGTCCGATTTCCCCCTTTTATCCATTACCTCTGTGGCGGACCCTCTCCTCTCTCACTTTCCTATCTGCCTTTCATGGCTCTCCTTCCTTCCAAGTCCCTCAATCCGCCTTCTTCGAGGGCTGAGGGCTTTTCATTTCCTCCTGTCGTTTATTTGCCTTATTCTCCTTTTGTTTTCCATTTCTTCTTCTGGTATATATGTTTGTAGTAAGTTTTCATTTTCATCTTCACGATCAGCCAAACCATTAGGGGCCGATAACCTAGATGTTAGGCCCCTTAAAACAACAATTATCATCATCATCATCATCCCTTGCAAGGGTCAAGGCGTGGCACAAGCACTTCAGGGAAGGGGCACCCCCAGCATTACCGATGACAACGTCCAGCTGGTTTATGCACTCATTACCCAGGACCGCCGAGTGACAGTGAACGCCATAGCCACCGTCGTCGCTCCACGATAATGCACGACCTCATACGGCCAGCAAAGTCGCGGCACTCCTGCAGAAATTCAAATGGGAGGTTCTCGGCCACCCTCCATACAGTCCAAGCCTCTCTCCCTGTGATTACGCCAATTTTGGTCCCCTGAAAAGGGCTCTGCGGGACCAACGATTCACCTCGGACGTCCAGCTGTACGTGCGGAACTGGTTCACATCGCAGCTCAGGGAATTTTATGAGACAGCCATTCACCGCCTCGTGTCACTGTGGGTTAAGTGCCTCAACAGCCAGGGCCAATACTTCTAACATACTGTGCCCGTTCAGACCGAAGTCCGGACGACCACATATGCATTTCACCAAAAATCAGTCAGCACGAGAATCAAAACATCCCGGGGCGCCAGATGGGTTAAAGTGACTACAATAACTCAACAACAACAAAAATGCCTTACTGATTTTCGACTCGATGCAACAATAAGGATAGAAGGAGATTTTCAGAAATGAATGCATCCGATAAAATTATTTCATTTTATTTAAAATTTTAAAATTGACTGAATGAATGCCAACATGGCATAAATGACGAATCATATGTTATGTACAAGATATATAATTTCACCAACACATGAACACTTAACAATTGAGACGAAAGTCAAATTAATAGTCCTGTTGACTTCGCTCAAAAGAATTATTTACAATAGTAGGGGTTTGTCAGTGCAAATTTAATTGTCTTTACTGATCCCTATATTATTTGAGTATTCACATATTGAAATAAAAAAATATCACTTGTTGAAAAATATCTCACAGTTCACTTTTTCAAAATATAGTAGCAAATTAACTAACACTTCAGGATTCAGTTGTCTCAGGATTTTGTTCAAATACAAAGTTATTAACAAGAAATACAACACAATATCATTTACATGGACATTTGGATTCGACGAACTTCGATAAACAGAAAATATTTATTGAATCAACTGTTCTCGATCCAAAGTCTATTCAGAGATTTTGACTCAATCATAAATATAATTGTCAAAATATTATTATCAACAAAATATAAATTCAATTCCACATGGATTCAACCATTTAATCAATTAATTATCAATTGGAAATATTATTTAGAAAATTGGAAATATTATTCCGAAAATTGACCATGAAACAATTTCATTTATTATTATCATCAAAATTACAATAATTTGAAAAAATGTCAAATATGTTAATCATCAACTTATTTGCAAAATGTTTATTTATTTTTATAGGATCACAAAATCCTCTCAGTTTGTAGTGGTTGTTAAGAAGTAACAGTTTTAAATAATTATCAGCATCGGCCCATTCGATTTAAATGCGACAAAAATCACATAATCATAATTAGCATCTGGCCAACGGTAAAGTATTTTCGTAATGAAAGGTACAAGTTGAACAATAACAATTTTCTGGTAAGCAATTACTAGGGATACTTCTAGAACACGTGGGTAAACTGTGAATTGACAATGATGGCTCAACAAAATAACCTTTGGTTATATCTCGACGAAAGTGTGGATAAATTCGACTCCTCTACTAAATCAAAGACATCCAACCTACAATATGATTGATGCTGCATTTCACACAACCTCATTGCTGCGACTTAATTGCGCACTCACAAAGAATGGCATATGTAACTCTCTGCACACACAACAATTATATCTTCCCAAATTATACAGAATAATCAAGCCTTTGCTTGTTACGACAACTGGAAGATTTATACATTAGTAAACCTCACCAATGAGTTTAGAATAATAATTTTACCATCAGTTTAAAACATGAATAACTCCACACCGTGCCTATTCTTAGCCAAACGTTTTGAAAGACGTTGCTCAATATTGATTTTATTTTTATACAAACTCTAGCAAAAACCCTGTTTTATACATGCTTTTAGCTTCCCGTATCATTACTTTCCGTGTCTTCTCAAAGATTTAAATATATAATGCAAGTGTGAAATAATTCCACTGAATTAATATGTTATTTGTGGGCATGAGTTAACCACTAACTTTCGGAATCAACAAGTATCCGAACTTAGAATATTGTTTTAAATGTCAAATGTATAAATCATACTACATGAAAATGATTATTATAAATCACAACTATTATTACTATTATCTCAGAAAATAGAAAAATAATAATTATTATTAAACCAACATTATTATTATTATTATTATTATTATTATTATTATTATTATTATTATTATTATTATTATTATTATTATTTCCTCAACAAATGGATTTAAAGTTGTTAAACTGTTCGGGGAATATCATCCTCGACTTCTAAATAATGGATAAATAACCATTCCTCAACTTAGATTTATTATTAAATCTTCAGTTACGACGGCTGATGACCGCGATTAGAAAAATATCAAAATTAAATAAATGCTCGTTCTGCTCGTCCATAAATTTCGAATCATTAACTTCTGAGTGTAAAAACTACTCCGATCAAAGCTTCTATTGCAAAAGGAAAATATTTGCAACAGCAAAAAAAAAAACCATCTCGATGAATAGAAAATATGTGTTGGTAAGACTGTAAAAAATATGAGAAATCCAGCTAACTACGCATAAAAATAATGCAAATTGTAGCTTACATTCTTGTAGATATTGATGCTTGTAATCTGGTCTGAACCAGATTATTCAGTCTTCTTGTCCCCATTAGGACACGTATTTATAATCTTGTGTCGGCCTCCATTTTATACACGCAATAGTCTTACACAGACATAGCGGTATTCATACTTGAAGCCTTAATATCTTGAAGAAAAATGTTACCAGCTTCAAAAGCTGAAGTAAAGTTGACGGGGGTCAGATCAAAATGATACATTATGAAAATTATCAACATGACCCAACTGTGATGTATTTAGTACTCCTAATACGCTTATAATCTTGTTCAGCACTAGTACAAATTCTGTCGAGTTTGCTTGGCAGAGTTTCTCACTCTCCAGATTGCGCAAGGCAAAACTGTATTCCCAATATCGGCTAAAGAATTGTACTGTGCAAGAATGGTAGTAAAAGTACTGATTTATCTTGGCTGGTCCACTAACAAGACAAAAGCTTGTCCTCTGACTGTTGGATTAAATAATCCAGCTTTGAATAATTGTGGACAGAAGAAAGAAATGTAGACAAAGTCTACCATATGTCCAGTTGTAGCGGTAAATAATTACCAGTGCCACAAATTTTTATCACTTCGGTGATAACATTTGAAAAGTTCGAAGATCACTAAAATGTTTAACACTTTTCTAATACCAGTAACCATGTACTGTCTAAACACCAAGTCCCAGCAACTGTGGTGTTAATAACGAAGAATTTGCAACCTTGTGCACGAAGATTATAACAGTGTTCGGAGTTACGTAGAGTGTTTAACGGCTAGAGCGCTTACGAAGTACTACACATCCATAGCAACGGAGTGCCTATGGAGAAGTGAACATCCATAACAACGGAGTGCTTATGGAGAAGTGAACATACATAGCTCGGGCAGGCGTGCCTTATATACTCCTCAGCGGGCTACACGAGGTCACTGCGGGAAAAAAAATGCTGGAACTAAAACATCTCATATCTCAGCTTCCGCTCAATCAATTTCCTCGAAATAAAGCACATTCTTCCTCCCTTGTCCTTGCCAGTAATCTGATATTAGTCTCACGATTCTACTCCATCGGGAAATATTTAATGACATTTAGCCTCGACTATGACGCTCTCGGCCTACGTCACTTAACCATTTCTTGGCTGTCGAAACCATCCAATTCCTTCTAAGAGGGTTTGGCGCGTGCTATTCAAACTTTCAATCTGGACTTAAAATTGTGGCCTGTACCCTCAAATCTAGGCCACTGGATTTGGGCACAATACAGGTACTGGTTTCTGTAATTATGCCTCCGGCTCGTTACTTTTTGAACGCACCTTAAATATTCATATGGCTAGCATCTTTTGACTGAACTACAAGGTCATCAGCCCAATAGTGTCCGGCTCCGTGGCTAAATGGTTAGCGCGCTAGGCTTTGGCCCGAAATGACCCGGGTTCGATTCCCAGCCGAGCCGCCAGGGAATTAAATCTCCAGGGGTTAATCCCCGTGGCTCGGGGACTGGGTGTATGTGACGTCTTCATCATCACTTCATCCTCATTACGACGCGCAGGTCGCCCACGGGCGTCAGCTAGAAAGACCTTCACTCGGCCTCTCCGGAAGCCACACGATCATTATTATTATAGCCCAATAGTTTGCAGATAGCGGCCATGTATGTGTGCAAATCGATTCCCCATGTCAATTCAAACACAGTAAAATCGAATCGAATGTTGTTTTTTTTTACAGAGGTAGCACTAGCTAGGGCATCTAATATTCATGTGTAATATCCGTATAGCACGTTTTATTTCAACAAGCTACTACAACCAACATTCAATTATACTCCTTGAAAAGTACAAAGAGTTATAACCATACCCATGCATTTAGGAGAAAGTAGGCTATATGTTCTTTACTGAACATCTTGTTCCATACAACCAATACAGCCAACGGATAGTTCATACATGAGATAATTTTTGGACATAGTCTCCAGATCGGTTTAGGCTCTTGTCGCTTTGCGAGATGAGTTTGGATATTACCTCATGGTAATATTCCTGTCCTTGCGTGTTCAGGCACGTTCTCGCGAAAAGTTTCACCTCCTCGTCTGAAGCTAAGTGTTGACCTCCTGTGTGCTCCTTCCAGCGAGGAAACGGGTGAAGGTCCGTTGGAGCGAGGTCCGGACTGTAGGGAAGGTCGTCAATGATGTTCCAGCGAAACGGCTTCAACAGCGTGGTGGTCTTCTGGGCTGTATGGGGTCGCGCGTTGTCATGAAGGAGGATAACTCCCTCGATGAGAAGTCCTGGCCGCGATTACATGTTTCACCCACAATAAGCGGATCCATTCGCGAGAACAGTTTTCCAAATGAGTCTCTCTTAGACGTTTACCTACAACTAGCGCTGTAGGTGGCAGGTGACTGAAACTCAGCACAATTAACACAACTAATTGCTCTATGACTGACGAAACTCCAAGAATATCATCCTTGCAACCTTAGTTTCTGATCACCCCTCGTATAATGACATAAGCGCCTATCGGATCAAATAGAGATTGCGATCACTTTCAGTTAGTGGGATTTTGGTGTTCCGGGTGACGTCACGGGTGACGTGTTGATGTTGATGCTCGGATGTTGGACGTTTTCGTGGAGTTGTCGTAATGGCCGCCATTTAGTCAGCTGTCAGTGTTTCGATAGATTTCGACGTAAGGGGACATGCAGCGTGTGACTTGAGTTCGTGAGTTAAAATATTGTTCATTCATTTCTTTTAGTTGTTGAATTTAATTGAAAAGTTGCACTGTACTCTAAAACCATAGACAAAGCCATTGGTCTGGGCGAAAATTACTGCTTGTACTACAAGCTTTTGTATGTAAAGCCTTAATTAGATAGAATTTATGTCCGCTACCGTAGGCCTACTACGTTAGGCACTATCTGGACGAAAATTACTGCTTTCACTACAAGTAAGTTTGTCTTTGTATGTAAAGCCTTATTAACTAAATGGCGGCATTGATGTCATGGACGTCATCACGAAAGGCAGTCAATGTTTATATGGCAAGCTTACGGGAATACGCATGGGGAATAGTGGGGTTTGGGTGGGTAAAACATAGACAGAATTGGCATTTACAGTAACACTTGGAAAATAGATGTGTATCAGTATCTTTAGTATACCTATATAGGTGAATTGGGGATACATGCTTTGTAATATTAGGAGGAATGCAAAAATTGGGATGTGTATCGGGATCTTTAACAGACCTCTATGGGTCAAGTAAAGATGGGGATGCCTGTTTTCAACTAGCCTACTATCTAGGTGCATATATTGACACCTCGTTGATGTTGCATTACTGTTGCGAATATGTATGATATAAAATAGACCATCACATAAGGTCTATTATATTTATGACTACCGGTATTCCCACTTTGTGTGACAAAGACCATGGGGATTATATACCATGATGTGTGCGTGTCTAGGGGAATTTTTAGTGGGGTGGATGTCATACGGGTGTAGATGTTTGATGTTTTGGCCTCCAGTGTCTCCATTTTGCTCACCTTTTTGAGGTTTAAAACAGTGTGTCGTTACATGCCAATGTCATCACAACTACTCAACCATTACAAGGAACAAGTGTGTACAAGTGAGGTTTGGTGAAGACTGATGAGTGATGAGTTACACATGTTGATACATCATTTTTAGTTGAATTTAATTGAAAAGTTGCATTGTACTCTTCTAAAGCCATTGGTCGATACTTGGGTAGACAACGGTCTGGGCGAAATCATTGGTCGCTACCAACTTAAATGCTACCTGAATGAAAATTCCTGGCAAGGGGGTCTGGGGCGTAAGCCCAAGGTTAAGTTCGTGTATGTATGGAAAGTCTTATTGACAAAATGGCTGCATTGATGAAGTATCGACGACATCACGAAGGACACTAAATGTTTACCTGACAAGCTTAAGGGAAAATGTCTCGGTATAAAGCAGTTTGGGTTGGTGAAACGTAAACAGAAATTGGCATTTAGAATAACCCTTGGAAATGAGATGTGTATCGTTTTCCGAATTTTCGTATTTTGGATTACATTTATAAAATATGTATCCCCATCTTTGATTGACCTACACAGGTCTGGTAAAAATCCTGATATACTTCCAAATTATCGTATTGCCGCCTATATTTATGAAATATGTATCACCAACTTTACTTGACCTACATAGGTCAGGTAAAGATCCCGATACACATCCAAATTTTGGCATTCTAGCAGATATTTATAAAATATCTATCCTCATCTTTACTAGACCTATATAGGTCAAGTGAAGATTGCGATACATATTTTGTAATTATTGGGCTGAATGCAAGAATTTTGACGTGTATCGGGATCATTACTATACCCGGGTAGGTCAAGTAAAGATCGCGATACATATCTAGTTTCCAAGGGTTATTGTAAATGCCAATTTCTGTGTATGTTTCCCCCACCCAAAAACCCCTATTCCCCAAGAGTTTCCCGTAAGCTTGCTAGATAAACGTTTAGGGTATTTCGTGATGTCGTGGATGACGTCATCAATGCCGTCATTTTGTTTTAGGGGAATTTTATACGGAAATGTATCTCAATGTATACTACACCCCGCTTATCAATACAATATATTTATTGTAACATAAACTAATATGGATTAGCAGACATGTTTAGGATCAGCGTTGGAACCATCTACAGCAAAACCGAGTACCGGATTGGGAAAGAATTAACCGTGGCGTTACGTTAGGAATCAACTCAGCATTTGCCTGGAGTAGAAGTGGGAAACCACGGAAAACCACTTCTAAGATGGCTGAGGTGGGAATCAAACACATCTCTCCTCAGTTGTGCCTCACGAGGCTGAGTGTGCCCCGTTTCAGCCCTCGGATCAGAACTAGATTTCTTGTAGTACTAGGAATGGAACCCGGTAACGAATCCTTCATTTGTATCATTGTTGTCGTGAAATTCCAATTTTTGGTATCTATAACCATTGTGTACATTACAATCCACGTTACTCTTGGAATATTAATGTCAGTAGAGATTTCCTTGCAGTGTATACTTTAGGAGCGACATCGATAAAATGCCGAGTGGTGCTGGTTTCCGCATTGTTAGTGATGCCATAACTTACCGAGCTGCTACTGCAGTACTGAGACGCACGCTGAATGCATTTCCTCCACATGACGTATTTTGTTTTTAATGGCTTCCTAGATACTGTATGTCTGTACAACTACCTTTCACAAAATTTACTTTTATTGCGTATGTAAACTAAAATGAACTCTAGTTAATGGAGCGAATCTCGTATCTCAAAGTGCAGCGAGGTTTGGAAGAGAACTAGTGACGTCATATACTTGTCGATTTACAAGTTTCTTACTTGGCGGAGCTTTGATGCTTCAAATGTTGCTGCTCATGCAGAGAATCAGGCGTGAAGAGTAAATATTCATATAAATCTTCCCTGGTTTCCCTGCAATCAGGGTGGGTGGGGGTATTACCGGTTGGCGGGGAACATATATTATCCCATGTCAGGAAGCTTTAAAGGACGTCCTGTGATGAACTAATGAGCCTACTTTTCTTAAAATTTAAGAATCACACCAATGATTAATCTAGATAGTTATAAGATGTTAAAGATTATGCCAATCAATACTTATTGAACATATCTATTTTAAGTATTATTGATGATACATGTTTTGACATACGTTGAGGTCTTCTTCAGTCAGTAACAAAATAGAAGATTGTTGAAAAACTATGTTCTAATATGAATGTTGGGTAAGAAACACTATATAATACATTTTAATTACAATAGAGCATTGAATATCCGGATGAATTGTGACCGGACCCTGTCCGGATTATCAAAATGTCTGTATTTTCGGAAATAACAAAACAGTAAGGTCGTTTGAGTACGTAACTAAAAGAAAACTTGATAAAACCGTTAATAATTCACTTTCGTGGTTAAATAATTGGAGAAGATAAATAAAACCAATAATTAATATGAACTTATAATGTATTTTAATGAAACACAATGACAGTCACTATAGCCCAAGCGACAAATCAACACTACTGTGCGGTGACACCCTACTAAGTGAAGTAAATATTACAAACAGAGTTTTCTAGTGCATGCTGATTTTGTTAAGTTTATTTATTCATTACATTGTGTTAATCAAAATTGTATACACGTGCATATACACATTTACTTACGTAATTCATACAACCTTTAAGACAAAACAAAACTAACGTATAACGAGATTCAAATTACGAATCATATAAAACAAGAAGTTCCGTGACGAACTAAAGAGCCTAATTTTCTTAAAATTTAAATCATGCCAATCTATACAGACCTATCTATAAAAATAGCGAAATTAAGTTGGTAATATCGAAAATTCTAATTAGTTCGAAATATACCTGTAGCCTAATAGAGCAGTACAGTCGGCAGCTCTGGCGACTGAATATATTGTTAGTTCCATCTCCTAAGGTACAGAATACAATATTTGTTTGAAGTCCAATGGATAGCATGGACGTTACATTCAGTTAGACATTTGATCTATCAACGCACGTAAAATCATGTTGGCAACAATGTCATGAATGCGTTGGTCATTAATAATCTGAAATATTATGATCTCTTGTTGTGCCAATTTTGGATTAAATCCATTTGTTAGTTTAGAAGTTACATGTATTTTAAAATTGGACCTGTCAGCAGACTTAGAGTCATGTCGGCAGCAATGACGTATATTAATTTCTCCTTATTAATCTAGAATTTTAGGTCCTATACGTGTGCAAATTTTAAAGCTGTTGGCTTACATACTTTCTGATATATTAATATTGGGGTAAAAAAAAGAGTCAGCATTTATTAACAGTTGCCAGCCCTGGTTGCTCTTAAAAATAAGCATAGCCATATTTGTTATGATACACATAGCACATACGAAATTTGGTTGAAATCCAATTGATACTATATAAGTTACATGTATTTAAAAATTGGTCCTATCAGCAGGATTAGAATCATGTAGGTAGCACTGACGTACCTAACTTACTCCAAATTAATCTAGAATGTCAGGTATTATAGCCTACGTGTGCATAGTTTAAAGCTGTCGGCTTGCATACTTTCTGATATATTGGTATTTGGATAAAATAATTTATTGACAGTTGGCAGCCCTGGTGGCTCCTAAGAATACGCTCAGTCATGTCTGTTTATGTACACATATTACATACAAAATTTGGTTGAATTCCAATTAATGGTATAGAAGTTATATGCATTTAAAATTGGATTTATCAGCAGGCTTAGAATCATTTTGGCAACACTGCTATACATGGCCTCCTGAAAATTAAACTGAAATATTATTATTTATACGTGTGCCAATTTTAAAATAGCTCCCATGGATACCTTCCAAGATATCCAACATGGAGCTCAAATTTCAATTGCGTTTTTTCAGCAGTTGGTAGCACTGACATAATTTTCAAATATGGGCTTGTGATATTCAGGTATAGATCTTTACTCATACCAAATTTGGATTCGATTGCTGCAGCAGTTTAGGAGTTGATAGGGACACACACACACACAGCCAGATAGACAGACAGACAGAAATTTGCCCAGATCGATCTCGTAAGTCTACTTTTTCCTCATTTTTGCAAAATGTGAAAAGTAGGCTAAAAACACCAAAGATAAGCTACTACAATAGTAGTGTAATTATAATGGTGTCAATTTATACCTCAACACAGTGATCAGGATTTGATGATGAACACTTGCAGGTAGAAACGCGTAATGCTAAATTGCCCCATTATAATAGTGATAATTAACGAATACATGTATTTATTGCAGGAGTGTGTTTACATATTTATAACTTGTACCCCGCCCAGTCATTGGGCAAATTCGTGTTGACCAACTGAAGAGCTACAAATGACAAATATGTATGTATGTACCGTATTTATGTATTCACTTCAACTTATTTTTCACCGGAATTGAATCCGGATTATCGACCAGCTCTACTGTAATCGAAATGGATATCCTTACAAACAGACATAAAAACTATTATTATACAAATATAATTTCACAGTTAAACCCTCAAAAATTGTCAGTAGAAAAAAAAAGGGAATTTAGAATATCAAATACAGTGTATATACGTTAAAAATCTTGAAGCTGACGCTCTATGTGGCGTGGAAAAAGCGTAAATGGAGTGCAGAATGTTCTATGAGTATTGAATCATATTACTGCCAGGTATTGTGGAAATATACAGGGTGTAACAAAATGGTACGGCACAAAATGCAGGACGCATCCGTAACACGTAGACTACGAAATTATATTATATGAACAAGGGTCCAGAAACGCTTCGTTTCCATGTTATACCCCATTGTCTCCTACGCATTAATCATGAAAAATACACAAGAACAGAACGTTCGAATCATGGGGATCATGCACTGTTGGTTACATTTCGTTGCGTTGTCTTCATTTGCCTGTCTTCATATTACCTTAGGTGCACCGCCAGTGTATTGTTTAACATGGCCGTGTTGACATGTGACTTATGGTAACATCAACTGTTCTTGTGATCGGTACGACTTTGGCAAGCACACGGGTTACTACGGCCTGTTTATCACAGACGTGGCTCGTGCAATGGCAGTGTACACAAATGCAGAGATTCGGTGACAGATGGATAGGTTGAGGTGGACCAATTGCCTGGCCTCCACGCTCTCTGGACCTAAACCAACTGGACTTTTATTTGAGGGGACATTTGAAAGCTCTTGTGTATCGAACCCCTGTACCAGATGTTCAAAGTCTGCGTGCCCGTATTATGGAAGGCTGCGAAACCATACGCAATACTCCAGGGATACATCAGCACATCCAAGATTCACTACGACGGTAGGATGATGCATGCATTAATGCGCACGGAGGGCACATTGAACATCTCCTGTGACAAAGAGTTGCATGTGGTATGCAGGTATGTTCTGTTCTTGTGTGTTTTTCATTATTTATGAGTTGGAGACTATGAGGTATAACATGGAAACAAAGCGTTTCCGGATCCATGTTCATGTAACATAATTTCTTCGTCTACGTGTGAGGAATGTGTCCTGCATTTTGTGCCGTACCTTTGTGTTACACCCTGTATATTGTAGTTGTCATCAATTAACTGTAAAATTATTAAATTATTTAAAAGTATAAGTGAATGTATTTATTAAAAAGCAAACTGATGAATATGAAAACTGTGCGATTTATTCAAATAATAAGACTTCATAACTTACCGTATATTGAGGTAGGGAATCGAAAATTGACTATCACAGCAAATTTGCATTCTATTATCTAGATAGGCTTATCCGTCATTTCATGACAATCCTATGCACTGCCTGAAAAACCCGGCATATGATGTATAAATGGATAGTTGCACTACCTGACGCGTTTCTTCATGAAGTGACGGACCGATTTAGGCAGATGGTGTAAGAAATGATTTTGCATTATCAGCCGAGGGACTTCATGAAGATCCGGTGTTTGTTGATTGGACTCGTCATGAAATGATTGTCGCAATGGAGTCGTACATTAACTTTTCGCCGTCATACACGAAATAGGTTACCCCAAGAAATAAATTAATATTTATTAGGCCTATTTTCAATTTTGAAACAAGATGTTCAGCAAAGAACATATAGCCTACTTTCTCCTAAATGTATGGGTATCTTTATGACTCTTTGTCCTCATCCCTAAAACAATCACCCCAACCACAATGTATTGTTTGTTTTCTTTTATATTGATAATAAGACAGTAAGTGTCAAGATCAATATTATATACTTTATGATGATTGAATAACAAAACTACTAACTTATTGTAATGCATTCACGTCCGTTAATCTCTATATTAAGCCAGCCTGCAAAATTAAGAATCTTCCGCCCCAATCATCTTCCGCCCCAATCACAGTAGGTGGTGCTGCGACCTATCAGTGAATTAATCTTTATCTTGTACGCCTATGCACTGCCATCGTAATGTACTACGATGGCAGTGTTCTATGGGTGTTGAATGAGTAGGCAGTTTAAAGTAGCCAAGAGGGAGGCGATCCAGCTGGCAGTGTTTAAAGGTATTCGGAGCGCGATCGTGGCTAATAGTTGAACTACCAGTATTACAAAATTGCCATACTTCAGGAGGCCAGCTCAGGCATTTACACAGCGTTATGTTTGGAACAATATTACCCACATAACCCACAAGAGGACAGCACCGTACAGAGGCATTAAGAAGGCTGTGGTTAACGACAACGTGTATCTAGTTCTTCTATTCTCCTTTTTCTAATGGCTTCTGTTTATGTGCGATGCTGGGACTGTGATTTTATTAATATACGAGTGTATACTTTATCCTCTCCTTTGAGCTAAATGACATTTTATTCAGTATCTGTGGGAAAAGCTCGTGCACATCATTTGTAAAAGAATTCAAGAAAAAAAAACCTAACTGTAGCAGTATTCGATCCCCCGTCAACTGCGTGTCAGACTAACATGCTAGCCCAGAGCTAACCGTATCCATGACGTCAGGTGTTCTTAACTGACATATTAGATACAAACTGTTGGCAAATAATGACTTTAAATAAACGATTTCTTCACTGCAGTACATCTTCATTAAAGATCATTTCATACAAAGTTTATATTATTGTATCAGTACGGTATATCACATACAACATACTAAAACTACTGAAATATAAGACAGGCACATGAGGACAGCTGCCATCTTGTCGTGTGACACAAACGGCTCAGCTCTTTTAAGCCACTCATACTGTATAATATTATAATATTAAATTATAATAAATAACGGATCACGACCTTCAGGATAGCTTAAACCCCCCTAGGCTCGATAATCGGAATTGGTGGGTCTTAAGCTATTTATTAAAATGGTTGCATAATTCACACGGCCGCCATCCTGAAATGGCATGGCCGATGACCTTGAATTTTGGGTGAAAGACGCGTCCTATATAAAGGTATGTTGTCACCAAATTTGGTAGAGATCGGATGATTATTTTAGCCGTAATTTGATTTACGTTTTGAACATTTGAGTGGCCGCCATTCTGTTTTGGTAAAGATGGCGGCGATATAAAGTATGACACTGAGGTGTCCTTTACTAGTGCTACCTCTGTACCAAATTTCGTTCAATTCGGTTTCACCGTGTTCGAATTGATAGGGGGGGACAGACATTCAGAGTACACACACTCACACACACACACACAGACACACACACACACACACACACACAGACTCACACACACACATACACACACACAGACTCACACACACACATACACACACACAGACAGACACACTTTTTTCGCCCTGTGTTGATCTCATAAGTCTACTTTCATTTTTTGCAAAAATCGAAAGTAGGCTAAAAATAGGCTTATGAGATCACCTTTTGTCCGTGTGTGTGTGTGTGTGCCCTCCCCCTAATAAAATCTAAACGGCTGGAGCGATTTCAATGAAACTCGGTAAGTTCATGGCACTATTCCGGGCGACCCAGACCGTGCCCTTCAAATTTTGTTCCGTCTCACCAATCCAACATGGCGGCTGTGCGAAATATTTCACCAGCATTCAATATCTCCGAAACTATTACCGATATCACCCTGGAATATTTTACGGTGATAAAGGGAACTACTAAAAGTTCACTTTTGTGACCTTTGAAAACCTGGTAACTACAAAACCAACATGGCGGCCAAGCGAAATTGCGACATTTAAATAGACGTTTCTCGCAATTTATCCAACCAAACGCAATGATACTTGGTACAGTATATGTGTATATACATTGTAATGCACCGACATCTAACTTCGTACAATTGTTTACATAACCTCAATATGGCGGCTGTGTGAAATATTTCACCGTCATCCTATATCTCTGAAACTATTACCGGTATCACCCTGAAATTTTGTACGGAGATAAAGGGCACTCCTGGAAATTTATCTATGAGACTTTGAAAAACCGGTTAACTACAAAACGAACATGGCGGCCAAGCGAATTTGAAAGTTTTACTTAGACCTTTCTCGCGATTTAATGATCCAAACGCAATGAAACTTGGTACAGCAAATGTTTATACACATTGTAATCCACTGGTATCTAATTTAGTTCAATAGTTTACATAACCTCAAGATGGCGGATGTGCGAATTTTTAAATTAAGTTTTTGTTTCTTGGGTCGTAATCATGCGATCGAAGTGAAAGTATGAATAATGAACTTTAGCAATAATTTTCCTTTAAAGGTACAGGACTCTATCGCCTATATATATAACAATCCAACCTGGCGACCATCCGGAATATTTAGACGGCTCTCAATATCTACGAATCTACTACAGCAATCAAACTGATTTTTTTATGTTCATAGGGGTTATGAACATAAGTTCAACTATAGGACTATCAATAACCTGGTGATCACAAATCCAACATGGCGGCGACGCGAAGTATAAATATTCACATGGTCGTTTCTCGCAATTTAACCATCCAAGTGCAGTGAAACTTGGTACAGTAAATCCTTATACAAATGTTAATCCACTGGCATCTAATTTATTTCAATGTTTTCCATAATCACAAGATGGCAGCTGTGCGAAATTTTAAAATCTCGTTTTTACTTCTTGTGTCCTAATCATGTGATTGAAGTTTGAGTACTACACGTACACAATAATCTTCATGTAACAGTACATAACTCTAAGCCCTACATATATAAAAGTCCAACATGGCGACCATCCGAATTATTTAGACGGTTCTCAATATCTACGAATCTATTACACCAATCAAACTGAAATTTAGTATGTTGATTGAGGCAATTAACATTAGTAGGATATATGAAAATAGGCTGTATAGTTCTTCACGCAACTACTTGTTTAATATGGTTTAACATGAATTTACAACAATAAAACAGCAATAAATGAACAATTAAACTATATGAAAATATGCAGGCTAAACAAAATAAATACAGAAATCTTTAACAGTCAAAAATACTCCTCAAGGAAAAACAGCCTTTGAACGTCCACGGTGACTTTCATACAGTGTATTGCCACTATTAATTCCTGGAAAGCACACTTATCTCACGAGGCCACCGAACCGCTACGTCATGAAGTGACGGGCTAGACTTCCAGTCAGATAATGTACAAAAGGAATTACACTATGTGACGGCATAATGTAGTCATTTCATGAAACCATGCATCAGATAGTGCAACTACCTCTCTCTACATGCCGGCTTTTTATTTAGTGCCTAGGATTTTCATGAAATGACGGATTTCACTATCTGACAACGACATATACACTTAATACTTTTGGTTTTCCAAGTGGATTCCACCTACCACGCTAGACCTGGACTGCCCTGAACAGAATCAGAACAGGACATGGTCGGTGCAGAGACGCTCTTCACAAGTGGAAGAAGCTACCTAATCCAGACTGTGACTGCGGAGCTCCACACCAGACTATTCTTCTCATTGTCAGAGAATGCAAGATTCGAGCTTATGACGGTGATGAAGCGGACTTCATGTTGGTAACTCCTGATGCTGTGCGCAGGATTGAAAATCTGGATATTCAGTTGTGAAGCACAAATTACGTTGTTTCTCTTCTGTAAATATGTACATGTATATTTTACTTTGTTGTTGTTGTTGTTGTTGTTGTGTAGCCTCTTGAGAGGCCGAGTGCAGGTCTTTCTAGTCGACGCCCGTGGGCGACCTGCGCTTCGAGATGAGATGAATGGATAAAAGTGGGCAAGGATGTGGAAGGAAGCGGCCGTGGCCTGTCAGAAGGTACTGTCCCAGCATTTGCCTGGTGTTGAAAATGGGAAACCACGGAAAACCATTTCAAGGACAGCCAACGGTGGGGCTCGAACCCACGCGTCTACCGAGTCAGCAGAGAGCTTGGCCCCATGACCTAATGCCGCGCTTTAGCCAGCGTAGTCAATACTGTCGGTTATATATTTTTTTTTACTGATAATGTCTGAATAAGCCATAGGCTACGCTAAATAATAAAATACTTTTGGTATCTGAGATTCCATATACCCTTCGTCTCTTGATCTTTGGCGATTATTGATCTTATTTTATGGTGCCTACAGTTTATGAGATTATTTCTGTAGGGACAGAAACCCAAAACATAGCCAAGGGTTTCAATCTCACCGAGGCATTATTGACAGGGGTAGATCATTGTAATAACGCACAAGGTCTTAAGTTAGGAACCATCCCGATATTTGTCTGGAGTAGAAGTGGGAAACTCGAAAAACAAGTTCAGAAGGGTTGAGGTGGGAATCGAACCCATTCCCGAAGTTCCTAATACAATTTTCAGGTATTTGGTCATGTTTCGTACTTGAAATACAGTCCTGAGGTAATCTGGCCTCCGAAATAAATACGCGTAGTTGCGCCGGTCATTTAAACGTTAGCCTATAATTTGATACGGAAGGGAAATGTTATTGGGATTTCATTGAGAAGCTTAAAAGAATGTGGTCATCAGCGCTGTGTACTTGAATGTGTCTAGAATCTGTCTAATAACCCATATTATTTTAGTGGCGGTACTGTTGTGGAGTGGGAAATAAAGTGGAAAGGTATTTCTTATTGGAAACTTTCTCTACCTGTAAACTTTGTACTACGATAACAAGTACAGAATACAATGTGGGGCGCCCACTCTCTAGCTTGTACCTTTCTTACACAAGATCTCTTGACAGATGATGTCCAGGTGGACGGACTGCGTCCTCAAGAGCTCGTAATTACTTCTATAGCCCAGGAGAGAACAGAGGAGGAGGAGGTGGAGGTGGAGAGGAGACTTTTCATTTTATTTAGCGAGAGCAACTTGAAAAGTTCCCGCCGTCGCGGCGTCTTGCAGGTTCCGTTATAAACGTGTACTCCTGCAATATATCTTTCTTTTGACACGTCATTTCTTCCGTACTTCTGGTCCAAAACGACACCGCCATCTTTTAAGCTGATCGAAATGAATTATCCGGAGATTACCTGTTCCATTTTGTTCTGGCAAGGAACAGAGGGAGAGAGAGATAAAAAGAGACAGAGTATCTTAAGGGTATTACAGAATTAAATGTGTGCCACAATGTTCCTCCAACCAAGCTAGACCAACACAAAATTGCTTAGCCATATTTTGAATATGAGAATTCACTAATTTTGTTTCTTATAACCAACAGTGTTTTTGATTGTACTCATTTCATACAGTATCCCAATACTTTTGGTAATATTGGTGATGATGTTAATTGTAGAGATCTAACATATGGGTTACCGGCCCCTAATGGATTGGTTGATAGTGCAAATGAAAGGGAAATGGAAACTATTATATAACCAAAAGTACTGTAAGTACTGAATTACACACTAGAGGAACAAATGAAAACCAAGTAAATTGAGAGTAAATAAGAGATACGAGGGAGAAAAATCCCTCAACCCTCGAAGAATGACAATTGAGAGATTTGTAAAGAACTAGAGCCATGAAAGGCATATTAGAAAGGTAAAGAAGAGAGGGGTCCACCCCACAGTCGATGGAAAAACTGCTCAGGAATCCCTCGGGATCGCCAAATTTTGAATTCACCAGCCATAAGCCCTTGAGGGTATAGCGCTATCCAGGGTGAACTATGCGTGGTGGGGCTAAACACACCCTGCCTCCTTTAGGGCCTTAAGCAGAAGGCAGGGGATACCAGGAAAATAAAATATGAGGTCTGACCACCCGAAGAATGAGGGTACTAGGAAAGATGAGACGAGGGTCAATTAAGGAGGAAAGGTAAAAGATTCCCTAGACCTCGAATACTCTAATATCGTCGGGATCAGAAGAACAAGAGTCGATATAGGGAGGTCGATAGGAGAGGTGATGGAGAAGAGCCCGGCACAAGTAAGTGGAAGCAATATCAGACTCAGCTGGGGTCCTGTGGTCGCCAACCCACGTTCCACTAGTTGTGAGCCCCTGGGGGAGATAATATTCGCACCATTACAGTAGTCGTCATATTGTTGGTTACAAAATTTTAACATTTCATTTTCAAGATGATATTTCGGCAAAAATACAGCTTGATATTCCTGTGACTTACGCTAGAATAGTTTGTAGGAGAGATGATGGAGAAGAGCCCGGCACAAGTAAGTGGAAGCAATATCAGACTCAGCTGGGGTCGCGTGGTCGCCAACCCACGTCCCACTAGTTGTGAGCCCCTGGGGGAGATAATATTGGTACCAATACAGTAGTCGTCATATTGTTGGTTACAAAATTTTAACATTTCATTTTCAAGATGATATTTCGGCAAAAATACAGTTTGATATTCTAGTGACTTACGCTAGAATAGTTTGTTGTTATACTGAACTCCTCGTTCCCTAACGTTTTGTTCAACACTGCTATTGCGTCCTGAAACAAAATCACCGTGTTTTGTTGTTGACTCATTGAGTGGCTTTGCGACATCGTGGTCATGTAGACCCATGCACTTGGTTGTGTGTGGAATTTGTCTGATAACGTGTGTTATTGTGATGGCTGAATTAGTGTTTGTAGTTGTCATTCAGGTGAGGAATGGAAAGGAGGCAGCCATAGCCTTAATTTAGGAGTAGAAGTGGGGAAATCACGGAAAACCAATTCCAGTCTGACTGAGGTAGGAATCGAACCCGCCTCTTCTCATTTTTGCCACACGAGGCTGAGTGTACCCCGTTCCAGCCCTCAGACCAGATTTAACTTTCTTGGTAGAGCCGGGAATCGAACCCTCCACGTTGACACCAAGGATATTAGACACTGAACCACGAGGAGGACCCGAATTCACCTTTTGAATACTGTAGTATGCCCGCTCACCACTTCGAACGAATTGAAGTCGTTAATATTGTGCTCTTTTCAGAGAAATCTGCTGAAGAGCGTTAAAATACCTCGGTATGCCTTCCTTTGGAGGGGAAGTAAAGCCGGCGGTCCCATGTCATAGATTTATGGCATGTTAAAGAACCTTCCGCTAATTACACTTGTGTGAAGCTAAATTAATTATAGGTTAATCAACGCTCCTAGGGTCCCTACGTTCGTCGCCAGGAGCTGACTGCGGTGGCGTCTAGTAGCCAAGTTCTGAACTAGTAGTTGTTGATGGTGACGTTTGGCGGCAAAAGTAGGAACTACTTGAAATTCAATGTCTGCTGTCCTTACTTGAATTAAAAACAGATAACACGCACTAATACAGACATCACAATTAACACCGGTTATCAGACAGATTCTTCACACACCCAAAGTACACGGGGCTACATGACCACGTTGTCGCAGCCCCTAAACTAAGGAACTAACCAACCAACCAACCAACCAACCAACCAACCAACCAACTACGTTTGCAACTTCTCGTCATTCTAACTCTACTAATTCGTGGTTTATCGTTTTGAAATTATTGGCTGTTCGTTATATTGGATGTGATAATCTTGTAATTAATGCTTGTGAGATCTCTCATATGATACTCCTCTCTCTCACCAAGTTTCCCGTTACATCCTTAATTCACATCCTGAGTTGTCGATTATTATTAACACATCTCTATGTTGGCCCCATGGTGTTGGGGTAGCGGGTTTGATTCCCGGCTCCGTTTGGGATTTCAGAAACTGCATGAGGGCTGTAACGGGGTGCACTCAGACACGTGAGGACAATTGAGTAGCTGTCTGACAGTGAGGCAGCCGCCCCAGTCACGGAGACCAAGTTAACGGCCGAGGGGACCCACGCGTTGACCACGCGTCACCCCATAATCTACAGGCCAAATGGCTGGTTAGCGGTCGCTTGGTAGGCCTAGGCCCTTTATAGGCTGTAGTGCCATGGGGTTGGGGGGGGGGGGGGGTTATTAACACACCTCTAATGCTCCGCATATGATGATTTGTTTTCGCGAATTTTAGAAATGATCCGATAGGTTAATCGGTACTTTATGTAGGCAGATCATATCAACTGTGAACGTTCGGATGGCTATCATTTTGTTTTTGTTAAGGTGGCGGTGATATAAAGCAATGAATTGCAGTTATCTTTACTAGTGCTACATTTGTGCCGAGTATTATTCCGTTCCGTCATTGTGGAATTGATAGGGGATGTGGTACAAACACTCATACATACATTCATACATACATACATACATACATACATACATACATACATACATACATACATACATACACTGGACATTTCGCCCATGTAGATCTGTTAAGATTACTTTCATTTTGTGCAAACTTCGAAAATACATAATATTCAACATGCATATTTATATGCTCATTTATCCTTTGAAGCTACAAAATCAGACTGACCTTAGGAAGATCCGATTACTGTAGTACCTTCTATGTGCTGTGTCGTAACGAGAGTAGATACATGGACTGCACTCTATATCAGATCAACTTGGCTAACCGAGCTTCCTCAACTCCCCAGGGCAAATGGCCGTACCTCGGGATGTAAACATAATTTACTCTCCGCAGAAGTGAATTAGTGAGGTGGTGTGCTCCGGCTGTGAATGGAGACACTTACAAGTCCAATAACGGTGACGAAATGCTGTGTAATTATATGGATCAGTTCTCCCTTATCACAACGAAGATATTATGTAGCGTTTAACGAGCTACACCAAGCTCTCCATGATGGGAAGGCAAAGTAACAACTTCTCCGTTATCCCTTGGTACGGTAAAATAAATGGCTTGTGTGAGACCATAGCAGAAGAGCCAAGTAACCGTATTTCAATATTTCGTTCTGGTGTTTCGACAGTTATTTTTGGGCACCTGTTTGTCACATTCTATTACAAGATTCAGTCCCTCCTCCATTCGTATTTTCAGTTTAAGAAACTTGTGCGTGTAAGAATAAATGTTCGCGTGTTTATCAAAATGTCACAGTTGTCAGGTGTCATGTTAACACTCTTCCTGGGATGAATACTCTTGTGTCCAGTAGCGTTACTAGAGTGTGCTTCTGGACGGGGATTAACTGAGTCAAAATTATATTGGGTGAGGTTTCGGACATACTGAAACATAGTGAATGAAATCAAATATACGATCTTGAAGTTTCAAACCCTCCTATCTACCTAGGTATATTGGCATGGATATACTATTGGGCACGATCAACCAAAGCAAAAATTCAGGAATTGGGAGGAGTCGAACTGCTACCACATCCAGCATACAGCTCTGATCTTGCGCCTTCAGATTATCATCGTTTTGGATTTATGGCCCATTTCTTGGGTGGAAGAAAATTCGAGAACATTAAAACTGTGGAAGTGGGTCTCGCCGAATTCTTCACATCTGAACCCAGAGACTGGTACCGTCGCGGGATAAGAAACCCTTCTGAAAGATGGCTCAATACTATAGATTCTAATGGTAGTTTAATTTCCTATCAGAAAACTTTCGAAATGAAATTTTCTTTAAAGAACGACATTACTTATGAGACATCCCATGTATAATACTTCGGTACATTATTGCGCTGTTGTAGAGTAACTTGCTAAGTTCTTGTTCAGGATTTGTACTTGTCCCCACACCATCAATGCAAAAATAGCTAATTTTGTGTGTTAACAACGTTATAAAGCAAATGGTTTACAGACCTATCCTCATGCAAATTTCGATTGGTGTAAACACGTGCTCGCTGGTAATATAAGCTTGTTAAAAAGATTAAGAGGTATTCATCATCTAGATCTGAAAAACATATCCATAATTCGATGTTCCTTAATGCAGCGGAGGAACTTTCTTTATTTTTCGTGTTTGATTTCATTAGCGCTTAATACGTTGTATTGGCACTTGTCAATATGCAAATGCTCGAAATTTAGCAATTTTATTGATATAAATAATAAAGGAAAATCATTTGAACCTTCACATTCCCCATCAGTGTATGGGCAGTCATGTTTGCGTTAGTGGTGTTGTTGATTTGGTGCGTATAAAATGAGCATTTGCATGAGAAGAAGGTATCATTGTGTTGTGTTGTGTTGTGTTATAATTGGGAACAGGTCAGTGTACATTTCATTTTATAGTAATATCTCTGTTGTTGGTGCAATATACATTTTTAGCCTATTTTCAATTTTGAAAAAATAGGCTTATGAGATCACCTTTTGTGCGTGCGTGTGTGCGCGCGCGTGTGTGTGTGTGTGTGTGTGTGTGTCTAATAAATTCTAAACGGCTGGAGCGATTTCAATGAAACTCGGTAAGTTCCTAGCACTATTCCTGGCGACCCCGACCGTGCCCTTCAAATTTTGTTACGTCTCACCAATCCAACATGGCGGCTATGCGAATTACTACATCAGCATTCAATATCTCCGAAACTATTACCGATATCATCCTGGATTTTTTTACGGTTATAAAGGGAACTACTAGAAGTTCACCTATGTGACTCTTGAAATACTGGCACCACAAAACCAACATGGCGGCCAAGCGAAGTTGCGACGTTTAAATAGACGTTTCTCGCGATTTAACCAACCAAACGCAATAAAACTTGGTACAGTATATGTTTATACACATTGTAATGCACCGACATCAAACTTCGTTCAATTGTTTACATAACCACAAGATGGCGGATGTGCGAAATATTTCACAGGCATTCTTTATCTATGAAACTATTAGCGGTATCACCTTGAAATTTTGTACGGAGATAAAGGGCACTACTGGAAGTCCATATATAAGATTTCCAAAACCGGTTAACTACAAAACGAACATGGCGGCCAAGCGAATTTGAAAATATTAAATAGACCTTTCGCGCGATTTAATGTTCCAAACGCAATGAAACTTGGTACAGGAAATGTTCATGCACATTGTAATGCACTGGTATCTAATTTATTTCAATTGTTTACATAACCTCAATATGGCGGCCGTGCGAATTTTTAAATTAAGTTTTTATTTCTTGTGTCGTAATCATGCGATCGAAGTGAAAGTTTGAATAATGAACCTACGCAATATTTTTCCTTTGGTGGTGCATGACTCTATGGCCTATACATTTAACAATCCAACATGGCGACCATACGAAATATTTAGACGGCTCTGAATATCTACGAATCTATTATTGCAATCAAACTTTAATATTTTTATGTTCATAGGGGCTATGAACATAAGTTCACCTATATGACTTTAAATAACCTGGTGATCACAATTCCAACATGGCGGCGACGCGAAGAATAAATATTCACATGGACGTTTCTCGCAATTTAACCATCCGAGTGCAGTGAAACTTGGTACAGTAAATCCTTATACGAATGTTAATCCACTGGCATCTAATTTATTTCAATTGTTTCCATAACCACAAGATGGCAGCTGTGCGAAATTTTAAAATCTCGTTGTAACTTATTGTGTCCTAATCATGCGATTTAAGTTTGAATGCTACTCGTACACAATAATCTTCATGTAACAGTACATAACTCGAGGACCTACATAATTATATAAAGTCCAACATGGCGACCATCCGAAATATTTAGTCGTTTCTCAATATCTACGAATCTATTACAGCAATCAAACTGAAATGTTGTATGTTGATAGTGGCAATTAACATAAGTAGGATATATGAAAATAGGCTGTATAGTTCTTCACGGAACTACTTGTTGGATATTTTATTGCTTGTATATTGTAATTTCATAACCAATTTGAGGGTAAGAATTGGAAATATCACCTCAAACAAACGAGCTCGAAATATTATCTTTGGCAGAAATAGAGGTTAGGGTCTCGGCCGTGTTAGGGTATTGTTAGTACAAGGTTAGCCGTAACTTCCAAAGCCGTCTGGTATTAGTAGTTGTCAAATGTTCTGTCACCATGAGGCGACAAGGGCGTCTAGATCTCTCTGTTTCGGCGGACGTTTTTTTACCCGTAGCATTGGTATGGAGGAAATACCGAGTCAAGGAACATTGGAATCCGATAAGTTCGCTGTCTTAAGACAGCAGATATCGGACAATGAAAACAAAGAACAGGAGTGTCTTGACATAGCTAAGGCGCTTTTGGAGAGCATTTTGCCTATTCCCCAAAGGAATATGAAGCTGGAGATTCAAGTTGGGTTGAAAAAATTGCAGGAGACTTCAGATGCAGGGAGTACTAGTCTGAGATCCTGGAAGAACGCCAGAGAGTTACTGTTGCTTCAAAAGAAAGGACCTTTCTCCAAGAGTGGAGGAATTCTCTCCGATACCTCCAGGAACAATTAAAAAGAACACTGAAAAAGGAGAAACGGACAAGAGTTCAACCCAAGAAGAAGAGGAAACAACAGAGTAATTAAATTGAAAATACTCAGCAGCGAGTAGAAGAGGTTGAAACTGCGGTCATGAACCCTGCAAGAAAGGAAGAAGGGTAAAGGCCTAAACCAAGAAGGTGCCTTGGGGCTGTTCTTATTCAGCCAGCTAAAGGCGAAACCTTTGCGGATGCCCTTAAAGATATCCGTAGCAAGGTCAAACCGGAGGACAGTGGCGTGGATATTAAGTCAATTAGGAAGACCAGGACAGGAGATTTTCTTCTCAAATTGAACAAATCTACGACGTGTGAGGTTCGAGAAATCCTCAACAAATCGTTGAGAGAGGCTCTTGATCAGGATGAAGATGTCAGAACTTAGATCCCCGAATAACTCTGGAGGTGCGGGATTTAGACTGCATCACGACTATTGCAGATGTGGAGGAGGCGGTCAGACGAGACATTAAAACACTTACTGGACAAGTCAAAGTCTTTGTCACAGAACCCAATAGCAGAAGTCAGAAAATGGCTATTATACATTTAGCAGAGCAAGATGCCCGTAAACTTCTGGAAGAGGTGAGAATGAAAGTGGGATGGATATATGGTAGGGTAAGGGGAGAGCAATGGTAACTAGCGGTTTCCGTTGTCTCTCATATGGACATCTCGCAAGGAATTGTAATGACCCTTTCAGGAGAAAACTCTGTTACAAGTGAGGAGATGCCGGACATAAACCATCAGACTGCAAAGGTGAAGCACGATGTGTGCTGTGTACCATGTTCCTGGTTCAGGCGCCTGTATAGTGTTTCGAGAAGCTCTCGAGAAGGTTAGAATTGGTAAAAAATTATGAGAGTTCTTCAAGGAAATGTTCCCAGAAGTTTGCCTGCGGTGGATATTTTTATCCTGAGTGAGCAATATCAGAACAGGGACCATAATGGGTGGTTTGCGGACAACCTTGGAACAGCCGCAATTTTCATTCCGGATCTGGGAAAATATCCAGTGACAGATCAAGGTTCTAAGGACGGTTTCGTCTGGATTAAGATTGGCACGCTTACGTACTTGGGCTGTTGCTTCACTCCGAACGAGTCCATTGACGATTTCCAGAAGAAGTTGGATAGCCTTGAGAACACAATGCATGGTATGGGAAATAACCTTATTGTAGCTGGTGATTTCAATGCCAAGGCCTTGGAATGGGGTATGCCGGATGTACATTCCAGAGGACGTCGTATACTGGAAATGGCTGCAAGGTTGGGATTGACGACCGTAAATGTTGGAAATACGCCTACCTTTCGACGACCTGGCTGCAACGGAACCATACCAGGTGTGACTTTTGCGTCAGATGATTATTTGTCAAGAATATCTGCTTGGCGGGTGATTGAGGACTACACAGGAAGCGATGATCAGTATGTTACTTTCTGTGTACTTCAACAAAATCGACAACAAAGCGCTGTCATACACAAACCATCATACTGGAATCCCACAAATATGGATGAAGGAAAGTTCTGTGAGGTAATATAGAGATAAATGATCAAGCATGGAATCAGATGCGCCAGAAGAAGAGGGAACTGGATGCTTATGAGCGTCAGTGATAAACAGAATAAGGAAAGAGCAGCTTAAAAGGCTCACTGATTCGACAACGTCCTGAAGTAATGCAAGAGCGGTTTCAGGACGGACTGTCAGGATGGAAAGGGTGTGTTTTTGTAGTGGGTAAGAATCCCACACACTTGAAGAGTGCGGATCCTCTTCAAGCGTCTTGATAGAAGATTTTTCCACTTCCCTCGTAAAAAGACAACAAAAAATATCCCACTAATATTAATTGCCTCTATCATCATACTAAATTTCCGTTTGATTGGTGTAATAGATTCGTAGATATTGAGAACCGTCTAAATACTTCGGATGGTCGCCATGTTAGACTTTTATGTATGTAGGGCTTAGAGTAATTTACTGTTACATGAAGATTATTGTGTACGTGTAGTACTCAAACTTCAATCACGTGATTAGGACACAAGAAGTAAAAAAGAGATTTTACAATTTCGCACAGGTGCCATCTTGTGGTATGGAAACTATTGAAATAAATTAGATGCCAATGGATTAACATTTGTATAAGGATTTACTGTACCAAGTTTGACTGCACTTCGATGGTTAAATTACGAGAAACGACCATGAGAATATATACTTCGCGTCGCCACCATGTTGGATTTGTGATCACCAGGTTATTGCAAGTCCTATAGGTGAACTTATGTTCATAACCCCTATGAACGTAAAAAAAATAAGTTTGATTGCTTTAGTAGATTCTAAATATTGCGGATGGTCGCCATGTTGGATTGTTATATGTATAGGCCATAGAGTCATGTATCTTTAAAGGAAAATTATAGCGTAGGTTCATTATTCAAACTTTCACTTCGATCGCATGATTACGACACAAGAAATAAAAACTTAATAAAAAAATTCGCACATCCGCCATCTTGAGGTTATGTAAACAATTGAACTAAATTACCTACCAGTGCATTACAATGTGTATAAACATTTGCTGTACCAAGTTTGCGTTTGGATCATTAAATAGCGAGAAATTTCTATTTAAAACTTTCAACTTCGCCTGGACGCCATGTTAGTTTTGTAGTTAACCGGTTTTTTAAAGTCTCAAATATGAACTTCCAGAAGTGCCCTTTACCTCTGTGCGAAACTTCAAGGTGATACCGGTAATAGTTTCAGAGATATAGAATGCCGGTGAAATATTTCGCACAGCCGCCATATTGAGGTTATGTAAACAATGGAACGAAGTTAGATGTTGGTGCATTACAATGTATATAAACATATACTGTACCAAGTTTCATTGCGTTTCCATGGTTAAATCGCGAGAAACGTCTATTTAAACGTCTCAACTTCGCTTGGCCGCCATGTTGGTTTTGTAGTTACCAGGTTCTCAAAAGTCACATATGTGAACTTCTAGTAGTTCCCTTTATGACCATACAAAATTCCAGGATGATATCGGTAATAGTTTCGAAGTTATTGAATGCTGGTGAAATTTTTCGCAAAGCCGCTATGTTGGATTGGTGAGACGTAACATAATATGAAGGGCACGGTCGGGGTTGCCCGGAATAGTGCTATGAACTTACCGAGTTTCATTGAAATCGCTCCAGCCGTTTAGATTTTATTAGGGGGGACACACACACGAATCACACACACTCACGTGCGCGCGCACACACGGACAAAAGGTGATCTCATAAGTCTATTTTTTTTCAAAATTGAAAATAGGCTAAAAAACACCCGAAGCCTATACTGTATATATATAATGAATTATAGTTCACAACTTAAGATTAACTTAAAACACTTCCACAAATTTTATAATTTTAGCCTATGTTCATTTATGAAACAAGTAGTTCCATGAAGAACTAAATAGCCTATTTTCATATATCTTGCTTATGTTAATTGCCTCTATCAACATACAACATTTTAGTTTGACTGTTGTAATAGATTCGTATATATTGAGAACCGTTTAAATATTTTGGATGGTTGCCATGTTGGATTTTTATATGTCTAGGCCATAGAGTTATGTACTGTTACATGAATATTATTGCGTAGGTGTATTATTCAAACTTCAATCGCATGATTAAGTCAAAAGAAATAAAAATTAGATTTTAAAATTTTGCATAGCCACCATCTTGTGGTAAAGAAAACGATTGAAATAAATTAGATGTCAGTGGATTAAAATTTGTACAAGTATTTTCCGTACCAAGTTTCACGTGCTAGGATGGTTAAATCGCGATATACGTCGATTTAAATATTTAAATTTCCCGTCGCCACCATGTTAGATTTGTGCTCACCAGGTTATTGAAAGTTCCATACGTGAACTTATGTTTATAGCCTTTATCAGCATACACAATTTTAAGTTTGATTCATGTCATATATTAGTAGATATTGAGAACCGTCTAAATATTTCGGATGGTCACCACGTTGGATTTTTATATATGAAGGACATGGTTTTGTACAATTAAATGGCGATTAGGCTATTGCGTAGCATAGGTTCATTATTCAAACGTTGACTTCAATAACATGATTAGGACACAAGAAATTAAAACTTAATTTTTGAACTTTGCACATCCGCCATCTTAATGTTATGAAAACAATTGAAATAAATTAGATGTCAGTGCGTTACAATGTGTGTAAACATTTGCTGTGCCATATTTCACTGCACTCGGATGGTTAAATCGCGAGAAAAGTCGACTTAAATATTTCTATTTCGCTTGGCCGCCATGTTCCTTTTGTACTTAACAGGTTTTCTAGTCACATAGGTGAACGTTTACTAGTGCGTCTTGTCACAGTACAAAATTTCAGGGTGATATCGGAAATAGTTTCGGAGATACAGAATGCCGGTGAAATATTTCGCACAGCCACCATGCTGGATTGGTGTGGTGTAATAAAATTTAAAGAGCACGGTTGGGGTTGGACAAAATAGTACTGTGACTTCACCGAGTTTTATTGAAATCGCTCCAGCCGTTTACATTAAAGTAAATTGGAGGGGGGGGGGGGCAGGGGGGCAGGGGGGGGGGGGTAAGGGAAACACAAACACATACACGGACAAAAGGTGATCTGGAGCGATTACAATAAAACTCGTTGCAAAATTTAACAAGTAGTTCCATGAAGAGCTATACAGCGTATTTTCATATATCCTTCTTCTTCTTCTTCCTCTTCTCCTTAGCGTGCCTGTCCGTTTCGGACGCTGGCGATCAGCATGGCTATTCTGGCTTTATCTGTGGCAATTCGGAACAATTCTTCAGAGCTTTTGTTGAACCAGGTTCTAAGGTTGTCGAGCCAGGAAATTCTCCCTCTCCCGGGCGATCTCTTTCTTTCTATTTTTAGCCTACTTCCTATTTTTTCAAAAAATGATCGTAGACTTATGAGATCAACACAGGGCGAAAAAAAAGTGTGTCTGTCTGTGTGTGTGTATGTGTGTGTGTGTGTCTGTGTGTGTACTCTGAATGTCTGTCCCCCCCCTATCAATTCGAACACGGTGAACGCGAATTGAACGAAATTTGGTACAAAGGTAGCACTAGCAAAGGGCACCTCAGTGTCATGTTTTACATCGCCGCCATCTTGACAGAAACGTAATGGCGGCCACACAAATGTTCAAAGCTTAAATCAAATTACGACTAACATAACAATCCGAGCTCTACCAAATTTTGCAACAACATACCTTTATAGAGGGAGCATCCTTTGACAAATCTAATAGGTCATTAGCCTAACAGTTTGCGGATGGCGGCCATCTTTGTGTCAAAATCGATTCCCCCTATAAATTCAAATACGGTGAAACCGAATTGAACGAAATTTGGTACAGAGGTAGCACTAGCAAAGGACTCCTCAGTGTCATGTTTTATTTCGCCGCCATCTTGACAGAAACGTAATGGCGGCCACACAAATATTCAAAGCTTAAATCAAATTACGACTAACATAATCATCCGATCTCTACCAAATTTTGCAACAACATACCTTTATGGAGGAAGCATCCTTTGACCAAATTAATAGATCATTAGCCTAATATTTTGCGGATGGCGGCCATCTTTGTGTGAAAATCTATTCCCCCTATCAATTCGAACACGGTGAAACCGAATGGAACGAAATTTGGTACAGAGGTAGCACTAGCAAGGGGCACCTCAGTGTCATGTTTTTTATCACCGCCATCTTGACGGAAACATAATCGCGGATACCCAAATGTTAAAAGCTAAAATGTAATTACGACCAACCTAATAATCTCGTCTCTACCAAATTTTGCAGCAACATATCTTTATGTGGGAAGCATATTCTGACCAAAGTGCAAGATCATCAGCCCAATAGTTTGCAGATGGTGGCCAAGTATGTGTGCAAATCGATTCCCCCTATCAATTCAAACACGGTGAAACCGAATTGAACGAAATTTGGTACAGATGTAGCACTAGCAAAGGCACCTCAGTGTTATGATTTATATCGCCGCCAACTTGACGGAAACGGAATGACGGCCACCCAAATTTTAAAAGCTTAAATCAAATTACGACCATCCTAATAATTTGATCTCTACCAGATTTTGAAACAACATGCCTTTTTGTGGAAAGCATCTTATGACTGACTACAAGGTCATCAGCCCAATAGTTTGCAAATAGCGGCCATGTATGTGTGCAAATCCATTCCCCATATCAATTCAAACACGGTGAAAACGAATTGAATGCAATTTTTTACAGATTTAGCACTAGCAAAGGGCACCTCATATTCATGTTTAATATCCCTATAGCACGTTGCATTTCAACAAGCTACTACAACCAACATTCAATTATACTCCTTGAAAAGGACAAAGAGTTATAACAATAGCCATGCATTTAGGAGAAAGTAGGCTATATGTTCTTTACTGAAAATCTTTTTCCTTGTGGTATAAGCTTTGTGGTATAAGTTGAAGCAGCTTATTCCTATTTTGATTCCTCATAATGTGACAGAGGTACTGTAGTTTATGACACTTAATGATGTTGATCAGTACTGGTCTTTTTCCAACTCTGCGTAGAACTTCCTGATTTGAAACTTTATGAGTCCATGATATTCTCAGTATTCTTCTGTAAAGCCATAGTTCAAAGGCTTCGAGTGTAACAGTGGTTGCCTTTGTAAGGGTCCATGTTTCTGCGCCATACAAGAGAACTGAGAACACATAGCCCCTGAGGAGCCGTAGTTTGGTGTTCCTGGTAAGATCTTGGCTTTTGAAAATTGAGCTCATTGAGTTGAAAACACTCCTCGCCTTTCCAATGCGACATTTTATCTCTTTATATATCCTACTTAAGTTAATTGTCTCTATCAACTTACAACATTTCAGTTTGAATGCTACCATAGATCAATATGTATTCAGTACCGTCTAAATATTTCGGATAGTCGTCATGTTGGATTTTTAGCCTACTTTCGGTTCTTGCAAAAAATGAAAGTAGACTTATGAGATCAACACAGGGCAAACAAGATGTTCAGGAAAGAACATATAGCCTACTTTCTCCTAAATGCATGGGTATTGTTATATCTCTTTGTCCTTTTCAAGGAGTATGATTGAATGTTGGTTGTAGTAGCTTGTTGAAATACAACGTGCTGTAGGGATATTAAGCATGAATATGAGGTGCCCTTTGCTAGTGCTACCTCTGTACCAAATTTCGTTCAATTAGGTTTCACCGTGTTTGAATTGATAGGGGAATCGATTTGCACACATACTTGGCCACCATCTGCAAACTATTGGGCTGAAGTTCTTGCAGCTTGGTCAGAATATGTTTCCCACATAAAGATATGGTGTTGCAAAATTTGGTAGAGACTAGATTATTAGGTTGGTCGTAATTACATTTTAGCTTTTAACATTTGGGTGGCCGCAATTACGTTTCCGTCAAGATAGCGGTGATATAAAACATGACACTGAGGTGCCCTTTGCTAGTGCTACTTCTGTACCAAATTTCGTTCATTCGGTTCCACCGTGTTCGAATTAATAGGGGGAATCAATTTTGACATAAAGATGGCGGCCATCCGCAAACTATTAGGCTAATGACCTGTTAGATTGGTCAAAGGATGCTCCCTCCATAAAGGTATGTTGTTGCAAAGTTTGGTAGAGATCGGATGGTTATGTTAGTCGTAATTTGATTTAAGCCTTAAACATTCGTGAGGCCGCCATTACGTTTCTGTCAATATGGCGGCGATATTAATCATGACACTGAGATGCCCTTTGCTAGTGCTATCTCTGTACCAAATTTCGTTCCATTCGGTTTCACCGTGTTTGAATTAATAGGGGGAATCGATTCTGACACAAATATGGCCGCCATCCGCAAACTATTAGGCGAATGACCTATTAGATTGGTCAAAGGATGCTCCCTCTATAAAGGTATGTAGTTGCAAAATTTGGTAGAGATCGGATGATTAGGTTAATCGTAATTTGATTTAAGCTTTGAACATTCGTGTGGCCGCCATTACGTTTCAGTCAAGATGGCGGCGATATAAAACATGACACTGAGGTGCCCTTTGCTAGTGCTACCTCTGTACCAAATTTAGTTCCATTCGGTTCAACAGTGTTCGAATTAATAGGGGGAATCAATTTTGACATAAAGATGGCCGCCATCCGCAAACTATTAGGCGAATGACCTGTTAGATTGGTCAAAGGATGCTCCCTCCATAAAGGTATGTAGTTGCAAAATTTGGTAGAGATCGGATGATTAGGTTAATCGTAATTTGATTTAAGCTTTGAACATTCGTGTGGCCGCCATTACGTTTCAGTCAAGATGGCGGCGATATAAAACATGACACTGAGGTGCCTTTTGTTAGTACTACCTCTGTACCAAATTTCGTTCCATTCGGTTGCACCGTGTTCGAATTAATAGGGGGAATCGATTTTCATACAAAGATGGCCGCCATCCGCAAACTATTATGCTGATGACCTATTAGTTTGGTCAAAGGATGCTCCCCCTATAAAAGTATGTTGTTGCAAAATTTGGTAGAGATCGGATGATTAGGTTAGTCGTAATTTGATTTAAGCTTTGAACATTTGTGTGGCCGCCATTACGTTTCCGTCAAGATGGCGGCGATATAAAACATGACACTGAGGTGCCTTTTGTTAGTACTACCTATGTACCAAATTTCGTTCCATTCGGTTGCACCGTAATCGAATTAATAGGGGGAATCGATTTTCACACAAAGATGGCCGCCATCCGCAAACTATTACGCTGATGACCTATTGGTGTGGTCAAAGGATGCTCCCCTCATAAAGGTATGTTGTTGCAAAATTTGGTAGAGATCGGATGATCAGGTTAGTCGTAATTTGATTTAAGCTTTGAACATTTGTGTGGCCGCCATTACTTTTCCGTCAAGATGGCGGCGATATAAAACATGACACTGAGGTGTCCTTTGCTAGTGCTACCTTTGTACCAAATTTCGTTCAATTCGCATTCACCGTGTTCGAATTGATAGGGGGGGACAGACATTCAGAGTACACACACACACACACAGACACACACACACACACACAGACTCACACACACACATACACACACACACACATACTCACACACACACATACACACACACAGACAGACACACTTTTTTCGCCCTGTGTTGATCTCATAAGTCTACTTTCATTTTTTGCAAAAATCGAAAGTAGGCTAAAAATTGTGTGTCTGTCTGTGTGTGTGTCTGTGAGTCTGTGTGTCTGTGAGTTTGTGTATTCTGAATGTCTGTCCCCCCCTATCAATTCGAACACGGTGAAACCGAATTGAACGAAATTTGGTACAGAGGTAGCAATAGCAAAGGGCACCTCAATGTCATGTATTATATCGCCGCCACCTTGACGGAAACGCAATGGCAGCAACCCAAATGTTCAAAGCTTAAATCAAATTACGACTAACCTATTCATCCGATCTCTACCAAATTTTGCTACAACATATAGTTATATGGCGTGCGTCTCTTGATTAAACTACAAAGTCATCCCCCCCCCCCTACTTTGCGGATGGCGGCCATGTTTTTGTGCAAATCGATTCCCCCTATCAATTCAAGCACCGTGAAACCGAATTGAACAATATTTGGTACAGAGGTAGCACTAGCAAAGGGCACCTCAGTGTCATGTTTTATACCGCCGCCATCTTGACGAAAACGTAATGGCGGCCTCCCAAACGTTAACAGTTTAATTCAAATTACGACCAACCTAATCAACTGATCTGTACTAAGTTTTGCAACGTTATACCTTTTTGTATGAAGAATCATTTGACCAAAATACAAGGTCATCAGACCAAAAAATTACGGATAGCGGCCATGTATGTGTGCAAATCGATTCCCCCTAACTATTCAAACACGGTGAAACCGAATTGAACGAAATTTGGTGCTGAGGTAGCACTAGGAAAGGGATCCTCAGTGTCATGTTTTATATCGCCGCCATATTGACGAAAACGTAATGGCGGCCACCCAAATGTTAAAAGATTAAATCAAATTATGAGCAACCTAACAATAATCTGATCTCTACCAAATTTTGCAACAACATATCTTTGTGTAAGAAGTATATTTTTACCAAGCTACAAGATTAACAGCCCAACACTTTGCGGATGGCGGCCATGCATGTGTGCAAATCGTTTCCACCTATCAGTTCAAACACGGTGAGACCGAATTCAACGAAATTTGGTACAGAGATAGCACTAGCAAAGGGCTCCTCAGTGTCATGTTTTATATCGCCGCCATCTTGACGAAAACGTAATGGCGGCCACCCAAATGTTAAAAGCTTAAATGAAATTACGACCAACCTAATCATCTGATCTCTACTAAATTTTGCAACAACATACCTTTATGTGGTACGCATCGTTTGACCAAACTACATGATCAGCAGCTCAATAGTTTGCACATAGCGGCCATGTATGTTTGCAAATTGATTCCCCCTATCAATTCAAACACGGTGAAACCGAATTGAACAAAAATTTGGTTCAGAGATAGCACTCGCAGAAGGCAACTCATTGTCATGTTTTATATCGTCACCATCTTGACGAAAACGTAATGGCGGCCACAAAATTTTAAAAGCTTAAATCAAATTACGACCAACCTAATCATCTGATCACTACCAAATTTTGCAACAACATACCTTTTTGTGGAAAGCACCGTTTGAATGAAGTACAAGGTCATCAACCCAATAGTTTGCAGATAGTGGCCATGTATGTGTGCAAATCGATTCACCATATCAATTCAAACACGGCGAAACCGAATTGAATGAAATTTTGTACAGAGGTAGCACTAGCAAAGGACATCTAATATTCATGTTTAATATCCGTATAAACGTTGTATTTCAACAAGCTACTACAACCAACATTCAATTGTTTACTCCTAGAAAAGGACAAAGAGTTATAACAATACCCATGCATTTAGGAGAAAGTAGGCTATATGTTCTTTACTGAACATCTTGTTATATATGTCGGCCATACATTTATGTACTATTAGATGATGATTTTTGCGTAGGTTCATTATTCAAACGTTCAATTCGATCACATGAATAATACACAAAAATTAATATATACATTTTTAAATTGCGCACAGTCGCCATCTTGAGGTTATGTGAACAATTGAACTAAATTAGATACCAGTGACTTACAATGTGTATAAAGATTTACTGTACCATATTTCATTGCGCTCACATGGTTAAATAGCGAGGAAAGTCTATTAAAATGTTTCACCTTCGCTTGGCCGCCATGTTACTTTTGTATTATTTTATGTTGACCGACTGAAAGCTACAATATTAACTTAAATATTCGTCACTCCTCACTTTCAGAATATCACCTCAACTACAGTAGAGGCCGAGAACGGGTACCTTTCCATATAAAGTGATGATGATGATGATGATGATGATAATTGTTGTTTTAAGGGGCCTAACATCCAGGTTATCGGCCCCTGATGGTTTGGGTGATCGTGAAGATGAAAATGCAAACATAAAACTAAAACTAACTACTAACTTACATACTAGAAGAAGAAATGGAAAACTAAAGGAGAATAAGGCAAATAAAGGACAGGAGGAAAAGAAATGCCCTCAACCCTCGAAGAATGCGGATTGAGGGACTTGGAAGGAAGGAGAGCCTTAAAAGGCAGATAGGAAAGTGAAAGACGAGAGGGTCCGTCCCAAAGGTAAGGGACAAAAGGGGAAAACGGACCCAGTTCAGGAATCCCTCGGGGTCGCCAACTCCCGAACTCACCAGCCGTGAGCCCCTGAGGGTGTAGCATTATCTAGGGTGCACCAAAAGTGGTGGGGCTACATACACCCGGCCTTCTTGAGGGCCTTGAGCAGAAGGCAGGAGATAACATGAAAAGAAAAAGAAGGCTGACCCCTTGCAGAAGGAGGGAACCAGAAAAGATGAGACAAGGGCCAATTAAGGCGGGAAAGAAGAGACTCCCTAGGCCTCGAATACCCTAATACCGTCGGGGTCGGAAGAGAACAAGAGTTGACCAAGTGAGGTCGACAGGAAAGAAGAAAGAGAGGAGCCCGGCACAAGTAAGTGGAAGCAATGCCGGACTCAGCTGGGGCCCCTTGGTCGCCAACCCACGTCCCACTAGATGTGAGCCCCTGGGGGACCGTATAAAGTACACAATTACTCAGAACTGTTTTAATTGCCTTATCGCAGGCTTGTTCAAAACGTCAATCAGGGCATCATTATGGTCGACCACAAACATATCGTGTGTGAGATAATTACAATTACAGTACCCTAAATTGGAGCAAGTTCCCATAATCTCGTTTGTTTATCGTGCGGTTCACGAATACCTTCCAGCTCCGTTAGCTCTTTTGGCATCATTAGTAGTAGTTGTTGTTGTAGATTATTTTAGGGGCTTGGCGATATGGTGGTCCTGTAGCCCCATGCACTTAAGTGAGTGTGTTGAATATGTCTGATATAACTTTTTTTTTTGCTATGTGCTGACTGTAGTAGTGTGTGTAGCCGTAAAAGGGACAGGGATTAGGTAGGCGCCCCGGCCCGGGACTTGAAATAAGGTCCTATCCAGGCATTTTCTTGACGGGAGTGTAGTGAAACCCGGGGAAGGGAACAGACTCAAGATAGCCACTGCCAGCACTGGGATTTGAACCTACGGTCTCCGGATTTTCTGCAGCTTCCCACGCAGTCGTGGTGCACGATTTAATGAGCGCTGCTACGCAGCAGGAAGCAAGACAAGAGGGTTCACACACCACCGCCAGTCATTCTTGAAATGTTTTTCCTTTGTTTCCCATGTTCAGCACCAGGCAAATGCCGGGATGGTGACTTATAATCGACCACGGCCACTCCCCTCCTACTCCTTGCGTATTTTCATTCGCCTTCATACATATCACTCAGGCCAGCTCTTCTGAAGAGCTCTTTGTCCGGAACTGTATCCGGACGTAAAATTCATTCATCGCAAAGAGAATCGTCTCGCGTTCTTTCCGGATCACGTAGGATTGGGGAGTGACATAATTTCATAAAAATATGTTTCGCTTTGAAAACCCAATGGAAGTGATTTGCCTTCTATATCGATAGTTAAATTCGTTCGTTGCTTTACACTTTACCCTCGAGGTCAGACCTTTGGCGTCAAATACTGGCAGGTTAATTAATTCTTCCCCTATCGTAATTTTACTACATAACCGCGGGTCATCAGAGACCAGAGATCGATAGCCTTACCGGAGGTCTTCCACGCTCTCTTACTCTAACTGAATAGAATGCGTACACATTAACCATTTAAAAAACGGAAGGAAGCTTTTAGTTTTACGTGACCGGTAATCATGCGATCATGAGCCACGTTGGTAAATAGATATATCCGTATTGATTGATTGATAAATTGAAAATCCGTCCGATCAATACTAGGAGAAGTTGTTTAATGAAATGTATCGGAATATCAATGATTACATTCTCAGCGTGAAAAATATTATACCTAAACAAGATGTTCAGTAAAGAACATATAGCCTAATTTCTCCTAAATGCATGGGTATTGTTATAACTCTTTGTCCTTTTCAAGGAGTATAATAGAATGTTGGTTGTAGTAGCCTGTTGAAATACCACGTGCTATACGGATATTAAACATGAATATGAGCATGAATATGAGGTGCCCTTTGCTAGTGCTACCTCTGTAAAAAATGTCATTCAATTCGGGTTCACCGTGTTTGAATTGATATGGGAAATCGATTTGCACACATACATGGCCGCTATCTGCAAAGTATTGGGCTGATGACTTTGTAGTTCAGTCAAAAGATGCTTCCCACAAAAAGGTATGTTGTTGCAAAATTTGGTAGAGATCAAATAATTAGGTTGGTCGTAATTTGATTCAAGCTTTTAACATATGGGTGGCCGCCATTCCGTTTCCGTCAAGATGGCGGCGATATAAAGCATAACAATGAGTTGCCCTTTACTGATGCTACCTATGTTTCAAATTTCGTTCAATTCGGTTTCACCGTGTTTGAATTGATATGGGGAATCGATTTACACACATACATGGTTGCCATATGCAAACTATTGGACTGATTACTTTGTAACTTGGTCAAAGAACGCTTCTTACATAAAGGTATGTTGTTGCAAAATTTGGTAGAAATCAGATTATTAGGTTGGTCGTAATTTGATTTGAATTGAATGTTTCTTTTTACAGTGGTAGCACTAGCAAAGGGCACCTCATATTCATGTTTAATATCAGTATAGCACGTTGTATTTCAACAAGCTACTACAACCAACATTCAATTATAATAATAATAATAATAATAATAATAATAGTAATAATAATAATAATAATTATAATAATAACCCCTGGCACTACAGCCCGTAAACGGCCTAGACCTACCAAGCGTCCGCTGCCCAGCCATTTGGCCTGCAGATATTGGGGTGACGCGTGATCAGCGCATCGGGTCCCCTCGGCCGTTAATCTTGGTTTTCGTGATCGGGGCGCTGCCTCCCTCACCGTCAGACAGCTACTCAATTGTCCTCACGAGGCTGAGTGCACCTCGTTCCAGCCCTCACATCAGTTTCTAAAATCCCTGACGGAGCCGGGAATCGAACCCGGGGTGTCCAGGTGAGAGGCAGGTGCGCTACCCCAACACCACGAGGCCGGTAACATTCAATTATACTCCTTGGAAAGGACAAAGAGTTATAACAATATCAATGCATTTAGGAGAAAGTAGGATATAGGCCTATGTTCTTTACTGAACATCTTGTTTTTCTCATATGTATTGTATTCAAAAACAGAGGTAATGGAGTCTTAGATTCGTTCATCAAGACCATTCCAACTTTCCAAAACAGAATCTTCCGTTCCCGTCTCTACTTCATTTGTTAGGCAAACGATGCAAACCCAAGGGATCCGTCACATTGTATTGAGGAGACGTGTTTCTAGCTTATGCAAGTAAAGTTTGTGACTGCCACTAAAGCAAACACTATAGATTTCGTGTGAACAGTCATCTTCCCCCTAGAGAACATTGCTAGTGTGGTACGTGCTGAGATACTTCAGTAAGGGCCTTCTCTATAGAACGGAACCTCGCTGGAGCCGTGTGACGGCTGGAGAGCAGTAAGTCAGCGCCAGATGACTAGCTTTTGCCGATTACACTGGAGCGGGTCGGGAAGCCCCAGATGCTGTCTTAGCATTCATTATATACGGAGCTGGCAATATACTAAGATACCTTAGTTGATATAATTGAGACTTGTGGTGAAGTACTGTATCCTATCTCGTACCCCGTGAACATGGTTAGGTACCGGTATAGAAAATAACATCGAATTTTCCTAGTGGAAGCTTATCTTCTCTTCCAGTAAATGTGTTAGTACGTTTTATCGCCGTGCGATTTTTACTTGTGGGGGAACCACAGACAAAAGGTATGCAGAAAAAATCCACGTACTAAGGAAGCTATCAAGGACGAAATAACTGCTCTGATACCAAATGTCAGCCAGGATGAATTACAGCAAGTGAACCAACATTTCCTACGTTGGTTCAATGTGTGTTTAGAAAAAGCACATAATTTCCAGCAACTACTCTGACATTCATGTAAGTAATGGTTATTATCAAATGCGTTGAAAAGTGTAAATGTATTGAACTGCCGGTAGTTGGGCGCTACGCTGCTGCTAGCGGCAGTGCCTTGCTCGACAGGTTGCTACGTAGAGTGGCCCGGCCGCCAAAGCGCCTGCGAAGCTCCGTTCTATACAGGATGCTCTAATTTACTACATGTATTGATTTGTAATGTGTTGATTTTTTCTTCTAGTGCCAGCATATAGTGTTATACCATTTAAAAATTCAAAATTGGTGTCGACATCCCACATAAATTCATAGCATATTACTTCATTAGCTTCTTAATACCATTCAATAGTCCGGCTCCGTGGCTGAATGGTTAGCGTGCTTGGCATTGGCCTGATGTGCCCCGGGTTCGATTCCCGGCCGAGCCATCAGCCATTTTAATCTCCTGCAGTTAATTCCCGTGGCTCGGTGACTGGGTGTATGTGACGTCTTAATCATCACTTAATCCTCATTACGACGAGCAGGTCGCCCACGGGCGTCAACTAGAAAGACTTTCACTCGGCCTCTTCGGAGGCCACACGATCATTATTATTATTATTATTATTATTATTATTATTATTACCATTGAAGAATGTAAAATCAAAACTTCGATATCACCAGATTGGAAGTTATTTTGCTAATACGACTGAGGTGAATAACGCTGTATATAAAATTTAAATACATTGTCTGTTCTGTTAGGTAGTCAGCCCGAAGGCTGGTTGGATCCTCAAAAAGCACCGCCGTTACGTTATGTGAGTAGATACCCACAAAATCCCAAGGCAGCGCTATATTGAGGCGTTCTAGGCAAGAAGAGGAGTGAAGTAGTTTGCCATTGCTTTCCTCACTGAGTCAGAACAGTAGTCCTAACCCTACGAGTAGAACCTTTCACAGCATCCACAGGCACTGACTGTGCCCTGAATGCCATTACTAAGCACCATCCATACCTCAGTAGCTTCCATATAATCACAGCCATGAGTGAGACTGAGACATCGGTGAAAAGCCACCTTTTACTCTAGCCTGTACCAACTGACAAATGCAAATGTACTGCATTCATCAAGAGATGGCAAACAAGCCATTAAATAAATTGAGTGGCTAAATAATCTATCTAGCCACTGTTGTGGTAACAAGAATTAAAACCTTGTAAAGAGGAAGTGTGTAATATGATGCAAAGCTCATATGTTACCAGGTAATTAGGTAATGTGGTCAGTGGGGGATTATGGGAGCATAATAGATCTGTCCCCGGGCTGGCGACAAGTTAATAAACCATCTTCCTTCATAATTGCAGCTTGCCTCGTAATTGGCTGGCCCTAAGTGCTCATATTTAATGCATCACAAGGAGGTGGTTTATTTTCCTGACCAGACACACATCAATCAGCAAGGGCTTTGTGGGCCTCCTATAAATCACCTACGCATGTCAGTGTGCAAACACATTTCATCTCATCTCATGTATAGCCCATGATCTTCACTTAAGAGGCCAGACTACCTAACGGCGCTCCGTTATTTTGTCCATATTTTGAAAATTGTTGACTAATCATACTTCCGTTAATAATGGCTCACTGTTATTGAATTTTTCAACTTTTAACTCTGAACGCCACTCCACTAATTGTCCTGGACTGAGCTTGCTTGTAACAAGATTTGATGATGGAGTGGCAACTTGCCTTGCGGTAAATGTGGAAATCGGCTCAATGGGCCTCAATTTATGGTAGGAAGGAAGGAAGGAAGTAAGTTTGTTGTTTTGCGTGACCGTCAATCTCGCGACCATGAGCCACGCCACCTCCTTTGTACGTGGAATCCGAACCACAGGACATGCCAATTCACTTTGAAAATCTCACATGCTATCACCGGAAATCGAATCCTGTCCACCATGGTGAGAGGTTAACAGCTTGACCACTGTGCCACCACACCCTCTATTTATGGTGCATGGCCTCTTAAGGATAAGTTAAAAGTACACTCGTTTTATCTGTTTATATGTCAGTCGCACTCTTTATCTTTAGAAAACCTCTACCAATTGACCCCAATATTTATTTTTTATAAAGTCATTTTTAGCCTATTTTCAATTTTGAAAAAATAGGCTTATGAGATCACCTTTTGTCCGTGTGTGTGTGTGTGTGTGTGTGGGTGTGTGTGTGAGGTGTATGTGTGTGTGTGTGTGTGTGTGTGTGTGTCCCTAATAAAATCTAAACGGCTGGAGCGATTTCAATGAAACTCGGTAAGTTCATAGCACTATTCCCGGCGACCTCGACCGTGCCCTTCAAATTTTGTTACGTCTCACCAATCCAACATGGCGGCTGTGCAAAATATTTCACTAGCATTCAATATCTCCGAAACTATTACCGATATCGCCCTGAAATTGTGTACGGTGATAAAGGGCACTACTAGAAGTTCACCTATGAGACTTTTAAAAACCTAGTGACTACAAAACCAACATGGCGGTCAAGCGAAATTGAGACATTTAAATAGACATTTATCGCGATTTAACTATCCAAACGTAATGAAACTTGGTACAGCAAATGTTTATACATATTGTAATGCACTGGAGTCTAATTTAGTTCAATTGTTTACATAACCTCAAAATGGCGGCTGTGCGAAATATTTCACTGACATTCTATATCTCCGAAACTATTACAGATATCATCATGCAATTTTGTACGGTGATAAAGGGTACTGATACAAGTTTACCTATGTATATTTCATAAAGCTGTAATGTACAAAACGAACATGGTGACCAAGCGAATTTGAAATATTTTAATAGACTTTTCTCGTGATTTAACTCTCTGAGCGCAGTGAAATGTGGTACAGTAAATGATTTTGCAGATTTTAATGCACTGCCATCTAATTTAATTAGATTGTTTACATAACCTCAAGATGGCGGCTGTGCGAAATTTTAAAATTAAGTTTTTATTCTTGTGTCGTAATCATGCGATCGAAGTGAAAGTTTGAATAATGAAGCTAGGCAATAATTGTCCTTGAATGGTACATAACTCTATGGCCTATACATATAACAATCCTAAATGGCGAGCTTCCGAAATATTTAGACGGTTCTCAATATCTATGAATCTTTTACAGCAACCAAACTGATTTTTTTTAATGTTCATAAAGACTATGAACATATATTCACCTATAGGACTTTCAGTAACCTGGTGAGCACAAATCCAACATGGTGGCGACGCAAAGTATAAATATTTAAATGGACGTTTCTCGCGAATTAACTATCCGAGTGCCGTGAAGCGTTGCACGTTAAATGCTTATGCAAATGTTGATCCACTGGCATGTAATTTATTTCAATTGTTTGCATAATCACAAGATGGCTGGTGTGCTTAATTTTAAAATCTCGTTTTTACTTCTTGTGTTCTAATCATGCGATTGAAGTTTGAATACCACACGTACACAATAATCTTAATGTAATAGTACAAAAATAAAAATCCATCCTGGCGACCATACGAAATATTTAGACGGTTCTCAATATCTACGAATCTGTTACAGCAATTAAACTGAAATTTTGTATGTTGATAGAGACAATTAACATGAGCAGGATATATGAAAATAGGCTGTATAGTTCTCCACGGAACTACTTGTTATCTATGAACATTACAAAGGCTAAATCCAAAATTTGAAGTAAATCAGACTATATTTTTGGTAAAGTTATAACGTCGAGCATCGAACTAGAATGAATATGAAATCTTATGGTACAATTTTATGTTGGAGAAAGCTTTGTCTAGGTGGATTTAATAATGTTACAAGTTAGCAGGCAATATCGGCATTACGAGCAGGAGTCTAAGCTTAGATATTGTCGTCAAAGGGGAAAGTGTTGCTCGACAACAACAGAACGAGTTCCCTTTATGAAGCGGCAGCGGATCGAGGACTGAACGTGCACAGGTAAGTGGGGGGAGGAAGTTAGCCCGTGTCAGGCTCGGTGGTCCAACGTCACGACTAACCCGAGCCAAGGAAAAAGTCCCGTGATCCGAAGCGATAATTAGATTTACGAAGGATATACTGCAATTGCTAATATAAACTATGGAATAGTAATTCATATCAAGAAGTACCAGGTTCGATTGAGAAAATAATTCTGCATTTTTTCGTGTTTTTAAAATTCAAAAAGAGGATCCTTATTATGGAAACGATATCATTCGGAAAATTTGAGCAGGGATTCTGAATGCGAAATTTTGTTGAGGACGCCATTAGAAATAGAGGGGAGATTATTCGATATTGAAATGTTTTGAGGCAAAGACGTGAGACTGATCACGCTAAATTCGAGGGCACGATAAGTGGAACCCTGACCAAGAGGGAATGCGACATTCCGGCCAAGTATTTTGGGAGTCGATGAAGCAATTAAACTACTGAACATTATATGATGAAAGTTAATGTCTAGTTGACGACTTTATAAACAATTCTACGAGTTGTTGTTTCGAATATTAAACATTTTGTCTACGAAAGTGAAGCTATCCTACGAAGTATTTCAACAATTCATCAGTGTTATAAAAGTACTCTACACAAAATTTCAACTATAAAAGATTATCTACGAAACATAACTTCAACGGAGCTTGGAAATATTATTCTTCGATATCAGGAACTACAATAACTAACTACGATGGTCTACTACATATCATATCATATCTACGATTCTACATAAACATTTAATTTTGCAGTTCATATGGAGCTGAGTCGAGGGGGAAAATTTCACAACTGACTGAGATTGTGATTATGATGCACTAAAACACCATGCTAAGGGAAGCTTAATAGTTGAGCATCACCAGAATGGAAGGAGTGACTTACAATTAGTTCTGTCAAATTCACTCAACTACGAGAGATCTTTGAGTATCGCCGATGGAGAACCTTGCCGAAAGTTGCTGTTTTGGGAGATGCAGTCGACAATCCAGGACTGAACGAGACACCAGTTTGAGGCAAGGCAGTTCCTGAACGAGAGGAGGTGATGGAGATAGTTATCTAATTGCTGGTTCGAGAACCAGGACCAGGCAAATGCTGAGATGGTCACTTCATCAACGCGGGAACCAATGGTACGAGTATCATATCCATCCGGGTGTGAGGAGCTTATAACTTATAAACTATGCAGCAAAGGTAGAAAGAAGATTTTTCAATTGCTCTTGTAGATATTTGGAGCATGTAGAGATTTCCAAGTTGACCATATTAGTTAGTTTTTCGTCTTTTGAGAGGGTCAGTTTAGAGTAAATTCATTTTGTTGTTTGATTAGGATTTTTCTGAGATTTTGCGTACTTCAGAATTTTAATTCATGTTGGAGATTTTTATATTTATTTGTGGAGATCTACTATTTTGAGATGTTTTTATTCGCATTCCCTTCGAATATGTAGAAAGCTTTTTATTGTAATACGACGTTGAGAAATGGCGTATCTACGATTCCTTAGAGGTATTTTATTGCTACTTGTCATTGCCATTATGTTGGGTAGAAAAAATTTGGAATTGAGAAAATATTATTATAAATGTGAGATTTGGAATACTGTTATTACAGTAGAACTGAAGACGAGACTGGATATATTTTGGAAGTGAGATAGGTTCAATTAGCTAGGACGTATTAGGATGATGATCTTACTTCGGAAATTTGTTCTCAGATCGATTTGGAGTCTCTTATCAATGATCTTAAATCATTCTTGACAACGATGTAGTACAATTTTGATAGCTAGAGGATAGATTTGTCATTTAATATGACCATACTACGTTCAATCCCTGACAATGATGTTTTTGAGAATTCATTTTTGGTGCAAAACATTGTTATTATTGTTTAACAATTTAAGAATGACCAGAATGAAGAGAGACACTCGTATCGTATAGCAGTAATCCATATGGAACTGTATATCATTAGTATTACATGAAAATATATTGTTATCGGAGCTGAATATTTAAACGAATAAGCTGTGGAAGCTATTTTGTTTTTTGTTTTGAAAGTCAATGATTTTATATTAAGTGAAGGTCTTATGGCACATTGATTTTATACAATTGTGAAGATTTATTCCACAAGTGAATGGTATTCTGTGCGGTATTTGTAACAGATATTTCCGCTAAGATGAGTGATTGTTGTAAGAAGCGTTATATGAAGATTTATGGCACATTTAAAGTAACAAATCCATTATTGGAAGGTTAAGTCATATTTTGTGAAAGCAGCTGTTTATTTATGAAAGACCGATAACGAATGTAACGAAGTGTATTGTGATAGTTAATAACTTTCTTAGGAAATTATTATTATTGTTATTCATATTTTGACGACGTACGATTTCGGAGCTTAACCACTTGAGAATCAATCCAGAATTGAGGATTTATACCAATGTTATAGAAAATGGTAGTCATATTAATGTAATTGGGTGATTTGATGTTAGTGCGATTTGAAAGAAACATATTCTCTGTCGAGAATAAATTGGATACTCTTCGAATGCAAGCATAGTGTTGTAAATAGTTTATTTGTGTACATATTTAGTTGGAATTAAGCATATTTTAATAGGGTATGTTATTTCGTCATGTTTAGATTCAGGAGCACATTTAGATAGGACTGTTAGGATTAAACATGTATACATTAAAATTATTTGTTGTTGTCATTTAATGTACGTCAGTTCAGAACAGGGTGTTCTAGAAGTTGGTATATTGGCTTTCACGGCCGGTTAATGATAAAGGGAGGTAGCGCGCAGTTCGTTACTCCTGTGGGGGTCCGGGCGAGGACACCAAGAGCCCGTCGATGAGACAGCTTGGTGTCCTAGGCGAAACCCCACACAAGACACGGCACAAACCCTTCATAGGGAGGTTAAGGCTGCTTGAGCTTTTAGTTCTCGCAGTCAAGAAGTGCAGTTGCACTCTATATAAAGGGAGGTAGCGCACAGTTCGGTACTCCTGTGGGGGTCCAGGCGGGGACACCAAGAGCCCGCCGATGAGCCAGCTTGGTGTCCTAGGCGAAACCCCACACAAGACACGGCACAAACCTAAAATAATTGCTGAGTTTTTGTTTTAGAAGTATTATTTTCATTTTCGGCATTCTTCGAAACCTGTATTTTAGGTATTTTATTTTATTTTGAGTAATCCTAACAGTAGTTAAATATTTTGATAGTTAATTTGAGTATAGTGAAGGTCAGTAACCTCAAGTTTAATTATTTCAGTTAGATATTTTCTTTTCAACTTCTCATATTTCAAGTTAGGATTTTTAGGAGTGTATTTTATAATCGTAGTGTTACCTTCTTGAATAAACTTAAGAGCACGTTTTGTTTTGCTCGTCTCGTTTGATAAGAAATGCCATCTTATATTTGCCGTAGTTAGTAAGATGATGTGCTATGGATATTAGGCGCCCAAGTTTTCATTCCATCCACAGCTAACCCCAGATTCAGGAATCTCAACTTCTAGTAGGAATTAGGTTTGTTTTGCAGGAAAGTCCATAGTACACCATCAATTACCATCTTCATTAAAGTGTCCTAATTAAGCAACTTGTCAGCGTAAGACTGCGGTTACCTAGCTGGGGATCTCAGTGTTTCTGCAATCCTTCTTCCATCCTTGGATTGACAAGTACCGAGTTAGCTCGGGCTTATTTAAACGGGTGCACTATTGTCTTAGATTTGCATTTGTAGGGGCAATCAAACCTCCGCCTCTACTGATGTTGATTAAATTGTTCGTAAGCAGTGGAGAACAAGGTAGAAAGTACCATAACCTTTGTTATACACTCTTATAAAGATCTCAAACGACGGAATTTTCAAATTAAAAAAGGCTTCATGAGAGAGGAAATTGTAAGATGAAATTATTCTCTCTTTCTTCTTTTATTTCAGCAAATGTTGAAGTTAGAACCTCAGAATTGTAGGGGTGCTGCAGGTTAATTTGCCCACTGGAGGTAAGGTTAAATTATTTTATTTAGATAATAATGAAAAACTCTTTCGTCATGTTTAATTGATGTGGTGGGGGAGGAGGGGGGGGGGGGGGCAGATATACACACTTGCACACACTTGCACACACACACACACACACACACAGACAGAAAACTTTTGGCCCGTGTAGATCTCATTACACTACTTTCATTTTTTGCAAAAATCGAAACTAGGCTAAAATAGGTGATGGAGAGAGTATCAATAAAATCATCTAAGGACGAAAACTAGAATATTTTCCACACGCTCCAAGTCGTCACATCATGGTAGGAGGGATGGAAAGGGAAGGGGTTGTACGTGACTGCTAGGTTGGCATTCATAAGCCACGGAACCTTCTTGTTACGTAGAACTTGACTTTTCACGTCAAGAATCCCTCATACATTAACCTAGAATAGAACTCGGCTTGCCTTAATGGGAGACAAGTAGCTTGAGCGTTGTGCCATCATGGTCCAAAATACAAGCTAGTTCTGGCATCAATAGGTGTTAAAGGGCCTGAAATATCTGGGAGTGATTTGAATTTACAAGTTTCCACCCATTAAAATAGCAATCATCACTACCAAATATGTAACTATTATGCATGATGACTAACTTCACTAAGCAAATTTAACACTTGAATAATACTGGTAATAACAATTAAATAATACATCATAATAGATAATAATAAACCGTATATAACTACTGGCTTTGTGATTGATGGGTGTCTGAAGGAAGCTCGAATCAATTTACTATTTAAATGGGTGAGGATTGGAATCATTACATGCCGTGATCGTGCTAACCATGTGGACTGATGAGCTATCGTCAAAACCTCGTTGTCACATTAATGGAATAAACAGACAGATGGGCCACCATTTTTCACTGGCAAGCGTTTAATATCTGTGGCACACCCTTGGTCTCATCAGCGCGGCGTAATGAGCCATTCTGATAAATAGAGTCTGTCGGAATCACACTGACGGGGAAAAACCACACCATTACGCTATTCAGTTATAAGCTCATACAATGAGGCGGTGAATGCACGAGAAAGAAAATTCATCTCACAATATCATTAATTTTACAGACGGTTCTCTTTATTTTTTCGAAACGAATACAGAAGATACCACAGAGGAGTTGTTCTGATTATAGGCTACAGTAAAACTTGTCCAAAGCGGAATCCAATGGCACCAAGAATTATTTAGGGATTGAGAAAGTTTCAGGATTTAAAATAAAGGAATTATATAAACACTCCAGAAGAAAATACATGCATTAGTTATAATAACTATTAAATAAAATAGACAATATAGGAATACGCGTTTCGACCGCCAAGCAGTCATCATCAGATTCTGATCACTAGGATTGGGGTTTAAATGTATATACAATTATAGCCTACTTAGTATACTGATTCTCAGTTTGAGCATATTTTACATTTATTGCAGTAACACCTGGCTAAAGTGGAACGCAATCGTTCAGGATGTATTTTTCCGTTTTCACAGGTTTACATTTTACAAAGTGTTGAGTTATAATAAGACAAATTACATACTGCATTATCGCATATAATTAATCTTACCTCTTCTTCTTGCTCTCCTCAACCTGGTGGTTGGTGGGTAGCATGAATGTCTTCGTCCAAAGGCCTTCTATCCTGAGCCTGCTGTTTGATCAGGTGGTACGGACATCCTCCTCCGATGTCATCAAAGAACTCTGCTGTTGGTCGTCCTCTTCCTGGCTTGCCTTCCATTTTCCCTTCAAGCAGTGTGATGCACCATGGTGAATGCCGGAGTAGGTGGCCTATCCAATTATTTCTTCCTTTTTTGATTGTTTCTGTCAGATTTATGATTTCCTCTGCTCTTCTTAGAACCTCTTCATTAGTTAGCCTTAGGGTCCAAGGTATCCGTAGCATTCGTCACCAGCACCACATTTCAAATGCACATAATCGTTTCTTGTCGGCCTTCAATAGTGTCCAGGTTTTGCAACCATAGGTTGCAATGCTCCAAATGTAACTTTTAATGAAGTGTTTTTTGACTTGTAGGGATGTGGCTTTGGATGTCAGGAGACTTCTCTTCTTGTTGAAAGCTTCTTTAGCCTGGGCTATTCGAGAGCGGATGTCCTTTTCACACCTCCCATCAGAAGTAATAATGTTTCCCAAGTACTTGAAAAGATTTACTTGAGCCTAAACTGACAAAATAATTTAAAATATAGGTCTGTAAATAAAAAAGAAAATAGGTTTACATGTATTAAACTGAAATTTCATCTTAAGTTCAAAAATTTCAGTTTCTCTGCCCGTTTCTTTGTTCCCATCTGTCTTTCAAAGCGCATTGTCGCGACGTATTTTCAAGAGAACGTTGTATTATCTCCTCTGCATCCTGCATTAACTTCAGGAGTTCTGGAACATTCTTGGAGGCTGCAAATTCCTGAAAGTCACTCGCACCAGATAGTGCTTCTCCAAAAGTGTGTATTTTTAACTCCCTTTAGTTGCCTTCATCATCATCATCATCGTCGTCGTCCATTTCTTCCATGACGTCTCACCTGCCGTTTTCAGCAACAATATCAGCTGAATTATGACTGTCTTCAGTCGTTAATGCTTCCTAGAACTTTGGTGCAAGTACAAACGCGCTCAAAATTTAGTACTGTACATAGCTTTGTATGATGGATAAGATAATCCGTCTTAGTCAGGTTATTTACGCCTACAGTTCCGGAATTTCTTTCGGTTACCGCGTTAGGCAGTTCTGCGGTTTACTGTGTCATATTATATAGGAAATACCTCCGTTCCGAATTCGTTTTCTGTTTGTCTAGGTTTCCGGTATACAAAGCGTCCGGTTTAGGCAGGTTTTACTTTATATACGTGCATATACTAGTCTAATATTCATACGTAGTTAAAAAGGTATAAAACAAACTAACCTTATATAACGAAATTCAATCTGTGAATCGTAATATAATAATAATAATGTTATTGGTGTTACGTCCTATTTAACTATTGCGGATTTTAGAGACGCCAGAGTGCCGAAATTTTGCCCCGAAGGGGATCCTTAACGTGAAATGAGCTCAAATACTGAACAATACTTAACGATTTCTGCGAGAGAAAAAAAGCCCAGATGCTTCAGTCAGGCAATCAGCGCGGGTAAATTCCAGGCCGAAAACTCAGACAAGAGCAGTCAAATGCCTGTTTTGGGTGCATCAAAATAACAATGCATAAGTTTAAGTTCCGGATCATACAGTACATTATTATTTATTTATCGTGTGGCTTTTAGTGCCGGGAGTGTCCGAGGACATGTTCGGCTCGCTTGAGTCTGTAGCTGCTTCCAGCGGACACCCTAAAGGGTGAGCTACAAGTTCCGTTCAATTTCAAGTAGTTCCAACTTTCGCCACCAATTATCAATGATACCTAGTGGCGAACGTTGGAACTTTGATAGAGCGTTCTGACGAAATCTAACCTAACAAATTTTGCTTTACACAAGTTTAGTCTGTGAAAGGATCTTTTACATGCCATAACTCTAAGACATGGGACCGCCGGCTTTACTTCCCCTCCGAAGGAAGACATACTGAAGGATTCTTAACGCTCTTAAAAAATCCGACGACTTCGGCCGGGTTTGAACCCGCTATCTTGGGCACAGCAGTTCAGCATGCTACCGACTATGCCACCGAAGCCGCTCATACAGTACATTAAGTTTTCAACAATTATATCGATAACTTTTTTCCGTTTGTGCGTTGTACGGATTCCGCTTTATCTCTATCTCTACTTAGTATAAAACAAAGCTCCCGATTGTAGGATGTTCCGGGTAATCTCGAGTTCCACTGGTTGGAGATTGATGCGCTTTTCCACATTCTGTAAAGGATTTCTCGAGGAAGGTTTCTGTAGACAATAATTTATTTATGACCAAAGGAAGCCATGCAGTAACGATTTCAGTGAATCTAGTCGAAAAAAAGCTCACCGTCCGTGTGCCTTACGCTTGATAAACGGTTAAAAATATTTACTATGTGTGTAAGAATTGTTCAGGATGAAAAGTTGTACACAAAGGTCCGCGACAGCATATCTCTATCTTCAAAACATCGCCCATTGTAGCATAAGTGTTTTTTCATTTTCACTTCTTCCAACAATCTCCACTTTGGAAACAGTTTACGAGCTAGCTAGCGGGCGAACCTATCACCCCACTTTCAGCCTTCATACCGCAGAATACACAGTCAAGTTTAGATTAGACGGAAGGGGGATATGTGTTTCATGCACCTCGCCTTTCTTAAATTGCGTCTGACAAGAATTTGTTGCACATGCTATCTCCATGATAATTAATAGCCCAGTCAGTGATTTTAACCCATCATGTCGAGACGGAAAACGGATATAGGTCGTAGTTCATTGAAATTGAAGAAAAATTGCCTTTCAAGTTACGCTGGATAAACTGTTAAAGATATTGGGTGAAGCCGGGGCGGGTTGTTAGTACCATTTAAATGCTTTTCAGTCGGTCAACACGATTGTACCCCATTGTAATGAATGTAATTTTCTAAACTAGAAACAATTACATGATATTAATAAATTCACTGGGATGACTAGTTTCGAACGTCAAGCGATCATCATCACATTCCTTGCACTCAGGATTTAAAACAATATAGCCACTAACAATATCACAACGACACTCACATAAAACTAACAAAACCTGACAAGTTGCAAAAGTTCACAATACATTCTGTAACTAAACTTAAATATGCCATTTTCTTCACAGAGCTGCCCACATTTTGTCTCACAAATCAAACAGTAGGGCTCCAAATTAACGTTCTGCTTTTGGGGAACGATATGCTTAAAGATCTAATAGCTAAGATGAAGGATTCGCTTCCATGGTTGAGTTGCTTAAATCAGTCTTTTAACTATTTCTAACTCCAAACGAATGTTCAGAATTGAAGAATTTTCTTAGGAGGACGATATTTAGGTACTTTACCGTACTGAATGTCGTTTTGAATAAAATATATTTGGATTACTTCAACTGTCTGTGTTTCTACCCCTTACTATTCCCGTTTTCCTACGTGGTCAGGGATGAAGTGAGATGATTTTCTATGTGGATAATGTGTGTTATTTCATTAGATGGGATTGGAAAACGTAGTCATTCATCCCCATGTACTGGCGCTAAAAGGTTCTGAAGAGTTTCCTGCTTCTCTCAGGAGCTAGTTGCGCTGTCCACAGAAGTTAAAGTGGGGGATGAATTATTGTGAGGGGACGGATTTTGGCCACTTTACCTTATTAATCATTCGCAAGTGGTATGTTTATATAGTGTATTATTTCTTCTACTTACGACGTCATCTCGGAACGGAGGTGAATGATCCACATAGCAAGCTGTGACCTTGACATTGCTGAATGAAAGACCTCTTCTGATGTGCAACAATGCCATCTTCGGATATCCTTCAGACACGACTTTCTTCGGTTTGCAATAGACCTTCTTCCATGAATTTTCCCTTCAATAGTTAGTTGTACTAACTGTATTTTTCGCCTCTCATAAGATGTCCCAAGTATCTTGTTTTTCGTTTTTATTATCAGAAGCAGGGGCGGATCTAGGGGAGGGCGACCACCCAGGGCCCCGCGGTCCGGGAGGCCCCACGCCATGGTTTTTTTAAAATTTAATTAATACATTTCAAACTAATTTATAATTCATATTCCTTTTTTCAGTGCTGATATGACCTCCCGTGACCGTTTAGCAAGTTTAGATTTCAGTGAAATAATAGAAGATTTCAGCCGCGAAAAAAGTCGCAAAGTAATATTTTAATATTTCATAGTTTACATAATCTTCTTCTAGGGGACATAAAGGTTTCTTTCGTATTATTAAATCAGGTCACGAAAACCAAGATTAACTGCCGAGGGGACCCGATGCGCTGACCACGCGCCACCCCAATATCTGCAGGCCAAATGGCTGGGCACCGGTCGTTTGGTAGGCCTAGGTCCTTCAAGGGCTGTAGTGCCAGGGGTTATTTTTATTTTATTATTTTATTCATATTATTAAACAAGATGTTCAGTAAAGAACATATAGCCTACTTTCTCCTAAATGTATGAGTATAGTTATAACTCGTTGTTATTATCAAAGAGTATAATAGAACTATTCTTTGTTGAAGACCTTAGAAACGATTTACCTCTACCAAACGCCACAACCTAGATAAAAACTGCTACCATCATTGAAGAAAGAAAGATAAGACGTATATCAAGAATGTTATGGATCTGGAGACATAATCGACCGGACTGGCGGCGTGGCTCAGCGGTAACGTTCTCGCTTGCTGGGCCCTAGGTTGCAGGTTCGTATCCTGGCGCAGTCAGCTGGCATTTGAGGGTGCACAAATGCGAGGGAGCCGTGTCAGTACATTTACTGGCACGTTAAAGATCCCCTTCGGGCCAAAATTCCGGCACCCCGGTGTCTCTAAAATCAGCAGTAGTTAAAAGGGATGTAAAACCAATAACATTATTATTATTATTATTATTACGACCTGCCGTGGGCAACATCCAACTTTGAGTTGAGGCATGTCTTTACACGTCTGGTTGTGCATGGCTTTCACAACCCTAATTGAATTAACAAATCTTTCCATGACCCTACAGAGACGTGTGTATACAAACTATGTGGATATTTTCGATAAAATAATCCTAACAGAGCGAGTGCATTCTAGCGGCCAGAAGAAGAAACTTTTCAATAAAATCTGGAAGTTACCTTTTTGGCAGCTAGATGTCTCGAGTAAATCTGCTGGCGAATTATGTTTTAATTAAATATATATTTTACACCATAATGTGCACAATATAACGCTTAATAACATTTTCAAGTAACGCAAAATAGGCTGTTACAAACCCTTTAAAATAAAAAGTTAAAATGTATCGTAGTATCATCTTGTTATTCTTCAAATTCGATGCGCATAGAATGATAATGGTATAGTAATCAATGCATCCCCACTTAGACTAGTCGTGACATCTATTGGTGAAATATCGAACAATATAATCCTAACAGAGCGAGTGCATTCTAGCGGCCAGAAGAAGAAACTTTTCAATAAAATCTGGAAGTTACCTTTTTGGCAGCTAGATGTCCCGAGTAAATCTGCTGGCGAATTATGTTTTAATTAAATATATATTTTACACCATAATGTGCACAATATAACGCTTAATTTTAAAACATCTGAGTCATTACAAAACAATAAACATATAACATTTCAAGCAAAAAACCTAGCTCTGATCGGGTTTGAACCATAGGCATTTGAGCGATAGGCTAACGCTCTACCACTGAGCTAATTGTGTCAACGAATATCTATTTAAAATGACTTACATAGAACTTGTTAGCAAATAATGATTTATACTAAACGATTTCATCACTGGAGTATATTATTTATACACACATCAAAAAAAGTTTTGCATCACCTCGGTTCCCAGATCTCCGGCATATAGACGTTGACTGTGTATATTTTATCCAAGATACAGTCCCTTTGACTGTTCATAGATGTCACTAAAACTGCTCAAAGATGTAAACAACCATGCATGAGCAGGGCCTATTAGACGGAGGGGGTACGACAGCCGATCAGTTCCAGTCATTCCACCAGGACGAAGGTACGCTGCTCATGTTGTCTGTAGTTCTACCATGCCTAGAAGGTCAATACCGCAGTTCGATCGCGTCCGCATTGTTACTTTGTGTCAAGAAGGGCTCTCAACAAGGGAAGTTTCCAGGCGTCTCAGAGTGAACCAAAGCGATGTTGTTCGGACATGGAGGAGGTACAGAGATACAGGAACTGTCGATGGCAGGCCTCGCTCAGGCCGCCCAAGGGCTACTACTGTAGTGGATGACCGCTACTTACGGATTGCCGCTCGGAGGAACCCTGACAGCAATGCCACCATGTTGAATAATGCGTTTCGTTCAGCCACAGGACGTCGTGTTTCAACTCAAACTGTGCGCAATAGGCTGCATGATGCGCAACTTCACTCCCGACGTCCATGGCGAGGTCCAGCTTTGCAACCCCGACACCATGCAGCGCGGTACAGATGGGCCCAACAACATGCTGAATGGACCCCACGGAATTGGCATCACGTTCTCTTCACCGATGAGTGTCGCATATGCCTTCAACCAGACAATCGTCGGAGACGTGTTTGGAGGCACCCTGGTCAGGCTGAACGTCTTAGACACACTGTCCAGCGAGTGCAGCAAGGTGGTGGTTCCCTGATGTTTTGGGGTGGCATTATGTGGGGCCGACGTACGCCACTGGTGGTCATGGAAGGCTCCGAAACGGCTTTACGATACCTGAATGACATCCTCCGACCCATAGTGCAACCATATCGGCAGAATATTGGAGAGGCATTTGTCTTCATGGACGACAATTCTCGACCTCATCGTGCACATCTTGTGAATGCGTTCCTTCAAGATAACGACATCGCTCGACTACAGTGGCCAGCATGTTCGCCAGACATGAACCCTATCGAACATGCCTGGGATATGTTGAAAAGGGCTGTTTATGGACGTCTTGACCCACCAACCACTCTGAGAGATTTACGCCGAATTGTCGTTGAGGAGTGGGACAATTTGGACCAACAGTGTCTTGATGAACTTGTGGATAGTATGCCACGGCGAATACAGGCATGCATCAATGCAAGAGGACGTGCTACTGGGTATTAGAGGTAGTGGTGTGTACTGCAATATGGACCACAAATGCTGAAAGTCTAGCTGTATGATGGTACAACATGCAATGTGTGGGTCTCATGAGCAATAAAACGAGCTGAAATGTTGTTTGTGTTGATCTCTATTCCCTTTGTATTTAACGGTTCCGGAACTCTTGGAACCGAGGTGATGCAAAACTTTTTTTGATGTGTGTATATAAAGCATTTCATACAAAGTTTATTTATTTTTTATCAGTACGCTATATTGCATGCAATACTCAAATTAGTGAAATATAAGTCCGGCACAAGATATCCGCTGCCATCTTGTCTTATTACTGAATCAGTTCAGCTTTTTAAAATCACGTCTGTACTATAGTATTACAAAATAAACTTTTAATTTTGAACGTGCCTCTTCCTTTAGAACAGTTAAAACGATTCTCGGCTCGATAATCGGAACTGGTGGGTCCCATGATATGGATTATAAAGTTTGCATAATTCGCACGGCCGCCATCCTGAAATGGTATGGCGGACGACCTTGTAATTTGGTCACAAGACGCATCCTATACGAAGGTATGTTGTTACCAAATTTGGTAGAGATCGGATGATTTGGTTAGTCGTTATTTGATTTTACGTTTTGAACGTTTGAGTGGCCGCCATTCAGTTTTAGTAAAGATGGCGGCGATATAAAACATGACACTGAGGTGTCCTTTGCTAGTGCTACCTTTGTACCAAATTTCGTTCAATTTGCATTCACCGTGTTCGAATTGATAGGGGGGGGGGACAGACATTCAGAGTACACACACTCACACACACACAGACACACACACACACACACACACAGACTCACACACACACATACACACACACACACACAGACTCACACACACACATACACACACACAGACAGACACACTTTTTTCGCCCTGTGTTGATCTCATAAGTCTACTTTCAATTTTTGCAAAAATCGAAAGTAGGCTAAAAATGTACTGTAGTGTATTCAAAATATTGTAACTATTCTTTATTTTATGATAATTAGCAAACTATTTTCCATTTGATTTGATATTTTTTAATTTCCTATTGTTGTGGGCCCCACCTTATCATATTGCCCAGGGCCCCGCAAGGCCTGGATCCGCCACTGATAAGAAGCTGTAGTTATCTTTGCTATTCCATCCGACGAAGGACCTCGTTAGTCGAAACTTTCAGTATCCATGATATACGTAGGATACGTCTTTACAGGTACATTTCAAATGCCTCAATTCGTTTCTCAGTGTTTGGGTTCAAAGTCCAACTCTCACACCCGTAAAGGAGGACAGAGAAAATATAGGCTACTAACGGATAATTCTGATTCTCAATGGTAAACTGAGGTCTGATCGTATGAAGAATTTTCTCATGTCGATGAATTGTTTCCGGGCCTGTTCAATTCTAGATCATATCTCTCTCTTAAAACCTCCGTGGCTTAGGCGGTAGCACGCCGGCCTCTCACCGCTGGGTCCGTGGTTCAAATCTCGGTCACTCCATATGAGATTTGCGCTGGCCAATGCGGAGGCAGACGGGTTTTTCTCCGGGTACTCTGGTTTTCCCTGTTACAATTTCATTCCAGCAACACGCTTCACTCCACTATCATTTCATTCCATCTGTCATTCATTTAATCATTGCCCCAGGGGAGTGCGATAAGCTTTGGCAGCCGCCACAGTTCATTGCCTCGCTGCTAGATGGCGGCTTCATTCATGCATTGCATTCCCTGACCCAGTCGGTCGACTGGAAGCAGGCTGTGGATTTTCATTTCATCTCTCTCTTAGCCAAATTAGTGCCTAAGTATTTGAAGGAGGATACTTGCTCAACTGCTTTTCCTTTTATTGTGAGGTATATTTGGATGTTCCTTTTAGAGAATACCCATAATCTTGTTCTTGGGAGTGTTAATAAATTACTGGATTCCTTGCTACATTGAACTAATTGAACCAGTTGGTTTATCATGCGTTGAAGGGCAGGTAGCTCATCTGCTATGGCGACAGTGTCATCCGCCTGTCTAATGTTGTTAATAACTTTTCCATTTATCATGATCCCTCCACAATTTTCCACCAGTGCTCCCTTGAAGATTGCCACAGAATAAGAAATATTGAGCAAATATTTGTCAACTGTTTTCAATTACGGATCTATGTTTTCGTTCAATATTACCGACAACGTGAGTTCACTTTGTGTGTATATGCAGGGCCAGCCAGAAACTTGGCTGCAGAGATCTTCCAGTTAACTGAAAAACTGAAAACCCGTCAAAAACGATCAGTTTGGCCAGTGTCATACGACAGTATGGTGTGCATGTGTGAGTGAATTTAGTCTGATAACCTGTGTTATCGTATCGTGATGGCTGTATTCGTGTGTGTATTTGTAATTCAGGTAGGATTGGGAATGAGGCAGCCGTTGCCTGAAGTTAGGAACCATCCCGGAATTATATTCGAGTAAGAGTGGGAAACCACCAATATCTACCAACAGAATGGTTGAGGTAAGAATGGGACCCAAGAAATAAACCCCGTACCAACCCTCAGACCAGAATTAAATTTTTTGGAAGAGCCTGGAATCAAACCCGGACCTCCAGGGCAACAGCCTAGAATGTTAGCCGCTACACCACGAGAAGGTCTGGAAAAGTGTTCTACGGCTGGATGCCCTTCCTGATGTGATACAATCTCATGAAAGTAGTTAATCAAAAAATTATATGAAATAAGGTCAGACTTGGAAGGTAGAGGTCTAGCATAAGGTATCGTGTCGGTATTTACCTGGAGTAGAAAATGGTTTGTCACAAGAGGTCACCGTCGCTAAAACAATTTCAAGGATGGTCGATTACTTTATATTATATGCTACTAGTCTAAATTTTTCCAACAGCAAATAGCCGGTATCTCTTTTGTCCCCCATATTTTACAACCACCTCTGATCGACAAATGTTGATCAGTAACGATCATAATTGCATCTTAATAGCTGTTGTGGTACACATCATTTCAGATATATGAAGGTAGACAGATCCACAAACGACTGGTTAAGAAAGACAGTCTGATTGTCAGAGGGACGGACAAGAAAAACATTCAAACAGCAGGACTGACAGATGGTCACACAGTTGGATAACTGGACAGAACGACAGACAATGGTTGGACAGCCAGGCAGAGGGACAGACAGATGGTTTCACAACCAGACAGATAGTCAGGTAGATGGTCGGACAGCCTGATCAAGGACAGGCATATATTCGTACAGTCAGGTAGAAGGGCAAACAGATTTTCCAGCCAGGCAAAAGGGCAGACAGATATTTTCACAGCCAGAAAGGAGGACAGACAGATGATCGGACAGCCAAACATGAGAGTAGCCAAAAGGGTAAAAATATATTTTTCCAGCCAGACAGAACGACAGCCAGAGGGGTAAACGGATAGCCTATTCTGACAGCCAGGCAGAAAGACAAGCAGATGGCAGAATTGCTAGACAGAAGGCCATGCAGGTGTTCGGACAGTCTAGAAACTTTGTAGGATAATACGACCCTTAATGGCCTCAATATGTCAGGGAGAGATGATCTATAGCCACCTTACGCCATATACCATTCTAAATTCGGTTACATACGAGTATATGTAACTGAGTCTAGAATATCAATTTTTAGTACTGTGTATGGCTTGAGGTGGCTTATGTAAAACGTGAGGTGTCGCGATGTAAGTTCGAGTTTATTGTGTGCGTGCAGTTAAAAAGTCTAGTTGCAGGATTGTGGTGGGGTGTTAGCAGGATTGTGGCGCACACTGCATTACTTGTGGGATTACTTGTAACTGTGGTTGCCTGCAAGCCGCTTATCTAGCAAAGGGTACCTGTAATAAAGTTGACGTGCTGCGGGCTGAGCGAGTCTCGCCTGTCGCGCACAGAGCTACAACCCCATTAGTCATCGGCCAAGAGGCCTTATCTATATCGTAGATAACAGTGACATAGAGACGAGGAAAGTTAAGTACGCGAGTACAATCCTCTTTATCAAATTTCTCTGCCAAGGATTATAATATTCTCCCTTCTCGGACGGCTGTATGGCAAATTAGATAAGACATACACCTCCTGTCTCGAAGGTTGCGAAATGAAATACCAGCGCTGTCAGCTTGGATTAGATAGTACTTTAAAATGCGAAGTTTATTAGTATATATAGCCTATATATATAATCCAAAGTGACATCTGGTAGCGAAAGTTGGAACTACTTGAAATTGAACGGAACTTGTAGCTTACCCCATGGGTGTCCGCTTGAAGCAGCTACACCCTCTGGCGAGCCGAACATGTCCTCGGACACTCTCGGCACCAAAAGCCATCATCATCATCATCATCATCATCATCATCATCATCCAAGTCCCACTCCAGTCACCCGGGTGTGGTTTATAAGACTCCTCCACTCCTTTCAGTCCTTCCATTTTTCCTGTTCCATCACTTCTGACACATCCAATCCAGCTTCTCCAATGTCCTTCAAAATTTGGTCCAACCACCTTCTTCTCGGTCTTCCAACTAGTCTCTTTCCCTTGACTTCTAATTCCCTTCTTGCTACTCTTTCTTTACCCATTCTATTTACATGTCCGAAACAACGTAAGTTAACTTTGCTTTCTGTATCTTCTGATTTAACGGTTCCATATTAACTCTTCTCTGATTTTCAGCCTATTTTCAATTTTGAAAAAATAGGCTTATGAGATCACCTTTTTCCGTGTGTGTGTGTGTGTGTGTGTGTGTGTGTGTGTGTGTGTCCCACTAATACATTCTAAACGGCTGGAGCGATTTCAATGAAACTCTGTAAGTTTATAGCACTATTCCGGACGACCCAGACCGTGCCCTTCAAATTTTGTAACGTCTCACCAATCCAACATGGCGGCTGTGCGAAATATTTCACCAGCATTCAATATCTCCGGAACTATTCCCGGTATCACCATGGAATATATTACGGTGATAAAGGGAACTACTAGAACTTCACCTATGTGACTTTTGATAAGCTGGTAACCACAAAACCAACATGGCGGCCACGCGAATTTGTGACTTTTAAATAGACGTTTCTTGCGATTTAACCAACCAAACGCAATAAAACTTGGTACAGTATATGTTTATACACATTGTAATGCACCGACATCAACCTTCGTTCAATTGTTTACATAACCACAAGATGGCGTATGTGCGAGATATTTCACCGGCATTCTATATCTATGAAACTATTAGCGGTACCACCCTGAAATTGTGTACGGAGATAAAGGGCACTACTGGAAGTTCATCTATAAGACTTGCAAAAACCGGTTAACTACAAAATGAACATGGCGGCCAAGCGAATTTGAAAATTTTAATAGATATTTCTCGCGATTTAATGTTCCAAACGCAATGAAATCTGGTACAGGAAATGTTTATACACATTGCAATACACTGATATCTAACTTAGTTCAATTGTTATCATAACCTCGAGATGGCGGCTGTGCGAATTTTAAAATTAAGTTTTTATTTCTTGTGTCGTAATCATGCGATCGATGTGAAAGTTTGAATAATGAACCTACGCAATAATTTTCTTTTGATGGTACATGACTCTATGGCCTATATATTTAACAATCCAACATGGCGACTATCCGAAATATTTACACGGCTCTGAATATCTACGAATCTATTATAGCAATCAAACTGATTTTTTAATGTTCATAGGGGCTATGAACATAAGTTCACCTATAGGACTTTAAATAACCTGGTAATCAAAAATCCAACATGGTGGCGACGCGAAGTATAAATATTCACATAGACGTTTCTCGCAATTTAACCATCCGAGTGCAGTGAAACTTGGTACAGTAAATCCTGATACGAATGTTAATCCACTGGCATATAATTTATTTCAATTGTTTCCATAACCACAAGATGGCAGCAGTGCAAAATTTTAAAATCTCCTTGTTACTTCTTATGTCCTAATCATGCGATTGAAGTTTGAATGCTACACGTACACAATAATCTTCATGTAACAGTACATAACTCTAGGACCTACATATATAAAATCCAACATGGCGACCATCCGAAATATTTAGTCGGTTCTCAATATCTATGAGTCTATTACAGCAATCAAACTGAAATTTTGTATGTTGATAGTGGCAGTTAACATAAGTAGGATATATGAAAATAGGCTGTATAGTTCTTCACGGAACTACTTGTTAAAATTTGTGAACTCTCTAGACTTTCAAGTAAGTTACTGTATTGAACAAGCGTCAAATTCGATAACCATTAACAAATATGTCTGTCAAAAGTAATTCATGTTTTACACACAACTATGTAAGACTAGTTAATAACAAATTAAAATAATAATAATAATAATAATAATAATAATAGATAGCAACCTACGCAGCTGAAACAAAGGTGATCAACGGTACTTCGAAAAATAAGGACATAGAAAAGCAGGAACTAAAAATGATCAGGAAGATTTACGAGGTAGTCAATCAAAACGGCATTTGAATGAAGAGACCTCAGAACGAACCATCACAATAACGGAAGAAATCAGAAAAAGTCGAGCATAGTTTTACACACAACATCTACAGGTTGGAAGACTCTAGAACGACCAAGAAACTACCGTAGTCAAAATCATGTTATTGTTTGTGTCTTCAGTCTTTTGTCTGGTTTGATGCAGCTTTCCATGCCTTCCTGTCCTGAGCTAATCGTTTCATCTCTACTTTGCTACCACACCCTACGTCTGAGGCAATCTGTTTAACATACTCTAACCTTGGTCTACCCCTACAGTTCTTGTCTTCGACCCTTCCTTCCATAACTAAGCTTGCTATTCCTGGGTGTCTTAGTATGTGTCTTACCGACGTATCTCTTCTCTTCATTAGCAGTCGCCGGAAACATCTTTCCTCTCCCACTAGTCTTAATACCTCTTCGTTTGTATTTTGAATTCTATCCCTTCTTGTCATTTTAGCTGAAGTTCTTAAAAATTTCATTTCTACTGCTTGTATCTTACTATTTTGCCTTTTATTCGTTACCAGTGTTTCCAGTCCATATGTTACAATCGGTATGAAATACTGTTTATATAATGTTAATTTCGTTCCCTTGGGTACTTTGTCATGCCATAAAAGTTCTCTGACTTGGTGATAAAATGTTGTACCTTACTTAGTCAGTTATTAATTTCAATGTTGATGTCGTACGCTAAATAAATAAATAAATAAATAAATAAATAAATAAATCTCTGTACGTGGGTGTGCCATTCCTTTTATTACCTAGTATAAGATACGAACGACGTGAACCATAGTCTTCAACACTCTTCCAAGTGATATTCATGTCAACTCCTAAGGGATACTAGTAAAAATAACAAATGAGCCAAAATTATATGAATTAAGATACCATTCATAATGACCCAGCACAAGCCCCTTGATATTGAAGTATGAAATTTTGCTATGTGCATTCCTTCCATGACGGAAACACCCACTTAGAACGGACATTTGGATATTCACTCTTTAAGAGGGCTTTTTCAAAATTCTTAATAATATTTCGTGTTTTTATGATTACTTTTATAATTATTCCATTATAGGCTCGCGAACCAGACGTGATTTTGAGTCGAATTGTTCATGACACTTTACGTTAGGTAGATGCTGGCATTTAAGCCAGTTTTACGGCTTACAGTACCTACTTGCCGGTAGGTTTTTTATTTTGTTATTTTTTAGCCTACTTTCGATTTTTGCAAAAAAATGAAAGTAGACTTATGAGATCAGTACAGGGCCAAAAATTGTGTGTCTGTCTGTGTGCATGTGTGTGTGTGTGAGAGAGTGTGTGAGTGTGTGTACTCTGAATGTCTGTCCCCCCCCTATCAATTCGAACACGGTGAATCCGAATTGAACGGCATTTGGTACAGAGGTAGCACTGGCAAAGGGCACCTCAGTGTCATATTTTATATCGCCGCCATCTTGACATAAACGTAATGGCGGCCACCCAAATGTTCAAAGCTTAAATCAAATTACGACCAACCTATTTATCTGATCTCTACCAAATTTTGTAACGTTATACCCTTAGGTATGAAGAATCCCTTGGCCAAACTACGAGGTCATCTGCCTAATAATTTGCGGTTGGTGGCCATATATGTGTGCAAATCGATTCCCCCAATCTTTTCAAACACGGTGAAACCAAATTGAACGAAATTTGGTACAGAGGTAGCACTAGCAAAGGGCACCTCGGTGTCATGTTTTATATCGCTGTCATCTTGACGGAAACGTAATGGCGGCCACCCAAATATTCCAAGCTTAAATCAAATTACGACCAATCTATTTATCTGATCTCTACCAAATTATGTAACATTATACCTTTATGTATGAGGAATCTTATAGCCAAACTGCGAGGTCATCTGCCCAATAATTTGCGGATGGCGGCCATGTTTGTGTGCAAATTGATTCCCCCTATCTTTTCAAACATGGTGAATCCGATTTGAACGAAATATGGTACAGAGGTAACACTAGCAAGGGGCATCTCAGTGTCATGTTTTATATCGCCGCCATCTTGACGAAAACGTAATGGCAGTCACCCAAATGTTAAAAGCTTAAATAATATTACGACCAACCTAATCATCTGATCTCTATTAAATTTTGCAACGTTATACCTTTATGTATGAAGAATCTGTTGACCAAACTACGAGGTCATCTGTCCAATAATTTGCGGATGGCGGCCATGTATGGGTGCTAATTGATTCCCCCTATCTATTCAAACATGGTGATACCGAATTGAACGAAATTTGGTACAGAGGCAGCACAAGCAGAGAGCACCTCAGTGTCATGTTTTATATCGCCGCTTACAGTTTTATATTGAACGAAATTTGGTACAGAGGTAGCACTAGCAAAGGGCCTCTCATATTCATGTTTAATATCCGTATGACTTTTATTTCAACAAGCTACTACAATCAATATTCAATTTTACTCCTTGGAAAGGACAATGAGTTATAACAATACCCATGCATTTAGGAGAAAGTAGGCTATATGTTCTTTACTGAACATCTTGTTGTTAATTGAGATTCCTACTACGCAGTTGTGTTATGATTGTTGTGTTTATTAATTTTATTAGCGCTCGCTTTTTTACGATGGTTTCTAATTCTATTGGTGTCTCTTGATACTTGCAATCGTGTAGTTATTATTTATGTTGTTGTTGTTGATGATTTATTTAGGGGCTTTGTGACATCGTGGTTATGTAGCTCCATGTACATGGGTGTGTAATTCAGACGAGAATTGGAAGGAGGCAGCTGTGGCCTTAATTTTGAATTTCGTATGTTTTGAAGACACTATGACTCACCATCTTTCATCATCATTCTTGCAAATTGACAGTAATCCAATCACTACGGTGCAGCGGCTTTCAGACATCTCTTACTCATTTGTGGATTAGATAGAGGCATTGTGAATTATCAAGCAGAAGCCAATCAGTGCTAAGGGTGTGAAAACTGTGGCTGCGTTATGGTCACAAAGTTAGCACTGTACTTTTCTCGGCTAATTAAGTTCAGATGGCACATCTTGTGGTTCGGACTCCACGTACGAAAGATGTCCAGTTGTTTAAGGCGTCACATTAACGATCACAGAAAATCTCACGCTTCCATTCAGTGGTATGCTATAAGTCATTGTTGAAGTTAATCGTTAGAGTTGGCAAATGGAATAGTACATTAACGGGGCAAACTCTATCAGTTGTGTTCAAAGACGTTGCAAATACATATCGGGCAATTTTAGCCGAGGTGTTCTCTGTAATACTACGGAGTATCGGGGTGAACTGTACATTTTAAATATCAGTTCTGTTCGAAGACGTTGCAAATACATATCGGGCAATTTTAGCTGAGGTGTTCTCTGTAATAGTAAGGAGTATGTTCAGTTTTTGTTTATGAGATAGCGGGTGTTGGTTATTGCACTTACGCATCACTCATTGTTTAATCTCAGTCCTTCCATTAGGTTACTTCAAAGAGCTTTATTTAATTGGTATTTCGGTTTTGTTTGTTGTGTTATCGATGTCGTTAAGCTGGCGTGCCTACTTGATTTAAAGTGTTGAAATTATTATTTAGTTTCGAAGACTAACTTGGTTCTCTTTCTACTTCATAAATGTCACGGAGCTCAATCAAATCACTATTTTTGAACTGTTTTAATACTTTTTATTTTGATTCCTCTGGTTTAAGTTATGGATTTAGTTGGTAACATGGTAATAACAACATAACTATATTACTAATGTGTGCTTGTATGAACGATTCAGGCCAGCAAGTATTAAAAGCCGTTCGAAGAACTTGTACTTCATCGAGTAAACCTAGATATACGAGGCACGTCCAGAAAGTAAGTTTCGTTTGGTAATAAAATTAAATTGTGTACAGATACAGAAAAACTATTTATTGCACAACATTCTACACCTCTTAAACTACTTTTCCACATAACTGCCGAACTTTTGCAGGCATTTGTCATAGTGTGGCACAAGTTTTTGGATATCTTCTTCATAGAAGTTTGCCGCCGACCGTAAACGAGAGTGAAGACTCCCCTGTAAGATGTCCTACTGTTTGGCCACTACTGTTAGGCAAGTTGCGTATGTGGTCAGGAGAACTCCTAAACATACGCAGTTCTCCTGGTAAGCACGCAATTTGCCTAACAGTGGTGGCCAAACAGTAGGATATCTTACAGGGGAGTTGTTGTTTTAAGGGGCCTTACATCTAGGTTATCGGCCCCTTATGGTCTGGGTAATAGCAGTGGGATGTCACTCTAAAAAGTGCTCGTTGAAGTTAATTACAGTATTTGGACTATTGGATTTGAAATACTTGCCTGAGGGGACCATGAGCTTGTTACATGAATGAAGTATATGTGACCTCTTCATCATGAACGATGACGTTACCAGTACACAGTGGAGTTCAAATTGGATGAACAATTGTGACGTTACCACAAAATTTAATGTATAATTTGCCCACCATATACAATGTATAATTTAAGATACCATTAAGAGCAAATTTATCATAGGTAATGTTACGAATAATTTTGAAACTATCTAGAGCATTTCAAAAGTACAAGTTTGTTTGTAGTGACTGTTGTATAAATAAACTGGAATACATATTATCAAATGTAGCGATGGCTCCTAACTTAAGGCCATGTTCGTCACCTTCCCAATCTTAGCCTCAATTTAAAAAGGAAATACTCGCTCTACTACAGACGGACATACCCAAGTCACAGCTTCTGTAGTCGCCCGCAAGAAGTCCAGTTGACTACCTTGGTAAGCCCGGATATTATACTCGTGGCATGGCACTGGATTCGGCAACTTGTTCCACTTCTACTCATATCTCTGCCATGTCAAATTCTTTTCCAGGGTAGTCCAGGCTTTGCGTGTTAGCTAGATTCCACTTACAAATCTACCACCTAGAAATATCTCGTGCAAGTACACCTCTGATGTGCCTATCCACGATCATTCCATTATTTGAATTAGTTAAAACCTCTAGGAACCAATCAGTGGTATCACGTAGAGCCGGGAGGAGTGATCCTATACTCCGTCCAAGCAATATGCGAAGTGCCAGTGTGAAAACACGTAGTCTGCGCACAGGAGGGTCTCGGCTGACTGGTCCAATGAGGCGCAATACCACTGAATAATTAGCGCAGGAGGGTGGCGTGACCTTGACCTCAACCAACTCTCGCAATGGCTGGGCCTCCAAGCTCCGTCCATCGCATTCTCTTTTCACTACCTCCGTGTGACGTCATGGACAAAGCCACTTCACAGATTTCGTGGATGAGATATAGCATGGGTGGACAACATCTCTATGTACAGGTAGTTTCGAATTCCTATTGATTTTATGAAATTTCCCTATTGGAGTTGCAGATCTGCCTAAATCAGGTTCAATAGTCATTAATTTCCAAAAACAATGTATAAATATCCTCCATCGTGCATACCTCCCTCTCTGATAACCAGAGTGCGGGATCTTAGTACGTGTGCAATGAAGTTAGAACGCACCGTACTCTAGAGCACGTGGAAGCTCCTCCTGTGACCTTTGGGTGTTCCTATGAACACATGTGACGTACAGCGGATAAATGGGCTGATCGCATGGATCGTCGTCTGTTGTGGACGGGCTGGCAGTTCATAGTGCGTGCGTCATCTTAACTCCGTGTGATACTATTTACCTATTTATGTTCTAAGAAAGTCCTCTCGGCACGCCGGAAGGCGGAGGTAGATTTCACCGGACAAACTTTGGGATAGGCGAAAATAGACAGAATATGCAGGTTTTCGTAGAAGGATCAGACCTCATTTATTGCGAGAAAGTATTTTATAATTGGAGATTAATTAACTTTGTTTTTCGTCATTATATGCATATTTTAAACATTTTATTGTCTTATGATGACGGTAACCTTCTTGTCATTTGGAGTCCATTTTTATACTTGTGGTCACACTGTCCTTATGCAAGGTTTCGACACTGATGAGGAACTATGTAACGGTCTGTTACTTCTTCACGCAAAATTATATCTCCCGAAGAGATTTTGGTTGGTTCCTCAGTTTAAGGGCTGCGACAACGCGGTCATGTAACCCCGTGTACTATGGGTGTTTGTAGAATGTCTGATAAACGGTGTGAATTGTGATGGCTGTATTAGTCTGTAATTCAGGTAAGGACTGCAGACGGTCAATTTCAGGCAGTAGTTCCTAATGTTGCTACCAGATACTACCGTCAACGACACCTAGCTGTGAACTTGGCTACTAGATGCCACCGCAACCAGCAACTCGCAACGAACGTTGGAACTTCCCCTCCAAAGGAAGGCATAGTGAGGGATTTTTAGCGCTCTTACAAAATCCGACGACTTTGGCTGGCTTTGAACTCGCGACCTTGGGCATAGACATTCAGCATGCTTGCTAACAGTTACGTCACCGAAGCCGCTTCACACTTAGTCAGATGGAATTCTGAATATGATCTCGTGCAAGTGCGTTATCTTGGCAACGTCTGATGGCTCATCCCTCATCAATTTAGTAGTGTTGCCATGGCAACCACTGATAGCTCTTGGCATTTTCTTATAATTCCGAAATCATTTTTCTCATCCCTTGGCATAATGGTGGGTCATATCAAAAATTCTTTCAGACAAAATTTTAGGTAATTATTAGGGGAATATTGTCCATTTTGTACGGTTTTGATATTGTGCCTATTAAGAGAGATATGATTAATGTTTCCCGAAAAACCCACTTTTTCCCACCCCTTTGGTCAATGGTTGGTGCTATAAAAAATTCTTCAAACATAAATGTTTGGGCTTTATCCGACACATAGTATGAACTTTGAACGGATTCGATATTTCACATATTAAGAGAGTTATAGCGATATTTCACTTTTTCGAAAAAAAAAACTCCCCATTTTCACCCCCTTCGACCGATTTAGCCCAGTAACGAACTCGACCGAGATTTTATAGGTATACATATTCGGTAAAAATTCAAAGTGATTGGTGAAAAATTACGGCAGTTATCGTGTCCTCAACAAACTGATATACATATATACATACATAAATTATATATAAACTTTTGAACTAACGGTGGTTTTGGGGTCTGGGGGAAGTGAAACGCGAAGATATGTCGAAATCCTCCGGAAGTCGAAACATGGTACCCATTGCAATAGTTAGCTTTCTAATGAAATCTACCTAAACCCCCGCAGCCTGATGATTACACATGCAGAACTCACCTCCTGAAGCTAAGTGTATGTTCGTTGCGAATCCTCTAGGAACTAGCTTTGAGTGCAGGCCACCTCTCAGACGCCGTGGGAGCTCGCTTCTCTGAATATTTTGACAAGCACTTTGGAGACCTCGTCTGATATCTTGAGAATGTTAACATAATGGTATAGAGAAAACTTCAATCCACAGCCATCAAACAACGTTTGAAACTCCTGTATTCCTGAAGATCTACAAACGGTCTTCATTTTACACATACCGTATCAGTATATTACAAAGAAATAAAGGGATTCTGCCTTTTCAATACATATATTAAACCTACTCACGCGTACATGTTTCGAAGGTTGTTAACTCCCTCTTCTTCAGCCTGTACAATAAATATCAAAGATTAATTACCTTTATAAGTACATAAGTGACATGAATACAGTTTATGAAATAAATATTGTACCGTATCAGTATTGTGTACTGTCAAAATACACTAGGAATAGTGTATGCAGAATTATTGGCTTGTGTTGAAAATTATAACCCTTGAACAACGTACCGTTTCAACATGTGAACTTCTGTCTGTAAAATCCATCTCATTTCTCACGCCGCAGAAACGAGAATAAAAAGGGGCGGACAGACATCAGTTGTTCAATGAACATTACTAAATAAACTAATGCCTAAGAAAGATAAATAATATACTACGGTCATTAAGACAATACATATGTAATACTACAACCAATGTATTTAATGATTACTACCATGTAAGTTTAATGTTAAATATTGTATTCCCTATTCTTTCAGTTTAATTTGAGACCAATAGTCTTATTTTTTTCGTTTCGGGGTACATTGAATTGTAATTTCTCTAAGTGTTGTTCTTTCCTTAGTGCCCAATAATTCTTCATTCCTTGTGATCTCCTTTTCCTCTATTCTTCCAAGATTATGGGTTTGGATTTTAGTGTAGCCTATATGTATCTTGGAACCGTATATTTTGGTCTTTAGTAATTATTTCAGCTTTTCGATTGAGCAGTGCATTTTTTGTAATTTTTAACTCAAGTAGGTCTTTTTCAGTTTCTTTAAACCATATTGGTTTTGTTTTGTGATTAGGAAAGAAATAAAAAAATGTGTTTTGTTAATCTATTCGAGTTCATTCTGAGAAGATGGCCAATAGTCCTATCATCATATTTTATTTTATTTTCTGCTTTATAGTCAACAATCCAGTGTATCATAAGGTCTAACTTTGAAGATGTTTTACATATTGATAACTGGATGCACTTTAATTTTAAAATGATCTAGAATTTTTTATATCTTTCTGCACGTAGCCTATTTTTAGCCTACTTTCGATTTTTGCAAAAAATGAAAGTAGACTTATGAGATCACTACGGGGCGAAAAAAAGTGTGTCTGTCTGTGTGTGTGTGTGTGTATGTGTGTGTGTGAGTCTGTGTGTGTGTGTGTGTGAGTGTGTGTACTCTGAATGTCTGTCCCCCTATCAATTCGAACACGGTGAGCGCAAATTGAACGAAATTTGATACAAAGGTAGCACTAGCAAAGGACACCGCAGTGTCATGTTTTATATTGCCGCCATCTTGATGGAAACGTAATGGCGGCCACACAAATGTTCAAAGCTTAAATCAAATTACGATTAACCTAATCATCCGATCCCTACCAAATTTTGCAAAAACATACCTTTATGGGGGCAGCATCCTTTGACCAAACTAATAGGTCATCAACCTAATAGTTTGCGGATGGCGGCCATCTTTGTGTGAAAATCGATTGCCCCTATTAATTCGAACACTGTGAAACCGAATGGAACGAAATTTGGTACAGAGGTAGTACTAGCAAAGGGCACCCCAGTGTCATGTTTTATATCGCCGCCATCTTGACGGAAACGTAATGGCGGCCACCCAAATGTTCAAAGCTTAAATCAAATTACGACTAACATAATCATCCGATCTCTACCAAATTTTGCAACAACATACCTTTATGAAGGGAGCATCCTTTGACAAATCTAATAGGTCATGAGTCTAATAGTTTGCGGATGGCGGCCATCTTTGTGTCAAAATCGATTACCCCTATTAATTCGAACACGGTGAAACCGAATGGAATGAAATTCGGTACAGAGGTAGCACTAGCAATGGGAACCTCAATGTCATGTTTTATATCGCCACCATCTTGACGGAAACGTAATGGCGGCCACACAAATATTCAAAGCTTAAATCAAATTACGATTAACCTAATCATCCGATCCCTACCAAATTTTGCATCAACATACCATTATGGAGGGAGCATCCTTTGACCAAACTAATAGGTCATTAGCCTAATATTTTGCGGATGGCGGCCATCTTTGTGTGAAAATCGATTCCCCCTATTAATTCGAACACGGTGAAACCGAATGGAACAAAATTTGGTACAGAGGTAGCACTAGAAAATGCCACCTCAGTGTCATGTTTTATATCACCGCCATCTTGACGGAAACGTAATCGCGCCACCCAAATGTTAAAGGCTAAAATGTAATTACGACCAACCTAATAATCTAGTCTCTATCAAATTTTGCAACAACAAATCTTTATGTGGGAAGCATATTCTGACCAAACTGCTAGATCATCAGCCCAATAGTTTGCAGATGGTGGCCAAGTATGTGTGCAAATCGATTCCCCCTATCAATTCAAACACGGTGAAACCGAATTGAACGAAATTAGGTACAGAGGTAGCACTAGCAAAATGCACCTCAGTGTCATGTTTTATATCGCCGCCATCTTGTCGGAAACGGAATGACGGCCACCCAAATGTTAAAAGCTTAAATCAAATTTCGACCATCCTAATAATTTGATCTCTACCGGATTTTGCAACAACATGCCTTATGACTGACTACAAGGTCATATTCTGACCAAACTGCTAGATCATCAGCCCAATAGTTTGCAAATAGCGGCCATGTATGTGTGCAAATCCATTCCCCAGATCAATTCAAACACGGTGAAACCGAATTGAATGATTTTTTTTACGGAGGTAGCGCTAGCAAAGGGCACCTCATATTCATGTTTAATATCCCTATAGCACGTTGTATTTCAACAAGCTACTACAACCAACTTTCAATTATACTCCTTGAAAAGGACAAAGAGTTATAACAATACCCATGCATTTAGGAGAAAGTAGGCTATATGTTCTTTACTGAACATCTTGTTGAGAATGTAGATTGGCTTTTGCATTTTTAGCAGAATTCAAATATATTGTTTCAATTCATTTTTTTAAATTTAATATTTTGTAAGTATACCCATATACTTATTTACAGTTTACTCATTTTTACTCTGTTTTACTTGGATTCGATTTTATATGAGATAAAAGCATAAGAAGACTCGATCGAAGGGTCGGAACAAGTATTTTAATATTACGAAAATGTGTATGGCAATCTATATACTTGTAAGTTCGACATGCAAGCTACCCTCTGGGTGTCAACTAACAAAGCTTGCACCAGGCACCCGAGGCCATACGATATTATTATTATTATTTACTTGTAAGTTTATCAGTGGCTCTCTATACTAGGGTTCACACAGATCAGACCATGCTAATTTCTGTTTTCTTCCACTTTCAGGTAAAGACATCTCCTCTGGCTAACACAAAGCAGTAAGTAAGTTTCAATGCAAAATTTCAACCGTAACAACACCTTCATTGCGAATGTGCTCATATTATTTTCATTGCAGATTAAGAATTGTTCTCTCCTCTTTAAGAATATTCTTAGCCCGCTGCTTAAGAGCAGGTCCGTTTCCTTCTATACCCTAGTCACATTTTTGTTCCAAACCTTCCTGCTATGGCGGGCAGTTGGAGTTCTCCTCCATGCCTCCGACTTGAACGTCATGTTACTGTTGATCACCTCATAAGTGTTTACTGATGGATGATACCTAAGCTGGGAATCTCTGAAAGATGGACGAAATCCAGATCCAGACTATACGCTTTGCATAATACTTACACTAATCGGCCAGCATGGGGAGAACAAAGCCAACGTCTGGGAAATGCCACCTACCTGAGCACGCAGTTCAGCCGCACAAAGTTAAGCGCCAACCGCAGCATACAAATTATGTGAAATACTCTTTCATTAATCGAGGTATTGATAATTGGCCTTCATACCTCCGATGTAATTACTATAATTACCAAATCGAGACTTATGTACATTAAGTATGTTTGATATTATTGTTGGTAATTTTGTGTAACTATACATTTTGCAACCGTGGAATTATACCAATTAGGAAATAAGTAAATGAATGAATGAATATTCTCGAATATACTCCTGCCGTCACCGATTCATAAATCAGCGTTTAACGACTTCTGATTAAGATAATGTTTAATATGTCATCAGGTATCACCATCTATGTACTAAGACGAAAGACAATTACTACACAGGAGCTCAGAATTCTCAGAATTTGGCAAGCAAGCAATACCGTGTAACAAAGGGGAGGATGTAAGCAATGCTAAATTCTCCACATTTAACTGCAGATGTCTAGAAAACTACTTAATATGAGAGAGAAATCAAGCACAAGTGTATATTCTAGTTTTATTCTTAAGCGAACTTCTTCATTTGCATGTGAAAACAAAAACTATTTTTAAGGATTTTTAAATTTTAAGTCCAATTTTTGCTGTTTTCCTTTTCCTTTAAATAAATTGGTAAGTTCGAAGTTAGATTGAAAAACTAAGAAAGAAAATCAAAGATTATCGGGAAACGACTAGTAAGCATTTCAGGTATATAGGTTAAGTATTTTCCGAGAACAATGCAAAAATATGTCACCAAATCCATAATCATACTAATACATAAAAATGAGATGGTGTGTGTGTGTCTGTCTGTCTGTGAGTTACTCAATAACGCAAGAACCACTGGTCCGATTTAAATGAAATTTTGCATGGATGTAGCTGATTTACCATGTTTACATACAGGATACTATTAATTTCGATATTTTGCACTATTAAAAATGGCGACAATTTTAGTGACGTCACTACACCCTTTGGTTTCAAAATTTAATATTTCTATATCAAATAAAAAGAGAACGCTAAGAAATAGCAAACTTTTGATGGCACATGTGAGCTTTAAAATTTAATTTCCTATCCGAAAGGTCCTTATCACTTTTCGTGTATCTCCAACGGTTAGCGAGTAAAACCCACATATGTGACGTCACTACACCCTTTGGTTTCAAAATTTCATATTACCATTTCAAATAAAAAGAGAACGCTAAGAAATAGCAAACATTTGATGCATACACGAGATTTAACATATAATTTTCTATCCAAAAGTTCCTTATCACTTTTCGTGTATCTCCAACGGTTAGCGAGTAAAACCTCAATTTGTGCAATAAAACACGGTCAACACCGAGCGGTGCAGTATATCTCTACGTACATAAACATTAAAGTTTGTATGTTTTTTTTCGCAATTTCTACGGAAATTTGAGTTATTTACGCGTTTCAGACTGTTTTATTATGGATGCGCGCGAAAATATTTTTTTGGTCTGTCTGTCTGTTTGTCTGTGGACAACTTTGTTCCCTTATAACTCGAGAACGGCTGGTCGTATCAACGTGAAATTTGGTACAGATATCCATCAGAGGCACGACACTAATCATTGATGTAACTCTTCTCCGTACCTCTCATAAAAGAGGGCCTACCCCCTTTAAATACATGCTGAAATAGGAGTAGAAGGACGAGACAAAGATCATTTTCAGCCCCTCAATGTGAGAGGCAAAACTCGGAGGCCCTAAAGGGTCCCCGAAATCCACATTTTAAGGCCCTAAAACCAACCATTTTTGAAATATTCCTAGAAAACTAATTTCATTTAATAAACTAATGAACAAATACAAGCCGGTAACTATGGCAACAGATTCTCAGAGGTCCATCTATTGCTGTAGGATGCAATGCAATTCCATTAATTACATTGGTGTGAAAGTTTGCAAACGGCTATAAGGTTATCACGGAAACAAATTAAGCTGTAAAATTCATCAATACGTATAAGGGGGGTCAAGGGGTACACTAGAATTTTTTCACGCGATTTACACCTGCGGGTGTGGTACGGCAGGTCTATTATATTCCTATTCCTATGAATGAAAATCCACAGCCTGCTTCCAGTCTCCGACCGGGTCAGGAAAGGAATGAATGAAGCCCCCATCTAGCGGCGAGGATATGGACTGTGCCGGCTGCCGAGGCCTAACGCACTCCTCTGGGGCAATGATTAAATGAATGACAGATGAAATGAAATGATAGTGGAGAGTGTTGCTGGAATGAGATTTTGACAGGGAAAACCGGAGAACCCGGAGAAAAACCTGTCTGCCTCCGTTTTGTCCAGCACAGATCTCACATGGAGTGACCGGGATTTGAACCACGGACCCAGCGGTGAGAGGCCGGCGTGATGCCGCCTAAGCCACGGAGGCTTCCTATCCCTATATTATATTATTATTATTATTAGTATATTAGAGGTATATCAAGGGTGATGAAAATGTTATAGTAATGGGAGATTGGAATGCTGTGGTAGGAAAAGGGAGAGAAGGGAAGATAGTAGGAGATTTCGGATTAGGTGAAAGGAATGATCGAGGAAGCAGGCTGGTAGAATTCTGCACCGAGCATGAATTGGTCATAGCTAACACCTTATTCAATAACCACAATAGAAGAATATACACATGGATGAGACCAGGAGATACAGGGCGTTACCAAATCGACTTCATTATGGTCAAGCAGAGGTTTCGAAACCAGATTTTGGATTGTAAAACATATCCTGGTGCTGACATAAACTCTGATCACAATCTGGTTGTAATGAAATGCAGATTAAAGTTGAAGAAACTGAAGAAAAGTCAAAAGCCAAAAAGGTGGGCAATAGACAGACTGAAAGAGAAGGATGTAAACGAAAGATTCAAGAAGAGTATAAAGGAAGGACTAATGAAAAACCCTAAACAAACTTCAATTTCAGACGAATGGGCACTTTTGAAGAATGAAATAACAAAATCCGCAGAAGAAAACATTGGTAGGAAAGAAAGAATAGGTAGAAAACCGTGGATCACTCAGGATATACTAGAATTGATGGATGAAAGGCGGAAACACAAGAATCTAAGAGATGAAAAGGGGAAAGCAGAATACAGACGTCTGAGAAATGAGGTTAACAAGAAGTGCAAGGAAGCGAAAGAAGAATGGTTGAAAGAGAAATGTGCAGGTATAGAAAATTGTCTGAAATTAGGAAAAGTAGACACAGCTTATCGAAGGATTAAGAATACTTTTGGGGAAAAGAAGACTAAGTGCTGTAATATTAAGGACACAAATAGAAAGCCTCTAACAGATAGGGATGAAAAGGTTGAGAGATGGAAAGCTTACATAGAGAGTTTGTATAAGGGAAAGGAGATTGAGAATCATGTAATGGAAAGGGAGGAGGAAATTGATGAGGATGCGAAAGGAGATTTAATATTGAGATCAGAATTTGATAGAGCTTTGGAAGACTTAAGCAGGAACAAAGCACCAGGCATAGATGATATACCGATTGAGTTGCTACGCTGCATAGGAGATGAAGGTCTGATCAGGTTATTTCACTTGGTGTGTAGGATTTATGAGACAGGTGAGGTACCCCCTGATTTCAAGAAGAATGTAATCATCCCTATACCAAAGAAAGTGGGAGCTGACAGATGTGAAGATTACCGTACAATCAGCTTGATTACTCATGCTTCAAAGATCCTGTCTAGAATAATTTACAAGAGGATTGAAAGCCAGATAGAAACGGAGTTGGGTGAAGACCAGTTTGGTTTCAGGAGAAATGTAGGAACAAGGGAAGCTGTACTAAGTCTTAGGCTGATTTTAGAAGGTAGAATAAGGAAAGATAAGAGAACGTTCATGGCTTTTGTAGACTTAGAAAAGGCTTTTGATAACGTTGATTGGACTAAATTGTTTGACATTTTGAAATCAATTGGAATAAAGTACAGGGATAGGAGGGTGATATACAATCTGTACAGAAACCAGACAGCAGTTATTAGAGTTGAAGGACATGAGAGAGAAGCTGGTATTCAGAAAGGTGTAAGGCAAGGCTGCAACTTATCACCCATACTTTTCAATCTTTACATTGAACAAGCAATGAAGGAAATTAGGGAAAAAATTAAAGTGGGGGTGAAGATTCAAGGAGAAATAATTTCAACTCTGAGATTTGCTGATGACATAGTCATCTTGGCCGACAAGCCTGAGGATTTGAATGAGTTTTTGAATGGTATGGACTCCGTCTTACAGAAAGAATTCATGATGAAAATTAATAAATGTAAAACAAAAATACTGGAATGCAGCCGAAATAAATCAGAAACCTCTATGGAGATCAAATTGGCTGGTGAAAAGCTGAAGGAAGTAGGAGACTTCTGTTACTTAGGAAGCAGAATAACCAGTGATGGACGAAGCAAAGAGGATATTAAAAGTAGGTTGGCTCAGGCAAAGAAAGCATTTCTACAAAAAAGGAATCTGCTGACATCGAATATAGATTTAGGTATTAGGAAGTCATTTTTGAAAGCCTTTGTCTGGAGCGTGGCGCTCTATGGAAGTGAAACTTGGACTATTGGTGCAGCAGAAAAGAGGAGAATTGAAGCATTTGAAATGTGGTGTTACAGGAGAATGATGAAGATCAGATGGGTAGATAGGGTTACAAACAAAGAGGTATTAAGACGAGTGGGAGAGGAGAGATGTTTCTGGCGACTGCTAATGAAGAGAAGAGATAGGTTGGTAGGACACATACTAAGACACCCAGGAATAGCAAGCTTAGTTATGGAAGGAAGGGTCGAGGACAAAAACTGTAGGGGTAGACCAAGGTTAGAATATGTTAAACAGATTGCCTCCGATGTAGGGTGTCGGAGCTATGTAGAGATGAAACGATTAGCTCAGGACAGGGAGGCATGGAGAGCTGCATCAAACCAGTCAAAAGACTGAAGACTCAAACAACAACAGTATTATATTATGGCGTACAACGAGGAGACAAAGCCCCTCGGTGCCAGAAACAAAATTTGGAGGCCTCGAAAACTACGTTATTAGGCTCTAAAAACCAACAAACAATAACAAGTCAACCCCTGGCACTATCCAGCCCATGACGGGCTAAGGCCGACCAAGCGACAGCTGCCCAGCCATTTGGCCTGCATATATTGGGGTGACGCGTGATCAGCGCGTCGGGTCCCCTCGGCCGTTAATCTTGGTATTCGTGATCGGGGCGCTGTATCACTGTCAGGCAGCTACTCAATTGTCCTCACGAGGCTGAGTGCACCCCGTTCCAATCTAAAACCTACAGTATCTGAAATATTCCCAGAAAACTAATTTAATTTAATTTAACAAACTAATGAAATGGAAATCGGTAACCATGACAACATTATCTCAAGGGGTGGCATCCAACTTTCCATCTATTTCTGTAAGAAGCAATATTACTCCATTTATACCTTGCCACGGTGGGTGAGTGGATAGCGTGTCGGTCTACTAACCCCAAGATTGCAGGTTCACTCCTGGCCGTGGTACAGGCCGGACGTTTGTTTTAGACGAGTGAAAAATTTTAATGGAAGCCTGGAGGCGAGTTACTACAGTACCTGTATTGTTATCAGCTGCCCCAAGCGCTCCGATGATTGATAAAGCTGTTTCACACTATTACTGAAGTATAGTCACTGGCAAATATAATGACGTTCTGTTCGTAACTACGTAACGTGTACTTCCGTGTAACACAATACTTCGACGTGGACTGTACTGTCTGCTCAAGTCTGGAATTCCATTACATCAGATCGGTGGTGACAAATGTGAAGTGATAGGGTGAGAGAGTGACTGTGTACAGGCTCACCCGCAGGCTTGAAGGTCAAGGGCAATCGTCTAAAACAAACGTCCGGCCTGTACGTGATTTTTGAAAGGCGGCAAAAATACGACTCGCATGTCATACGATGTTGGCATGTCAAAGAACCCATTTGAATTAAGGAGGCCGTGTTCATAATGGCAAAATTAACCTCAGGAGTTTCCGCCAACACAAAGTTCCTCATTTCTCTACTAGAAAGCGCTACAGTGTTCAAGGAGCTTAGATATCTACCCTCCTTGACATTCATAGTGATTCAAGGAACAACGAAATTTCGACATGCAAGCTACCCTCTGGGTGTCAAATTACGAAGCTTGCACCCGGCACCCGAGGCCATACGATATTAATATTATTAGGCTACTCCACTTATTACATTTCTGTGAAAGTTTGCAAATGGCTATAAGGTTATCACGGAACCAATGTAGACTGTATAATTCGTCAATGCAATTAAAGGGGTCAAGGGGTAACCTAGAATTTTTAGCCTATTTTCAATTTTGAAAAAATAGGCTTATGAGATCACCTTTTGTCCGTGTGTGTGTGCGTGTGTGTGTGTGTGTGTGTGTGTGTGTGTGATTCGTGTGTGTGTCCCCCCCTAATAAAATCGAAACGGCTGGAGCGATTTCAATGAAACTCGGGAAGTTCATAGCACTATTCCCGGCGACCTCGACCGTGCCCTTCAAATTTTGTTACGTCTCTCCAATCCAACATGGCGGCTGTGCGAAATATTTCACTAGCATTCAATATCTCCGAAACTATTACCGATATCGCCCTGAAATTATGTACGGTGATAAAGGGCACTACTAGAAGTTCACCTATGAGACTTTCAAAAACCTGGTGACTATAAAACCAACATGGCGGCCAAGCGAAGTTGAGATATTTAAATAGACTTTTCTCGCGATTTAACTATCTAAATGTAATGAAACTTGGTACAGCAAATGTTTATACACATTGTAATGCACTGGAGTCTAATTTAGTTCAATTGTGTACATAAACTCAAAATGGCGGCTGTGCGAAATATTTCACTGACATTCTATATCTCCGAAACTATTACAGATATCACCCTGCAATTTTGTACGGTGATAAAGGGTACTGATACAGGTATACCTATGTATATTTCATAAACCTGTAAAGTACGAAACGAACATGGCGACCAAGCGAATTTAAAATATTTTAATAGACTTTTCTCGTGATTTAACTCTCTGAGCGCAGTGAAATGTGGTACAGTAATTGATTTTGCAGATTGTAATGCACTGCCATCTAATTTAATTCAATTGCTTACATAACCTCAAGATGGCGGCTGTGCGAAATTTTAAAATTAAGTTTTAATTTCTTGTGTCGTAATCATGCGATCGAAGTGAAAGTTTGAATAATGAACCTAGGCAATAATTGTCCTTGAATGGTACATAACTCTATGGCCTATACACATAACACTCCTAAATGGTGAGCTCCCGAAATATTTAGACGGTTCTCAATATCTATGAATCTTTTACAGCAACCAAACTGAATTTTTTAATGTTCATAGAGACTATGAACATATGTTCACCTATAGGACTTTCAGGAACCTGGTGAGCACAAATCCAACATGGCGGCGACTCGAAGTATAAATATTTAAATGGACGTTTCCCGCGAATTAACTATCCGAGTGCCGTGAAACGTTGCACGTTAAATGCTTATACAAATGTTGATCCACTGGCATCTAATTTATTTCAATGGTTTGCATTATCACAAGATGGCTGCTGTGCGTAATTTTAAAATCTCGTTTTTACTTCTTGTTGTCTAATCATGCGATTGAAGTTTGAATACCACACGTACACAATAATCTTAATGTAATAGTACAAAAATAAAAATCCAACCTGGCGACCATCTGAAATATTTAGACGGTTCTCAATATCTACGAATCTGTTACAGCAATTAAACTGAAATGTTGTATGTTGATTGTGGCAGTTAACATAAGTAGGATATATGAAAATAGGCTGTATAGTTCTTCACGGAACTACTTGTTTCATGCAAATTCACGTGCGACATATAGTACAGAAAGTCTATTATATCTACAAACAGAAACACTATTTTCAACAATTCCTAAATTGAATCAGCATTTTTTGCGGATTTTAGGAATTTGGGCCATTTGAGGCTAAAGAATCTGAATTTTCATGCACCACAAGCCTTTATAATTTATGAAAGAGGTCTCCCTGTGTATGGGGACCTAACACAACGTAGAGGGACATTTTTATGTGAGGTGTATTGCGTTTCGTCTACAAGGCTTTCAAATCTATTTCACGTCAGGAAGTACACGTTGGGTGAATTTAGTTTGAGAGCAGATTTTAACTAATCTTTTTCTTGTCGACATACGGGTTCATCATAAGGATGATTTTGTTTGATACGTATGGTAGATATACGCATATTTGGATATCTGGGTGATATGTTGTAGACAATAGAATTGTCTGTCTGTCTTTCTGTGTATCTTTATGTACGCCTATAAATCGTGTTCGGATGCTTGGTGCATCGTAAAATTAGGTATGGTAAACATGAGTCAATACACCTATCATTTATAAAACTCCTCACCGTACTTTTCATACAGTAGAAGGGTGGATATAGGGAAAAACTTCTCAAAATACATGCTAAAATAGGCGAAATATAAAAATGATCCTAGAAGGACGACCAAAGCATATGTTGCGCTTCTCATTGTGAGACACAAAAAACGCGAGTCTATAAGGGGTCTCCGAAAACCACATTTTAAGGCCCTTAAATTAACAGTGTGTGTGATATTCCCAGAAAACTAACTTAATTCTGATAAACTTATGAAGGAATGACAAGCCGCTAACCATTGCAACAGTAGCTCAATTGATAATGTCTGGTGTTAATGTATAACACCGTTCGAAGAACGGGTACTTCTGCTAGTTCAAGATAAATTGGCTTCAAGATGACAGGACCACTAATGCATACCACTCCTATATTCTGGATCGTCACTGTTCTCCTTGGCTCAGGCTCTCTTCATTGGTTTCTGCTCCCTTAACAATGTTTTTGCTGTGAAATCACTCTTAACAACTCACAAGTTGTACAGATCCTTAACAATTGTCTGCGCATTTTTCCATGGTTAAATGCGCAGCACTTGCACATGCCCCATATTTCCCTCATTCAAACCATGCACTCAATCATTACAAGTGTCTAGTGACCCACAAATATATTTTTGGGAATTCAGATCTGATACAATAATATGCATTGATTTCGATAGTGGGTCCAACCACGCACACACTTCTTTAAGTAGGTGAAGATGAGTGAACGATTTGGATGTTGGTTTGATTATAGTTTCTATTGTCATTGATTATGAATGTTAGTGGGTGAAATTTTCTCATGTAACTGGGGATATGTTGTATTTACACCAAGAATGTAGAGAATGGTTTGGAGGTCGTTGTCTGTTGAAATTTGTAAAAATAGATTGCTCAAACATCTCGCCTAATCTCCTTCCTATTTCCGTGTTCTTTCTCACAATCATGTCATAATAGTTCTGTAACAATTCCATTTATTTATCACTGAGCCCCTTTGTTCGTGATAAGACTTAACCATCCTCCAGATTTTCCCGCTTGTAATTTCTGAGCAATTTTCTTCTCAGCATGTCCTGAAAATTCCAGGTTTTCAATAGCAAAGTTCCCTTATAAGAGCAAACGTTACAAAGAAAAGAAATCAATTCGGACTATTTTCCCGAGAAATACGGCGAGAGAAGTATCGTTTCAGATATTTTGAAATCATTGATCTAGGCAGTCAGAGCGATGTCATCTGAATACCTGAATTTCATCGAAGTAGTTGCCGGATGGTCTGTGTAATAGATGTTGAGTAGTCATGGGGTCCCTGTGGTAAACCATTGCTTAGGCTGTAAAGCTTGCTCACGCGGCTGTTTAAATGTATTTCGAACACTCCACTGCATAGTATGTTACTGAGCAATGTGGCGAGAGTCTTACTAGGGATAATTTTCAAACATTTCAGAATCATTCCTAGTCACCATGCTGTGTCATTATGCTGATGTCAAATTCACAAAATCTCCAAGAGTTTTATTATTGTCATGAAATACATACTCGATGTTGCTTGTGAGTGGCAAAATCTGATCGTAGCAACTTCGATTTGGTCGGAATCCGGCTGGTTTGCATTGGAAGGCTTAGGGTGAGATTCAGTTGTAAAGCATTTTTTGGATGATTTGTAACATATGCTTCAGAGGGCAAATTGAACGATAATCTGCATTACTATTCGAGATTTTCTCAGACTTTTTAATGGTAACTATATTTGTTCTCTTGAGCAGGGACGGGAACCGAGGATTCCGCAATTTGTCATTAAAGAATTTAAGTAGCCAGTCTTGAGATATAGGACCACAATATTTGAAGAATTCTGGATATATTCCATTCAACCCAGCTGCCTTTTCCGTTTTTATTTCTTCCAAAGCTGCTGACATTTCGGAAATAATGAATTCTCCTGATAGCCTAGTTCTTAGCATATTCTAGAGCTTTTTTTTTTGTTGCTTTATCTTTGTCGACATTGACCGATCACTTTTTCGGGACTTTTATTCTGCTCGCTACATTTCCTGGGGATACTTTTGTGCGTTTTTTTTATGGATTCAGGTGAGCTACTACCAAGTTTTCTAAGTGTCAATACTTTTGTACTTGAGCGTTGAAAATTCATACTTAGTCATCATATTCACTTTTTTTCTGGCAGAATCTGAACAGTGCAGTAGTTCATCGGCAGTTTCTGATCTACTGTATTGCTGAGTAGGTATTCCTCATAGTTCGTCACATATTTTATTCCATCCAGGAATGTATTCTTTTATAAATCCCCTAGGAATGTCCTCTTCTTCTTCTTCTTGACGTTTCGGCCAGCTATGGACCACGTTAATTCAACTGCTCTCTTCCTCGAGCTTTAACATTCGCCTCATGTGCTCTCGATGCTGCTGTTTCCTGGCTTCAGTCCACGTCTTGCCTCTTGTTAGTTAAGACTTTTCCTGGAAACTCTGGTGTTCTTTTAGTTTGTAAAGATTTTATTTGACAAGCCGATTGGGCTCAGTCTTGTTATATGACCATAGGACACAATCCTCCTCTTCCTCATCACGTCAGTGATTTTGGTAACGTGTGCGTAGAGTTCATGGTTGTGTCTCCATCTGTAATCACCGTTTTCCTAGACTGGGCCCAAGATTTTCCGTAAGATTTTCCTTTCTTTGGTTCCAAATTTCTTCATAAGACCTTATCTGTGCATCGTAAGGTACTCTGCAGCATATAAGACTTCCGGTCCGTTGACTGTGCAGTAATGTAGAAGCTTGGCATTTAGGGATCTATATATTTAAAACACTAAGGTGACTTTTAGCCTACTTTCGATTTTTGCAAAAAATGAAAGTAGATTTATGAGATCAACACTGGGTCAAAAATTGTGTGTCTGTCTGTGTGTGTGTGTGTGTGTGTGTGTGTGTTTGGACTCTGAAAGTCTGTCCCCCCCCTATCAATTCGAACACGGTGAATCCGAATTGAACGAAATTTGGTACAGAGGGCACCTCAACGTCATGTTTTATATCGCCGCCATCTTGACGTAAACTTAATGGCGGCCACCCATATGTTCAAAGCTTAAATCAAATTACGACCAACCTACTCATCTGATTTCTACCAAATTTTGTAACGTTATACCTTTATGTATGAAGAATCTTTTGACCAAACTACGAGGTCATCTGCCCAATAATTTGCGGATGGCGGCCATGTTTGTGTGCAAATTGATTCCCCCTATCTTTTCTTACATGGTGAATCCGAATTGAACGAAATTTGGTATAGAGGTAGCACTAGCAAAGGGCACCTCAGTGTCATGTTTTAAATCGCCGCCATCTTGACGTAAACGTAATGGCGGCCACCCAAATGTTCAAAGCTTAATTCAAATTACGACCAACCTATTCATCTGATCCCAACCAAATTTTGTAACTTTATATCTTTATGTGTGAAGAATCGTTTGACAAAACTAGGAGGTCATCAGCCAAATAGTTTGCAGATAGCGGCCATGTATGTGTGCAAATCGATTCTTCATATCAATTCAAACACGGTGAAACCGAATTGAATGAAATATTGTACAGATGTAGCACTAGCAATGGGCACCTCATATTCATGTATAATATCCGTATAGCACGTTGTATTTCAGCAAGCTACTGCAACCAACATTCAATTATACTCCTTGAAAAGGACAAAGAGTTATAACAATATCCATGCATTTAGGAGAAAGTAGGCTGTATGTTCTTTACTGAACATCTTGTTGTTACCGCGAAATTGAGAATACGGCTTAACGAATTGACTTCGTAACGCATTCTGACGAAAGCTCTTGGCCTGTAGATTTGCAGAGTGTCTTTAAAAGGAAAATATATGTTATGGTATATTTTTAAATGATTAAAGAAAAGTGTAATATTTGTGGCAATTGTGCGTGCGCACAATGGCGTTCCTTCACGAGAGAAATGGTGGATAAAAGATCCACCGCATCGCAGTGTGATCTTTGTTTATGAGAATTAAAAAGGGGGAAATACCGTTTATGATCGTAAAAGAAGGGAAATACTGAAGAACTTCAACTGGCAGTTCAGTGCGTTTGTTGTTTACGTAACTTAATATTGCACTCGAATCCCGTTGTCTGGGTGGCTGAGGGGCTAACATTGCGGACAACGAAATGAATTTTTTCATCGTCGAGGAGTTCGAATCCCACCTCAGACATGCATTTTAGCCTACTTTTCACATTTTGCAAAAATGAGGAAAAAGTAGACTTATGAGATCGGGCAAATGTGTGGGTGTCTGTCTGTCTGTCCTTCTGTCTGTCTGTCTGTCTGTCCTTCTGTCTGTCTGGCTGTGTGCGTGTCCCCCCTATCAACTCCTAAACGGCTGGAGCAATCGAAACAAAATTTGGTAAGAGTAAAGATCTATATGTGAATATCTCACGGCGATATTTGAAAATGATGTCAGTGCTACCAACTGCTGAAAAATCGCAATTGAATTTTGAGCTCCTTGTTGGATATCTTGGAAGGTATGAATTGGAGCTATTTCAAAATTGGCACACTTATAGATAATAATATTGCAGTTTAATTTCCAGGAGGCCATACATGGCAGTGTTGCCAAAATGATTATAAGCCTGCTGGTAGGTCCAAATTTAAATGCTTATAACTTCTACACTATCAATTGGATTTCAACCAAATTTCGTATGTGCTATGTGTACTTAAACAGATATGACTGAGCATATTCTTAAGAGCCACCAAGGCTGCCAACTGTTAATAAATGCTCTCAATTTTTTAAATCCAAATACCCATATATCAGAAAGTATGCAAGCCGACAGCTTTAAATTATGCACGCGTATTGTACCTGATATTCTATATTAATTTGGAGTAACTTATATACGTCAGTGCTACCAACAGGATTCTAAGCCTGCTGAGAGGTCCAACTTGAAATACATGCAACTTCTATACTGTCATTTGGATTTCAACCAAATTTCGTGTGTGCTATGTGTACCATAACAGATATGACTATCGTATTCTTAAGAGCAACCAGGGCTGCTAACTGTTAATAAATATTGTCTCTATTTTTAGCCTACTTTCGATTTTTGCAAAAAATGAAAGTAGACTTATGAGATCAACACAGGGCGAAAAAAGTGTGTATGTGTGTGTGTGAGTCTGTGTGAGTGTGTGTGTCTGTGTGTGTGTGTGTGAGTGTGTGTACTCTGCATGTCTGTCCCCCCCTATCAATTCGAACACGGTGAATGCGAATTGAACGAAATTTAGTACAAAGGTAGCACTAGCAAAGGACACCTCAGTGTCATGTTTTATATTGCCGCCATCTTGACGGAAACGTAATGGCGGCCACACAAATGTTCAAAGCTTAAATCAAATTACGATTAACCTAATCATCTGATCTCTACCAAATTTTGCAATAACATACCTTTATAGAGGAAGCATCCTTTGACCAAATAACTAGGTCATTAGCCTAATAGTTTGCGGATGGCGGCCATCTTTGTGTGAAAATCAATTCCCCCTATTAATTCAAACACGGTGAAACCAAATGGAACGAAATTTGGTACAGAGGTAGCACTAGCAAAGGGCACCTCAGTGTCATGTTTTATATCGCCGCCATCTTGACAGAAACGTAATGGTGGCCACACGAATGTTCAAAGCTTAAATCAAATTACGATTAACCTAATCATCCGATCTCTACCAAATTTTGCAACTACATACCTTTATGGAGGGAGCATCCTTTGACCAATCTAATAGGTTATTAGCCTAATAGTTTGCGGGTGGCGGCCATCTTTATGTCAAAATTGATTCCCCCTATTAATTCGAACACGGTGGAACCGAATGGAACGAAATTTGGTACAGAGGTAGCACTAGCAAAGGGCACCTCAGTGTCATGTTCTATATCGCCACCATCTTGACTGAAACGTAATGGCGGCCACACGAATGTTCAAAGCTTCATTCAAATTACGATTAACCTAATCATCCGATCTCTACCAAATTTTGCAACTACATACCTGTATGGAGGGAGCATCCTTTGACCAATCTAATAGGTCATTCGCCTAATAGTTTGCGGATGGCGGCCATCTTTGTGTCAAAATCGATTCTCCCTATTAATTCAAACACGGTGAAACCGAATGGAACGAAATTTGGTACAGAGATAGCACTAGCAAAGGGCATCTCAGTGTCATGATTTATATCGCCGCCATATTGACAGAAACGTAATGGCGGCCACACAAATGTTCAAAGCTTAAATCAAATTACGATTAGCCTAATCATCCGATCTCTAGCAAATTTAGCAACAACATACCTTTATGGAGGGAGCATCCTTTGACCAAACTAATAGGTCATCAGCCTAATATTTTGCGGATGGCGGCCATCTTTGTGTGAAAATCGATTCCCCTTATCAATTCGAACACGGTGAAACCGAATGGAACGAAATTTGGTACAGAGGTAGCACTAGCAAAGGGCACCTCAGTGTCATGTTTTATATCACCGCTATCTTGACGAAAACGTAATCGCGGCCACCCAAATGTTAAAAGCTAAAATGTAATTACGACCAACCTAATAATCTAGTCTCTACCAAATTTTGCAACACCATATCTTTATGTGGGAAACATATTCAGACCAAACAGCAAGAACATCAGCCCAATAGTTTGCAGATGGTGGCCAAGTATGTGTGCAAATCAATTCCCCTATCAATTCAAACACGGTGAAACCGAATTGAACGAAATTTGGTACAGAGGTAGCACTTGCAAAGGGCACCTCATATTCATGTTTAATATCCCTATAGCACGTTGTATTTCAACAAGCTACTACAACCAACATTTAATCATACTCCTTGAAAAGGACAAAGAGTTATAACAATACCCATGCATTTAGGAGAAAGTAGGCTATATGTTCTTTACTGAACATCTTGTTGTTACCCTAATATCAATATATCAGAAAGTATGCAAGCCAATAGCTCTAAACTTTGCACACGTATAGTACCTGGCATTCTAGATTAATTTAGAATAACTAATATAGGCCTACGCCAGTGCTGCCAACATGATTCTAAGCCTGCTGATAGGTCCAGCTTAAAATGCTTGTAACTTCTATACTAACTAATGGATTTCATTCAAAATTGACACAACAATAGATCATATTATTTCAGATTATTTCTGACCAATAAATGTTCGTAATTGTTGCCAACATGATTTTACGCGCGCTGTTAGATCCAATGTTTATTTAACTGCATGTAACGTCCATGCTATCCATTGGACTTCAATCAAATTTTGTATTCTGTACCGTAAGAGATGGAACTAAGAATATATTCAGTCACGACGGCTGCCAACTGTAGTTATCTATTAAGCTACATTACGCCAGGTATACAGTATTTCGAACTAATTAGAAATTTCGATATTACCAACTTAATTTCGTCATTATTCTAGATAGATCCATACATATTAATCATTGGCATGAATCTTACATTTTAAGAAAAGTAGGCTCTTTAGTTCGTCACGGAACTTCTTGTTATTTTCCAATTATTCTTCCTTGCGATTGGTATTACATTGTCTAAACATATTTTACTTTTATTATTCCCGTAAAGTAAGGCATTCTCCACGATTTACGTTGCCATATACTTTAAATTATTAAATAAAATGGCCAAAATCGCTTTCGCCATGAGAGACAATTGACGAACATAATTCATTTGATGGACTCAGACAACGTGGTCACTCAGCCCCGTCTACTTTGGTGTGTAATAGTAAAATTTTCTCTGATCACCTGTGTTATTGAGATGTCTGTATTGATGTGTGCATTTGTAATTAAAGTGGGGAGTGGAGAGTTGACGACTGAGGCTTTAAGTGAGGAACTACCTCGGTATTAGCCTCGAGTAGAAGTGAGAAACTACGGAAAACCACATCCAAGATTGACAATCAACTATCAGATTCATGTTTTTGTATCCCAGTATCACGCCATTGTCAACTCCTTTGTTGCTCAATTCTCTCCGCCACTCACGGATGACTTTAGTTAGTTATTGTTGTTTTAAGGGGCAGAACTACGAGGTCATCTGTCCCAAGGATTACTTTGTCAAGCACACTATTGAAGAGCAAAGGTGAGTGTACATCCCCTGCCTTACCCCTGTCCTGATGTCAATTTTTTCCTCTGAATTTTACCTTGGAAGTATTGTTGGTTAAGATACCCTGGATAATTGCCCTTGTGTTGTTGTCCAAACCTAGTTCTTTTAAAATTTCAAATAGAATGAATCGATCGACAGAGTCATAATGTTTTCGCGAAATCAACGAAGATCACAACAAATTGTTTGCTTCTTAGTTTGAGATATGAAAGGACCGATTTAAGATTCAGAATCTGTTCAGCACAGGAACGTCCTTTCCTAAAACCTCCTTGGTATTCTCCCAGTATTGGATCCAGTTGTTCTACTCTAGCTTGGAGGGTATTGGAGAGGACCTTGTAGGTTATTTGGAGAACGTATTATTATTATTATTATTATTATTATTATTATTATTATTATTATTATTATTATTAAGCGTATGGGTATAGAGATCTTAAAGGAAAAGAGTAAATATCCTAGAAGTTGAGTCAACAACGTGAAGGACAGAAAGATCTGAGTAAAGGAGGTCCGTTTGTGAACAGTCTGAGCCCCGGGCTTCAATAGGGCGAGTTACGGCTTTGTGTACGGAGATGGGGCAACATCATTTCTCTGCCCTGGGCTTGAGTGGTGAATAAAATCGTGAGCAGCGATACAGAAGAGGAAATGATGAAAGAGCATCTCGAATGGTGTCCATTTTATTACGTTCTCGGAGAGGTTTTGAAATTGTAATGGGAGCTCTTAAATCACGAGAGAGCAATATGGCGCGCTCAGCTTGGCCAAAATAGGAAAACACACACAATGAGATTGTATCTCATATTGAGTTCAAGTGTATGAATTGATATCATACATACCCCGCGGAGTAGCCATGTGTGGGTATATCGCTCACCACGAGCTCGAATGGGAGCTGGACAAGTCCGGAGATCGGATGTTCAAATCCCAGTGGTGACAGCGGCTATGTTGAGAGTTCATTTCCGTTTTGTTTGATACTCCCTCCAGGAAAATTTCGGGATAGTACCGTATTTGAACTGGCTACGTCATGCAGCGGTAACGTTCTTGTCTGCTGGTACCAAGGTTGCCGAACCTGGTGCTGTCAGTTGACATTTGAGGCTGTGCAAATGTAAGGGAGCCGTGTCAGGAGATTTACTGGCACGTTAATAATCCCCTTCAGAGCAAAATTATGGGACTCTGGAGTCACAGTATTTAAAAGGAACGTCAAGCCAATTAAATGATAATAATTTTACAATACTTTATTTCAAATTCCGGGGCACATACTCCATCACGACCCTATTAATTACAGATATGCACACCCCTACAGTGACGACAGAAACACAGGTTATCAGAAAAATTCAACACACACACACTGAAGTACACGGGACTGATGACCAAAGATCTCCCATGCCACTATAATTAATTGGAGGGGATTGAAACCTAGAAATGCATTTTCCATTCTCTGCTGGAAAATGTGAAGGGACGAAAATAAATCCCAAGTAACTATTTCACGTTCCTGTAGCCTCTATAGGTTTCGAGTTACAAGGAAATGAAACATTGGTGCGTGATGTCATTGGCTCCAAACCGGTCGCATGGCCAACAGCGCTGAGTTTCCATTGATGTTTTACTTCTGGAATTCGTTCTAAGTGTGGAAGGAATATGCCGTGTTAATGACTTCATACGAGATTCGTTTGAGCCAGAGGGAATTGATTTTAACACTATACAATTCTGACACCATTTGTTTAAATGTGGAAAGGCGTGGTAGAACTGTATTTTGGTGTAAATGTGACGAATGTATAGAAATAGATAGTGATTATAAAAGCTAGTGTATAGCTGGGAATTTGATAATATTGAATTGTTAAAGAAATACTTATTTACGTGTGTAACAAATAGAAACCAATTTCACCAAATTGATCTTCGATCGTGATGTCTTGACCATACATTAGCTGTAAAAAACAAAACAAAAAATGCGATTACTAACCACCGCTCTTCCAGAAAATAAGACCTAGTGATATCTTGCTTACAAACAATTCACATCCTACGTCAATTCATTGACTACCTTCGGTTATGAAAGGAAGGTAGTTTTATCATCATGTACAGATAATAGCATCAGAAAAACCTTCCAATAATCCAGTGACATATGCGCAGGATTCAAATTGAAAAAGATATACAAAAATATTCAGTTTGTTGCTTTAAAATTCAGTCATACAATAAGTAAGCCTTCAAAATGAAATTAAAGCACGTATAGATGGGCCAGTCGTTCATGGCTGGTCGTAAGCGTGTGAGGATTCTTCTTAAAGCTCGAGTAGAACACTTGAGACCACTGAATATGCTCATGCGCTGCCGAGGATACATTGCGCACTTTATTTGCATTGATCACAAAGGTATGACGGCTCACTGTGCGTGAGGTCACCACTGCGCACGCAATATGTACCGGTCAAGAAGGAACGGCCCACGTATACAACACGTACCATGAACTTACGGAAGTAGAAACCTTGAGAAATGCCGTCTTACAAGTTCATCATGTGGTGGACAAGGTGTTGGAGCAATATTCTTAGGCAGTGACAGATTAATAACTTCGGATTCCAGTGAATATCCTTGTACTTGAGTGTGTGATGTAGTGTTGATTTCGTCCATTATTTGAAATTTCCATTCAATGCTTGACTGTTTATATTTATTCCTTAGCGCACACTTTCCGGAAGATTTGGAAAACTGAGTTCTGGCATCAAATGTTTTTTTACTAATATTGAAGTTATGGTCCAAAATTAATCATGAACCTAAGCTTTTAACCATTGTATGAGAAATGAATTGTTTTAGGACTGTGGTAACTTTCTAATCTCCCGGTGTGTACAGTACGTAGTGCTTGATTAGTATGAACTAAATCTTTCGAAGATAGTCTGTAGTTTTAACAACAAATTGTATATCCGCCTTAGTCAATACATAAACGAAAATAAATTATAATTACATTTGGTCCTGGTACATGTTTCAGGGATTAATAGCTTTTATCCCCTTCATCAGCCAAGACAAATATCCGAAGAAAGATATAAAATAGCGTAGCACTCAAAAAACCAAATGGCTATTTAACTTAATATGGTGCACCATATAAGTAGGTCACAGAAAAATGTTGAGCAAAACTAAAAAAAATATATGAAACAGCGATGATATTCAGCCATCAAAACACAGAGAATCAGTGGACAGTTCATTCGTGAATCCGCTCCAAAACACTGGTCAAAGCTTGAATTGGCAAAAATCACAATACTTCACCATATGAACACAACCTATGAAGAAGCCTTATGCTTAACAGGTCCATAAGCCAAATCAAATGCCTGCATACAAACTAGACGAGCGTGGAAGGAACAACTTCATATAGCAATGAGGTTAGCTCAATGCATAACTTCAGGTTAAATCAAGGTATCAATTATCTTTTATATCTTTCTTCGGATATTTGTCTTGGCTGATGAAGGGGATAAAAGCTATTAATCCCTGAAACATGTACCAGGAGCAAATGTAATTATAATTTATTTTCATTTATATATTGACTAAGGTGGATATACAATTTGTTGTTAAAACTATTTAGTACGTCAATACGGAACCATCATGGAAACTAGTTTAAATAATAGAAGATAGTCTGTCTAAAATAATTTTCTTTTGAACTTCATACGCGCCTGAATAGCCAGTAAACCCCGATTGATCCCTTTCTTTCCTTCCTTCTTTCTCTTTTTTTCTTTCGTGTTCACAAGACTTCCACATTTAATTTTTTGGCATCTATGTTCATTTCTTGAGTTGTGCGCAGTGGAAGTAAATTTTTCTAACAAAGCATAACTGTCTCCATTACAAGTTTGTGCTGACCACCACAAATGATTGTTTATACTACTTTTCCAAGTAGATATTTCCTGATATTTCTTGTCATGAATTAGAAGTTTCTCTATTGGGCTCTTAGACAAAAGCTAGATGTCAACCTCCTGTTCGATATTAGGGTACTTGGTTTTTATGACATGACGTACGTCCGTATGTCTCAGTAAGAAATACTTTGATATTACTGTGTTCCTTTGCATTGAGTCGGTTTAGTACATTCTCATATGCATATTTTTCCAAATCAGCCGTTACCATTCCTGTCTGCAATAATTCAAAATCAATTACTCTGCCAGAATGTATATCCATAACTTAATAAATTAAATATTTTGCTGAAAATCTGGGAGAGTCATACGGCCCTCCCCTGCTATATTATTTTATACACAACACGGACTGATAGAAAACCTCTTTAAGTATTAATGTGATCGTGAGGATACAATGATTCTAGGTGTACGAAATTTATTAGACGAGTATGAGTGTAACACCCCTTCCCACTCAAACAATTCCACCAACACTACTGATGAAATAAAAAATGTTTAAAATGAAGAAAGAGGGTAAGTAAGCATTAATCACGTTATTGCGGGATGAAATGTGGCTGAGCTGTCTCCATTCATTCCTCATGACAGCAGACGGCCACTTCATGGCACAACTAATAATTTCAGCCAAACATAAAACTGCAAATGAAATTACAGTGTTGTCTACCAGAATTAGATTCCTCATTTCTCTGGTCAGGGCGGACATTAAAAAAGATGAGCGCTGTCGCGATGAAACAAATGTATCAGACATAGAGAGCGCTGGAGTACAGTAATCTAGTTAAAAGGGATCCCACGTGCCGCCATGATGGTCACGTGACTGTTCATTAACGCTAATTTACTTCAAGTGCTCTCCGACTGCATCCGTAAACAATTAACCCAGGTACATATTTCTCTTTCTATGGTCCTAGTTGTTGTGGTTTTTGTTTCTTCACCTTAAGGGGTGAAGGTCTTCACCAGTTTCGAAATTTCATTTTATGCATCATATTGAGCAGAGGACCATTCGTTTTGTAACGGTATATTTATATTTAATTTTCCACACCGGTCAGTCCGATGAATAAACCCACTAATGTAGATTTTGTTTATTATCCTCTCGATTAGACAACAGACATTTAAAATAAACAAGAAAGAAAAACTAGTCTTGTTGTGTTGGAGTGTTTCCCACCCTAAAACTTCCGCAGTCCTCGGTTCCTCAACTAGCGGAAATAACTTTCACTCCAAAATCTATTTCTTAATAGAAAATTTAACGTTATTCCTGAACTTTTCAACATACAAAGCTGAAAATATTAAAGCAATTTCTTCTTATATGTGTTATACTTTAACACACAACTCTTTCTAAATTTACTCAAGTTTAATTTTCTTAATACCAATATATATCTAGCCAATTAAACACAAAAATAATCTAGATAAGTCAGTTTCATTCGTCCTTTGCATAATGTGAGATTGCCAGAGCTATTTGAGTAGACTACATTCGAAAAGTTGTTAATGGGAGCAGGCTCGGTTGGAGAGTTCACAAACACATTCACTATCGCCGTTGCGGAAACCATTCCTACTGCAGATTCTGTGGTGGAATCCATGTATCGCCCCTCTAGCGTATAGGTGGCAGAGTTCGTAACCGGCTGTTTTCCATTCCTCCTCTTTCATGGTTGGTGTGCGGTAGAAGGTGGGGTCGATTTCTGTGCCCGTACTTCCAGGAATTTCTCGCATGCTTGGGTTGGGGTCAGGTTGTGTGACAATGTCAGATCTATAAATGTCTTTGTTTCTACCAGTGGTATACTAATCGGGTTGGAAGCGTACCCCAAGCATCTTCTTTAAGTATCTGGCTTTGACTCTATCCAGGGCTTTGCATTATTGTAGTTAGGGAGTGGCCATATTATTTCGATGGCGAAGGATGCTACTTGGCTGTTGGTAGTCATAGGCTTCTGAGTCTTTTAATTTCCATTTTGGTTTTTATTGCGGTGATTGTTCTATCCTCGACGTGTCTTGTAAATGTAAATCCAGTAATCTATAGAGTTACCCCAAGGTATTTGGATGACTTAGCTCTAAGTTTAGGTATAATTTTGACAAATGGAAATGTCAAAACAATGTTATAAATTTACGCCATTTAAAAATATTATTGAAAGATCAAAAATATATTCTTCTTAAAGCCTGTATAAATTTAAATGGGAATGTTAATGTTAATGTAAAACATAGTTATCAATTAATATATCTTAAATAGTCTGCTGATTTGAATTAGTGTCCGTTTGAAGAGTGGGGTTAGTTGCCAATATTGTAAAACTAAGTTTTAACTTGCGTGTTAGTTCTGATGTGTTTTCGCAATGCACTATTAACATTAGGTAGACTGCGGATCAGTAGAATGCTAGTAGAGATGGATTAAATTTCGATCTAAGGCAATCGTACTGTATTTTTGAATGCCAGGAAAAATATCACAGCACACAAAGTTGTGCAATGTCAGTGACCACGCTGTTACGCCCCGTATATCCTCACTAAATAACTAACTCAGTAGGTAAATGATCCCTAGTATAATGTTTGGTGAATCAAAGACTAATTTCATTAAATCTTGGCCGTGAGTCACTCAACAGGGCTTCAATTTTAGCCTATTTTCATTTATGAAAAAAAAAATAGGCTTATGAGATCACATTTAATCCGTGTGTGTGTGAGTGTGTGTGCTCATGTGTGTGTGTGTGTGTGTTCCCCCCCTAATAAAATCTAAACGACTGGAGCGATTTCAATAAAACTCGGTAGGTCATAGTACTATTTTGACCGACCCCGGCCGTGTCCTTTACATTTTATTAGGTCTCACCAATCCAACATGGCGGCTGTGCGAAATATTTCACTGGCATTCTGTACCTCCGAAATTATTACTGATGCCTCCCTGGAGTTTTGGACGGTGATAAAGGCCACTACAAGAATTTCACCTATTTGACGTTCAAAAAAGTACAAAACGAACATGGCTGCCAAGCAAAGTTGAAGCATTTAAATAAACTTTTCACGGGAATTAACCATCCGAACGTAGTGAAAATTGGTACAGCAAATGTTTATACACATTGTAATACAGTGACATCTAATATAATTCTAGTAGCATATGACCTTGTAGTTCCGCCTCTTAAAACAACAATAACAAACTAACTAATTTAATTCAATTGTTTAGATAAACTCAAGATGGCGGCTGTGTAAAATTTAAAAATTACATTCTTATATCTTGTGTCGTAATGATTCCATCGAAGTCAACATTTGAATAATAAATCCACACAATAATCGCCATCTTATAGTTCACAAATCTATGGCCTACATTTATAAAAATACAACATGGCGACTATCCGAAATATTTAGACGGTTCTCAATACATATTAATCTATGACAGCAATCAAACAGAAATTGTGTACGTTGATAGAGGAAATTGACGCAAATTCATCTATGGGACTTTCAATAACCTGACGAGCACAATTCTAACATGGCGGTGACGCGAAATTTAAATATTTAAATGAACGTTTCTCGCGTTGTAACCATCCGAACGCAGTGAAACTTGGTACGGTAAATGCTTATACAAATACTAATCCACTGGCATCTAATTTATTTCAATTGTTTTCATAACCACACGATGGCGTCTGTGTGAAATTTTGAAATCTCATATTTATTTCTTACTAGCTGTACCCGGCGTGCATTGCAAGGCCAATCAAAGAAAGTGTTGTGGTTTTGACTTTGTTAGTTGCAGTGCTTTTGGATTCCCAATATTTTCTTATTTTTCCGTTAACCACCTCTAAACTATTATAAAAAAATACTATCTCAGAAACATTCACGGGAGCATGATCAACAACTAACGAAAGTTACATCGCATTGAAATGAATGGTATATGAACGCATACGGGTCTGCTGAAACGATTAGAGCGCCGTCACCCATTTGTTGAATATACTCGTACGCTACCTATTGTAAAATGGATTTACTAACTCGAAAACCTTTCCTGACGTGTACACAACAACTCATCAAAGTTTCATCGCAATCGGATGAAGGGCATATGAACGCATACGGGATTTTGTTTAAACGATTCGCGCCGTCACTCATTTGTTGAATCTTCTTGTGCGCCACCCATTGAAAAACGGACTTACTAATTCATGAACCTTCGCAGGACTGTACTCAGCTCTCCAAAGTTTTATCACACTCGGATGAATGGTATATGATCGCATACGGGACTATTGAAACGATTCACGTGCTGTCGCTTATTAGTTAAATCTACCCGTTTGCTACCAATTGTAAAACGGATTTACTAAATCAATAACCTTCCCTGGAGTGTATACAACAACTCACCAAAGTTTCATCTCAATCGGACGATTGTATATGAACGCCTACGGGTCTATGTCGAAACACTTCGCGAGTCGTCGCTCATTTGTTGAATCCATTCGTGCGCTACCTATTGTAACATGGAATTACTAAGCTAGAAATCTTCCCTGAAGTGTACACATCATCTCACCCACGTTTCATCGCTATCGGACAAATGGTATAGGAACGCATACGGGACTTTATTGAAACAATTCGCGCGTCGTCGCTCATTTGTTGAATCTTCTCGTGCGCTAACTATTGTTAAGTGGATTTACTAAGCCAGAAACCTTCCCTGAGTGTATACAACATCTCACCCAAGTTTCATCGCATTGGGGTGAATGGTATATGAACGCATGTGGGACTTTGTTGAAACAAACGAACGCCATTTTGTTGAAGTTACTCGCGCGCCATCTATTGTTAATTGGATCTACCATGCCTATAACTTTTCCTGGCGTATTCACAACAACTCACCGAAATTTGATAGCAATCGGATGAATTGTATATGTACGCATCACCAACAAACTTTTGTTTAAACTACTGGTGCGCTATCTATTGTTAATTGGATTAACTATGCCTATAACCATCCCGGAAGTGTGTCAAACAACCCACCAAAATTTTGTCGCAATCGGATGAATTGTAGGCTATATGAACGCATCGCCAATACTCATTTGTTTAAAATACTCGCACGCTGTCCATTGTAAATTGAATTGACTATGCCTATAATGATTTCGGAAGTGTTCACAACAACTCACCAAAGTTTCACAGCAATCGGATGAATGGTATATGAACGCATACGGTACGGGACTTGGTTGAAACGATTCGCGTGCCGTCGCTCATTTTTGAATCTACTTGTGCGATACCTATTGTAAAGTGGATGTACTAAGCCAGAAACCTTCCCTGATGAGATCACAACATATTACCCAAGTTTCATCGCTATCGGACAAATGGTATATGAACGCATACGGGACTTTCTTGAAACGCTTCGTGCGACTTAGCTCATTTGTTGAATCTACTTGTGCGCTACCTATTGAAAAATGGATTTACTAAGCCTAAAACTTTCCATGGAGTGTACACAACAACTCACCCAAGTTTATTCGCTATCGGACGAATGGTATATGAACGCATACGGGACTATGTTGAAACACTTCGCGCGACGTCGCTCATTTCTTTAATCTACTTGTGCGATACCTTTAATTCATTGGATTTACTAACCCAGAAACCTTCCCTGAAGTGTACACATCATCTCAGCCAAGTTTCATCACTATCAGACGAATAGTGTATGAACGCATACGGGACTTCGTTGAACCGCTTCGCGCGTCGTCACACATTTGTTGAATCTACTCGTGCGCTACCTATTATAACATGGATTTTCTAAGTCAGAAACCTTGCCTGTAGTGTACATAACATCTCACCCAAGTTTCATCGCTATCGGACGAATCATATGTGAACGCATATTGGTCTTTGTTGAAACGCTTCGCCCGTCGTCGCTCATTTGTTGAATCTACATGTGCGATACCTATTGTTAAGTGGATTTACTAAGCCAGAAACCTTCCCTGTAGTGAACACAACAACTCACCCAAATTTAGTCGCTATCGGACGAATGGTATATGAACGCATACGGGACTATGTTGAAACACTTCGCGCATCGTCGCTCATTTCTTTAATCTACTTGTGCGATACCTTTAATTCACTGGATTTACTAACCCAGTAACCTTCCCTGAAGTGTACACATCATCTCAGCCAAGTTTCATCACTATCAGACGAATAGTGTATGAACGCATACGGGACTTTGTTGAACCGCTTCGCGCGTCGTCACTCATTTGTTGAATCTACTCGTGCGCTACCTATTATAACATGGATTTACTAAGCCAGAAACCTTGCCTGTAGTGTACACAACCTCTCACCCAAGTTTCAACGCAATGGGATGAATGGTATATGAACCCATGTGGGACTTTCTTGAAATAAACGCACGCCATTTTGTTGAAGCTACTCGCGCGTCATCTATTGTAAATTGGATTTACTACACCTATTACTTTTCCGGGACTGTGCACAACAACTCAGCCACATTTGATCGTAATCGGACGTATTGTATATGAACTCATCGCCATTACGCATTTGTTTAAATTACTCGCGCGCTTTCTATTATGAAATGGATTAACTATGCCTATGATCATCCCGGAAGTGTTTACAACAACCCACAAAAATTTGATCGCAATCTCATGAATGGTTTATAAACGCATAAAAGACGAACACACATACATTCCTTTTTAGCCTATTTTCAATTTTTAAAAAATAGGCTTATGAGATCACCTTTTGTCCGTGTGTGTGTGTGTGCGTGCGTGCGTGTGTGTGTGTGTGTGTGTGTGTGTGTGTTTGTCCCCTAATAACATTTAAACGGCTGGAGCGATTTCAATAAAACTCGGTAAGATCATAGCACTATTCTGAGCGACCCCGACCGTGCCCTTCAAATTTTGTTACTTTCACCAATCCAACAAGGCGGGTATGCGAAATATTTCACCAATATTCAATATCTCCGAATCTATTCCCGATATCACCCTGAATTTTTTTACGGTGATAAAGGAAACTACTAGAAGTTCACTTATGTGACTTTCGAAAAAATGGGAACTACAAAACCAACATGGTGGCCACGCGAATTTGCGACATTTAAATAGACGTTTCTCGCGATTTAACGAACCAAACTCAATTACACTTGGTACAGTATATGTTTATACACATTGTACTGCTCCGACATCTAACTTCGTTCAATTGCTTACATAACCACAAGATGGCGGATGTACAGAATATTTCGCCGGCATTCTATATCTCTGAAACTATTAGCGGTATCACCCTGAAATTTTGTACGGAGATAAAGGGCACTACTGGAAGTTCATCTATAGACTAAAAAAACCGGTTAATTACACAACGAACATTGCGGCCAAGCGAATTTGAAAATTTTAAATAGACTATTCTCGCGATTTAATGTTCTAAACGCAATGAAATCGGGTACAGGAAATGTTTATACACATTGTAATGCACTGGAATCTAATTTAGTTCAATTGTTTACATAACCTCAAGATGGCGGCTGTGCGAATTTTAAAATTAAGTTTTATTTCTTGTGTTGTAGTCATGCGATCGAAGTGAAAGTTTTAATAATGAACCTACGCAATAATTTTCTTTCATGGTACATGACTCTATGGCCTATACATTTAACAATCCAACATGGTGACCATCCGAAATATTTAGACGGCTCTGAATATCTACGAATCTATTATAGCAATCAAACTGATTTTTTTATGTTGATAGGGGCTATGAACTTAAGTTCACCTATAGGACTTTAAATAACCTGGTGATCACAAATCCAACATGGTGGCGACGCGAAGTATAAATATTCACATGGACGTTTCTCGCAATTTAACCATCCGAGTGCAGTGAAACTTGGTACAGTAAATCCTTATATGAATATTAATCCACTGGCATCTAATTTAATTCAATTGTTTCATAACAACAAGATGGCAGCTGAGCGAAACTATAAAATCTCCTTGTTACTCCTTGTGTCCTAATCATGCGTTTGAAGTTTGAATGCTACACGTACACAACAATCTTCATGTAACAGTACTTAACTCTAGGACCTACATCTATAAAATCCAACATGACGACTATCGGAAATATTTAGTAGGTACTCAATATCTACGAATCTATTACAGCAATCAGACTTAATTTTGTATGTTGATAGTGGCAATTAACATAAGTAGGATATATGAAAATAGGCTGTATATTTCTTCACGGAACTACTTGTTATATATATAAGATGTCCTAATCAAGCGATTGAAGTTTGTATAATATACCTACACAATAATCTTCATGTAATAGCACATAACTCTTAAGGCCTAAATATATAAAAATCCAAAATGGCGACCATCCGAAATATTTAGACGATTCTCAATATCTACGAATCTATTACAACAACCGAAGTGACATTTTGTATGTTGATAGTGGCAATGAGCATAAGTAGGATATAATTATATTAAATTAGACTATATAGTTCTTCACGGAACTACTTGTTTCTCCTAGATAACAGAGTAGAACGAACCTTCAAAATCGGCGTGAAGGTCACCTAGATGGCTTCATCTCAATATATACTGTATATAAAAACCTCTTTATGAGGCACCCTGTATTCTTATCTGGCATCTTGTATATCTCTTTAGATGTCACCCCGTATTCATGTGTGACATCTCATACACCTCTTTAGGAGTCACCCTGTATTCTTGTATGACATCTTGTGCACCTCTTTAGGAGTCACCCTGTATTCTTCTCTGCCATCTTGTACACCTCTTTAAGAGTCACCCTGTATTCTTAGCTGGCATCTTGTACTGTATTTTGCTCTGACATCCTGCACATCTCTTTAGGAGTCACCCTGTATTCTTGTGTGACATCTTGTGCACCTCTTTAGGAGTCACCCTGTATTCTTCTCTGCCAACTTGTACATCTCTTTAAGAGTCACCTTGTATTCTTATCTGTCATCTTGTATATCTCTATAGGAGTCACCCTGTATTCTTATCTGGCATCTTGTACTGTATTTTGCTCTGACATCCTGCACACTTCTTTTGGAGGCACCCTGTATTCTTATATAGCAATTTGTATATCTCTTTAGAAGTCACCCTGTATTCTTGTGTGACCTCTTGTACACCTCTTTAGGAGTCACCCTGTATTCTTGTCTGACATCTTGTGCACCTCTTTAGGAGTCACCCTGTATTCTTCTTTTCCTTCTTGTACACCTCTTTAAGAGTCACCTTATATTCTTATCTTTCGTCTTGTATATCTCTTTAGGAGTCACCCTGTATTCTTACCTGGCACCTTGTACACCTCTTTAGGAGTCACCCTGTATTCTTTTCGCTTCGCTCAAAGCCTCAGGTCGCTCGACGCCCAGGACTCTTTCAACAGACTCCATTAACCATTAACTTCGGCTTCCCGCGTGGCTGCATGACGTCACGCACTCGCCGTCCTTTACCCATTAACTTAGGCTTCCCGCGCGGCTGCATGACGTCACTTCCGTATCCGTAACGCAGCCGTCTCCGTCCCACATAACTTTAGACCCAAGCATAACGACAAAGTCGACAAGATCATTTGAAATGACAAAATTTGGTACAAGGTAGCACTCGCAAAAAGCAACTCAGTGTCATGTTTTATATCGTCGCCATTAAAAGCTTAAATCAAATTACGACCAACCTAATCATTTGATCTCGACCAAATTTTGCAACAACATACCGTTTTGTGGGAAGCATATATTGACCAAACTACAAGGTCAGGAGATTTACTGGCACGTTAATAATCCCCTTCAGAGCAAAATTATGGGACTCTGGAGTCACAGTATTTAAAAGGAACGTAAAGCCAATTAAATGATAATAATTTTACAATACTTTATTTCAAATTCCGGGGCACATACTACATCACGACCCTATTAATTACAGATATGCACACCCCTACAGTGGCGACAGAAACACAGGTTATCAGAAAAATTCAACACACACACACTGAAGTACACGGGACTGATGACCAAAGATCTCCCATGCCACTATAATTAATTGGAGGGGATTGAAACCTAGAAATGCATTTTCCATTCTCTGGTGGAAAATGTGAAGGGACGAAAATAAATCCCAAGTACCTATTTCACGTTCCTGAAGCCTCTATAGTTTTCGAGTTACAAGGAAATGAAACATTGTTGCGTGATGTCATTGGCTCCAACGGGTCGCATGGCCAACAGCGCTGAGTTTCCATTGATGTTTTACTTCTGGAATTCGTTCTAAGTGTGGAAGGAATATGCCGTGTTAATGACTTCATACGAGATTCGTTTGAGCCAGAGAGAATTTATTTTAACAGTATACAATTCTGACACCATTTGTTTAAATGTGGAAAGGCGTGGTAGAACTGTATTTTGGTGTAAATATGACGAATGTATAGAAATAGATAGTGATTATAAAAGCTAGTGTATTGCTGGGAATTTGATAATATTGAATTGTTAAAGAAAGACTGATTTACGTGTGTAACAAAAAGAAACCAATTTCACCAAATTGATCTTCGATCGTGATGTCTTGACCATACTTTAGCTGTAAAAACAAAACAAAAAATGCGATTACTAACCACCGCTCTTCCTGAAAATAAGACCTGGTGATATCTTGCTTACAAATAATTCACATCCTACGTCAATTCCTTGACTACCTTCGGTTATGAAAGGAAGGTAGTTTTATCATCATGTACAGATAATAGCATCAGAAAAACCTTCCAATAATCCAGTGACATATGCGCAGGATTCAAATTGAAAAAGATATACAAAAATATTCAGTTTCTTGCTTTGAAATTCAGTCATACAATAAGTAAGACTTCAAAATGAAATTAAAGCACGTATAGATGGGCCAGTCGTTCAGGGCTGGTCGTAAGCGTGTGAGGATTCTTCTTAAAGCTCGATTAGAACACTTGAGACCACTGAATATGCTCATGCGCTGCCGAGGATACATTGCGCACTTTATTTGCATTGTTCACAAAGGTATGACGGCTCACTGTGCGTGGAGTCACCACTGCGCACGCAATATGTACCGGTCAAGAAGGAACGGCCCACGTATACAACACGTACCATGAACTTACGGAAGTAGAAACCTTGAGAAATGCCGTCTTACAAGTTCATCATGTGGTGGACAAGGTATTGGAGCAATATTCTTAGGCAGTGACAGATTAATAACTTCGGATTCCAGTGAATATCCTTGTACTTGAGTGTGTGATGTAGTGTTGATTTCGTCCATTATTTGAAATTTCCATTCAATGCTTGACTGTTTATATTTATTCCTTAGCGCACACTTTCCGGAAGATTTGGAAAACTGAGTTCTGGCATCAAATGTTTTTTTACTAATATTGAAGTTATGGTCCAAAATTAATCATGAACCTAAGCTTTTAACCATTGTATGAGAAATGAATTGTTTTAGGACTGTGGTAACTTTCTAATCTCCCGGTGTGTACAGTACGTAGTGCTTGATTAGTATGAACTAAATCTTTCGAAGATAGTCTGTAGTTTTAACAACAAATTGTATATCCGCCTTAGTCAATACATAAACGAAAATAAATTATAATTACATTTGGTCCTGGTACATGTTTCAGGGATTAATAGCTTTTATCCCCTTCATCAGCCAAGACAAATATCCGAAGAAAGATATAAAATAGCGTAGCACTCAACAAAACAAATGGCTATTTAACTTAATATGGTGCACCATATAAGTAGGTCACAGAAAAATGTTGAGCAAAACTAAAAAAATATATGAAACAGCGATGATATTCAGCCATCAAAACACAGAGAATCAGTGGACAGTTCATTCGTGAATCCGCTCCAAATCACTGGTCAAAGCTTGAATTGGCAAAAATCACAATACTTCACCATATGAACACAACCAATGAAGAAGCATTATGCTTAACAGGTCCATAAGCCAAATCAAATGCCTGCATACAAACTAGACGAGCGTGGAAGGAACAACTTCATATAGCAATGAGGTTAGCTCAATGCATAACTTAAGGTTAAATCAAGATATCTATTATCTTTTATATCTTTCTTCGGATATTTGTCTTGGCTGATGAAGGGGATAAAAGCTATTAATCCGTGAAACATGTACCAGGAGCAAATGTAATTATAATTTATTTTCGTTTATATATTGACTAAGGCGGATATACAATTTGTTGTTAAAACTATTTAGTACGTCAATACGGAACCATCATGGAAACTAGTTCAAATAATAGAAGATAGTCTGTCTAAAATAATTTTCTTTTGAACTTCATACGCCCCTGAATAGCCAGTAAACCCCGATTGACCCCTTTCTTTCCTGCCTTCTTTCTTTTTTTTCTTTCGTGTTCACAAGACTTCCACGTTTAATTTTTTGGCATCTATGTTCATTTCTTGAGTTGTGCGCTGTGGAAGTAAATTTTTCTAAGAAAGCTTAACTGTCTCCATTACAAGTTTGTGCTGACCACCACAAATGACTGTTTATTCTATTTTTCCAAGTAGATATTTCCTGATATTTCTTGTCATGAATTAGAAGTTTCTCCTTTGGGCTCTTAGACAAAAGCTAGATGTCAAACTCCTGTTCGATATTAGGGTACTTGGTTTTATTACATGACGTACGTCCGTATGTCTCAGTAAGAAATACTTTGATATTACTGTGTTCCTTTGCATTGAGTCGGTTTAGTACATTCTCATATGCATCTTTTTCCAAATCAGCCGTTACCATTCCTGTCTGCAATAAATCAAAATCAATTATTCTGCCAGAATGTATATCCATAACTTAATAAATTAAATATTTTGCTGAAAATCTGGGAGAGTCATACGGCCCTCCCCTGCTATATTATTTTATACACAACACGGACTGATATAAAACCTCTTTAAGTATTAATGTGATCGTGAGGATACAATGATTCTAGGTGTACGAAATTTATTAGACGAGTATGAGTGTGACACCCCTCCCCAATCAAACAATTCCACCAACACTACTGATGAAATAAAAAATGTTTAAAATTAAGAAAGAGGGTAAGTAAGCATTAATCACGTTATTGCGGGATGAAATGTGGCTGAGCTGTCTCTATTCATTTCTCATGACAGCAGACGGCCACTTCATGGCACAACTAATAATTTCAGACAAACATAAAACTGCAAATGAAATTACAGTGTTGTCTACCAGAATTAGATTCCTCATTTCTCTCGTCAGGGCGGACATTAAAAAAGATGAGCGCTGTCGCGATGAAACAAATGTATCAGACATAGAGAGCGCTGGAGTACAGTAATCTAGTTAAAAGGGATTCCGCGTGCCGCCATGCTGGTCACGTGACTGTTCATTAACGCTAATTTAGTTCAAGTGCTCTCCGACTGCATCTGTAAACAATTAACCCTGTTACATATTTCTCTTTCTATGGTCCTAGTTGTTGTGGTTTTTGTTTCTTCATCTTAAAGGGTGAAGGTCTTCACCACTTTCGAAATTTCATTTTATGCATCATATTGAGCAGAGGACCATTCGTTTTGTAACGGTATATTTATATTTAATTTTCCACACCGGTCAGTCCGATGAATAAACCCACTAATGTAGAATTTGTTTATTATCCTCTCGATTAGACAACAGACATTTAAAATAAACAAGAAAGAAAAACTAGTCTTGTTGTGTTGGAGTGTTTCCCACCCTAAAACTTCCGCAGTCCTCGGTTCCTCAACTAGCGGAAATAACTTTCACTCCAAAATCTATTTCTTAATAGAAAATTTAACGTTATTCCTAAACTTTACAACATACAAAGCTGAAAATATTAAAGCAGTTTCTTCTTATATTGTCATTCAGACTTTCACGGCCCGTGTTACTATTCATAATGTTGAATTTTGGGCTTATGCCGTGTTTATTATACTAAAATTCGACGCGTTTCGAAAGAAACCATGCCTTTCTTCGTCAGGAATAATCTGGAATACGACAATGATTGCTAAGAGAAAGCAACAAAGAACATATAGAAGGTGCCCAAAGATGGACGCCATTATAGCCCCATGTTAGGGACAACGGAAAGCAGCAGTGAATTACTTTCTCAGGGTTCTGATAATAGGTAGCCAGGATTCACTGAGATTGTAGCCGGTGTCGCGGTTGAAATTATCTGGGCGTTTACGTATTTCAACCGCCTCCCTGATGATTCTGGGACGATATTGCTTTATACGGGCAAGAACATCCACTCCTTGGAACATGACATCATGGCCAGGTGTTAATGCATGATCGGCAACAGCTGATTTATCAGGTTGAATGAGCCTGATACATCTATTATGTTCCTTAATGCGAGTGCATATTGTTCTCGAAGTCTGCCTGATGTAAACCTTGCCACAAGTACAGGGAACTCTGTAGATACCCGGTTGTTGCAATTTAGGCAAACTGCCCTTAGTTGGTCGCAGGAGTTGCCTAATCTTAACAGAAGTTCCAAATACAGTCCGTATGTTGTACCGACGTAGGATTTTAGCAATACGAGCCGTCGTGTTATGTATGTAAGGTAGGTAAGCAGTTCCTCTTACATCTCTTTTCTCAACTGACGTCCTATTATTATTTGTTGGTTTCAGAACCGTAGAGATCAAAGCCTTGCTATAACCGTTGCTCTCAAAGGTGGTTCGCAAGGTATTAATTTCTTCTTGTAAAGAAGACACTTCACAAATCCTCCTAGCCCGGGTAGTTAGAGTTGTAAGGATACCATGTTTCTGGGCAGGGTGATGGTGATAACTTGCGTGGAGATATCTATTGGTGTGTGTTGGCTTACGAAAAACGCTGTGTCCTAAAGATCCATCCTCTTTCTTGGTGACGAGAACATCTAAAAACGGTATTTTGCCGTCAGATTCCTTTTCCATGGTGAAACAAATAGAAGGGTGCTGGAGATTAAGGTGATCCAGGAAATGGCTAAGATTTTCCTCACCTTCCGTCCAAACAACGAACGTGTCATCCACATAACGCCACCAGATCTTCGGTTTGAAAGGAGCCGACGACAAAGCTTTCTCTTCAAAGTTCTCCATGAAGAAATTAGCCACAACAGGAGAGAGAGGACTACCCATGGCCACACCATCAGTCTGCTCATAAAAATTCCCATTCCATAGAAAGTAGGAGGAGGTCATGCAGTGATAAAAAAGCCTTGTGATGTCTTCAGGAAAAAAGCCATTAATGAGAGACATAACACCATCAATAGGTACTCTCGTAAACAGAGACACCACGTCGAGACTCACTAGGATATCACCCGGCTGAAGTGTTATAGCTTTCAACTTTTCCACGAAGTGTGTGGAATCCTTAATGTACGAAGGCGTGTTACCCAGAAGTGGCTGAAGTAGTCTACTTAAGTATTTGGAAAGGGCATATGTAGGAGAACCAATCGTACTAACAATAGGTCTAAGAGGAACATCTTCTTTATGTATTTTAGGAAGACCATAGAGTCTCGGAGGAATAGCATCCCCTGGAAGGAGAGTCTTCGCTGCATCCGCTGGAATAGATGATTGCTTGATCAATTTGACGGTGACATTTGAGTAGCGAGTAGTAGGATCACGACTATTAATCCCATATACAGGATCTGATAACAAAGACGAGATCTTGGAATCATAATCAACCTTATCCAACACCACTGTCGCGTTACCCTTGTCAGCGGGGAGAACGATAATATCAGAATTGTCCCTTAGATCTTTAAGTGCCCGGCTTTCGCCTTGTTTTAAGTTGGTGTTAGGTGGCTTAGCGTTCTTGAGAACTCTGGAACATTCTTGTCTGGCTTACTCGGCCTCTTCAGGTGTGAGGTGATGTACCGAGGATTCTACATATGTAATAAGTTCTTCAATAGGAATTCTTCTAGGCGCTACAGCAAAATTGAGACCTTTAGCGAGAACTGCCTGTTGGGTATCATTTAGGGGCATGCTGGACAAATTTACGACAACCTTGTTAGCATCAAGTCTAATGGCTTGAGATTTCTGCATCTGACATAACCTATCATATTTGGAAATATGTCTTGCCCTCACCTGATCTAGAACGCTGTTAGCTTGCACTGAAGAAATACGATCAAAGATCTTCCATAATTCCTCACTTACGAAGTTCGAGAGGCGTAGATGTAACTGTAGTAACTCCCTCGAAATAAAATCCAACTGCTTACGTGTATGCTGTAACCTCTCTATCAATAACGCCTTGCTTGCACGACGATAGATTCTCGTTGCCTTAGGTGTTCTGAAGGTATGCTTCAACATAACAAAATTCGGTAGAATATCATGATCCCGGCATCTTGGGAGAAAAGTGAGTGAAGAGATAAGACACACCTTCTTGCGTCGTAACCTACTAAATCTAGACATCAGTCGGAGAATATCCTCCCCATACAGGTTACTTGTGGCAAGGTTTACATCGGGCAGACTTCGAGAACAATATGCACTCGCATTAAGGAACATAATAGATGTATCAGGCTCATTCAACCTGATAAATCAGCTGTTGCCGATCATGCATTAACACCTGGCCATGATGTCATGTTCCAAGGAGTGGATGTTCTTGCCCGTATAAAGCAATATCGTCCCAGAATCATCAGGGAGGCGGTTGAAATACGTAAACACCCAGATAATTTCAACCGCGACACTGGCTACAATCTCAGTGAATCCTGGCTACCTATTATCAGAACCCTGAGAAAGTAATTCACTGCTGCTTTCCGTTGTCCCTAACATGGGGCTATAATGGCGTCCATCTTTGGGCACCTTCTATATGTTCTTTGTTGCTTTCTCTTAGCAATCATTGTCGTATTCCAGATTATTCCTGACGAAGAAAGGCATGGTTTCTTTCGAAACGCGTCGAATTTTAGTATAATAAACACGGCATAAGCCCAAAATTCAACATTATGAATAGTAACACGAGCCGTGAAAGTCTAAATGACAATATTAGAAACCTGTATGGGGAGGATATTCTCCGACTGATGTCTAGATTTAGTAGGTTACGACGCAAGAAGGTGTGTCTTATCTCTTCACTCACTTTTCTCCTAAGATGCCGGGATCATGATATTCTACCGAATTTTGTTATGTTGAAGCATACCTTCAGAACACCTAAGGCAACGAGAATCTATCGTCGTGCAAGCAAGGCGTTATTGATAGAGAGGTTACAGCATACACGTAAGCAGTTGGATTTTATTTCGAGGGAGTTACTACAGCTACATCTACGCCTCTCGAACTTCGTAAGTGAGGAATTATGGAAGATCTTTGATCGTATTTCTTCAGTGCAAGCTAACAGCGTTATAGATCAGGTGAGGGCAAGACATATTTCCAAATATGATAGGTTATGTCAGATGCAGAAATCTCAAGCCATTAGACTTGATGCTAACAAGGTTGTCGTAAATTTGTCCAGCATGCCCTTAAAATATACCCAACAGGCAGTTCTCGCTAAAGGTCTCAATTTTGCTGTAGCGCCTAGAAGAATTCCTATTGAAGAACTTATTACATCTGTAGAATCCTCGGTACATCACCTCACACCTGAAGAGGCCGAGGAAGCCAGACAAGAATGTTCCAGAGTTCTCAAGAACGCTAAGCCACCTAACACCAACTTAAAACATGGCGAAAGCCGGGCACTTAAAGATCTAAGGGACAATTCTGATATTATCGTTCTCCCCGCTGACAAGGGTAACACGACAGTGGTGTTGGATAAGGTTGATTATGATTCCAAGATCTCGTCTTTGTTATCAGATCCTGTATATAGGATTAATAGTCGTGATCCTACTACTCGCTACTCAAATGTCACCGTCAAATTGATCAAGCAATCATCTATTCCAGCGGATGCAGCGAAGACTCTCCTTCCAGGGGATTCTATTCCTTCGAGACTCTATGGTCTTCCTAAAATACATAAAGAAGATGTTCCTCTTAGACCTATTGTTAGTACGATTGGTTCTCCTACATATGCCCTTTCCAAATACTTAGGTAGACTACTTCAGCCGCTTCTGGGTAACACGCCTTCGTACATTAAGGATTCCACACACTTCGTGGAAAAGTTGAAAGCTATAACACTTCAGCCGGGTGATATCCTAGTGAGTCTCGACGTGGTGTCTCTGTTTACGAGAGTACCTATTGATGGTGTTATGTCTCTCATTAATGGCTTTTTTTCCTGAAGACATCACAAGGCTTTTTTATCACTGCATGACCTCCTCCTACTTTCTATGGAATGGGAATTTTTATGAGCAGACTGATGGTGTGGCCATGGGTAGTCCTCTCTCTCCTGTTGTGGCTAATTTCTTCATGGAGAACTTTGAAGAGAAAGCTTTGTCGTCGGCTCCTTTCAAACCGAAGATCTGGTGGCGTTATGTGGATGACACGTTCGTTGTTTGGACGGAAGGTGAGGAAAATCTTAGCCATTTCCTGGATCACCTTAATCTCCAGCACCCTTCTATTTGTTTCACCATGGAAAAGGAATCTGACGGCAAAATACCGTTTTTAGATGTTCTCGTCACCAAGAAAGAGGATGGATCTTTAGGACACAGCGTTTTTCGTAAGCCAACACACACCAATAGATATCTCCACGCAAGTTATCACCATCACCCTGCCCAGAAACATGGTATCCTTACAACTCTAACTACCCGGGCTAGGAGGATTTGTGAAGTGTCTTCTTTACAAGAAGAAATTAATACCTTGCGAACCACCTTTGAGAGCAACGGTTATAGCAAGGCTTTGATCTCTACGGTTCTGAAACCAACAAATAATAATAGGACGTCAGTTGAGAAAAGAGATGTAAGAGGAACTGCTTACCTACCTTACATACATAACACGACGGATCGTATTGCTAAAATCCTACGTCGGTACAACATACGGACTGTATTTGGAACTTCTGTTAAGATTAGGCAACTCCTGCGACCAACTAAGGACAGTTTGCCTAAAGTGCAACAACCGGGTATCTACAGAGTTCCCTGTACTTGTGGCAAGGTTTACATCGGGCAGACTTCGAGAACAATATGCACTCGCATTAAGGAACATAATAGATGTATCAGGCTCATTCAACCTGATAAATCAGCTGTTGCCGATCATGCATTAACACCTGGCCATGATGTCATGTTCCAAGGAGTGGATGTTCTTGCCCGTATAAAGCAATATCGTCCCAGAATCATCAGGGAGGCGGTTGAAATACGTAAACACCCAGATAATTTCAACCGCGACACCGGCTACAATCTCAGTGAATCCTGGCTACCTATTATCAGAACCCTGAGAAAGTAATTCACTGCTGCTTTCCGTTGTCCCTAACATGGGGCTATAATGGCGTCCATCTTTGGGCACCTTCTATATGTTCTTTGTTGCTTTCTCTTAGCAATCATTGTCGTATTCCAGATTATTCCTGACGAAGAAAGGCATGGTTTCTTTCGAAACGCGTCGAATTTTAGTATAATAAACACGGCATAAGCCCAAAATTCAACATTATGAATAATTTCTTCTTATATGTGTTATACTTTAACACACAACTCTTTCTAAATTTACTCAAGTTTAATTTTCTTAATACCAATATATATTTAACCAATTAAACACAAAAATAATCTAGATAAGTCAGTTTCATTCGTCCTTTGCATAATGTGAGATTGCCAGAGCTATTTGAGTAGACTACATTCGAAAAGTTGTTAATGGGGGCAGGCTCGGTTGGAGAGTTCACAGACACATTCACTATCGCCGTTGCGGAAACCATTCCTACTGCAGATTCTGTGGTGGAATCCATGTATCGCCCCTCTAGCGTATAGGTGGCAGAGTTCGTAACCGGCTGTTTTCCATTCCTCCTCTTTCATGGTTGGTGTGCGGTAGAAGGTGGGGTCGATTTCTGTGCCCGTACTTCCAGGAATTTCTCGCATGCTTGGGTTGGGGTCAGGTTGTGTGACAATGTCAGATCTATAAATGTCTTTGTTTCTACCAGTGGTATACTAATCGGGTTGGAAGCGTACCCCCAAGCATCTTCTTTAAGTATCTGGCTTTGACTCTATCCAGGGCTTTGCATTATTGTAGTTAGGGAGTGGCCATATTATTTCGATGGCGAAGGATGCTACTTGGCTGTTGGTAGTCATAGGCTTCTGAGTCTTTCAATTTCCATTCTGGTTTTTATTGCGGTGATTGTTCTATCCTCGACGTGTCTTGTAAATGTAAATCCAGTAATCTATAGAGTTACTCCAAGGTATTTGGATGACTTAGCTCTAAGTTTAGGTATAATTTTGACAAATGGAAATGTCAAAACAATGTTATAAATTTACGCCATTTAAAAATATTAATGAAAGATCAAATATATATTCTTCTTAAAGCCTGTATAAATATAAATTGGAATGTTAATGTTAATGTAAACATAGTTATCAATTAATATATCTTAAATAGTCTGCTGATTTGAATTAGTGTCCGTATGAAGAGTGGGTTTAATTGCCAATATTGTAAAACTACGTTTTAACTTGCGTGTTAGTTCTGATGTGTTTTCGCAATGCACTATTAACATTAGGTAGACTGCGGATCAGTAGTATGCTAGTAGAGATGGATTTAATTTCGATCTCAGGCAATCGTACTGTATTTTTGAATGCCAGGAAAAATATCACAGCACACAAAGTTGTGCAATGTCAGTGACCACGCTGTTACGCCCCGTTTATCCTCACTAAATAACTAACTCAGTAGGTAAATGATCCCTAGTATAATGTTTGGTAAATCAAATACTAATTTCATTAAATCTTTGCCGTGAGTCACTCATCTGAGCTTCAATTTTAGCCTTTTTTCATTTATATAAAAAAAGAAAATAGGCTTATGAGATCACATTTAATCCGCGTGTGTGTGTGTGTGTTTGCGCATGTGTGTGTGTGTTCACCCCCCCCCCTAATAAAATCTAAACGGCTGGAGCGATTTACATAAAACTCGGTAGATCATAGTACTATTTTGACCGACCCCGGCCGTGTCCTTTACATTTTATTAGGTCTCACCAATCCAACATGGCGGCTGTGCGAAATATTTCACTGGCATTCTGTACCTCCGAAATTATTACTGATACCTCCCTGGAGTTTTGGACTGTGATAAAGGCCACTACAAGAAGTTCACCTATTTGACGTTAAAAAAAAGTACAAAACGAACATGGCTGCCAAGCAAAGTTGAAGCATTTAAATAGACTTTTCACGGGAATTAACCATCCGAACGTAGTGAAAATTGGTACAGCAAATGTTTATACACATTGTAGTACAGTGACATCTAATATAATTCTAGTAGCATATGACCTTGTAGGTCCGCCTCTTAAAACAACAATAACAAACTAACTAATTTAATTCAATTGTTTAGATAAACTCAAGATGGCGGCTGTGTAAAATTTAAAAATTACATTCTTATATCTTGTGTCGTAATGATTCCATCGAAGTCAACATTTGAATAATAAATCTACACAATAATCGCCATCTTATAGTTCACAAATCTATGGCCTACATTTATAAAAATACAACATGGCGACTATCCGAAATATTTAGACGGTTCTCCATACATATTAATCTATGACAGCAATCAAACAGAAATTGTGTACGTTGATAGAGGAAATTGACGCAAATTCATCTATGGGACTTTCAATAACCTGACGAGCACAATTCTAACATGGCGGTGACGCGAAATTTAAATATTTAAATGAACGTTTCTCGCGTTGTAACCATCCGAGCGCAGTGAAACTTGGTACGGTAAATGCTTATACAAATACTAATCCACTGGCATCTAATTTATTTCAATTGTTTTCATAACCACACGATGGCGTCTGTGTGAAATTTTAAAATCTCATATTTATTTCTTACTAGCTGTACCCGGCATGCGTTGCAAGGCCAATCAAAGAAAGTGTTGGGGTTTTGACTTTGTTAGTTGCAGTGCTTTTGGATTCCCAATATTTTCTTCTTTTTCCGTTAACCACCTCTAAACTATTATTAAAAAAAAAAAAAATACCATCTCAGAAACATTCACGGGAGCATGATCAACAACTCACGAAAGTTACATCGCAATGAAATGAATGGTATATGAACGCATACGGGACTGCTGAAACGATTAGAGCGCCGTCACCCATTTGTTGAATATACTCGTACGCTACCTATTGTAAAATGGATTTACTAACTCGAAAACCTTTCCTGGCGTGTACACAACAAATCATCAGAATTTCATCGCAATCGGATGAAGGGCATATGAACACATACGGGATTTTGTTTAAACGATTCGCGCCGTCACTCATTTGTTGAATCTTCTTGTGCGCCACCCATTGAAAAACGGACTTACTAATTCATGAACCTTCCCATGACTGTACTCAGCTCTCCAAAGTTTTATCACACTCGGATGAATGGTATATGATCGCATACGGGACTATTGAAACGATTCACGTGCTGTCGCTTATTAGTTAAATCTACCCGTTTGCTACCATTTGTAAAACGGATTTACTAAATCAGAAACCTTCCCTGGAGTGTACACAACAACTCACCAAAGTTTCATCTCTATCGGACGATTGTAAATGAACGCCTACGGGTCTTTGTCGAAACACTTCGCGAGTCGTCGCTCATTTGTTGAATCCATTCGTGCGCTACCTATTGTAACATGGAATTACTAAGCTAGAAATCTTCCCTGAAGTGTACACATCATCTCACCCACGTTTCATCGCTATCGGACAAATGGTATATGAACGCATACGGGAATTTTTTGAAACAATTCACGCGTCGTCGTTCATTTGTTGAATCTTCCCGTGCGCTAACTATTGTTAAGTGGATTTACTAAGCCAGTAACCTTCCCTGAGTGTATACAACATCTCACCCAAGTTTCATTGCATTGGGGTGAATGGTATATGAACGCATGTGGGACTTTGTTGAAACAAACGAACGCCATTTTGTTGAAGTTACTCGCGCGCCATCTATTGTTAATTGGATCTACTATGCCTATAACTTTTCTGGCGTATGCACAACAACTCACCGAAATTTGATTGCAATCGGATGAATTGTATATGTACGCATCACCAACAACCTTTTGTTTAAACTACTGGCGCGCTATCTATTGTTAATTGGATTAACTATGCCTCTAACCATCCCAGAAGTGTGTCAAATAACCCACCAAAATTTGTTGGCAATCGGATGAATTGTAGGCTACATGAACGCATCGCCAATACTCATTTGTTTAAAATACTCGCACGCTGTCCATGGTAAATTGGATTGACTATCCTTATAATGATTTCGGAAGTGTTCACAACAACTCACCAAAGTTTCACAGCAATCGGATGAATGGTATATGAACGCATACGGTACGGGACTTGGTTGAAACGATTCGCGTGCCGTAGCTAATTTTTGAATCTGCTTGTGCGATGCCTATTGTAAAGTGGATGTACTAAGCCAGAAACCTTCCCTGATGAGTACACAACATATTGCCCAAGTTTCATCGCTTTCGGACAAATGGTATATGAACGCATACGGGACTTTCTTGAAACGCTTCGTGCGACTTAGTTCATTTGTTGAATCTACTTGTGCGCTACCTATTGAAAAATGGATTTACTAAGCCTAAAACTTTCCTTGGAGTGTACACAACAACTCACCCAAGTTTATTCGCTATCGGACGAATGGTATATGAACGCATACGGGACTATGTTGAAACACTTCGCGCGTCGTCGCTCATTTCTTTAATCTACTTGTGCATTACCTTTAATTCATTGGATTTACTAACCCAGAAACCTTCCCTGAAGTGTACACATCATCTCAGCCAAGTTTCATCACTATCAGACGAATAGTGTATGAACGCATACGGGACTTTGTTGAACTGCTTCGCGCGTCGTCACTCATTTGTTGAATCTACTCGTGCGCTACCTATTATAACATGGATTTTCTAAGTCAGAAACCTTGCCTGTAGTGTACACAACCTCTCACCTAAGTTTCATCGCTATCGGACGAATGATATGTGAACGCATATTGGTCTTTGTTGAAACGCTTCGCCCGTCGTCGCCCATTTGTTGAATCTACTTGTGCGATACCTATTGTTAAGTGGATTTACTAAGCCAGAAACCTTGCCTGTAGTGTACACAACCTCTCACCCAAGTTTCAACGCAATGGGATGAATGGTATATGAACACATGTATGACTTTCTTGAAATAAACGCACGCCATTTTGTTGAAGCTACTCGCGCGCCATCTATTGTAGATTGGATTTACTACACCTATTACTTTTCCGGGACTGTGTACAACAACTCAGCCAAATTTGATCGTAATCGGACGTATTGTATATGAACGCAACGCCATTACGCATTTGCTTAAACCGCTCGCGCGCTTTCTATTATGAAATGGATTAACTATGCCTATGATCATCCCGGAAGTGTTTACAACAACTCACAAAAATTTGATCGCAATCTCATGAATGGTTTATGAACGCATAAAAGACGAACACACAGACATTCCTTTCTAGCCTATTTTCAATTTTAAACAAGATGTTCAGTAAAGAACATATAGCCTACTTTCTCCTAAATGCATGGGTATTGTTATAACTCTTTGTCCTTTTCAAGGAGTATGATTGAATGTTGGTTGTAGGAGCTTGTTGAAATACAACGTGCTATAGGGATATTAAACATGAATATGAGGTGCCCTTTGCTAGTGCTACCTCTGTACCAAATTTCGTTCAATTCGGTTTCACAGTGATTGAATTGATGGGGGGAATCGATTTGCACACATACTTGGCCACCATCTGCAAACTATTGGGCTGATGTTCTTGCTGTTTGGTCTGAATATGTTTCCCACATAAAGATATGGTGTTGCAAAATTAGGTAGAGACTAGATTATTAGGTTGGTCGTAATTACATTTTAGCTTTTAACATTTGGGTGGCCGCGATTACGTTTCCATCAAGATAGCGGTGATATAAAACATGACACTGAGGTGCCCTTTGCTAGTGCTACCTCTATACCAAATTTCGTTCCATTTGGTTTCAGCGTGTTTGAATTAATAGGGGGAATCGATTCTGTCATAAAGATGGCCGCCATCCGCAAACTATTAGGCGAATGACCTATTAGATTGGTCAAAGGATGCTCCCTCCATAAAGGTATGTAGTTGCAAAATTTGGTAGAGATCGGATGATTAGGTTAATCGTAATTTGATTTAAGCTTTGAACATTCGTGTGGCCGCCATTACGTTTCAGTCAAGATGGCGGCGATATAAAACATGACACTGAGGTGCCCTTTGCTAGTACTACCTCTGTACCAAATTTCGTTCCATTCGGTTCCACCGTGTTCGAATTAATAGGGGGAATCAATTTTGACATAAAGATGGCCTCCATCCGCAAACTATTAGGTGAATGACCTATTAGATTGGTCAAAGGATGCTCCCTCCATAAAGGTATGTAGTTGCAAAATTTGGTAGAGATCGGATGATTAGGTTAACCGTAATTTGATTTAAGCTTTGAACATTCGTGTGGCCGCCATTACGTTTCAGTCAAGATGGCGGCGATATAAAACATGACACTGAGGTGCCCTTTGCTAGTGCTACCTCTGTACCAAATTTCGTTCCATTCGGTTCCACCGTGTTCGAATTAATAGGGGGAATCAATTTTGACATAAAGATGGCCGCCATCCGCAAACTATCAGGTGAATGACCTATTAGATTGGTCAAAGGATGCTCCCTCCATAAAGGTATGTAGTTGCAAAATTTGGTAGAGATCGGATGATTAGGTTAATCGTAATTTGATTTAAGCTTTGAACATTTGTGTGGCCGCCATTACGTTTCCGTCAAGATGGCGGCGATATAAAACATGACACTGAGGTGCCTTTTGTTAGTACTACCTCTGTACCAAATTTCGTTCCATTCGGTTGCACCGTGTTCGAATTAATAGGGGGAATCGATTTTCACACAAAGATGGCCGCCATCCGCAAACTATTACGCTGATGACCTATTGGTTCGGTCAAATGATGCTCCCCCCATAAAGGTATGTTGTTGCAAAATTTGGTAGAGATCGGATGATTAGGTTAATCGTAATTTGATTTAAGCTTTGAACATTTGTGTGGCCGCCATTACGTTTCCGTCAAGATGGCGGCGATATAAAACATGACACTGAGGTGCCTTTTGTTAGTACTACCTCTGTACCAAATTTCGTTCCATTCGGTTGCACCGTGTTCGAATTAATAGGGGGAATCGATTTTCACACAAAGATGGCCGCCATCCGCAAACTATTACGCTGATGACCTATTGGTTTGGTCAAAGGATGCTCCCCCCATAAAGGTATGTCGTTGCAAAATTTGGTAGAGATCGGATGATTAGGTTAGTCGTAATTTGATTTAAGCTTTGAACATTTGTGTGGCCGCCATTACGTTTCCGTCAAGATGGCGGCGATATAAAACATGACACTGAGGTGTCCTTTGCTAGTGCTACCTTTGTACCAAATTTCGTTCAATTCGCATTCACCGTGTTCGAATTGATAGGGGGGACAGACATTCAGAGTACACACACTCACACACACACAGACACACACACACACAGACTCACACACACACATACACACAGACAGACACACTTTTTTCGCCCTGTGTTGATCTCATAAGTCTACTTTCATTTTTTGCAAAAATCGAAAGTAGGCTAAAAATAGGCTTATGAGATCACCTTTTGTCCGTGTGTGTGTGCGTGTGTGCGTGAGAGAGGTGTGTGTGTGTCCCCCCTAATAACTTTTAAACGGCTGGAGCGATTTCAATAAAACTCGGTAAGATCATAGCACTATTCTGAGCGACCCCGACCGTGCCCTTCAAATTTTGTTACGTCTCACCAATCCAACAAGGCGGCTATGCGAAATATTTCACCAATATTCAATATCTCCGAATCTCTACCCGATATCACCCTGAAATTTTGTACGGTGATAAAGGAACTTACTAGGAGTTCACTTATATGACTTTCGAAATACTGGTGACTACAAAACCAACATGGTGGCCACGTGAATTTGCTACATTTAAATAGACGTTTCTCGCGATTTAATGAACCAAACTCAATTTAACTTGGTACAGTATATGTTTATACACATTGTAATGCTCCGACATCTACCTTCGTTCAATTGTTTACATAACCACAAGATGGCGGATGTACAAAATATTTCACCGGCATTCTATATCTCTGAAACTATTAGTGTTATCACCCTGAAATTTTGTACGGAGAGAAAGGGCACTACTGGAAGTTCATCTATAGACTAAAAAACCGGTTAATTACACAACGAACATGGCGGCCGAGCGAATTTGAAAATTTTAAATAGACCTTTCTCGCGATTTAATGTTCTAAACGCAATGAAATCGGGTACAGGAAATGTTTATACACATTGTAATGCACTGGAATCTAATTTAGTTCAATTGTTTACATAACCTCAAGATGGCGGCTGTGCGAATTTTAAAATTAAGTTTTTATTTTTTGTGTTGTAGTCATGCGATCGAAGTGAAAGTTTGAATAATGAACCTACGCAATAATTTTCTTTCATGGTACTGTCCCCGATATCCGGATAGTAGGTTGTCAGATATCCGCCCCCTCAATCGGATTGTCAATAATCAAACGCACCGGCACAGCTACATCAATGAAAATGGCACTGACAGATACTACCGAGATTAGAGCACAGCAGTTAACAAGAAATTATTGTGGAACACACCAAAACATACGGGGGTTCATACTTACCTTTACTTACCTCTTCAAATTAATCTCGGGTATGGGTTGCCAACTGGATCACTTAAAGTATGCCCACACAATAACCTCCACCATGATATTTAAATTGAACCAAGACGGAAACAAGAAACTTTAAACTGTACAATAATTTATTTCACATAAAGGGAATGATTCTATTAAAACTTCAACAAAATACACGTGGCAATCAGAAGCCATTGTCAATATAATCATGACCTTCTGTATTACTTGTAAACTTAGCATATAACATTTTCAGCTTTCACTAGCTTATAAAGAACGTAATAACAGTAATACACTTGGAATGGATGCGGGAATCGGAACGAGACATTTAGCAATTGTTTTCCTCTTTCATAAACATCACACTTTATTTATAACTGCAAGCCTGTTATGTGGTCGACCTTGGCCTCTAACATACAGTTGTCAGGCCAGCTGCGATCCACCCTACATCATGTCGCATGCACCCGTCGTCAAGTGGACCCACCTGTCCAGCTAACCTTAGCATATGCTCGTAACCTCAGAGCCTAGCTCCTTTTCAAACACTTTAAATGTCCTCAACTCAACTCAAATATTATCACGCAAATCTTTTAAATGCTTCATTCACATGTTACTGGATTACTCTAATAATCCCAAAACTTGTTTAATTACATAATCCATATGTATAATTAGCGTTCTTTAGAGTATATTAACAAAACTCTTACTGTTTATAACAAATGCTCATTAATTGTTAATAACAATTATAAATTGTTTATAATATTGTCAAACGACAATTCAAAAATCTATACACGCCTCTATTAATTCCTTTCATTTCCAATTATTATTAAAGATATTTACACAATTATTTACAATATTAATATTATTTATTTTAGAAATACATTAAACCACACGTTTATCCGGTTGATAATTACTCAAATCAGGTTAATATAATCGACCAATGAAGGTTAGTTATATTTAAGCTTATATTCAGGTTTAATAAGTTTTAATAATAATTATTATTATTTGTGACGGTAACCTCCATTCAAAATCGCTATCTCAAATTATTTAACACTCGTGTTAACTTTAACAGTAATTTCACATGATTAATTTTCAAAGGTCCTGGACAATAAACTCAGCGGAAAAATACTTCGCTCAAACGCACAAAATTGCATAAAATAGGCCCAGAATTCATCATATATTTCCATATATATGGCATAAAAATCTTCCACAATATCTTCAAAAACCTCCACTTACAAATTCTTCAACAACATTAATATTACTGTGGGAATCTCCTTCAATTATTCAAGGGCATTATTCATCAGCGACTTTTACATGTCCACTGAACTAACGATTATACATCCATAGTTCCACTTTAAAAATTCTTATATTCATTAATTGTTTCAAAACTGTTATTACTTTAACCTTCGTGGGTTTCATTCATGAATCGATATGAAGTAAAAATTTGCCAATCACAAATAAATTTAATAGCAAATACGATTATACACGCTTCTCTGGTCTATCAAAAATTGAGATTAATATCTCCTAAGTATCGTAGTATAAAAATACTATCTTCAAACAAAGTTCATCTAAACTGCATAAATAGTCGAATAGAATACAATTAGACTTTGGAATGCAAACATTGTTCCAATCTAGAATTGAGAAAAATTCCTATCAAAAGTTCATTAATATAGTGTATTCAATAAATCGTAATCAAAGTTCATATTTCATAAAATTGTCTATAATGCAATGGTAATTTCAGAACTGACGATAAATGTCTATGTTGCAATCATGTTCACAAAACGACTAGTATTTCCAAGATCGTCGATACAGAAATAGATTTTAACGCTCTAAAATCTTTTAATTATTCTTCTTTCTTGAGGATGACAGAAAATTGGTCAAAGTAATTAACTGAAGGGAATTACTTTAATAAAAATGACACGCTGTCTGAATTCAAATCTGCCATAGAAAATCGTTAACTTCACAGTCAAATCGTGACTACAAAAATATGCAAATTACTGAAAGAATATAGAAATCAGTCTCAACTGATCCAAAATTATTTACATCTGCCACTGACATAACAATGTCTTGATAAATCGTAGAAAAAGGCATAACTTATCGAAGTGTACTGAGTACAGAAATATCTAGCAAGAATATGGGGCAAAATATAGGACAGAACATATGAGAAAAATGGTTGCTCAGACATCGCTAAATGACTCAAATAAAACAAGAAACGTTCACGACTACCTTATCTGTTGATTGAAGTTCCAGAGGAAAATCTTCCAAAGAAGACTGGTGATGGTTCCATTTCACCAAAAAGATGTGCTCCGTCCTCGAACCTGGAACCAGCGCCCTCGGAGAATAGAACTGCTTCCTCCTCCGGAAATTGCACTGCTCCGTGTATACGATAGACATCCTTCTGGCAAAACTCTTCTTTGTGAGCCGGGTCTACCCTGGCCTCTCTTGATAGTTCCCTGAAGTTCTGGTAGAAATTCGCCATGAAGTTTATTGCAGTTATTTCCGTAGAAATATTCATAGTTGTGGAGTATGAATACGTTTCCACTGCCATTTGATATAATTCAGCGTTGGACTGCGAGGCATGAGTGTAGTTGGATATTCACTACATGCTCGCTTTTGTAGAAAAACGATTAGCGAAGTTCCATGCTGCTATTTCACTCCATTGATATATGTCCCAATTGCATTAAAGTCCTTAGCCTTCCATCTCCATTTCCGTTATAATAGTTGAAAGAACTGCCATATTATATTGTTCCATGTTAGAATGCAGCGTTATATCATCAAAAGCAATATGAAGTAGCACGGTTGCAATACGTGTCAGCCGTAGCGTAGAATGTGATATTTTAAAAGTGCTTTTCAGGTGGCGAGAAAATCACTTTTGTCTGCCGTGTTAAAATGCCAATATCTTTCGAATTATAATCTTGAAAATGTTCAACCTTTCTACACACTTTAATATAGTACTGCACAATATAATTAGCTTAAAGGCACTAGTCAACTCTTGATATATTATCTTGTAGACTTGAAAATGTGTGCGTTTCAACTTCGCCTAGTTTCAAACACCGTAAAATGGAACTGCGGCACGCTCCGTACTCGTTCAATGCGGTGGGCTATACCACACGCGCTAAAGACAACTTGTTTCACTTATTCACTCGAAAACGACTATGTGACATCAGAAATATATATGCGGTATGAGAACTGATATATGAGCTATGAGATATATAAGCTATGAGAGCTCCTCTCTGCTGTGCAAGACCTTTTATCAACTTCATAAGGGGCGTATCCATCCCTTCCATAGCTTGTTTCTCCGTCATTGCTAGAATTTCTAACTTTGGCAATACTTGACGGATTTTCAAATTTCAAAAACTCAAAAATAATTTCTTCACAATTCCAAATCAATGCCATAACTGAAAATAGATTTCCACAATTCTGCATTCCAAAAGTAACTAAAATATAGTAGTTTCAGTAATCTCCGTCTCCCTCCAAACTATCGTTCATTGGTTCGAGTCTCTCCTCCAATCGCGTAACTTCTTCCTCAGCACAATTCCATGTTTCCCTGCGACTGCGTCGTAAATCTCAGATCTTTCTCGAACAAAATCATGACGTCACCAAGAATCTCAGCTCAAGCAGCCTACTTGCGTGAAGTCTGCGTCATCCGTGCTTACGTCATGAATATACGCGTCACAACTATGACAGCCATAACGTAATTCATATTTGCCAATACAGCCACCGTGGTCTCAATATAATTCAATTTACGGGGGCATTCTCCCTTCACCACGTTTTAAAAACAGTTGCAAATTGTTTTTAAACTCTGTGTTATAAGTATCTCAATTCACTTGAACACGAAATTGAATTATTATTGGCTTACTCTTGGATAATATTTCCTCTATGTTCCTTAATCATCAGTCTCTTCTACTCTGGTTTGTGTGTGGCTAATGTATTCTCTCCTCTCTACTTTCTCTTCTGTCCTGAATTCCTATTTTCCAAGTTCTGATGACTTGTAGAAGGACCAGGATCGATCACTACATCCTGTCTTTTCTTTTGGTTTTCAGCTTCCTTCTCCCGTAATTCCTTAAGATACTGCTGACTTTCTTTCTCTCTCTCTTGATATTTGTCGGGTGTCATAACTTGTCCTTGAGAATTCTGATTTCGATTCTGGTAATTTCTATTGTAATTCCTATTGTAGCCCTGGTTATTGTAGTATCTACCTCTTCCATTGTTATAATTTCCTCTATTATTAATCCAGCCTCTTCTTTGCTGATATGGACGGTAACCTTGCGATCTGTGGTTGCGAAAGTGATGGTTCCTGTGAGGACCTACATTTTCAGTTTTTTCTTCATCAGGCTTGTCAGTTTGCTGAACTTGATCCATATAGACTGTATTGATGTCTTTGAGTTCGTGCCTCTGACCTTTTTGTACCAAATTTGGCATTGGACTCGTGTAGTCAAGCCTTCTCAATAATTCGTCCATACTGGTCAAATCCCTGATGTTTGACGATATGATGAGTCTTCTCACCTCCACAGGCAGCATACGAGAAATCGCATCTATCAACTGCTCTGTTGACAATGGGGGTTGCAAAAATCTCAAGCGTGATAACTGGCCCGTGAAGAAATCAGCGTACCGTGTTGGAAGAGTACCTGAATACTCCCTTGAGTATACCTCAGCTCTTAGTGAATTCTGTGCTTCGATGGACCAGAATCGTTTTATCAGTGCCTCTGCAAATTCGTCAAAATTACTGAACGTTTAGCGAAATGCTCTGAACCATTCAAGGGGTCCTCCAGCTAGAAATCTCTCCACTATCCTCATCTCTCTTTCTCTGGGAATGTGAGCTTTAATGAAATAGTATTTCAGGTTCCTGATATATTCTATCGGTGTTAGACTATCAGTATTGCTAAATTTTTGAGGTTTGTCCTCGAAGTTCCGGATGACTGTCACATTTCTCGGATATGAATCCATGTAATTCTTCCCACTATCACGATATCTCCATTCAGGTTCAATATTCCTATCCTCATCTTCTTCTCGGAATCTGGATATACGTTCCTCAGGACTAATATCTCTCTCTCCTGTAGCGAGGTTACATCGTCTGACGTAATTCCTATCATCTTCACCAGTCAAGCCTTCTGGATCCTTATCCGTGATTTCCGTGATGACTTTCCTAATTAACTCTTCTTTATAGGTTTCCATCATGCTGGCTTCTCCTAGTTTCAAATTCTGAAGTTTGCTCGTAGTTTCATTAACATCAGAGACAACCTTATGAATTTGTTCCTCTAACGCGGTTTTTAATGCTTGCACGTCCTGACCCATTTGCGTTCTATCCTCTACCTGCTTTTCGGATAGCGAATCCATCCTTATACTCAAGTCCTTCCTAATTTGCACTACCTCATTATTAACCCTCCAGTGGTTATGTGGGGTGCTCACAACACCCCAGCATTATTATTTGTTATGTTGTAAAGTTACTACGTTGGCTATGATGGTGGCGGGCTCAGTAGCTTATCACCTAACATTGTCATTTGAAATAAACTCATTGTTGGCTATAAGTAACAAACTGTTTGAATGCTATAAACGTTTATTGACACTGGGGTGCTGTATACACCCCACCTAAAAACTTGCGTAATATCTTTGTTGGCTAAGTCCTTTTAAATTATACACCCAGTTCTGTGTAGAAGCTATGTTTGCCTTACCATGTCCTCCGATAAGGAACAACAGCATATTAGGAGAATGCTTGAAGAAGAAACTGAAGGAGTCAGACAAGAAAACCATACACTTCTGCTACAGATGTCAAGAGTTAATGTTCCTGAATCATATGGAGAGTAGGCCTATATGCCGCTTGTGCTGCAATGATTCTTCCTCTGATGACGCTGATGACTTAAGATTTCAGTAATGGTTTCGTGACATAAGTGTATTAAAAATAAAATGTAATCTTTACATTAGTTAGCGATTTTTACAGGAACTTTAGTACTAAAGACAGAAACTTCCCAATTTTTATTAATGATTATCAGTCTCCTTCTCTTTCAAAATTTCTCATTGTAAAACAGCACATCATTAATTTTGTGTTGTTTTATGGATGTGTGTTATGTTTAGATTAGTAAAACACAAAACTGAACTTTTCTAAGAAATGAGCCAACTCAAAATGCTTGAAATAGCAACATGTAGAATCAAGGAACGAAAAAATGTAGGTATATCTTCGAAAGGCTTTAATTTCTTTAGTGAATTAATTTATTGTTGTAAGGTAATTAAAACTGGCTTAAAAGGATGTGAATAGTATGCAAAATAAATAAGAAATTTTCTGAAAAATGTATGTACGAGCTATTCCAGCAAAACTTTGGGGTGATCTCAGCACCCCACCTAACCACTTATGTAATTTTAAACCACCTAACAACTTAAAGGTTAATGTCTACTTGTGTACTGGCAAGTTTTCTTTCAATTCGTTCCTGAATCTGAGTGACTTGTTCCCCACTTGACCTATTCCATTCATCTTTCCATACCGTTACATTTGCAGTTAACATTTCCGCAATATCTACTTCAATGTCTTCCTTAAGTAAACGATTATGATCTAATACTTGGGTTCTCATGACCTCTACATCATACTTTAATCCTGCTAAAGAAGCTGTTGTCCTAACAGACTCGTCAACTAACCTAGTTGTTAATGCACTAATGTTACGAGTACAAAGTGTTTTTGAAGTTTCAATTTCTTCTCTTACTTTATTAACATCAGTTTGAACTTTAGCAATGTCTACAAAAACAGTGTTAACTTCTACTTGTATCTTAGTTATATCGCTTTGCATCTCATTTACATCTGAATGAATGTTATTAATGTCTACTTGAACATTTGACACATCGGTTCGAACATTTTGAATCTCTCTTTGAACCTCTTCAACTTTATCTTGTACAGTAGCAACATCGTTCCTAACAACAATTACCTCTGCTCTAGCACATGAAATATCACCCCGGACATTAGCAACATCAAGATTCAACATAGTAAGATCTTTCTGTACCTTAGAAACATCAGTCTTAACATCAGAAACATCTTTATGAATGTCACTTACAGCATTCTCGATTCCCTGGGTACTGATCTGTAAACGCGACATATCATTTTCTAAGTTTGCAGAACTGGTCTGAAGAACTTTCAGATTTTCATCCAGCATCTGCTTTACACTTTCATTCATGCTAGCTTTCAAATTAGCAGACATATTACTAGCATTCTCCTCCATTCTAATAGACATATTACTAGAATTCTCCTCCAACCGACGAGTATTCCTAGCTTCCATCTCCTTCATGCTTTCATTCAGCCTAATAGACAAATTGTTGGACATCTCCTCCAACATTTTCCTCATACTCTCATCTGCCATTTCAATATTATTTCAAGAATAGACTGCTTTAGGGACATACATCAAACAGAGCAAAATAACAACATCTGAGCAACATTCTTCACCATATATAAATTTGAGCAATTTTCTGTCTTAAATCTAACTTATAATTACCTTATAATTAACCTTCGTAGACACTTCATGTTGAAATAAACTCAAGCACATGTTCAAATTTCTTTGGTTCATTTTAAAATATCCTAACACAAATAATTTACATTTACAATCCAAATAGTTTAATTTTATCTTTAATATGACTAAACATGTCATAAGCCGGTCAAATAAAATAAGATTCCAGATCATAGGCGATTTTTCTAAGTTTCCAGCCTATTTAACCTCTCTCAAGTTGTATAAGATCTGATCTTTTCTGAGTGTAATTTTCCTAATACAACACAACATTTAATCCCTATATAATCACACTCTCAAATTCTACAATTGGCCAAGACATCTAACAAAGAATCAACCTCTTTATTTGAGTCTTCACAATCCCATTGACATCGATAACTTGGTAATCCAATGTTATTCGAGCACTCCACAAAATTGCGGTGCCAATTCTACTGCAATAATTTGGTAATCCAATGTTTTGCTGATCGAACGTGTCAATTCTACTGGCGTTCAACCTGGTAATCCAGTTTTGTTGAACGTGCCAATCGAGCCAATCGAGCTGATCGTGCCCCACGTTTTAGGGTCGCCAATCCTACTGTCCCCGATATCCGGATAGTAGGCTGTCAGATATCCGCCCCCTCAGTCGGATTGCCAATAATCAAACGCACCGGCACAGTTACATCAATGAAAATGGCACTGACAGATACTACCGAGATTAGAGCACAGCAGTTAACAAGAAATTATTGTGGAACACACCAAAACATACGGGGGTTCATACTTACCTTTACTTACCTCTTCAAATTAATCTCGGGTATGGGTTGCCAACTGGATCACTTAAAGTATGCTCACACAATAACCTCCACCATGATATTTAAAATGAACCAAGACGGAAACAAGAAACTTTAAACTGTATAATAATTTATTTCACATAAAGGGAATGATTCTAACAAAACTTCAACAAAATACACGTGGCAATCAGAAGCCATTGTCAATATAATCATGTCCTTCTGTAGGACTTGTAAACTTAGCATACAACATTTTCAGCTTTCACTAGCTTATAATGAACGTAATAATAGTAATACACTTGGAATGGATGCGGGAATTGGAACGAGACATGTAGCAATTGTTTTCCTCTTTCATAAACATCACACTTTATTTATAACTGCAAGCCTGTTATGTGGTCGACCTTGGCCTCTAACATACAGTTGTCAGGCCAGCTGCGATCCACCCTACATCATGTCGCATGCCCACGTCGTCAAGTGGACCCACCTGTCCAGCTAACCTTAGCATATGCTCGTAACCTCAGAGCCTAGCTCCTTTTCAAACACTTTAAATGTCCTCAACTCAACTCAAATATTATCACGCAAATCTTTTAAATGCTTCATTCACATGTTACTGGATTACTCTAATAATCCCAAAACTTGTTTAATTACATAATCCATATGTATAATTAGCGTTCTTTAGAGTATATTAACAAAACTCTTAATGTTTATAACAAATGCTCATTAATCGTTAATAACAATTATAAATTGTTTATAATATTGTCAAACGACAATTCAAAAATCTATACACGCCTCTATTAATTCCTTTCATTTCCAATTATTATTAAAGATATTTACACAATTATTTACAATATTAATATTATTTATTTTAGAAATACATTAAACCACACGTTTATCCGGTTGATAATTACTCAAATCAGGTTAATATAATCGACCAATGAAGGTTAGTTATATTTAAGCTTATATTCAGGTTTAATTAGTTTTAATAATTATTATTATTATTTGTGACGGTAACCTCCATTCAAAATCGTTATCTCAAATTATTTAACACTCGTGTTAACTTTAACAGTAATTTCACATGATTAATTTTCAAAGGACCTGGACAATAAACTCAGCGGAAAAATACTTCGCTCAAACGCACAAAATTGCATAAAATAGGCCCAGAATTCATCATATATTTCCATATATATGGCATAAAAATCTTCCACAATATCTTCAAAAACCTCCACTTACAAATTCTTCAACAACATTAATATTACTGTGGGAATCTCCTTCAATTATTCAAGGGCATTATTCATCAGCGACTTTTACATGTCCACTGAACTAACGATTATACATCCATAGTTCCACTTTAAAAATCTTATATTCATTAATTGTTTCAAAACTGTTATTATTTTAACCTTCGTGGGTTTCATTCATGAATCGATATGAAGTAAAAATTTGCCAATCACAAATAAATTTAATAGCAAATTCGATTATACACGCTTCTCTGGTCTATCAAAAATTGAGATTAATATCTCCTAAGTATCGTAGTATAAAAATACTATCTTCAAACAAAGTTCATCTAAACTGCATAAATAGTCGAATAGAATACAATTAGACTTTGGAATGCAAACATTATTGTTCCAATCTAGAATTGAGAAAAATTCCTATCAAAAGTTCATTACTATAGTGTATTCAATAAATCGTAATCAAAGTTCATATTTCATAAAATTGTCTATAATGCAATGGTAATTTCAGAACTGACGATAAATGTCTATGTTGCAATCATGTTCACAAAACGACTAGTATTTCCAAGATCGCCGATACAGAAATAGATTTTAACGCTCTAAAATCTTTTAATTATTCTTCTTTCTTGAGGATGACAGAAAATTGGTCAAAGTAATTAACTGAAGAGAATTACTTTAATAAAAATGACACGCTGTCTGAATTCAAATCTGCCATAGAAAATCGTTAACTTTACAGTCAAATCGTGACTACAAAAATATGCAAATTACTGAAAGAATATAGAAATCAGTCTCAACTGATCCAAAATTATTTACATCTGCCACTGGCATAACAATGTCTTAATAAATCGTAGAAAAAGGCATAACTCATCGAAGTGTACTGAGTACAGAAATATCTAGCAAGAATATGGGGCAAAATATAGGACAGAACATATGAGAAAAATGGTTGCTCAGACATCGCTAAATGACTCAAATAAAACAAGAAACGTTCACGACTACCTTATCTGTTGATTGAAGTTCTAGAGGAAAATCTTCCAAAGAAGACTGGTGATGGTTCCATTTCACCAAAAAGATGTGCTCCGTCCTCGAACCTGGAACCAGCGCCCTCGGAGAATAGAACTGCTTCCTCCTCCGGAAATTGCACTGCTCCGTGTATACGATAGACATCCTTCTGGCAAAACTCTTCTTTGTGAGCCGGGTCTACCCTGGTCTCTCTTGATAGTTCCCTGAAGTTCTGGTAGAAATTCGCCATGAAGTTTATTGCAGTTATTTCCGTAGAAATATTCATAGTTGTGGAGTATGAATACGTTTCCACTGCCATTTGATATAATTCAGCGTTGGACTACGAGGCATGAGTGTAGTTGGATATTCACTACATGCTCTCTTTTGTAGAAAGACGATTAGCGAAGTTCCATGCTGCTATTTCACTCCATTGATATATGTCCCAATTGCATTAAAGTCCTTAGCCTTCCATCTCCATTTCCGTTATAATAGTTGAAAGAACTGCCATATTATATTGTTCCATGTTAGAATGCAGCGTTATATCATCAAAAGCAATATGAAGTAGCACGGTTGCAATACGTGTCAGCCGTAGCGTAGAATGTGATATTTTAAAAGTGCTTCTCAGGTGGCGAGAAAATCACTTTTGTCTGCCGTGTTAAAATGCCAATATCTTTCGAATTATAATCTTGAAAATGTTCAACCTTTCTACACACTTTAATATAGTACTGCACAATATAATTAGCTTAAAGGCACTAGTCAACTCTTGATATATTATCTTGTAGACTTGAAAATGTGTGCGTTTCAACTTCGCCTAGTTTCAAACACCGTAAAATGGAACTGCGGCACGCTCCGTACTCGTTCAATGCGGTGGGATATACCACACGCGCTAAAGACAACTTGTTTCACTTATTCACTCGAAAACGACTATGTGACATCAGAAATATATATGCGGTATGAGAACTGATATATGAGCTATGAGATATATAAGCTATGAGAGCTCCTCTCTGCTGTGCAAGACCTTTTATCAACTTCATAAGGGGCGTATCCATCCCTTCCATAGCTTGTTTCTCCGTCATTGCTAGAATTTCTAACTTTGGCAATACTTGACGGATTTTCAAATTTCAAAAACTCAAAAATAATTTCTTCACAATTTAAAATCAATGCCATAACTGAAAATAGATTTCCACAATTCTGCATTCCAAAAGTAACTAAAATATAGTAGTTTCAGTAATCTCCGTCTCCCTCCAAACTATCGTTCATTGGTTCGAGTCTCTCCTCCAATCGCGTAACTTCTTCCTCAGCACAATTCCATGTTTCCCTGCGACTGCGTCGTAAATCTCAGATCTTTCTCGAACAAAATCATGACGTCACCAAGAATCTCAGCTCAAGCAGCCTACTTGCGTGAAGTCTGCGTCATCCGTGCTTACGTCATGAATATACGCGTCACAACTATGACAGCCATAACGTAATTCATATTTGCCAATACAGCCACCGTGGTCTCAATATAATTCAATTTACGGGGGCATTCTCCCTTCACCACGTTTTAAAAACAGTTGCAAATTGTTTTTAAACTCTGTGTTATAAGTATCTCAATTCACTTGAACACGAAATTGAATTATTATTGGCTTACTCTTGGATAATATTTCCTCTATGTTCCTTAATCATCAGTCTCTTCTACTCTGGTTTGTGTGTGGCTAATGTATTCTCTCCTCTCTACTTTCTCTTCTGTCCTGAATTCCTATTTTCCAAGTTCTGATGACTTGTAGAAGGACCAGGATCGATCACTACATCCTGTCTTTTCTTTTGGTTTTCAGCTTCCTTCTCCCGTAATTCCTTAAGATACTGCTGACTTTCTTTCTCTCTCTCTTGATATTTGTCGGGTGTCATAACTTGTCCTTGAGAATTCTGATTTCGATTCTGGTAATTTCTATTGTAATTCCTATTGTAGCCCTGGTTATTGTAGTATCTACCTCTTCCATTGTTATAATTTCCTCTATTATTAATCCAGCCTCTTCTTTGCTGATATGGACGGTAACCTTGCGATCTGTGGTTGCGAAAGTGATGGTTCCTGTGAGGACCTACATTTTCAGTTTTTTCTTCATCAGGCTTGTCAGTTTGCTGAACTTGATCCATATAGACTGTATTGATGTCTTTGAGTTCGTGCCTCTGACCTTTTTGTACCAAATTTGGCATTGGACTCGTGTAGTCAAGCCTTCTCAATAATTCGTCCATACTGGTCAAATCCCTGATGTTTGACGATATGATGAGTCTTCTCACCTCCACAGGCAGCATACGAGAAATCGCATCTATCAACTGCTCTGTTGACAATGGGGGTTGCAAAAATCTCAAGCGTGATAACTGGCCCGTGAAGAAATCAGCGTACCGTGTTGGAAGAGTACCTGAATACTCCCTTGAGTATACCTCAGCTCTTAGTGAATTCTGTGCTTCGATGGACCAGAATCGTTTTATCAGTGCCTCTGCAAATTCGTCAAAATTACTGAACGTTTAGCGAAATGCTCTGAACCATTCAAGGGGTCCTCCAGCTAGAAATCTCTCCACTATCCTCATCTCTCTTTCTCTGGGAATGTGAGCTTTAATGAAATAGTATTTCAGGTTCCTGATATATTCTATCGGTGTTAGACTATCAGTATTGCTAAATTTTTGAGGTTTGTCCTCGAAGTTCCGGATGACTGTCACATTTCTCGGATATGAATCCATGTAATTCTTCCCACTATCACGATATCTCCATTCAGGTTCAATATTCCTATCCTCATCTTCTTCTCGGAATCTGGATATACGTTCCTCAGGACTAATATCTCTCTCTCCTGTAGCGAGGTTACATCGTCTGACGTAATTCCTATCATCTTCACCAGTCAAGCCTTCTGGATCCTTATCCGTGATTTCCGTGATGACTTTCCTAATTAACTCTTCTTTATAGGTTTCCATCATGCTGGCTTCTCCTAGTTTCAAATTCTGAAGTTTGCTCGTAGTTTCATTAACATCAGAGACAACCTTATGAATTTGTTCCTCTAACGCGGTTTTTAATGCTTGCACGTCCTGACCCATTTGCGTTCTATCCTCTACCTGCTTTTCGGATAGCGAATCCATCCTTATACTCAAGTCCTTCCTAATTTGCACTACCTCATTATTAACCCTCCAGTGGTTATGTGGGGTGCTCACAACACCCCAGCATTATTATTTGTTATGTTGTAAAGTTACTACGTTGGCTATGATGGTGGCGGGCTCAGTAGCTTATCACCTAACATTGTCATTTGAAATAAACTCATTGTTGGCTATAAGTAACAAACTGTTTGAATGCTATAAACGTTTATTGACACTGGGGTGCTGTATACACCCCACCTAAAAACTTGCGTAATATCTTTGTTGGCTAAGTCCTTTTAAATTATACACCCAGTTCTGTGTAGAAGCTATGTTTGCCTTACCATGTCCTCCGATAAGGAACAACAGCATATTAGGAGAATGCTTGAAGAAGAAACTGAAGGAGTCAGACAAGAAAACCATACACTTCTGCTACAGATGTCAAGAGTTAATGTTCCTGAATCATATGGAGAGTAGGCCTATATGCCGCTTGTGCTGCAATGATTCTTCCTCTGATGACGCTGATGACTTAAGATTTCAGTAATGGTTTCGTGACATAAGTGTATTAAAAATAAAATGTAATCTTTACATTAGTTAGCGATTTTTACAGGAACTTTAGTACTAAAGACAGAAACTTCCCAATTTTTATTAATGATTATCAGTCTCCTTCTCTTTCAAAATTTCTCATTGTAAAACAGCACATCATTAATTTTGTGTTGTTTTATGGATGTGTGTTATGTTTAGATTAGTAAAACACAAAACTGAACTTTTCTAAGAAATGAGCCAACTCAAAATGCTTGAAATAGCAACATGTAGAATCAAGGAACGAAAAAATGTAGGTATATCTTCGAAAGGCTTTAATTTCTTTAGTGAATTAATTTATTGTTGTAAGGTAATTAAAACTGGCTTAAAAGGATGTGAATAGTATGCAAAATAAATAAGAAATTTTCTGAAAAATGTATGTACGAGCTATTCCAGCAAAACTTTGGGGTGATCTCAGCACCCCACCTAACCACTTATGTAATTTTAAACCACCTAACAACTTAAAGGTTAATGTCTACTTGTGTACTGGCAAGTTTTCTTTCAATTCGTTCCTGAATCTGAGTGACTTGTTCCCCACTTGACCTATTCCATTCATCTTTCCATACCGTTACATTTGCAGTTAACATTTCCGCAATATCTACTTCAATGTCTTCCTTAAGTAAACGATTATGATCTAATACTTGGGTTCTCATGACCTCTACATCATACTTTAATCCTGCTAAAGAAGCTGTTGTCCTAACAGACTCGTCAACTAACCTAGTTGTTAATGCACTAATGTTACGAGTACAAAGTGTTTTTGAAGTTTCAATTTCTTCTCTTACTTTATTAACATCAGTTTGAACTTTAGCAATGTCTACAAAAACAGTGTTAACTTCTACTTGTATCTTAGTTATATCGCTTTGCATCTCATTTACATCTGAATGAATGTTATTAATGTCTACTTGAACATTTGACACATCGGTTCGAACATTTTGAATCTCTCTTTGAACCTCTTCAACTTTATCTTGTACAGTAGCAACATCGTTCCTAACAACAATTACCTCTGCTCTAGCACATGAAATATCACCCCGGACATTAGCAACATCAAGATTCAACATAGTAAGATCTTTCTGTACCTTAGAAACATCAGTCTTAACATCAGAAACATCTTTATGAATGTCACTTACAGCATTCTCGATTCCCTGGGTACTGATCTGTAAACGCGACATATCATTTTCTAAGTTTGCAGAACTGGTCTGAAGAACTTTCAGATTTTCATCCAGCATCTGCTTTACACTTTCATTCATGCTAGCTTTCAAATTAGCAGACATATTACTAGCATTCTCCTCCATTCTAATAGACATATTACTAGAATTCTCCTCCAACCGACGAGTATTCCTAGCTTCCATCTCCTTCATGCTTTCATTCAGCCTAATAGACAAATTGTTGGACATCTCCTCCAACATTTTCCTCATACTCTCATCTGCCATTTCAATATTATTTCAAGAATAGACTGCTTTAGGGACATACATCAAACAGAGCAAAATAACAACATCTGAGCAACATTCTTCACCATATATAAATTTGAGCAATTTTCTGTCTTAAATCTAACTTATAATTACCTTATAATTAACCTTCGTAGACACTTCATGTTGAAATAAACTCAAGCACATGTTCAAATTTCTTTGGTTCATTTTAAAATATCCTAACACAAATAATTTACATTTACAATCCAAATAGTTTAATTTTATCTTTAATATGACTAAACATGTCATAAGCCGGTCAAATAAAATAAGATTCCAGATCATAGGCGATTTTTCTAAGTTTCCAGCCTATTTAACCTCTCTCAAGTTGTATAAGATCTGATCTTTTCTGAGTGTAATTTTCCTAATACAACACAACATTTAATCCCTATATAATCACACTCTCAAATTCTACAATTGGCCAAGACATCTAACAAAGAATCAACCTCTTTATTTGAGTCTTCACAATCCCATTGACATCGATAACTTGGTAATCCAATGTTATTCGAGCACTCCACAAAATTGCGGTGCCAATTCTACTGCAATAATTTGGTAATCCAATGTTTTGCTGATCGAACGTGTCAATTCTACTGGCGTTCAACCTGGTAATCCAGTTTTGTTGAACGTGCCAATCGAGCCAATCGAGCTGATCGTGCCCCACGTTTTAGGGTCGCCAATCCTACTGTCCCCGATATCCGGATAGTAGGCTGTCAGATATCCGCCCCCTCAGTCGGATTGCCAATAATCAAACGCACCGGCACAGTTACATCAATGAAAATGGCACTGACAGATACTACCGAGATTAGAGCACAGCAGTTAACAAGAAATTATTGTGGAACACACCAAAACATACGGGGGTTCATACTTACCTTTACTTACCTCTTCAAATTAATCTCGGGTATGGGTTGCCAACTGGATCACTTAAAGTATGCTCACACAATAACCTCCACCATGATATTTAAAATGAACCAAGACGGAAACAAGAAACTTTAAACTGTATAATAATTTATTTCACATAAAGGGAATGATTCTAACAAAACTTCAACAAAATACACGTGGCAATCAGAAGCCATTGTCAATATAATCATGTCCTTCTGTAGGACTTGTAAACTTAGCATACAACATTTTCAGCTTTCACTAGCTTATAATGAACGTAATAATAGTAATACACTTGGAATGGATGCGGGAATTGGAACGAGACATGTAGCAATTGTTTTCCTCTTTCATAAACATCACACTTTATTTATAACTGCAAGCCTGTTATGTGGTCGACCTTGGCCTCTAACATACAGTTGTCAGGCCAGCTGCGATCCACCCTACATCATGTCGCATGCCCACGTCGTCAAGTGGACCCACCTGTCCAGCTAACCTTAGCATATGCTCGTAACCTCAGAGCCTAGCTCCTTTTCAAACACTTTAAATGTCCTCAACTCAACTCAAATATTATCACGCAAATCTTTTAAATGCTTCATTCACATGTTACTGGATTACTCTAATAATCCCAAAACTTGTTTAATTACATAATCCATATGTATAATTAGCGTTCTTTAGAGTATATTAACAAAACTCTTAATGTTTATAACAAATGCTCATTAATCGTTAATAACAATTATAAATTGTTTATAATATTGTCAAACGACAATTCAAAAATCTATACACGCCTCTATTAATTCCTTTCATTTCCAATTATTATTAAAGATATTTACACAATTATTTACAATATTAATATTATTTATTTTAGAAATACATTAAACCACACGTTTATCCGGTTGATAATTACTCAAATCAGGTTAATATAATCGACCAATGAAGGTTAGTTATATTTAAGCTTATATTCAGGTTTAATTAGTTTTAATAATTATTATTATTATTTGTGACGGTAACCTCCATTCAAAATCGTTATCTCAAATTATTTAACACTCGTGTTAACTTTAACAGTAATTTCACATGATTAATTTTCAAAGGACCTGGACAATAAACTCAGCGGAAAAATACTTCGCTCAAACGCACAAAATTGCATAAAATAGGCCCAGAATTCATCATATATTTCCATATATATGGCATAAAAATCTTCCACAATATCTTCAAAAACCTCCACTTACAAATTCTTCAACAACATTAATATTACTGTGGGAATCTCCTTCAATTATTCAAGGGCATTATTCATCAGCGACTTTTACATGTCCACTGAACTAACGATTATACATCCATAGTTCCACTTTAAAAATCTTATATTCATTAATTGTTTCAAAACTGTTATTATTTTAACCTTCGTGGGTTTCATTCATGAATCGATATGAAGTAAAAATTTGCCAATCACAAATAAATTTAATAGCAAATTCGATTATACACGCTTCTCTGGTCTATCAAAAATTGAGATTAATATCTCCTAAGTATCGTAGTATAAAAATACTATCTTCAAACAAAGTTCATCTAAACTGCATAAATAGTCGAATAGAATACAATTAGACTTTGGAATGCAAACATTATTGTTCCAATCTAGAATTGAGAAAAATTCCTATCAAAAGTTCATTACTATAGTGTATTCAATAAATCGTAATCAAAGTTCATATTTCATAAAATTGTCTATAATGCAATGGTAATTTCAGAACTGACGATAAATGTCTATGTTGCAATCATGTTCACAAAACGACTAGTATTTCCAAGATCGCCGATACAGAAATAGATTTTAACGCTCTAAAATCTTTTAATTATTCTTCTTTCTTGAGGATGACAGAAAATTGGTCAAAGTAATTAACTGAAGAGAATTACTTTAATAAAAATGACACGCTGTCTGAATTCAAATCTGCCATAGAAAATCGTTAACTTTACAGTCAAATCGTGACTACAAAAATATGCAAATTACTGAAAGAATATAGAAATCAGTCTCAACTGATCCAAAATTATTTACATCTGCCACTGGCATAACAATGTCTTAATAAATCGTAGAAAAAGGCATAACTCATCGAAGTGTACTGAGTACAGAAATATCTAGCAAGAATATGGGGCAAAATATAGGACAGAACATATGAGAAAAATGGTTGCTCAGACATCGCTAAATGACTCAAATAAAACAAGAAACGTTCACGACTACCTTATCTGTTGATTGAAGTTCTAGAGGAAAATCTTCCAAAGAAGACTGGTGATGGTTCCATTTCACCAAAAAGATGTGCTCCGTCCTCGAACCTGGAACCAGCGCCCTCGGAGAATAGAACTGCTTCCTCCTCCGGAAATTGCACTGCTCCGTGTATACGATAGACATCCTTCTGGCAAAACTCTTCTTTGTGAGCCGGGTCTACCCTGGTCTCTCTTGATAGTTCCCTGAAGTTCTGGTAGAAATTCGCCATGAAGTTTATTGCAGTTATTTCCGTAGAAATATTCATAGTTGTGGAGTATGAATACGTTTCCACTGCCATTTGATATAATTCAGCGTTGGACTACGAGGCATGAGTGTAGTTGGATATTCACTACATGCTCTCTTTTGTAGAAAGACGATTAGCGAAGTTCCATGCTGCTATTTCACTCCATTGATATATGTCCCAATTGCATTAAAGTCCTTAGCCTTCCATCTCCATTTCCGTTATAATAGTTGAAAGAACTGCCATATTATATTGTTCCATGTTAGAATGCAGCGTTATATCATCAAAAGCAATATGAAGTAGCACGGTTGCAATACGTGTCAGCCGTAGCGTAGAATGTGATATTTTAAAAGTGCTTCTCAGGTGGCGAGAAAATCACTTTTGTCTGCCGTGTTAAAATGCCAATATCTTTCGAATTATAATCTTGAAAATGTTCAACCTTTCTACACACTTTAATATAGTACTGCACAATATAATTAGCTTAAAGGCACTAGTCAACTCTTGATATATTATCTTGTAGACTTGAAAATGTGTGCGTTTCAACTTCGCCTAGTTTCAAACACCGTAAAATGGAACTGCGGCACGCTCCGTACTCGTTCAATGCGGTGGGATATACCACACGCGCTAAAGACAACTTGTTTCACTTATTCACTCGAAAACGACTATGTGACATCAGAAATATATATGCGGTATGAGAACTGATATATGAGCTATGAGATATATAAGCTATGAGAGCTCCTCTCTGCTGTGCAAGACCTTTTATCAACTTCATAAGGGGCGTATCCATCCCTTCCATAGCTTGTTTCTCCGTCATTGCTAGAATTTCTAACTTTGGCAATACTTGACGGATTTTCAAATTTCAAAAACTCAAAAATAATTTCTTCACAATTTAAAATCAATGCCATAACTGAAAATAGATTTCCACAATTCTGCATTCCAAAAGTAACTAAAATATAGTAGTTTCAGTAATCTCCGTCTCCCTCCAAACTATCGTTCATTGGTTCGAGTCTCTCCTCCAATCGCGTAACTTCTTCCTCAGCACAATTCCATGTTTCCCTGCGACTGCGTCGTAAATCTCAGATCTTTCTCGAACAAAATCATGACGTCACCAAGAATCTCAGCTCAAGCAGCCTACTTGCGTGAAGTCTGCGTCATCCGTGCTTACGTCATGAATATACGCGTCACAACTATGACAGCCATAACGTAATTCATATTTGCCAATACAGCCACCGTGGTCTCAATATAATTCAATTTACGGGGGCAGTACATGACTCTATGGCCTATACATTTAACAATCCAACATGGTGACCATCCGAAATATTTAGACGGCTCTGAATATCTACGAATCTATTATAGCAATCAAAGTGATTTTTTTTATGTTGATAGGGGCTATGAAGTTAGCCTCCGTGGCTTAGGCGGCAGCACGCCAGCCTCTCACCGCTGGGTCCGTGGTTCAAATCCCGGTCACTCCATGTGAGATCTGTGCTGGACAAAATGGAGGCAGACAGGTTTTTCTCCGGGTACTCCGGTTTTCCCTGTCAAAATTTCATTCCAGCAACACTCTCCACTATCATTTCATTTCATCTGTCATGCATTAAATCATTGCCCCAGAGGAGTGCGTCAGGCCTCGGCAGCCGGTACAGTTCATATCCTCGCCGCTAGATGGGGGCTTCATTCATTCCATTCCTGACCCGGTCGGAGACTGGAAGCAGGCTGTCGATTTTCATTTTCAGGGGCTATGAACTTAAGTTCACCTATAGGACTTTAAATAACCTGGTGATCAAAAATCCAACATGGCGGCGACGCGAAGTATAAATATTCACATGGACGTTTCTCGCAATTTAACCATCTGAGTGCAGTGAAACTTGGTACAGTAAATCCTTATATAAATATTAATCCACTGGCATCTAATTTATTTCAATTGTGTCCATATCAAGATGGCAGCTGAGCGAAATTATAAAATCTCTTTGTTTCTCCTTGTGTCCTAATCATGCGTTTGAAGTTTGAGTGCTACACGTACACAATAATCTTCATGTAACAGTACTTAACTCTAGGACCTACATCTATAAAATCCAACATGCCGACCATCGGAAATATTTAGTCGGTTCTCAATATCTGCGAATCTATTACAGCAATCAGACTGAAATTTTGTATGTTGATAGTGGCAATTAACATAAGTGGGATATATGAAAATAGGCTGTATATTTCTTCACGGAACTACTTGTTATATATATAAGATGTCCTAATCAAGCGATTGAAGTTTGTATAATATACCTACACAATAATCTTCATGTAATAGCACATAACTCTTAAGGCCTAAATATATAAAAATCCAACATGGCGACCATCCGAAATATTTAGACGATTCTCAATATCTACGAATCTATTACAACAACCGAAGTGACATTTTGTATGTTGATAGTGGCAATGAGCATAAGTAGGATATAATTATATTAAATTAGACTATATAGTTCTTCACGGAACTACTTGTTTCTCCTAGATAACTGAGTAGAACGAACCTTCAAATTCGGCGTGAAGGTCACCTAGATGGCTTCATCTCAATATATACTGTATATAAACACCTCTTTAGGAGGCACCCTGTATTCTTATCTGGCATCTTGTATATCTCTTTAGAAGTCACCCCGCATTCTTGTCTGACATCTTGTGCACCTCTTTAGGAGTCTCCCTGTATTCTTATCTGGCACCTTGTACACCTCTTTAGGAGTCACCCTGTATTATTTTCGCTTCGCTCAAAGCCCCAGGTCGCTCGACGCCCAGGACTCTTTCAACAGACTCCATTAACCATTAACTTCGGCTTCCCGCGTGGCTGCATGACGTCACGCACTCGCCGTCCCTTACCCATTAACTTAGGCTTCCCGCGCGGCTGCATGACGTCACTTCCGTATCCGTAACGCAGCCGTCTCCGTCCCGCATAACTTTAGACCCAAGCATAACGACAAAGTCGACATGATCATTTGAAATGACAAAATTTGGTACAAGGTAGCACTCGCAAAAAGCAACTCAGTGTCATGTTTTATATCGTCGCCATTAAAAGCTTAAATCAAATTACGACCAACCTAATCATTTGATCTCTACCAAATTTTGCAACAACATACCGTCTTGTGGGAAGCATCTATTGACCAAACTACAAGGTCAGGAGATTTACTGGCACGTTAATAATCCCCTTCAGAGCAAAATTATGGGACTCTGGAGTCACAGTATTTAAAAGGAACGTAAAGCCAATTGAATGATAATAATTTTACAATACTTTATTTCAAATTCCGGGGCACATACTCCATCACGACCCTATTAATTACAGATATGCACACCCCTACAGTGACGACGGAAACACAGGTTATCAGAAAAATTCAACACACACACACTCTGAAGTACACGGGACTGATGACCAAAGATCTCCCATGCCACTATAATTAATTGGAGGGGATTGAAACCTAGAAATGCATTTTCCATTCTCTGCTGGAAAATGTGAACGGACGAAAATAAATCCCAAGCAACTATTTCACGTTCCTGTAGCCTCTATAGGTTTCGAGTTACAAGGAAATGAAACATTGTTGCGTGATGTCATTGGCTAAAACCGGTCGCATGGCCAACAGCGCTGAGTTTCCATTGATGTTTTACTTCTGGAATTCGTTCTAAGTGTGGAAGGAATATGCCGTGTTAATGACTTCATACGAGATTCGTTTGAGCCAGAGGGAATTGATTTTAACAGTATACAATTCTGACACCATTTGTTTAAATGTGGAAAGGCGTGGTAGAACTGTATTTTGGTGTAAATGTGACGAATATATAGAAATAAATAGTGATTATAAAAGCTAGCGTATTGCTGGGAATTTGATAATATTGAATTGTTAAAGAAACAAAAAGAAACCAATTTCACCAAATTGATCTTCGATCGTGATGTCTTGACCATACTTATCTGTAAAAACAAAACAAAAAATGCGATTACTAACCACCGCTCTTCCAGAAAATAAGACCTGGTGATATCTTGCTTACAAACAATTCACATCCTACGTCAATTCATTGACTACCTTCGGTTATGAAAGGAAGGTAGTTTTATCATCATGTACAGATAATAGCATCAGAAAAACCTTCCAATAATCCAGTGACATATGCGCAGGATTCAAATTGTAAAAGATATACAAAAATATTCAGTTTCTTGCTTTAAAATTCAGTCATACAATAAGTAAGCCTTCAAAATGAAATTAAAGCACGTATAGATGGGCCAGTCGTTCATGGCTGGTCGTAAGCGTGTGAGGATTCTTCTTAATGCTCGGGTAGAGCACTTGAGACCACTGAATATGCTCATGCGCTGCCGAGGATACATTGCGCACTTTATTTGCATTGATCACAAAGGTATGACGGCTCACTGTGCGTGGAGTCACCACTGCGCACGCAATATGTACCGGTCAAGAAGGAACGGCCCACGTATACAACACGCACCATGAACTTACGAAGAAGAAACCTTGAGAAATGCCGTCTTACAAGTTCATCATGTGGTGAACAGGTTTTGGAGCAATATTCTTAGGCAGTGACAGATTAATAACTTCGGATTCCAGTGAATATGTTTGTACTTGAGTGTGTGATGTAGAGTTGATTTCGTCCATTATTTGAAATTTCCATTCAATGCTTGACTGTTTATATTTATTCCTTAGCGCACACTTTCCGGAAGATTTGGAAAACTGAGTTCTGGCATCAAACGTTTCTTTACTAATATTGAAGTTATGGTCCAGAATTAATCATGGACCTAAGCTTTTAACCATTGTATGAGAAATGAATTGTTTTAGGACTGTGGTAACTTTCTAATCTCCCGGTGTGTACAGTACGTAGTGCTTGATTAGTATGAACTAAATCTTTCGAAGATAGTCTGTAGTTTTAACATCAAATTGTATATCCCCCTTAGTCAATACATAAACGAAAATAAATTATAATTACATTTGGTCCTGGTACATGTTTCAGGGATTAATAGCTTTTATCCCCTTCATCAGCCAAGACAAATATCCGAAGAAAGATATAAAATAGCGTAGCACTCAAAAAACCAAATGGCTATTTAACTTAATATGGCGCACCATACAAGTAGGTCACAGAAAAATGTTGAGCAAAACTAAAAAAAATATATGAAACAGCGATGATATTCAGCCATCAAAACACAGAGAATCAGTGGACAGTTCATTCGTGAATCCGCTCCAAAACACTGGTCAAAGCTTGAATTGGCAAAAATCACAATACTTCACCATATGAACACAACCAATGAAGAAGCCTTATGCTTAACAGGTCCATAAGCCAAATCAAATGCCTGCATACAAACTAGACGAGCGTGTAAGGAACAACTTCATATAGCAATGAGGTTAGCTCAATGCATAACTTCAGGTTAAATCAAGGTATGAATTATCTTTTAAATCTTTCTTCGGATATTTGTCTTGGCTGATGAAGGGGCTAAAAGCTATTAATCCCTGAAACATGTACCAGGAGCAAATGTAATTATAATTTATTTTCGTTTATATATTGACTAAGGCGTATATACAATTTGTTGTTAAAACTATTTAGTACGTCAATACGGAACCATCATGGAAACTAGTTTAAATAATAGAAGATAGTCTGTCTAAAATAATTTTCTTTTGAACTTCATACGCGCCGGAATAGCCAGTAAACCCCGATTGATCTCTTTCTTTCCTTCCTTCTTTTTTTTTTATTTTCTTTCGTGTTCACAAGACTCCCACATTTAATTTTTTGGCATCTATGTTCATTTCTTGAGTTGTGCGCAGTGGAAGTAAATTTTTCTAAGAAAGCTTAACTGTCTCCATTACAAGTTTGTGCTGACCACCACAAATGATTGTTTATACTATTTTCCAAGTAGATATTTCCTGATATTTCTTGTCATGAATTAGAAGTTTCTCCTTTGGGCTCTTAGACAAAAGCTAGATGTCAAACTCCTGTTCGATATTAGGGTACTTGGTTTTATTACATGACGTACGTCCGTATGTCTCAGTAAGAAATACTTTGATATTACTGTGTTCCTTTGCATTGAGTCGGTTTAGTACATTCTCATATGCATATTTTTTCCAAATCAGCCGTTACCATTCCTGTCTGCAATAATTCAAAATCAATTATTCTGCCAGAATGTATATCCATAACTTAATAAATTAAATATTTTGCTGAAAATCTGGGAGAGTCATACGGCCCTCCCCTGCTATATTATTTTATACACAACACGGACTGATAGAAAACCTCTTTAAGTATTAATGTGATCGTGAGGATACAATGATTCTAGGTGTACGAAATTTATTAGACGAGTATGAGTGTGACACCCCTCCCCACTCAAACAATTTCACCAACACTACTGATGAAATAAAAAATGTTTATAATTAAGAAAGAGGGTAAGTAAGCATTAATCACGTTATTGCGGGATGAAATGTGGCTGAGCTGTCTCTATTCATTCCTCATGACAGCAGACGGCCACTTCATGGCACAACTAATAATTTCAGCCAAACATAAAACTGCGAATGAAATTACAGTGTTGTCTACCAGAATTAGATTCCTCATTTCTCTCGTCAGGGCGGACATTAAAAAAGATGAGCGCTGTCGCGATGAAACAAATGTATCAGACATAGAGAGCGCTGGAGTACAGTAATCTAGTTAAAAGGGATTCCGCGTGCCGCCATGCTGGTCACGTGACTGTTCATTATCGCTAATTTAGTTCAAGTGCTCTCCGACTGCATCTGTAAACAATTAACCCTGTTACATATTTCTGTTTCTATGGTCCTAGTTGTTGTGGTTTTTGTTTCTTCACCTTAAGGGGTGAAGGTCTTCACCACTTTCGAAATTTCATTTTATGCATCATATTGAGCAGAGGACCATTCGCTTTGTAACGGTATATTTATATTTAATTTTCCACACCGGTCAGTCCGATGAATAAACCCACTAATGTAGAATTTGTTTATTATCCTCTCGATTAGACAACAGACATTTAAAATAAACAAGAAAGAAAAACTGGTCTTGTTGTGTTGGGGTGTTTCCCACCCTAAAACTTCCGCAGTCCTCGGTTCCTCAACTAGCGGAAATAACTTTCACTCCAAAATCTATTTCTTAATAGAAAATTTAACGTTATTCCTGGACTTTTCAACATACAAAGCTGAAAATATTAAAGCAATTTCTTCTTATATGTGTTATACTTTAACACACAACTCTTTCTAAATTTACTCAAGTTTAATTTTCTTAATACCAATATATATTTATCCAATTAAACACAAAAATAATCTAGATAAGTCAGTTTCATTCGTCCTTTGCATAATGTGAGATTGCCAGAGCTATTTGAGTAGACTACATTCGAAAAGTTGTTAATGGGGGCAGGCTCGGTTGGAGAGTTCACAAACACATTCACTATCGCCGTTGCGGAAACCATTCCTACTGCAGATTCTGTGGTGGAATCCATGGATCGCCCCTCTGGCGAATAGGTGGCAGAGTTCGTAACCGGCTGTTTTCCATTCCTCCTCTTTCATGGTTGGTGTGCGGTAGAAGGTGGGGTCGATTTCTGTGCCCGTACTTCCAGGAATTTCTCGCATGCTTGGGTTGGGGTCAGGTTGTGTGACAATGTCAGATCTATAAATGTCGTTGTTTCTACCAGTGGTATACTAATCGGGTTGGAAGCGTACCCCAAGCATCTTCTTTAAGTATCTGGCTTTGACTCTATCCAGGGCTTTGCATTATTGTAGTTAGGGAGTGGCCATATTATTTCGATGGCGAAGGATGCTACTTGGCTGTTGGTAGTCATAGGCTTCTGAGTCATTTAATTTCCATTCTGGTTTTTATTGCGGTGATTGTTCTATCCTCGACGTGTCTTGTAAATGTAAATCCAGTAATCTATAGAGTTACCCCAAGGTATTTGTATGACTTAGCTCTAAGTTTAGGTATAATTTTGACAAATGGAAATGTCAAAACAATGTTATAAATTTACGCCATTTAAAAATATTATTGAAAGATCAAAAATATATTCTTCTTAAGGCCTGTATAAATATAAATGGGAATGTTAATGTTAATGTAAAACATAGTTATCAATTAATATATCTTAAATAGTCTGCTGATTTGAATTAGTGTCCGTATGAAGAGTGGGTTTAATTGCCAATATTGTAAAACTACGTTTTAACTTGCGTGTTAGTTCTGATGTGTTTTCGCAATGCACTATTAACATTAGGTAGACTGCGGATCAGTAGTATGCTAATAGAGATGGATTTAATTTCGATCTAAGGCAATCGTACTGTATTTTTGAATGCCAGGAAAAATATCACAGCACACAAAGTTGTGCAATGTCAGTGACCATGCTGTTACGCCCCGTATATCCTCACTAAATAACTAACTCAGTAGGTAAATGGTCCCTAGTATAATGTTTGGTGAATCAAAGACTAATTTCATTAAATCTTTGCCGTGAGTCACTCAACAGAGCTTCAATATTAGCCTATTTTCATTTATGAAAAAAAAGAAAATAGGCTTATGAGATCACATTTAATCCGTGTGTGTGTGTGTGTGTGTGTTTGCGCATGTGTGTGTGTGTGTCCCCCCCCTAATAAAATCTAAACGGCTGGAGCGATTTCAATAAAACTCGGTAGGTCATAGTACTATTTTGACCGACCCCGGCCGTGCCCTTTACATTTTATTAGGTCTCACCAATCCAACATGGCGGCTGTGCGAAATATTTCACTGGCATTCTGTACCTCCGAAATTATTACTGATAACTCCCTGGAGTTTTGGACGGTGATAAAGGCCACTACAAGAAGTTCACCTATTTGACGTTCAGAAAAGTACAAAACGAACATGGCTGCCAAGCAAAGTTGAAGCATTTAAATAGACTTTTCACGGGAATTAACCATCCGAACGTAGTGAAAATTGGTACAGCAAATGTTTATACACATTGTAGTACAGTGACATCTAATATAATTCTAGTAGCATATGACCTTGTAGGTCCGCCTCTTAAAACAACAATAACAAACTAACTAATTTAATTCAATTGTTTAGATAAACTCAAGATGGCGGCTGTGTAAAATTTAAAAATTACATTCTTATATCTTGTGTCGTAATGATTCCATCGAAGTCAACATTTAAATAATAAATCTACACAATAATTGCCATCTTATAGTTCACAAATCTATGGCCTACATTTATAAAAATACAACATGGCGACTATCCGAAATATTTAGACGGTTCTCCATACATATTAATCTATGACAGCAATCAAACAAAAATTATGTACGTTGATAGAGGAAATTGACGCAAGTTCACCTATGGGACTTTCAATAACCTGACGAGCACAATTCCAACATGGCGGTGACGCGAAATTTAAATATTTAAATGAACGTTTCTCGCGTTGTAACCATCCGAACGCAGTGAAACTTGGTACGGTAAATGCTTATACAAATACTAATCCACTGGCATCTAATTTATTTCAATTGTTTTCATAGCCACACGATGGCGTCTGTGTGAAATTTTGAAATCTCATATTTATTTCTTACTAGCTGTACCCGGCATGCGTTGCAAGGCCAATCAAAGAAAGTGTTGAGGTTTTGACTTTGTTAGTTGCAGTGCTTTTGGATTCCCAATATTTTCTTCTTTTTCCGTTAACCACCTCTAAAACTATTATTTTTAAAAAAATACTATCTCAGAAACATTCACGGGAGCATGATCAACAACTCACGAAAGTTACATCGCAATGAAATGAATGGTATATGAACGCATACGGGACTGCTGAAACGATTAGATCGCCGTCACCCATTTGTTGAATATACTCGTACGCTACCTATTGTAAAATGGATTTACTAACTCGAAAACCTTTCATTGCGTGTACACAGCAACTCATCAATGTTTCATCGCAATCGGATGAAGGGCATATGAACGCATACGGGATTTTGTTTAAACGTTTCGCGCCGTCGCTAATTTGTTGAATCTTCTTGTGCGCCACTCATTGAAAAACGGACTTACTAATTCATGAACCTTCGCAGGACTGTACTCAGCTCTCCAAAGTTTTATCACACTCGGATGAATGGTATATGATCGCATACGGGACTATTGAAACGATTCACGTGCTGTCGCTTATTAGTTAAATCTACCCGTTTGCTACCAATTGTAAAACGGATTTACTAAATCAGAAACCTTCCCTGGAGTGTACACAACAACTCACCAAAGTTTCATCTCTATCGAACGATTGTATATGAACGCCTACGGGTCTTTGTCGAAACACTTCGCGAGTCGTCGCTCATTTGTTGAATCCATTCGTGCGCTACCTATTGTAACATGGAATTACTAAGCTAGAAATCTTCCCTGAAGTGTACACATCATCTCACCCACGTTTCATCGCTATCGGACAAATGGTATATGAACGCATACGGGAATTTTTTGAAACAATTCACGCGTCGTCGTTCATTTGTTGAATCTTCCCGTGCGCTAAGTATTGTTAAGTGAATTTACTAAGCCAGAAACCTTCCCTGAGTGTATACAACATTTCACCCAAGTTTCATCGCATTGGGGTGAATGGTATATGAACGCATGTGGGACTTTGTTGAAACAAACGAACGCCATTTTGTTGAAGTTACTCGCGCGCCATCTATTGTTAATTGGATCTACTATGCCTATAACTTTTCCTGGCGTATGCACAACAACTCACCGAAATTTGATTGCAATCGGATGAATTGTATATGTACGCATCACCAACAAACTTTTGTTTAAACTACTGGTGCGCTATCTATTGTTAATTGGATTAACTATGCCTATAACCATCCCGGAAGTGTGTCAAACAACCCACCAAAATTTGGTCGCAATCGGATGAATTGTAGGGTATATGAACGCATCGCAAATACACATTTGTTTAAATTACTCGCACGCTGTCCATTGTAAATTGGACTGACTATGCCTATAATGATTTCGGAAGTGTTCACAACAACTCACCAAAGTTTCACAGCAATCGGATGAATGGTATATGAACGCATATGGGACTTGGTTGAAACGATTCGCGTGCCGTCGCTCATTTTTGAATCTACTTGTGCGATACCTATTGTAACGTGGATGTACTAAGCCAGAAACCTTCCCTGATGAGTACACAACATATTACCCAAGTTTCACCGCTATCGGACAACTGGTATATGAACGCATACGGGACCTTCTTGAAATACATCGTGCGACTTAGCTCATTTGTTGAATCTACTTGTGCGCTATCTATTGAAAAATGGATTTACTAAGCCTAAAACTTTCCTTGGAGTGTACTCAACAACTCACCCAAGTTTAGTCGCTATCGGACGAATGGTATATGAACGCATACGGGACTATGTTGAAACACCTCGCGCGTCGTCGCTTATTTCTTTAATCTACTTGTGCGATACCTTTAATTCATTGGATTTACTAACCCAGAAACCTTCCCTGAAGTGTTCACATCATCTCAGCCAAGTGTCATCACTATCAGACGAATAATGTATGAACGCATACGGGACTTTGTTGAACCGCTTCGCGCGTCGTCACTCATTTGTTGAATCTACTCGTGCGCTACCTATTATAACATGGATTTTCTAAGTCAGAAACCTTGCCTGTAGTGTACACAACCTCTCACCCAAGTTTCATCGCTATCGGACGAATGATATGTGAACGCATATTGGTCTTTTTCGAAACGCTTCGCTTTGTTGAATCTACTTGTGCGATACCTATTGTTAAGTGGATTTACTAAGCCAGAAATCTTCCCTGTAGTGTACACAACATCTCACCCAAGTTTCATCGCTATCAGACGAATGGTATATGAACGCATACGGGACTTTGTTGAAACAATTCGCGCGTCGTCGCTCATTTGTTGAATCGACTCGTGCGCTACCTATTATAACATGGATTTACTAAACCAGAAACCTTGCCTGTAGTGTACACTACCTCTCACCCAAGTTTCAACGCAATGGGATGAATGTAATATGAACACATGTGGGACTTCCTTGAAATAAACGCACGCCATTTTGTTGAAACTACTCGCGCGCCATCTATTGTAAATTGGATTTACTACACCTATTACTTTTCCGGGACTCTGCACAACAACTCAGCCAAATTTGATCGTAATCGGACGTATTGTATATGAACGCATCGCCATTACGCATTTGTTTAAACTACTCGCGCGCTTTCTATTATGAAATGGATTATCTATACCTATGATCATCTCGGAAGTGTTTACAACAACTCACAAAAATTTGATCGCAATCTCATGAATGGTTTATGAACGCCTAAAAGACGAACACATAGACATTCCTTTTTAGCTTATTTTCAATTTTTAAAAACTAGGCTTATGAGATCACCTTTTGTCCGTGTGTGTGTGTGTGTGTGTGTGTGTGTGTGAGGTGTGTGTGTGTGTGTGTCCCCTAATAACTTTTAAACGGCTGGAGCGATTTCAATAAAACTCGGTAAGGTCATAGCACTATTCCGAGCGACCCCGACCGTGCCCTTCAAATTTTGTTACGTCTCACCAATCCAACAAGGCGGCTATGCGAAATATTTCACCAATATCCAATATCTCCGAATCTATTCCCGATATCACCCTGAAATTTTTTACGGTGATTAAGGAAACTACTAGGAGTTTAGTTATGTGACTTTCGAAAAACTGGTAACTACAAAACCAACATGGTGGCCACGCGAATTTGCGACATTTAAAAAGACGTTTCTCGCGATTTAACGAACCAAACTGAATTAAACTTGGTACAGTATATGTTTATACACATTGTAATGCACCGACATCTAACTTCGTTCAATTGTTTACATAACCACAAGATGGCGGATGTACAAAATATTTCACCGGCATTCTATATCTCTGAAACTATTAGCGCTATCACCCTGAAATTTTGTACTGGAAGTTCATCTATAGACTAATAAAACCGGTTAATTACACAACGAACATGGCGGCCAAGCGAATTTGAAAATTTTAAATAGACCTTTCTCGCGATTTGATGTTCTAAACGCAATGAAATCGGGTACAGGAAATGTTTATACACATTGTAATGTACTGGTATCTAATTTAGTTCAATTGTTTACATAACCTCAAGATGGCGGCTGTGTGAATTTTAAAATTAAGTTTTTATTTTTTGTGTTGTAGTCATGCGATCGAAGTGAAAGTTTGAATAATGAACCTACGCAATAATTTTCTTTCATGGTACATGACTCTATGGCCTATACATTTAACAATCCAACATGGTGACCATCCGAAATATTTAGACGGCTCTGAATATCTACGAATCTATTATAGCAATAAAACTGATTTTTTATGTTGATAGGGGCTATGAACTTAAGTTCACCTATAGGACTTTAAATAACCTGGTAATCACAAATCCAACATGGCGGCGACGCGAAGTATAAATATTCACATGGACCTTTCTCGCAATTTAACCATCCGAGTGCAGTGAACTTTGGTACAGTAAATCCTTATATGAATATTAATCCACTGGCATCTAATTTGTTTCAATTGTTTCCATAACAACAAGATGGCAGCTGAGTGAAACTATAAAATCTCCTTGTTACTCCTTGTGTCCTAATCATGCGTTTGAAGTTTGAATGCTACACGTACAAAATAATCTTCATGTAACAGTACTTAACTCTAGGACCTACATCTATAAAATCCAACATGGCGACCATCCGAAATATTTAGGCGATTCTCAATATCTACGAATCTATTACAATAACCGAAGTGACATTTTGTATGTTGATAGTGGCAATGAGCATAAGTAGGATATAATTATATTAAATTAGACTATATAGTTCTTCACGGAACTACTTGTTTCTCCTAGATAACAGAGTAGAACGAACCTTCAAAATCGGCGTGATGGTCACCTAGATGGCTTCATCTCAATATATACTGTATATAAACAACTCTTTATGAGGCACCCTGTATTCTTATCTGGCATCTTGTATATCTCTTTAGATGTCACCCCGTATTCTTGTGTGACATCTCGTACACCTCTTTAGGAGTCACCCTGTATTCTTGTATGACATCTTGTGCACCTCTTTAGGAGTCACCCTGTATTCTTCTCTGCCATCTTGTACACCTCTTTAAGAGTCACCCTGTATTCTTATCTGGTATCTTGTACTGTATTTTGCTCTGACATCCTGCACACCTCTTTAGGAGTCACCCTGTATTCTTGTGTGACATCTTGTGCACCCCTTTAGGAGTCACCCTGTATTCTTCTTTTCCATCTTGTGTTCTTTAAGAGGTGTTCTTTAAGAGCCACCTTATATTCTTTTCTGGCGTCTTGTATATCTCTTTAGGAGTCATCCTGTATTCTTATCTGGCACCTTGTACACCTCTTTAGGAGTCACCCTGTATTATTTTCGCTTCGCTCAAAGCCCCAGGTCGCACGACGCCCAGGACTCTTTCAACAGACTCCATTAACCATTAACTTCTGCTTCCCGCGTGGCTGCATGACGTCACGCACTCGCCGTCCCTTACCCATTAACTTAGGCTTCCGGCACGGCTGCATGACGTCACTTCCGTCTCCGTAACACAGCCGTCTCCGTCCCGCATAACTTTAGACCCAAGCATAACGACAAAGTCGACAAGATCATTTGAAATGATAAAATTTGGTACAGAGGTAGCACTCGCAAAAAGCAACTCAGTGTCATGTTTTATATCGTCGCCATCTTGACGGAAACGGAATGGCGGCCACCCAAATATTAAAAGCTTAAATCAAATTACGACCAACCTAATCATTTGATCTCTACTAGATTTTGCAACAACATACCGTTTTGTGGGAAGCATCTATTGACCAAACTACAAGGTCATCGGCCCAATAGTTCTCAGATAGCGGCCATGTATGTGTGCAAATGGATTCACCATATCAATTCAAACACGATGAAACCAAATTGAATGAAATTTTGTACAGAGGTAGCACTAGCAAAGAGCGCCTCATTTTCATGTCCAATATCCGTATAACACGTTGTATTATTCAACAAGCTATTATACCAACATTCAATTATACTTCTTGAAAAGGACAAAGAATTATAACAATACCCATGCATTTAGGAGAAAGTAGGCTATATGTTCTTTACTGAACATCTTGTTTTGTTTCCCCCATCAGACCATGAGGTAATTACTTGGTATTCTTTGGGCTACATCCGCACACCGGGACTGAGTAATCTTTTCAACAGGAAAATGCAGACATTGTAGTTGGGCTGCTACACTTGCTTCGTTTGGTCGTAATGAAGGAATTTTGCCATTTTATGTGACCGTTAATCTCGCGATCATGAGCCAAGGGTACTCTGTTTCACGCGGAGTCCAAGCCACAGGACTTGGTTCGAAAATTTCCCATGGATTAACCGGGATTGGACCCGGTCTTTCTAGGTGATAGACAAGCAGGTTGACCACTGCGCCATCACGCCACTATGGACATGAGACCTTGTGCTGTTATATGATCGGCAATTTTTCTCTTAATTATTGGGGCAGATGACCTCGCTGTTTCGCCCCTTAAAACAACAATAACTAACTCTCTCTTCATTTATCATTATTTAATCATTTCTCATACATTTTCATTAGAGACTGTTTTGCCTTCGACGTTCGTTCTAGTCTGCAAGCATCTGAAAGTTAACGAGGCAACTCCATGATCCCTTATTACCAGTTAGCAGTGAGGCTGCCACTATTTCTACACTTCTCAGTTTTAAGTCGTTAAACAACTGTGGAATCCTATATACGAGGGCAGATCGAAAAGCCATTGCCCCTATTTTTTATTAGCCTACTTTCGATTTTTGCAAAAAATGAAAGTAGACTTATGAGATCAACACAGGGCGAAAAAAGTGTGTCTGTCTGTGTGTGTGTATGTGTGTGTGTGAGTCTGTGTGTGTGTGTGTCTGTGTGTGTGTGTGTGTGTGTGAGTGTGTGTACTCTGAATGTCTGTCCCCCCCTATCAATTCGAACACGGTGAATGCGAATTGAACGAAATTTGGTACAAAGGTAGCACTAGCAAAGGACACCTCAGTGTCATGTTTTATATCGCCGCCATCTTGACGGAAACGTAATGGCGGCCACACAAATGTTCAAAGCTTAAATCAAATTACGACTAACCTAATCATCCGATCTCTACCAAATTTTGCAACGACATACCTTTATGAGGGGAGCATCCTTTGACCAAACCAATAGGTCATCAGCGTAATAGTTTGCGGATGGCGGCCATCTTTGTGTGAAAATCGATTCCCCCTATTAATTCGAACACGGTGCAACCGAATGGAACGAAATTTGGTACAGAGGTAGTACTAACAAAAGGCACCTCAGTGTCATGTTTTATATCGCCGCCATCTTGACGGAAACGTAATGGCGGCCACACAAATGTTCAAAGCTTAAATCAAATTACGATTAACCTAATCATCCGATCTCTACCAAATTTTGCAACAACATACCTTCATGGGGGGAGCATCCTTTGACCAAACCAATAGGTCATCAGCGTAATAGTTTGCGGATGGCGGCCATCTTTGTGTGAAAATCGATTCCCCCTATTAATTCGAACACGGTGCAACCGAATGGAACGAAATTTGGTACAGAGGTAGTACTAACAAGAGGCACCTCAGTGTCATTTTTATATCGCCGCCATCTTGACGGAAACGTAATGGCGGCCACACAAATGTTCAAAGCTTAAATCAAATTACGATGAACCTAATCATCCGATCTCTACCAAATTTTGCAACTACATACCTTTATGGAGGGAGCATCCTTTGACCAATCTAATAGGTCATTCACCTGATAGTTTGCGGATGGCGGCCATCTTTATGTCAAAATTGATTCCCCCTATTAATTCGAACACGGTGGAACGGAATGGAACGAAATTTGGTACAGAGGTAGTACTAGCAAAGGGCACCTCAGTGTCATGTTTTATATCGCCGCCATCTTGACTGAAACGTAATGGCGGCCACACGAATGTTCAAAGCTTAAATCAAATTACGATTGACCTAATCATCCGATCTCTACCAAATTTTGCAACTACATACCTTTATGGAGGGAGCATCCTTTGACCAATCTAATAGGTCATTCGCCTAATAGTTTGCGGATGGAGGCCATCTTTATGTCAAAATTGATTCCCCCTATTAATTCGAACACGGTGGAACCAAATGGAACGAAATTTGGTATAGAGGTAGCACTAGCAAAGGGGCACCTCAGTGTCATGTTTTATATCACCGCTATCTTGATGGAAACGTAATCGCGGCCACCCAAATGTTAAAAGCTAAAATGTAATTACGACCAACCTAATAATCTAGTCTCTACCTAATTTTGCAACACCATATCATTATGTGGGAAACATATTCTGACCAAACTGCAAGAACATCAGCCCAATAGTTTGCAGATGGTGGCCAAGTATGTGTGCAAATCGATTCCCCCTATCAATTCAAACACGGTGAAACCGAATTGAACGAAATTTGGTACAGAGGTAGCACTAGCAAAGGGCACCTCATATTCATGTTTAATATCCCTATAGCACGTTGTATTTCAACAAGCTCCTACAACCAACATTCAATCATACTCCTTGAAAAGGACAAAGAGTTATAACAATACCCATGCATTTAGGAGAAAGTTGGCTATATGTTCTTTACTGAACATCTTGTTTATTTTTGGCAAACAGAAATACATAACGTAATTACAAATATCCGTACTGTTCTACGTACCTTACACTATTTTTCCGCTTAGTCTCCACATTTGTTCAGACATTTGTGCCATCGAAGGGTGCATTTCAGATGCTCTTGTGGTCGAATTCAGCTGGCTGACTGTGGCACCATCGTCGGACTGCTGCCTTTGCGCCATCGATGCAGGTGTATCGCTGTCCTGCCAGGAACGCTAATGAAATCCTTCATTGCAAGACAAAATATTCCAGGCAGTTATTTTAAAGCTGTTATTAACGCAATGTTAGCATTGAGCGTGCTGAGCGTAATGGTAGCGTCGCTGACTCGTAGCTTGGAGGTTCCTGGTTCATATCCTAGCAGTGGCGGCTCGTGACTTTCTGGACTGGGGGTTCAATGGCGGACCCTTAATCTACTACAAAGATAAACAGTATACATGTGGTACCTCAAATTTCGTACAGATAGTTATGAACATTACAATGAGCGATTTCAATCACAGTTGAGTTCAAATCATTCGCCTCAACCAGAACTTGAACCCTGGATCATCATTATTAGTGAAGCTCAAAGTTTTCTGTCTCTATCTCTCTCTCAAACACACGCACAATCACGCACCTGTATGACAGGCTCCGTCTGGTAATGAGCCTGGTTAAGAACATGCAACACTTCAAATCTTACAGCAATCGAGTGTCAGATTGAAATGGCTCACAAAATGAAGAATGGATATACTTATAAAAGGTAAAGGTAATTTAGAAGCAAAATACTCATAAAAGGAATTTAGATTGGCACAAAATGTAGTTTATGTTCAAATTACTTACAAAATGCAATGTAGATTCGAAATACTCAACAAAATGCAATTGAAATTCAAAATATTTACAAATTGCAATTGAAATTGAAAATATGTACAAAATGCAAGTGAGGGTCAAAATACTTACAAAATGCAATTGGAATCGAAAATACACACTGCAAGTGAGATTGAAAAAGGCCGTTTCATATTCCAATTACTCACAAAGTGCAATTGAAATTCAAAATACTTACAAAATGTATGGTAGATTCAAAATACTCAATATGTGGAAGCCCGCGATTCAAAATACTGTACTTACGAAACGCAATTGAAATTGAAAATACTTACAAAATGGTGTTTAGATCGAAAATACTTGCAAAGTGCAATGTAGATTGAAAAAACTTACAAAATGTGGTTGAGTGAAAAAAACTTACAAAATGTAATTTAGAGATACCGGGAGCCAATTCATAAAAACAGTCAGGAATCCTAAACAGAAAAGGAACTGCAATGAAAAGAAGGCTGATCCCACGAAGAATGAGGGATCAGGAAAGGTGAGAGAAGGGCCAATGAAGGCGGGAAAGGAAAAGACTCCCGAGGCCTCGGATACCCGAATACCGTCGGGGTCGGAAGACAACAAGAGTTGACCAAGAGAGGTCGACAGGAAAGAAGGCAGTGAGGAGCCCGACACAAGTAAGTGGAAGCAATGCCGGACTCAGCTGGGGTCCCGTGGTCGCCAACCCACGTCCCACTAGATGTGAGCCCCTGGAGGACGCGGAAAAATAATCGAATTACACAGTCACTAATTTCACGCAGTTAATAGGCACAAGGAAATACTGAAAGTGATTTACGTTCCAGCACTTGACCGTGTGACTAACTTAAACCTGAGAAAATAGTGGAACTACAGTAGTGAGTTGGATAACTCCGGAGCGTAACAACTAACAAGACTCCTTCTTCCGCTATTTTATTGGTATTATTTCAATCTAACTGAATCGTTTATTTAATTAGCCTTCAAATGCAATAAATACCTAGGTAGTTTACTTTATATAGATAAATTCATGGATAAATTACGGATGCATATAAACAGTGTAATGTGGCAGCCCTGAAACACCCTTTCAAAAGCGCCCCTGGTGAGCACTTTCGCTGTATATTCACATTGGCCGCATTTATTTTACAAACACGTCAAGAGATGGCGGAGTGTATCTTTTCCGCAACCTTGAAGGGCTTGTGTCGCTGGACTAGTGAACGAATTCAGCAATCTTATTGCGCATGCGTGTAGGACGGATACAAGTTTGGCTTGTATCCACTGTTCCCTTCCCTTCTAACCCCAGCTACATGTCCCGTGCCGCCGCTCTACCTTACTCGCCTATTCTCTGCAGGAAAGATTGGCCAAAAACTGGGGGTTCAAACCAGATCTTGCGCCGGCTTCACTTCCTCGCGCTCGTTAACTGCATTTGAACTCCACGCTGTTTTCTGGCAAATATTTCTGTTACGTATAGGGACAAAATGCTAAATATATTGTCAAATTTAATGGGGGTTCATTGCGCCATTGCGCTATAGCAAGAACCGCCACTGTATCCTAGCTGGTTCAAATATTGTTACTTCGTTCCTTTACATTTATTGATTTATAACTACTCACACGTCATAATGTTAAGCATATATAGTGTGTATTTGAAATCGAAAATATGAATTATATACTTATAACACCACATTTTCAACACTCGACTACAACGATTACAGCTACAACAACCAACATTCAATTATATTCCTTGAAAAGGACGAAGAGTTATAACTATACTCATGCATTTAGGAGAAAGTAGGCTATATGTTCTTTACTGAACATCTTGTTTATTTTAAAATGCTAATATCCTACCGCTCACAGCTTTAACCTCCCTTAGTACGATGAGCGAATTTCGTAATACCAGGACTTGTTGAATCGTTAGTTACGGTTAGGCTATAATACTCGCATGATTCATACATCCGCCATCTTAAAACTATTTGGCTGATGACCTTGTAGTTTGGGAAAAAAGACGCTTCCCACATTATGGTATACTGTTGCACAATTTGGTAGAGATCGGGTGATTACGTTGGACCTAATTTGATTTAAGATTAGAACATTTGGGTGGTGACATTTCTTTTTGATTATGACGGTGGCAATATACAATATGACACTGAGTTGTCCCTTGCTAGTGCTACCTCTGTACAAAAGGTGGTTCGATTGGTTTTGTTGTGTTTGAATTGATAGAGAGGATCGATTTCCACACATACATGGCCGCCATCTTCAAACTGTTGGGCTGATGACCTTTTAGTTTAGTCAAAAGACGCATCCCACATGAAGGTATGCTGTTGCAAAATTTGGTAGAGATCAGATGATTAGGTTAGTCGTATTTCGATTTAAGCTTTAAACATATGGATGGACGCCATTCCATTTCCGTCATGATGGCGGTGATATAAAACTTGACGCTGAGGTGCTTTTGTAGTGCTACCTCTGTACCAAATTTCGTTCAATTCAGTTTCACCGTGTTTGAATTGATAGGACATACTGTGCCCTTGCGTACAAGAAATATGCAAATCAATGTCCAACTGCTCAGTCTTATATATTCGGGGCATAGAACGTCCTCCCACTGAGTGATTCACAAATTATAGGATCAAGCTTAGGATAACACTTCAATAAAATAAAATTCAAAATCCTACTATAAAACTATTTAATTAATCAAAATTAGGCGCTACAAACAAACATAATAAACTGAATAAGCTTCACACTTGTTCTAATGAACAAGGAACAATTACGACATTAATTTATAAAAATCACTATTTGAGGTTCCACTGAACCCAACAAAAATATCAAAATTGCTCTCACTTCCATTTAGCATCAATACAAAATTTACTCAGAACGAGCTCTAAAAGTCTCGGTAAAAATCATTACATAGAATTATCTATTCAAAATACATTAAATATTCTTAACTTGAATATGATTACAAATTTGAGTTAATGTTTACAATGGTGTCAACAATGATCATTTATTGGATTCCACAGGATATTCACAATGTATCATCTCTCTCTCTCTCCTACACTACCAAATTGCATTTGTCCTCGGGAAACTCGTGTACCACAAGCATTGGAAACTACTGATTTACTCAACTCAAGGTAGACTCCCGGCTATATGATATTTCCAACAATTACTCGGGAACAATAGCATATAAAATGCAACAATACAAAGGGATTTCCATTATTGTCTTAAATGACAATTAAATATTCATTTAATGCGGATCTGAACTGTGACAGCAAGGATAAATAATCAAGCAAGAACTCTGTACTAATTACCGGCCCATTTAAAAATGTTTAAACAATGGCAGACCGCAGACATCGTCTAGCTGCAATACAGGCCTACCCCAACAGTAACTTCATTAACGTCAAGACCCTCAAGGCGTTGATTTATGACTGGGAGGGGGAACTCGCCCTTCCCTTCCTTTAGAACGATACTACAACTGGCTTTTAAACAAACATTTTCTCTTATAGCTTGGAGAGACATCACTTCACTTTTCATTTAACAAAAAAAATATGAGGTTCTACTGACCTAATTCTTTGGCTCAGGTATAATTATAATTGCAGAGATTTATCACTGGTAGGTAAGAATTCAATAAAACCAATAGTAATTAAGGGGCTTCCGACGTAAGAGAATACTAGTTCGATTCTCTAGTCTGCCTCTAGGACACCTCCATTTTCGAGGACTTAGGGCTTCCTCATGGAACGATGGTATCTGACCACTCGTCCGAATAATAATATCGGCTTTTGGGGAGGTATTTGCACTCATCCCCGCGCTTAACAACAATAAACTTAGCACCCTTCAAAGTTTGTCATGGCAAATACACACATAATCATTTACCGTTTCCAGCTGGTCCCCACAATCATAATCGCCTAGCATTATTGCACTGCATTTACTAGCGTGATAATTAATAATATAAGCGCTCACTGGCGACAATTAGTACATTCGTGATGCCTTTCAAAGCAAATATTTATTCCAACATGATTAATTCCTTCGTTCAAAAATAATAGTTTTTTTCTTCGACGCAATCTTGACTTTCATTTTACAAGAACACAACTGGTTCAGTAATTATATTTATCATTATCAATATTATTCAGCTCATAACGGCTCATACTTGAATATCAATTCAACAATTTATTCATTTATTTCATTATTATTATTATTATTATTATTATTATTATTATTATTATTATTATTATTATTATTATTATCCTGCATGCATTTAAACAACATTATTTCTTTTCATTTATTGGTATTCTTTGATTATACATTTTACATTTAAGTAATTATTACTTTCATTATCAATTCACTGTTCAGATCACACATTTCTCGTTATTTCACAGTTATCTACATTCCTGATTTTCAATGTTGGAGAACACTTTCTCCATGGTCACTATCATTACAATAGTTTCCCGGGTCCGAAATACATAATGAAATTTGGTTTTACTCACATGATTTTATCCAGCTAAGTTGCCTGGATCCCAGCGACGTGACATTTTGCCCACGCTGACTTCTCACTCCTTATCGACACTTACATTATCACTGATTATATTTCCCTCTGGTTCATACATATTAGACACGCTTAAATTGATTTTTAGGGATTACACTCATTATTAAACACTAAAATGAATCACTAAAATATATAAAATTTCACTAACAAATTATATTTACGCAATGAATTTCACTTTGTGGCATCTAGCACTGCCTTTCACACGTGAATTCCTTCGATCCAGATCCTAGGGGTGCAATTTCAACCGCTGCCTCCTGATTCCTAATTGGGTGAATGACAGTCTCGTTCTCTATTTTCCCTCCTTGGCTACGAAGTTTCTCCTACTTCTGGTATATATTTATCGGCACTTACAATTCCTGCACGATAATAATGTTTCGCTCGGTTTTCAATTGTTTATTGGGTAAACGGTCTATGGTTTAACGTTTACTCCTGGAGTCGCTGTACTAACTTTATGGCGCTCCCCAATTGTCTTTACTTGTTGGAAGAACTTCCCACGTCCTTCCTGTAATTCCACGTGGCTACTGATGTCTATTTGTAGACTTCTGAATCTATCGCCACTTATCACGCTAACCTCCTCAATTCAGGAAAATTAGGTGCTTGCTATTTTCGACCCTATTGTGGTTCCTTAACGCACTGGGTAAAAAATGTTTAAGAGTTCCACTTCTCTAATAATGTGTCGTATACTTTTGAGATACTACGACGTAACTTCAAATACTGGTGTCTGGGTTTCAATTGCCCTCGCCGGCTAACGTATATTGCTCAAAGTACAATACATGGCCTAAGTCCGAAGACGAATAATGTTCGATGTTTGACGATACTTTTCCTTTTGACAAGGATTTCGACGGTTTACTGTGCGGCGACACTGATGAATGTTGGAACAGTACCTCCCTCTCGAGCACTTCCACGTCGTGATAGAAGTCTCGTCCCACCGGACGGAATAATACTGTAGGTGCTATGAGCAGCACGACCGCACGTGGTCTGATGATTACTGCATGACTTGGCTTGGGCTCATGGCCCTTATATCTGATTCTGGTAAAAATAAATAAGTTTCCGTTCTTCTAAAAAATATTTTCCAAAATAATGGTCGCACGATCTTGAAAAAAATATCTACTGGTAGCTAACGTCTTGAACGTCACAGTGATACTAATTATCTGACAAATCGATCGTGGCAAGTCTGACAAAAAATTAATTAAGCTCCTCAAATGAGTGGGTAGTAATTTCTTATTTTCCCTCTCCACTGCCTTCTGGCGTGGGGAATAACTAATTGCGTAGTGCTGACTTGACACTTCTTTCTTGAGCAATTGTTAATAACTTTATCCCTTCTCAAAAATCTCTTTCCCAGGCTTATTAAAAATGACGGGGTCATTACTTTAGTTTAATGCCCGCAACCCGCTAATTTTTAATTATTTCTCTTCTTACATGATTGCGGCGTTGTCGTTTTACTGTCGAGTAAGGGCTTTTTCCGACAACTCCTTCTCTGTCTACTCAATGGAATCCTTCCAGATCTATTTTTATCGGGTGCGTAACCTGGTCTCCGACGACTGTTCATGACATCATCCCGCAGCTGTGGCCTGGTAATCTTTGTTACACAACTTATCCGTGCGTCACGCAACTCGATTCTGTATTAACCCTTTTTAATTTTAGCAATCTGTTCTAAAGTCTACCTTAATTCCTCCTTTTCTTGAATAAAAGGATATGGGTACGATAACTGGGTCACTCCACATGGGCACAATACCAAATGGCACACACACACGCACACAGGCAGACACACAATTTTTAGCCCTGTGTAGATCTCATAAGTCTCCTTTTTTTTTTTGCAAAAATCGAAAGTAGGCTAAAATTAGAATATGTAAACGCAGTAGTGACTAAAAGTTCAGGCTGACCGTTCCATACCGTGCTTGTCCGTGCCATCCCGTTGGGTCAAAATGGTGCTCTTGTTTGCTCTTAAATCCATATATTTCCATAACTTCATAAGTTTATATCCTATTAGGAATGTACTGAACAAAGTAATACAGTAAGTCCGGGAATGTTCTCCGCAGCGCCTACATGCGTCTGCGAGAGCTAGCTATAGAAATTACGTTGGCAGCACGGCTGCCGCTTGCATCATATTTGCCTTTCACGAAATGATTGCCGGCGGTCGAGATGGGAACTATTCCTTATTTACTTGTGTCACACGTCAGCCTGCTTCGTTGACAGGTACAGTTGCGCGAATAGGATATGACTCAGCTCAAATAGCCTCTGCCATCGTTTAACTGTCCGTGGTGACATGAGCTCCTATGACGCGCAATGCTGCTTAACTTACGTGCGGAATGCATTCTGCCATCACTGTGTTCCCTAATAACACGCAAACAGTATACTTTGTACTCACCACAGCCATTCATAACAGATGCTGGAAGTGCTGATGACACATACGCTCGCTAACTGCAATACACATTGACAATTTCGACAGGCTACAGCCCACACGTGTGGGATTCACCCTGTCAAAGACACCGTGCTACCAATTAACGATGAGGCAACCACTCACAGCTGCAGGTAACCACAGCGGAGAACATTCTCGGGCACCCTGTATATACTGTATATTGTATGCCATCTGTGGCGTAGTGGTAGCGACCTGGACTCAGTCTGTAGGTTCGTGGATCAAATATCAGCAGGTTCAATTTTTAACTTCATTTTTAGCCTAATTTCGATTTATGCAAAAAACGAAAATTGACTTATGAGATCAACACAGGGCAAAACATTGTGTGTCTGTGTGTGTGTGTGTGTGAGAGACAGAGAGAGATTCTTTGTGTGAGTGTGTGTATTCTGAATGTCTGTCCTCCACCACTATCCATTCGAACACTGTGAAACTGAATTGAACGGAATTTGGTACAGAGGTAGCACTAGCAAAGGGCACTTAAGTGTCATGTTTTATACCGCCGCCATCTTGACGGAAACGTAATGGCGGCCACCCAAATGTTCAAAGCTTAAATCAAATTACGACTAACCTAATCCTCCGATCTCTACCAAATTTTGCAACAACATATATTGATATAGCAAGCGTATTTTGTCTAAAGTACATGGGCATCAGCCCAATAGTTTGCAGATGGCGGCCATGTATGTGAGCAAATCGATTCCCCCTATCAATTCAAACACGGTGAAACCGAATTGAACGAAATGTTGTACAGATGTAGCATTAGCAAATGGCACCCCAGTGTTATGTTTTATATCGCCGCCATCTTGACGAAAACGTAATGGCGGCCACCCAAATGTTCAAAGATTAAATCAAATTACGACTAACCTAATCATCCGATCTCTACCAAATTTTGCAACAACATATATTTATATGGCGAGCGTCTTTTGATATAATGTACATGGTCATCAGCACAATAGTTTGCAGATGGCGGCCATGCATGAGTGCAAATCGATTCCCCCTATCTATTCAAACACGGTGAAGCCGAATTGAACGAAATTTGGTACAGAGGTAGCACTAGCAATGGGAACCTCAGTGTCATGTTTTATATTGCTGCCATGTTGACGGAAACGTAATGGCGGCCATCCAAATGTTCAAAGCTTAAATCAAATTACGACTAACCTAATCATCCGATCTCTACTAAATTTTGCAACGACATATATTTATATAGCGAGCGTCTTTCCACTAAACTACAAGGTCACCGGTCCCATAGTTCGCAGATAGCGGCCATGTATGTGTGCAAATCGATTTACCATATCAATTCAAACACGGCGAAACCGAATTGAATGAAATTTTGTACAGAGGTAGCACTAGCAGAGGGCACCACATATTCATGTGTAATATCCGTATAGCACGTTGTATTTCAACAAGCTACTACAAGCGGCTTCGATGGTGTAGTAGGTAGCATGCTGATCTTCTATGCCCAAGATCGCGGGTTCAAACCCGGCCGAAGTCGTCAGATTTTTTAAGAGTGTCAAAAATCCCTCAGTGTGCCTTCCTTTGGAGGGGAAGTTAAGCCGGCGGTCCCATGTCATAGGTTTATGGCATGTTTAAGAACCTTCCACTAATTACACCTGTGTGAAGCTAAATTAATTATAGGTTAAAAAACGCTCTTAGGTTTCCTATGTTCGTCCCCCGGAGCTGATTGCAGTGGCGTCTAGTAGCCAAGTTCTGAACTAGTAGTTGTTGACGGTGGCGTTTGGCGGCAAAAGTAGGAAGTACTTGAAATTCCATGTCTGTAGTCCTTACTTGAATTAGAAACAGATAACACACTAATACAGACATCACAATTAACACCGGTTATCAGACATATTCTACACACACCCAAAGTACACGGGGCTTCATGACCACGTAGTCGCAACCCCTAAACTAAGGAACCAACCAACCAACAAGCTACTACAACCAACATTCATTTATACTCCTTGAAAAGGAGAAAGAGTTATAACAATACCCATGCATTTAGGAGAAAGTAGGCTATATGTTCTTTTCTGAACATCTCGTTTGTATATATTGATGTGTAACTACTCACACGTTATATTGTTAAGCATATCGTTGCATCCGGGGGAAGCACCCTCATCCCCTTCTATCTACGACACATACATATATCCCCAAACAAACGCCTCCGAAATACATCATAAAATCTACTACACATATAAGCCTAATACTTCTGCAACAACTTCCAATAACCCCACAACTTGAACTTCATCGACCCCGGCCAGCACCTCACATCCTGACAAATGTGCAATTGTGCACACTCAACACTCAAAAGGCTATAAAGCTGTGGAGGTGAGGTAACTGTGTGTCAGTCTTCCCTAGTGTTGCCTAGTGCCAAACCGCTGCCGAGCGCCGCTCCGACGACCGCCGAAGGGTGTCTAGCGAACGTAGTTCATCACGCAGACATCCACACTTTCACCCCCTAGTGCTTGGATTGTAATAAGCATCTGATTTATTAACTGCTCTGCCAATTCTAGGAGTACTTCAAGTCAGAAGTACTCATTAAACTCAGACATATCAGAAGCAGCTGGTCTTTTAGTTTATTTCTTTAATTGTTAAGATCCTGCCCTTCATCCCTTGTCCCGGTAGGATCCAGGTAACACTTAGCTAATTGTTTCGTGGCGCCCGCAGTCAGCTACTCGTCTACGTCACATTGCTTGTCTCGCTTATTAGCCCGAGCCGCCCGCTGCCCACGTTAGCAGTATTCCAAGCAGCAGGTCAGCTGTTCAGAGCTTCCAGCACCAAACCGCCCTTAATCCCGATATCGCATCCTCGAACTACCCAATCAAACAGTACATTTGGGCATTCTCCTTTCGAGCTGCTTCCACGCTCTCGAACCAGTCCATAACCGACACCTCTTACTCGAGTACCAAGCATTTTCCCAGCTACTTATATTTCATCCCCCCGAATATTATATTGTGGAGGGCACCCTCTAAGGTCCCCTACAATTGGAGGACGCGTCGGGTACCTTGACGTTGTTTAGGACAACGCCCCAGGGATTACATACAACGTAATTCCGCGGAAAAGATCCCAAATTACCTTTTACAATTTTTTTCTGAGTACGCTACAGAGTTCGTAGCGCCAGTAAAGTATTATTATTTATCCACCCAACCCCTCCAGACGGATTCAGGGATTTAAGAAGCACCCTTTAACAAAGTAAACTATTTTTTGTACCCCCAAATAAAAAGGTACACATTGAACAAGCGATAGATCTTCATCTTAATTAATAACACGCCCGCCCAAACCCCTAGTACCCCACAAGGGATAGCAAGGGTACTATTAGCTCCACCAACCCCGTAGAGTAAGGAGAGAGTACGTAATAACAGGGAAATTCTTCCCACGGATTGGATAGCCCGAATACGTCCATACATATTTAAATACTAAGGGTGAGATCGATACACATAATTAATAACGCATCCCTACAGACAACACGCTCCTGTACGTACATACTTAACGGTCACAATACAAAATTCCTCCCCCCGAACAAGCCAGGCATATTCACTAACGGTAGCAGCCCCACACCAGGCTAGGATATACCTTTGTACGGTCACAGCCCATTTTTTTCTTTTACAATATGGCATCTCTCTACCGCCTAACTATACTCAAGCAAGTAGACGCATTGCAGAATTTGATTGCATGGCACAAGTTTATGCGGGATAAACAGGACCACCTGAACCGCGTGCAAGAAATGCTGCATATCCAATACATTAGAATTCTGGGTACCCTATCCCACAAAAAGGGACCGAAATACGTTATTAGAGGTCCCATCCCCGCAATCAGGCAACAGCTTAGTCGCACACGCAGGAGACTACACTTATTACACGAGGCTCTTTACAAAGAATACTTTGAACTCAGGGACGAACACTTTAGAGTGAACACTGCCCACACCAGTGTGGCGGAACAGGCCAGGGAACTTACCCTGCAATACGCCGCATTATGTCGACGTTACCGTCAGTTACAGGCCAACTCTCTATTGTTTGAGCTATTAGCTCACAAGCCTACACATTTAGAAGGGGACATTGCAGAAATTACCTCCAGGATGGCCAATAGGACCGTCTCCATACAACCCACTCCAATTAGGAAGGAGGGCGGCGTGGCCATTACATATATGCCACACACCGCATCCTCGCTCCCCGAGAACACACAATTCCATACATTTAAGCATTCACGTCCACATATTCCACCCTCCACGCTTATACTGCCCCCTAGTACGTTACTGCATTCGCGAGAGAACGACGGCCCTACGTCCCTCCGAAAAGCCATACTGGTACACAGACAAATCCCATTTACACCCACAGAGGAGCCACGACGGCTTAAACCTAAAATCACCCTCCTCCAAAGGACCCGAACACCAGATGCATCCCCTGAATGGATTCCGGGCGCTAAAACTGCATTGGCCATCCGAGGGCATAAGAGGTACTCCTTACGGTAGAAACCCGCTCAGGACATAGCATTATAGATCACACACCTAGCACCCAGGGCCATTTTCCTTTTAGGCACCTAAAATAGCTATAAATAGAGAGTAAGACATGTCGAGGCTAGCTGCACTCGTAGCAGCTAAACGTGTCTCACCATCCTCATAAGTCCCCAGGGACATAATCTACCAGGACAGCATGGGCAAAAGCGCCAAACGCACTATGGCATCTGGTAGCCATATTCACAGGAAGTGTTGGTGCCAATCCCACACAATGCCCATCCACGACCTAATTATAAGTTGCATGTTTAATTGTTAAGGATGTACTACCATATATAGTAGTATTTTAATTGTGTACTTGTATTCTACTTGGTTCAGTCAGCAATCGCCAGAGTAAGGATAGTCTGTGCAGTGAAACACATGTTTCCACATCAGCTATCAGACCAGGTCATTCCCACACAACCGGATATTGTCACCCAACCCACAACGCTGACACAGCGACTGCCGCACTTTCATAGCAACAGATGTGCGCTGCAAGTCACGTGCCCAGGCACACGCATGCACAACCATGCGTACTTTCGAAAATTCACCCGGAGTACAGGCGTAAGATCGTGGAAATCTCACTTCTAGTACACGACCATACAAACAGTATAGGTCACACATTAGTATGGTGGGAAACATATCCGAATGACATCTTCGCGCTAACAACTACACCCAGGTATAGGTCCATTAGTGGACCGACGGAAGATTCACTTACCTCAAAACAGAGTCCGCAGGACATACATGCCTTCACAGGATAACTATATACACATTATACACTAATAACGACCTACATACGGGGTAATTATATATATATTCGGTGCCGACCGACAGAAGATGAAAATACAATAGAACAACAATTAGTGGCACCGCATCACATAGCAACAGCCATTTTATGCAAAGACATCCATACTAGGACTCCACGAAAGGTAATGACACACATAGCTATGTTTCCAACACAGACACGAGGTGCACGGATTACAGAAGCTACCTCACACCGAGGGGAGGTTACAACTTCATCCCAATTAATTATCACCGAGTCAGTTAATACTTTAGCAGGCTTTATTCCATATACCGGGTACACATACGATAACAAACGTAGCTTACGGTTAACCGCATGGACATCACAATAACACAGGTTAGCGGTCTTTAGTACAGGCCGAGACTCCCTATCACAATAACACAGGTTAGCAGCCTTCAGTACAGGCCAAGACTCCCTATTACAATAACACAGGTTAGCAGCCTTCAGTACAGGCCAAGACTCCCTATTACAATAACACAGGTTAGTATCCTTCGATATGGGCAAAGACTCCTTACCAAACCAACACGAGTTCGATGCATCCATAATGCTACCTACAAGCTATCACAATAACACAGTTTAGCGGCCTTCCGTACAGGACAAAAATCCCTACAATTGGACACAACAGGTCATCAGGACCACACACTTGTCGGAGATAGGATAGGGAAATACTTACATAGGTCATACAGTATCCTACGCAATAAATTCATGGCCCATTGTTTAATACACTGTGGACAGACAGCCGCACTGATTATAAGCAGTGATGCGCGGTCCATAGACGCTCTGCTGAAGCAGTAATGCCACCGCAGCATCTCGGCATGCAAGGAGCAGGGCATCCAACACATACGGGCCACATATGGCACTGAGACTATCCACACAGGCCCTTTGATATATTTTTTTCATAACATGGGATCTTTCATTTTTCTTTTTGTTCAACGGTGGCATTGACCACACAATAACGTCATAGGGACATGCATCACAAACAGTTCTCCAACGAGGCGTCATCATTCTTAGCCAACGATTAGGGACATGCACTCAAAATTTAATTATTTCGTCCATTTTTTTAGCCTCCGTAGGTCGGACTCACAGCTAGTCTGTGGGGTTGGGGCGATTCCTCTAACGGTCCAAATAGGGCACCATTCTTTCATCCCTACGCCAAGTTTTGAACTGTTCGTCATAGTCTGCCATATGCCGACATAACATTCAATAATGTAGTAACTACATACCTTAACATGAGCCACGAGGCTACCACAGGACCCACAAGTCCTTATATCGATCCCATTATATATATATATACCCATTAGACACACATTTGTAATCACAATCATTAGTTGGCCAAAATACACATCTGCATTTTCTCTCAGGTGCCAATTCATACCGATATATATATCCCCATATGTATATACGTGTAGCATTAACGCTATGGCTCATAATTATTTTATGTTCAGTGGAGAAGTATCGTGAGACACGTCAAAGAGTCTTTTCCCAAAAACAATATCAGATAAATATCCAGCCATTAGTATATATATATCTATATACACGCTGCCACTACGTCCATGGTCCATAAGTACCTTACGTTTTGATAGGAGAGTACTGTACAGTGTACATTAAAACACCCCCCCCCCTAGGGTCACAATATAAGGTAAATATCAGCCATGGGCATAGGAATGCCAAGTTTTGTAGAAAATAGTGAACGAAGGCCCAATGATTTGCTTCCTTAAAACACTAAATATGCACTTGTGAACACAAACATTCTATACTCCTTAAGGGAACATACTCTCCCTGTCAACACATTGCATTACAGAGCTCCAACATACACCTGTCACTTTCATACAGCAGGTTGTCCGGTAGACATAGCCCATTACGCTACCACACGGACATTCAGGCATTTGCGGAATACAGTAGAAATAGTACTGACTACATATATATATATACCCCTAATTTATACACCCCGAGGGAACTATTATTGATCCCCATAGCATTTCTGCATTTTCCAGGAGTAAGAGGGACTAGACCACGGAAATAATTTTTCTAGGGGAAGACACACAGGGCCTTACACGCGAATAGGGTCGCAACAGGCCTAAATACATTACCAGTACTCTATATACAGCAGGCACAGAAGCCCCAGTTTTTTATTTTCCTATCTTTTGCCCCATTTTATCACGCTTTTGTGACAGAGAATTCCCACAAACGTTCTACACCTTAGAGGGAAATACTTAGATTTCCCATTGCATATACAATGACCTCCTGCAGTCACAATCACACTCTCTCATCCACAAGATATTTTGCATCCCAACTCTACCTAAACAACATACACTCGTGTCTCAAGCGACACATATACTTTTCCTTCAGTTCGCCAAACGTCAACACCGACACCAGCCATTTTATTCAGTAGCTCACAGAGCTACTGTCCAATCAGCCTAGCGCGCCAGTAAACACTACTCCCACAGAGCGCTGTAGCCAATTAGCGCAGCGTATTCAGACCAGCGATAACCGCTACATGACACTCGACATATACACCTCTTATCTTAGGTTCCGACGTCACTCCTCCCTCCCTACACGTGACTTACAGAGAGCAGCCATTATTTCGCTCGGCGAATCATCACACGCGCGCGCCATTCAAATTCCATTGCGACCGGAACATCTACTTCCCGAAGTATAAACTGCCTACCAGAGTAGACCCATATTTTTATTTGTATTCACCCCCTCACACGCTACCTACCTAACACAGAGAGAGCATATTTCACTGCAAACTGCCTTTTTTTATCAGTGCTACACACGGCGCGCATATATACATATACACCGTTCTATCTTTTGTCCCTTCTCACAAAATATTTGCCCTTTAATACACCCTCGTAAAGACACCGCCCTCCGCTATAGGCAGGCTCGGGCATTCCCCCACGGACGCATGTAGATAAACATCCCTTCCATTCAGAAATTTTTATTCTAGGTATAACAAATTTTGGTGATAACGCTATATCGTTCACATCGGTGGCACAGCAATATTCCCGCCACACGCCTCTTACCCCCTCTTGGATTCTCACATTACACGCCTACATCTCGTGGGATTTATAGATACAGAGGACACATAATTGGCATTTATATTTACCCCCCCCCCCCTCCAATGTGAGGGTGGCAAGACACACTTTTGTTCCCACACACTTCCGCATAGCGGATGATATATTTTTGAACAATATCCCCCCACCCCCTACAAGGTGGATTTCGCCCACAGACAAGGATACAAAATAGAGCACGCAGAGGCGGCATTCTGGTTTACATATTGATAGATGACTCGATTTGTTCAGAGCAAGGCGGCGCACAGAGGTGCAGCCTACTATCTAAGATAAAACATTCTTCCACACAGCGACAGTCGGCATCGCCGATACCGATACACCACTCGGGGACGCGAATTTTCATACAGCGCCCATTATACTTTTGTATCGGGATTCAACATAGCTATATGACAAGCTTTTACCTAATACTGCATCTCTTTTGAGGACGTACTAAAGACAATATGCTACAGGAAGGGAATATCGATCACAGGGTATCCTGATAAATCCCCGTGACCCTTCCAGGAATGTATAGTACAGTGTTACTAATTTCAGAGGTTCTTTTTATTACACTGATCAGTGTTAGTATATAAGATATCTAGACAATAAGTCCAGGTTATGTATTGTACATTGCAGGCAGAAGTTTACTACGTTGTTCGGCCGCAGATGCCAAAAATTACAGCACGTTGATCCTAGCTTAAGAGCATTCCTCTCCCATCACACAGTATATACACTACCACATCTTACACACTGTCCCCCCGTCCCCTATTAATGCGAGGCACTTGGTGGTCATGCAACTGCCAAAGTGCACACCATGCTTTTTCGCTCTTGGCTAAATGTTATTCAACAACACGAAGCTACAAAGCTAACAGCTTAGCGTAGAAGGAATTACCTGCTAACATAATTATATGAGATATTATATTTTTATCCCGCATGCCATTTTTTACCCTGATAGGGATCTTTAACGTTGCATGCGACAGGTGGTCAGCTATAGCTCATACGTACCCATACCTACTTCAGTACGGACTCTAACAACAGCACAATAAACCCAGTTCCTGGCCAATTACGATCCTCACCCTGACCAGTAGAGCGATCCTTACACTTAACGTTTTCCAACATCCCCTTAAGACCACAATTCCTAGGCCCTGTCTCACCGTCCGATCACTCCATTACTAAAAACTTTAACATGCATACATTTTCCCACTGACATGGAAACACCCTGCCAAGTCCTCAATTTTCCCCACTAACATGTGAGAGGACACACGCAGCTGAAATTAGCTAGCCATCCGAAAGCCAGGCGCAACGAGGTGCTCTGTGCCAAAACCAGTCCTCCCCCCCCCCCCCCCAGAATAACTACCACATCCCACACAAACATAAACTCGCTTGACACTATAATCATCAGGTTTGTGCACAGAGGTGCACTTTGGAAAATGTGGCGCTATTTTCCTTGGGAAAATAGGATATTGGTAAGTGTTCACCTGGACGGAGGGCCATCACAGCCCAGGACGTGGACTTTGACGAACGACGGAAGGTCGACGCGACGGCGACGTAGTGCGGGCAAGCCCCAAAGTTGTCGGGTGTACCTAGCCTGTCCCCGACGCTGCGGAAAGCTACACCCATTATGCACTACTGTCAGCAAAGCCCGACCTGCAGGTGGACTCTTGAAAGTTCGATGGGGAACTGACCAACTCAGCGTCGGACAGGATAGACCATCCACCTAGGGACGACCCACTTAACTTGACTATTAATTCGAATGTAAGTAAGTCCTAAGCTTCATTGCGCGAAGCTAAGTGCTGTTCACGAACACAGGTGAAGATTTATAACGAAGAATAATAATGAATAATGATGAATAATGAATAATTTATAATGATGGATATATATATTATGTTGAATCCCACGCCCGCTGAACTTGAATAAATAAGGAATGTAGGGCAGTGCATTCAACGCCCGCATACATGTTGGTCAGCGGACCTCGAGTTTTTTTCATGTCGACGTCACGTGTCGTGAGGGTTTGGGCAGCCATTATATCCATCACCGTTCTCTCCCTGGCCGAGATATAGATTACCGGTGGTCTCTCTGATCTTACCCCAAGGGGGGAACACCTTTGTCTTGCCTTTCGCTTGCGCCATAGTGATACTATGCTCCCAGTCCAGGTAAACGTTCGTGGTATCGTTACCAATTCGCAGTACAGTCACTCGGTAGGGGGTAACTCCTTAAAGGCCGCCAGGTAATCCCAGCTAGGCGGACGCAGTTTTCCCAAACCACAATCTGCATTCGTTGGTCACTCGGGCTCCACACCCTTTAGGGTACTAGTCATCCCGATACTACATTGCAGATTGGACGAAGGTCACTAGGACGACTAAAAAGTTCGAACCTTAGGGTGCAGGGGAAGTCCTTAAAGGCTTCAGAAGTTCTGATACCGCCCTGCGCATTGGACGAAGCAGTTTTCGGCCTCAGCCCGCAGTTTCAATGGATATTACAATAATGCACACATGATTTATATGATTTTACATGCACCTACACTGCGATATGCGAGATGCGAGATATGATATGCGATATGCGATATGCGATTTACGATGAGATGCGATATGCGAGATGCGACATGCGATATACGATCTACGAGATATGATATGCGATATGCGATATGTGATTCGCAATGATATGCAATATGTGATTCGCGATGATGTGCGAGATGCGATATGCGATTCACGATGATATGTGATATGCGATTCACGATGATATGCGACATGCAATATGTGATTTGCGATGATATGCGATTGTATCCGATGACACGACATTTTGAACATACACATACACTTACGAGAAGAGACACTTACACGGGAGAGACCGATCATCGATCGGCCTCGGCCTGCGATTTTACGCAGCAGTGTAAGCCTGACAACTCGATACTTCGGTATCAAGAACATGATTCTTTACCGTTGCAAGATGCGCCGACACGAGGTCGCGACAGGCGACGACATGACGATGCCATACGTCGACGACAGTGCGATCGTCTACAGGACCGATCAAGCGATTGGCGATCAGCGTCCTCTTATTCTCTCATGGCAATTAATAATATGTCCATACTTTGTTTACAGACTGAGCTCCACCATGCGACGCTAGCTGAAGGCACAGAGTGCCTAGAGATACTGTCTCTACTCGTGTCAATGAGTAGCGCCACTATCAGTATGATTTGTTCTTTTTCCCAGCTTATAATTTACATTTGTGTTTTTTTTTTCTCTTCACAGCTTACTCTACACATTGTTACTTGTGTATACACCACTTGACACTGGTCACTAGAGTGACGAATCCTGGTGATTGTATGTCTTCCAGGACCATACAGCAGCTGACCAGCGGGATAAATTTACACCCCTATTATCATTTCTCTCTTTCCCCACAGGTGGCGATTTTGTATATAGTCCCATGTACATATCTTGCCAACGCTCTGACACGCGCTCGTCGCACCCTCTCCCACACACACAGAGCTAACACCCCCCAGCTCTCACACCTTTTCCTTACACTTGTTTTCACGATAATTCCCAGTATCTCCGTCCCACGGTTAAGGATAACTGTGGGATATCCACTCCCGCTGGGCGGACTCACACACACCTGAAATGAGAGGTGGACTACGGCGGCGAGGGTCGTGCCCACAGTCTGTAAGGGGCGACCTTCCCTGCTAGGATGGAACGTCCTCCCACAGGGGAGGATCCATAGAGGTATCCATAGTTTGCCATGGCATAGATTAGCTCTTGACTAAGATAGTTGTAATAATTTAGCGCGCTTAAGTTCAGGTTGTAATGTATCCACATGGGTGGAAATAATTATGCGTAATTTGTAAGCCAACATATTGGTGCCACGGCACAAGCGGATTCATCTGCACTTACGCCACAGAGTACGAGGCCGACACCATTCCATATTGTTTGTATTTCCACCGTATCTTTGCTACACACGCCATAATTGGCACTACACTGTTTTATTTCTTTCCTTTTGCTCCTTCTAAAATCACATTTGTAAAAATGCCTCCTTTCTCCCCCACACAATAAACAAATTTTTCTTACCCCCTTAACTTACACACCGAGGCATTTCTTTTCCTTTTTTCTCCTCTATCTGTTCTTTTACATTGTTCATTTTGTGTATTTTGGCTACCAAAGGACACTTTTTCATCCCGTCCAGGATTGAGAGGACGGAGGGTACGCTAGACCCTACCGATGTTTTTTCCCTTTGGGATGGCTCACATTGTTTGTATTACTGATTATATAGGGTCAAAATACCCTCCAAGTATATTTCACCGATGATAATGTCACCTTATTTGTTTTTGTTGATTGTGTTTCATATTGTACCATGTTTTGTATAATGTCCATTTGTGTGTGCCAAGGGCAGCGAAGATGTAATGATGAACGTAATATGTGATTGAATTATTGTCCCCCCCCCCCAACCCAACACACCTACACATGATCGCTAGACACGAACCGGAGGCAAACACATTATACGAGGCACTTTCCACGAGACTCGCCCCAATCTTCAGTCTACGTTACACCCCCCCCCCCCCACCATTCCATCTACGAGAATTTCACTTCTTCACCTCACCTCACACGGGGATAACCACACACCCTCACCGACGTCACCACCTTCTTTCCGAAGGGATCTAATACAAGAGCAGAAGAAACCAAGAGAAGAAAAGAAGAGAGAAGACATTTGAAGAACGAAGCAGATGATCCTTCACACACACAAGACAAACTACCCCCACGGCCTAGTCTTTGTCCTGTCATCGAGGACGATGACTAGCTCCGTCGAAGGAGTTGTTGCATCCGGGGGATGCACCCTCATCCGCTTCTATCTACGACACATGCATCTATCCACAAACAAACGCCTTCAAAATACATAATAAAATCTACTACACATCTAAGCCTAATACTTCTGCAACAACCTCCAATAACCCCACAACTTGAACTTCATCGACCCCGGCCAGCACCTCACATCCTGACAAATGTGCAATTGTGCCCACTCAACACCCAAAAGGCTATAAAGCTGTAGAGGTGAGGTAACTGTGGGTCAGTCTTCCTTAGTGTTGCCTAGTGCCAAACCGCTGCTGAGCGCCACTCCGACGACCGCCGAAGGGTAAGTGTCTAGCAAACGTAACTCCTCACGCAGACATCCAAACTTTCACCCCCTAGTGCTTGGATTGTAATAAGCATCTGATTTATTAAATGCTCTGCCAATTCTAGGGGTACTTCAAGTCAGAAGTACTCATTAAACTCAGACACATCAGAAGCAATTGGTCTTTTAGTTTATTTCTTTAATTGTTAAGATTCTGCCCTTCATCCCTTGTCCCGGTAGGATCCAGGTAACACTTAGCTAATTGTTTCGGGGCGCCCGCAGTCAGCTACTCGTCTACGTCACATTGCTTGTCTCGCTTATCAGCCCGAGCCACCCACTACCCACGTTAGCAGTATTCCAAGCAGCAGCTCAGCTGTTCAGAGCTTCCAGCACCAAACCGCCCTTAATCCCGATATCGCATCCTCGAACTACCCAATCAAACAGTACATTTGGGCGTTCTCATTTCGAGCTAATTCCACGCTCTCGAACCAGTCCATAACCGACACCTCTTACACTCGAGTCCCAAGCATTCCCCCAGCCACTTATATTTCATCCCCCCGAATATTACATTGTGGAGGGCAACCTCTAAGGTCCCCTACAATATAATAGTGTGTATTTGCAATCGAAAATATTAAGTACATGCTTATAACATCACATATTTCTACACCCGACTACAGCGATTAAAATTCGTTGTCCTTGATCCGCGGTAGAGTCTATTGTTGTTGTTGTTTTTGTTGTTGATTCTCTATGGAATTTTCTGCTTCATGGTCTTATTGCCCCACGTACTTGGGTGTATGCAGGATATTGTCTGATAACCTGTGTTATTGTGGTGACTGTATTAGTGAGTGTATATATAATTCAGGTGAGGATGCAATCAATAAAAGTATAATATCTGTGTAGAACGTTGTATTTCAGCATGCTACTACAACCAACATTCAATTATACACCTTGAAAAGGACAAATACTTACAACTATACCCATGCATTTAGGAGAAAGTAGACTATATGCTCTTTACTGAAGATATTGGTATTATTAGCCTATTTTCATTTATAAAACAAGTTGTTCAGTAAAGAACATATAGCCTACTTTCTCCTAAATTTATGAGTATAGTTATAACTCGTTGTTATTATCAAAGAGTATAATAGAATCATTTCTTGGTTGAAGACCTTAGAAACTATTTACCTCTACCAAACGCCACAACCTAGAAAAAGACTACTACCATCATTGAAGAAAGATAGATAAGAATTATCTGAAGAATGTTATGGATCTGGAGACATAATCGACCGGACTGGCTGCGTGGCTCAACGGTAACGTTCTCGCTTGCTGGGCCCTAGGTTGCAGGTTCGTATCCTGGCGCAGTCAGCTGGCATTTGAGGGTGCACAAATGCGAGGGAGCCGTATCAGTAGATTTACTGGCACGTTAAAGATCCCCTTCGGGCCAAAATTCCGGCACCCGGGCGTATCAAAAAGCAGCAGTAGTTAAAATGGACGTAAAACAAATAACATTATTATTATTGTTATTATTACATAATCGACCTGCCGTGGACAACATCCAACTTTGAGTTGAGGCATGTCTTTACACGTGTGGTTGTGCATGGCTTTCACAACCCTAATTGAATTAACAAATCTTTCCATGACCCTACAGAGACGTGTGTATACAAACTATGTGGATATTTTCGATTGCTATTTGCCTGAAATAAAAGTATTAATAACCTGAACTAGCACCAACGGCTAGAATTCAGTTACTATGTGAAATCGCTTTGTTCTTTACTTCAAATAACATTTTCAAATAACGCACAATAGGCTGTTACAAACCCTTTAAAATAAGAAGTAAAAATGTATCATAGTATCATCTTGTCATTCTTCAAATTCGATGCGCATGGAATGCCAATGGTATACTATCAATGGAGTCCCATGTAGACCAGTCGTGAAATCTAGTGGAGAAGTATCGAACAATATAATCCTAACAGGGCGAGTGCATTCTAGCGGCCATAAGAAGAAACTTTTCAATAAAATCTGGAAGTTAATAAGTAGGCCGGCGTGCAGTTACCTTTTTGGCTGCTAGATGTCTCGAGCAAATCATCTCGAGAATTATGTTTTAATTAAATATATGTTTCCCACCGTAATATGCACAATATAACGCTTAATTTTAAAACGTCTGAGTCATTACAAAGCAATAAATATGTAAAATTTCAAGCAAAAAACCTAACACTGATGGGGTTTGAACCATAGGCATATGAATGATAGACCAACGCTCTACCACGGAACCATTTGTGCCGACGAACTTTGTTCTATATAAAATGACTTACATAGAACTTGTGAGCAAATAATGATTTAGACCTAACGATTTCATCAGTGGAGTATATTATTTATATATAAAGCATTTCATACAAAGTTTATTTATTTTGTATCAGCACGCTATATTGCATGCAATACTAAAATTAGTGAAATATAAGTCAGGCACAAGATATCCGCTGCCATCTTGTCTTCTTACCGAGACGGCTCAGCTTTTTAAAATCATTTCTGCACTATAGTATTACAAAATAAACTTTTAATTTCGAACGTGCCTCTTCCTGTAGAACAGTTAAATCGATTCTCGGCTCGATAATCGGAACTGGTGGGTCCCATGATATGGATTATAAAGTTTGCATAATTCGCACGGCCGCCATCCTGAAATGGTCCGGCGGAATACCTTGTAGTTTGGTCACAAGACGCGTCCTATATGAAGGTATGGTATTACCAAATTTGGTAGAGATCGGATAATTTCGTTAGACGCTATTTGATTTTACGTTTTGAACGTTTGAGTGGCCGCCATTCAGTTTTGGTAAAGATGGCGGCGATATGAAACATGACACTGAGGTGGCCTTTGCTTGATCTACCTCTGTACCAAATTTCGTTCAATTCGGTTTCACCGTGTTCGAATTGATAGGGGTGGACAGACATTCAGAGTACACACACTCTCTCTCACACACACACACAGACTCACACACACACATACACACACATAGACAGACACACAATTTTTGGCCCTGTAGTGATCTCATAAGTCTACTTTCATTTTTTGCAAAAATCGAAAGTAGGCTAAAAATAGGCTTATGAGATCACCTTTTGTCCTTGTGTCTGTCTGTGTGTGCGTGTGTGTTTGTGTGAGATGGTGTGTGTCCCCCCTTAATAACTTCTAAACGACTGGAGCGATTTCATTCAAACTCTGTAAGTTCATAGCACTATTCCAAACGACCCCAACCGTGCCCTTCAAATTATGGTACCTCTCACCAATTCAGCATGGCGGTTGTGCGATATATTTCACCAGCATTCAATATCTCCGAAACTATTACCGATATCAACCTGGAATTTTTTACGGTGATAAACGGAACTACTAGACGTTCACCTATGTGACGTTTGAAAACTTGGTAACTATAAAACCAATACTGCGGCCGTGTGAATATGTGACTTTTAAATAGACGTTTCTTGCGATTTAACCTACCAATCGCAATGAAACTTGGTACAGTATATGTTTATACACATTGTAATGCACCCACATCTAGCTTCGTTCAATTTTTCACATAACCTCATGATGGCAGCTGTGCGAAATATTTCACCGACATTCCATATCTCTGAAAGTATTACCGGTAGCACCCTGAAAGTTTTTACGGATATAAAAGGCACTACTGGAAGTTCATCTATGAGACTTTCAAAAACCGGTTAACTACAAAACGAGCATGGCGGCCAAGCGAATTTGAAAGTTTTAAATAGACTTTTCTCGCGATTTAATGATCCAAACGCAATGAAACTTGGTACAGCAAATGTTTATACACATTGTAATGCATCGGTTTCTAATTTAGTTCAATTGTTCATAACCTCAAGATGGCGGCTGTGCGAATTTTAAAATAAAGTTATCATTTCTTGTGTCGTAATCATGCGATCGAAGTGAAAGTTTGAATAATGAAACTACGCAATAATTTTCCTTTAATGGTACTGTCCCCGTAAATCCGGATAGTAGGCTGTCAGATATCCGCCGCCTCAATCGGATTGCCAATAATCAAACGCACCGGCACAGCTACATCAATGAAAATAGCACTGACAGATACTACCGAGATTAGAGCACAGCAGTTAACAAGAAAATTATTGTGGAACACACCAAAATAAACGGGGGTTCATACTTACCTTTACTTACCTCTTCAAATTAATCTCGGGTATGGGTTGCCAACTGGATCACTTAAAGTATGCCCACACAATAACCTCCACCATGATATTTAAAATGAACCAAGACGGAAACAAGAAACTTTAAACTGTACAATAATTTATTTCACATAAAGGGATGATTCTATTAAAACTTCAACAAAATACACGTGGCAATCAGAAGCCATTGTCAATATAATCATGTCCTTCTGTAGGTCTTGTAAACTTAGCATACAACATGTTCAGCTTTCACTAGCTTATAAAGAACGTAATAATAGTAATACACTTGGAATGGATGCGGGAATTGGAACGAGACATGTAGCAATTGTTTTCCTCTTTCATAAACATCACACTTTATTTATAACTGCAAGCCTGTTATGTGGTCGACCTTGGCCTCTAACATACAGTTGTCAGGCCAGCTGCGATCCACCCTACATTATGTCGCATGCCTACGTCGTTAAATGGACCCACCTGTCCAGCCAGCCTTAGCATATGCTCGTAACCTCGGAGCTTAGCTCCTTTTCAAACACTTTAAATGTCCTCAACTCAACTCAAATATTAACACGCAAATCTTTTAAATGCTCCATTCAAATATTACTGGATTACTCTAATAATCCCAAAACTTGTTTAATGGTATAATCCATATGTATAATTAGCGTTCTTTAGAGTATATTAACAAAACTCTTAATGTTTATAACAAATGCTCATTAATTGTTTATAACAATTATAAATTGTTTATACTATTGTCAAACGACAATTGAAAAATTTATACACGCTTCTATTAATTCCTTTCATTTCCATTATTGTTAAAGATATTTACACAATTATTTACAATATTTATATTATTTATTTTAGAAATACATTAAACCACACGTTTATCCGGATGATAATTACTCAAATCAGGTTAATATAATCGACCAATGAAGGTTAGTTATATTTAAGCTTATATTCAGGTTTAATAAGTTTTAATAATAATTATTATTATTATTTGTGACGGTAACCACCATTCAAAATCGTTATCTAAAATTATTTAACACTCTTGTTAATTTTAACAGTAATTTCACATGATTAATTTTCAAAGGACCTGGACAATAAACTCAGTGGATAAATACTTCGCTCAAATGCACAAATTGCATAAAATAGGCCCAGAATTCATCATATATTTCAATATATATGGCATGAAAATCTTCCACAATCCATACACAAAACCTCCACTTATAATCTCATCAACTTCATTAATATTACTGTGGGAATCTCCTTCACTAATTCAAGGGCATTATTCATCAGCGACTTTTACATGTCCACTGAACTAACGATTATACATCCATAGTTCCACTTTAAAAATTCTTATATTCATTAATTGTTTCAAAACTGTTATTTATTTAACCTTCGTGGGTTTCATTCATGAATCGATATGAAGTAAAAATTTGCCAATCACAAATAAATTTAATAGCAAATACGATTATACACGCCTCTCTGGTCTATCAAAATTGAGATTAATATCTTCTAAGTATCGTAGTATAAAAATACTATCTTCAATCAAAGTTCATCTAAACTGCATAAATAATTGAATAGAATACAATTAGACTTTGGAATGCAAACATTATTGTTCCAATCTAGTATTGAGAAAAATTCCTATCAAAAGTTCATTACTATAGTGTATTCAATAAATCGTAATCAAAGTTCATATTTCATAAAATTGTCTATAATGCAATGGTAATGACGATAACTGACGATAAATGTCTATGTTGCAATCATGTTCATAAAACGACTAGTATTTCCAAGATCGTCGATACAGTAATAGATTTTAACGCTCTAAAATCTTTTAATTATTCTTCTTTCTTAAGGATGACAGAAAATTGGTCAAAGTAATTTACTGAATAGAATTACTATAATAAAGTGACACGCTGTCTGAATTCAAATCTGCCATAGAAAATCGTTAACTTTACAGGCAAATCGTGACTTCAAAAATATGCAAATTACTGAAAGAATATAGAAATCAGTCTCAACTGATCCAAAATTATTTAACTATGCCAAAGACCTAACAATGTCTTAATAAATTGTAGAAAAAGCATAACTCATCGAAGTGTACTGAGTACAGAAATAACAAGCAAGAATATGGGGCAAAATATAGGACAGAACATATGAGAAAAATGGTTGCTCAGATATCGCTAAATGGCTCAAATAAAACAAGAAACGTTCACGACTACCTTATCTGTTGATTGAAGTTCTAGAGGAAAATCTTCCAAAGAAGGCTGGTGATGGTTCCATTTCACCAAAAAGATGTGCTCCGACCTCGAACCTGGAACCAGCGCCCTCGGAGAATAGAACTGCTTCCTCCTCCGGAAATTGCACTGCTCCGTGTATACGATAGACATCCTTCTGGCAAAACTCTTCTTTGTGAGCCGGGTCTACCCTGGCCTCTCTTGATAGTTCCCTGAAGTTCTGGTAGAAATTCGCCATGAAGTTTATTGCAGTTATTTCCGCAGATATATTCATATTTGTGGAGTATGAATATGTTTCCACTGCCATTTGATATAATTCAGCGTTGGACAACGATGCATGAGTGTAGTTGGATATTCACTACATGCTCGCTTTTGTAGAGAGATGATTAGCGAAGTTCCATGCTGCTATTTCACTCCATTGATCTATGTCCCAATTGCATTAAAGTCATTAGCCTTCCATCTCCATTTCCGTTATAATAGTTGAAAGAACTGCCATATTATATTGTTCCATGTTAGAATGCAGCGTTGTATCACCAAAAGCAATATGAAGTAGCACGGTTGCAATACCAGTGTCAGCCGTAGCGTAGAATGTGATATTTTAAAAGTGCTTCTCAGGTGGCGAGAAAATCACTTTTGTCTGCCGTCTTAAAATGCCAATATCTTCTAAATTATAATCTTGAAAATGTTCAACCTTTCTACACACTTTAATATAGTACTGCACAATCTAATTAGCTTAAAGGCATTAGTCAACTCTTGATATATTATCTTAAAGAAGCGTTAATGTGTGCGTTTCAACTTCACCTAGTTTCAAACACCGTAAAATGGAACTGCGGCACGCTCGAAGCTCGTTCGATGCGGTTGGCTTTACCACACGCTAAAGACGACTTGTTTCACTTATTCACTCCAAAACGACTATATGACATCAGAAATATATACGGTATGAGATATATATGTGATATGAGAGCTATATACATGAGCTATGAGAGCTTCTCTCTGCTGTGCAAGACCTTTTATCAACTTCTTAAGGGGCGTATCCATCCCTTCCATAGCTTATTTCTCCGTCATCGCTAGAAGTTCTAACTTTGGCAATACTTGACGGATTTTCAAATTTCAAAAACTCAAAAATAATTTCTTCAAAATTCCAAATCAATGCCATAACTGAAAATAGTTTTCCACAATTCTGCATTCCAAAAGTAACTAAAATATAGTAGTTTCAGTAATCTCCGTCTCCCTCCAAACTATCGTTCATTGGTTCGAGTCTCTCCTCCAATCGCGTAACTTCTTCCTCAGCACAATTCCATGTTTCCCCGCGACTGCGTCGTAAATCTCAGATCTTTCTCGAACAAAGTCATGACGTCACCAAGAATCTCAGCTCAAGCAGCCTACTTGCGTGAAGTCTGCGTCATCCGTGCTTACGTCATGAATATCCACGTCACAACTATGACATCCATAACTTTCTTCATATTTGCCAATACAGCCATCGTGGTCTCAATATAATTCAATTTACGGGGGCAGTACATGACTCTATGGCCTATACATTTAACAATCCAACATGGTGACCATCCGAAATATTTAAACGGTTCTCAATATCTACGAATATATTACAGAACTCAAACTGATTTTATTAAATTCATAGGGGCTATGAACATAAGTTCACCTATAGGACTTTCAATAACCTGGAGATCACAAATCCAACATGGCAGCGACGCGAAGTATAAATGTTCACATAGAGGTTTCTCGCAATTTAACCATCCGAGTGCAGTGAATCTTTGTACTGTAAATCCTTATGCAAATGTTAAATCACTTGCATCTAATTTATTTCAATTGTTTCCATAACCTCAAGATGACAGCTGTGCGAAATTTTAAAATCTCGTTTTTACATCTTGTGTCCTACTCATGCGATTGAAATTTGAATACTACACGTACACAATAATCTTCATGAAACAGTACATAACTCAAAGACTTACATATATAAATATCCAACATGGCGACCATCCGCAATATTTAGTCGGTTCTCATTAACTACGAATCTATTACAGCAATCAAACTGAAATTATATATGTTGATAGTGGTAATTAACATAAGTAGGATATATGAAAATAGGCTTTAGTTCTTCACGTATCTACGTGTTTTCTTTGCTAAAAAGAATTGGGGCAAAGACTTTTCAATCTACTCTCGTATCTCCAACAGACCATAAGATATATGATGCAAATAATAGTGTTAGTTCACTTTTATGGACTTGGGGCATCTTGGTAATCAACACAATGTACTTGGGTATGTGTTCAACTTGTCTAATAACCTGTGTTTCTGTGGTGACTGTAGTAGTATGGGCCACTGTAATTATTAAGAAGGGGGAGGTTAGGTGCCTCTGGACTTAAATGAGGTAATTTCGTGGCATTTTCCTGGATTGAGTGTAGAAAACCTCAGAGGAAACCTCACTTAGGATGGCCGCAATCAGCGTCGGGAATCGAATTTGTGGACTCACTGCTGTTCGCCTTCGCAGTCGTAGTGCGCGCAGCAACGCTCACGGAGATAGCCTTGTCCTATTGGTCGGTCTCGAAAGGTGCCTGTATTTTAATGAGCGTCTGCGACAGTTGGTTCATGTACACAGTCCCCCGCTACAGCTTCTGTATGCAGATAACCTCGTCACAAGAGTTCGCCTGCTACAATTTCCATACCTTAATTTACATTCCGCCACTTGCAGGGCCAATTAACAAAGTAACACAAGTCTCTTTCGAGACTAATTCGTACATTTTAATGCGCCAGACCTATTCAGAAACAAGGCCATTTATATCGTAAGGAGTGTTCAGCAATATACAGTAATACTTTTATGGACACCCTTCGTTTTTATTGCTGTAATTTAAACTCGTTTACTGTCTCTACACAACAGAGGTTTTCAAATGAATGCCACTCACGTATACAGGACTGGTAACAAAGTTTCAATCACTATATCGAAAGTTAACAATGAGCTACCTTCGGGCAAGGACTGTTCGTGGTGTAATTGGTTCGCGTAACTGCGCAGAATTCAAGAGATTAGGATGTGAGTCCTGATGGTGGACTCATTGCCGATTCTTTCTCTTCAAAGTAAGGTGTACTCTAAAATAATTTTAATGAGTCTCTAATTTGCAGAGTCTGGTTAATATAATTGATACAAGAGAATCATTTTGATACACCAAGACTCCTTTTGATAAGTCTCTAATTCGAACCTACTATTTTGACAATTTACGAACGTGTAGTATTATTAGATTCTGAGCATTTGATGTTAATATTTTCTACATTTGAGATGACAGCAAAGTTTGATGTTCAATACAACAGTCTTGATCCTTGAATAAGTGATTTTCCTTAATTTTCACTCTGAGTTATCGATTTGAATGTTTTAATAGTATTCTTGACCGGAATCTTCTATTAAACCAGTGAATGCTATCCTTAGTAAGCTTTAGTCGACACTACTCTCTCGACAATTTTTGGAACTGTTATTTATTATTTAGTTATCGTATGGCGCTTAGTGCTGGGAGTGTCCGAGGACATGTTCGGCTCGCCTGAGTCTATAGCTGCTTCCAGTGGACACCCTTAGGGAGTGCTACAAGTTCCCTTCAATTTCAAGTTGTTCTAACTTTCGCTACCAGATACCAATGATACCTAGTGGTGAACGTTGGAACTTTGATAGAGCGTTCCGACGAAATCTAACCTAACAATTTAGATTCACACAAGTTTAGTCTGTGGAAGGATCTTTTACATGCCATAAATCTATGACATGGGACCGCCGGATTTACTACCCCTCCGAAGGAAGGCATACAGAATGATTTTTAACGCTCTTAAAAATCCGATGACTTCATTTACCAAATTAGTTATTTTATATATTCTAGATGGCGATCGTTTGTAATGTTCAGCATAGTAAGGTTGTTACACGATACATTCCTCTTAAAATTTCTTAATTATAGCACTTAAGCTTTCCTTGTTATTGATTCTCATACTTTATGTATATTCAAAATGCGTGAAGCATATTATTCACTATCAATTCCTTCTTATCGTGGAACTGTAATCTCTCTTAAAATACTCCTTATTCACTAAGTTTTGAGGAAATATTCGATTATCGATTTCGATGGTTTTATAGTACGTACAGTATAATTGTCGTCGTCTTCAGCAGTTACATTGCTGGCTAATCTACACTACCAGGTTCCCTTCCCTTCGGTGATCAAGTGGTACGCGCAACGCCCATTATTCTCTATGAATGCAGGCCAAGCATTTTAGGCTTTTCCAGTCATGTCATGTGGCTCGTGGACTCTGTGCTTGTACTACATAAGCATACTTTCATCATCACGACACGCTAATTGAACAAGCGTGTCAATTCTGTAGATCGGAACCGGGCATCGGACGCAATTAAAACACGCACCTGAGTACATGGCCCTGATGACAGTAATGTCCCAAGCTCCAAAAAGGAATTAATAACAACAGCAACAACAGGTCTTAAGTGTATGCACTAAGCGTGCTGTGATATCGCTAGGTTGTCTGTGCCACAAGTAGGTTGGCATGTTGACAAGATATAGTGGAGGTTGACAGCAGGTGTCAGCTGGCTGGCTGTGTGGCCATCACTGATACAATCGAGAGGAGACAACATGGTGATTCCATAGAGCAGGGCCATCCAGTCATTTCGCTCGGAGAGCACTGGGCAGTCAGACTAGCGCTCCATCCCCTACCACCACTACACTGTACAAGCGAGGGGGACCTGAGACAAACGGACGATGCTAGGACCGCACTGACTAGATACGTACGGTACGTACAGTCGTGCAGCCGACGCGACGGCTTTTCTGGTTTTGTTAACATCATATTGATAGGGCTGTTTTGCCATAAAAATATACCGCATATACAAATCGAATAATGGTACTCCGATGTATGGAATGTTCAGGAAACGAACACAAGTGTTAAGTAAAGAATATTGTGATTTATTCCAAACTGAAATGTGAACATATTCGAGAGCAAAATTCAACAACATTTTACTAATATCAACAAATAGTACAGACCTTGAGTGGCTGTTGCTCCGTCGTTTTTACGAGTTTTAGTTTTGGAGGAAACAATCTTCTCCAAATTGGCTACAGTTTTTCTGGACACAGCTATTCGTAAACAATTGCGCAAGTATATATCGCTCATCGTTGCACGCTGTTTACTTTTGGTAAGCTTAAGAACCGAAAAGAGACGCTCACAAATGCATGCTAAGTCAAACATTGCTCTCTTCGGCGCGGTGCGCAGACCAAGCACTCAACCAGTCAAGCTCCTCCCACCAGCCTTCCACCAAAGCGCTCGGAGCACTGGCTTAGAGCGCGGTCGGAGCTCGGGGAGCGCTGTGTGGATGGCCCTGTCATAGAGTATAGAGCAGGCGTTCTCAACCTATTTGAGACTGTGAGCACCACCCTCACGCCATACCAAGTACCCGAGTACTATTAAATCGAATATTATTTATTTTCGTGTTGGCCTTCTATGCACAACTCTTGACAGTCTTTACTTTGTTTTACCTACTCTGCCTTGACTCTCTGCCGGTATCTTCTCATCCTTTCTCCTACTTCCCTCTTCTGTTCTTCTGTGTAAGTTCTTTTCTTTGTCTCTGGATCCTCCCTCGCTCCCGTCGTTTAAATTTCTCCCTATCTCCTATGTAGTCTTCTCGTACCCCTATCATGGCTAGGTCGGTTCGCACTTCTCGAAACCATTTGAGTTCTGTCTTTCTCTTCCTAAAAAATTCGATAATTCTTTTTGTCAGTCTGTTGTCATCCATTCTCAGGAGGTGTCCATAAAACTGTGATCTCTTCTTCATCCGTTCAACCACACCTTCCATTTTCTGGTCTGTGTGTTAGGTGGTCAGCCTAGAAGCTGGTTGGATCCTCAAAAAGCACCACCATAGGTTATGTGGTAGAAAACCTACAAAACCGAGGCAGTACTACAATGAGGCGTGCTAGGCAAGGTGAGGAATGGAGTAGTTTGCCATTGCGTTTCACACTGAGTCAGAACAGCAGTACTAACCATACGAGCAGAGCCGTTCACAACATCCACAGGCACTGACTGTGTGCCCTGAATGTCATTACTCAGCACCCCCCTTCCTCAGTAGCTTCCATAAAATCACAGCCATGAATGAGACTGTGACTGACACATTGGTGAAAAGCCACCTTTCACTCTAGCCTGTGCCAGCAGACAAATACAAATGTACTGCATTCATCAAGAGATGGTAATCAGGCAGCGTTTTCTGGTACAATATAATAATAATAATAATGTGAAAGAGATGAAGAGATTTTGGGAGGAAAAGAAGGCAAACACCTTAGCTAAGTAGGTTCAATCGTGCTCCTGAGTAGGGCATAACGATGTAGAAAACGTAAATAATAATAATAATAATAATAATAATAATAATGTGGGAGCCGGATGAGGATCAAGACGGCCGAGTATGGGATCCAGGGGACGCAGGAGTAAGCTCAGCACCATTGTCAGAGAAAATAAAATGAAGAGAAGCAATATTCCGAGTTCCGACGAGCCGCGAAATACATCCCCTTAATTCTCTACTGTATTTTAATCAGTTTCATTGTTTTAATAAATAATTCAGTTCTATATTCGATGCTTGTGAGTGTCATGATCTGGAAACCGTCTCCCACAATAATAATAATGCAACAAGCATGCACATCTTTCCTTTTCCTCTGAAGAGATAACATATCTCGTGATTCACCACTCACCAGACATAGTGCAACTGCTAGCATGACTCATGCCGATAAAATGCATTTACGTGTGGACAGACTAGACTCAAGACCAATCAGCATCATTCGTATTACTCATAAAATAGGGTTGTCGAATTATTTTTGCTGAAGATTAAAAATACTATTTCCGAAAATGATAACCTTTCTGAACGTCAAAACTTGAAATGAAAACACTCTTATTCTGGTTCTTGCAACACAATCTGAATTGAAGAATGGATCTCAGTGGAGCTGGTGCTAGCGAGCACCAGGTTGAGAATGCCTGGTATAGACATTCGCCATAGTGAAACTCCATGTTATAGGCTACAGTTGGTGTTGTTAGCACGTTGCTAACGTTTCAACCCAAAGCCTCGAGTTTCAAGGAGAGGTGTAGCCTATATATTGAACCTGCCTTTACCTGATCGACTGAATGTACAGTATTTGTAAAATTAGAACAAGGACTAAGATTGAAGTGGCTGAGACCAAAGTTACGTTCCAGCCCGGCATTCTTGGAATAGATGCAGAAAAAACACGGAATACCATTTCTGGGATGAATGAGGAGGTAAAAGAATATACGTCAGACATATCTCTCCACAGTTACCCTCACGAGACTGAATCTACTCTATTTCAGCTCTTGGGCCAGGATTAAACTTCTTAGCAGAACCGGTAATTGAATCCAGGACCTATAGGATAGTAGGCTCCACACGTACTGTATCCCTAGATTACTGAGAGTCGATAATTATAGACCTGCCGAAGATTCAACCCATGCATTTCCACTCAGTGTGGTATTCAGGCTTTGTGCTGTCCGATTCCTCCTTGCACAACCCATTAGTGAGGCGACCTGGGATCCTCGCTCTCACCGTGTTATATAATTCAAGTCCAACACCGATAACAAGACGTCAAGGGTGATTTATTTTCCACGACACAACCTGGAAATATTCCTTCTCTTTTTCTCTCGAAAGAGCTCAAGAAATGGGAATATTTTTCCAGAAGAGGGAACGTTGTGTTACTCATAATTTGTGAAATGGAACTGTCTCTTTGGATTATGCATTACCACGAGAGAGCTGTCATTGGAATTTCAAGATAGGCTTTCATGTATCAAACTGATTAGATTTTTAACCTTGCATGTGAAAGACGAATGGGACAGATGAACTCGCTGTTGTTCCGTCCATAAAACAACGATAAATAACCATCACGCATATCCAAACTCGACCCATTTTACTCCTTCAGCAGTAAGGCCAAGTAAATTTAGGGACTAAATTTCATCACACTTGTTTTCCTTGTGGTCTCAGCTACATGTGTGCCAAGTTTCATCAAAATCGGTATGTAACATTTGCAAGACTTTCTTATTATTACGCTAGACTACGAAAGTATGTTCTGTTAAAATACGCGCTTAAGTTTGTCAGTGGTTGACGTCATCATTATTTTTTATTCACTGTAGGGGCTTGGGATATCTTTGTCATTAGCACCATGCAATTGGGTGTGTGTTACATGTGTCTGATAACCTGTGTTTCTGTAGTGACTGTAGTAGTGTGTGTTACTGTAATTATTAAGTCTGAAATAGAGTATGTGCTTCGGAAATTGAAATAAGTTTTTATCCCAAAATTTACCTGTAGAGAGTGTGGAAAAGCCTTAGGATAGCCACGCACCAGAACAACCACTGACAGCGCTAGGCTCCGGACTTACTGCAGTAGTGGCTCGTTCAGTGAATCACAGAGCTTGTTGTTTGTTCCTCTCCCTCACAACATGGTCTGTTTCTCTTCCTCCAGACTACAAACAAGTGAAACACAACCACTCTCCATTACTCGAACGGGCTGGGCTCCACGGCGAATCCGAGATATGTTGGCTGAAAGGAAAATCGTTATACTCGTCAGATTTACTTTCAACAAGTTCTGCAATGACTTACACAAGCCATCCGCATCCAAGGTGGGGAAAAGCATAGAGACAGATATAGTATCAGACAAGGGAAACAATCATCATCATCATCATCATCATCATCATCATCGTCGACCAACTCCAGTTTCCTGGGTATGGTATACGAGCTCCCTCCATCTCCGTCGATCCATGAACCATTCTTCGTTCACAATCCTCTCCCAGTCCTGGCCTCTCTCCTATACATCCTTCTTCACCAGATCTGTCCATTGCTTTCTAGGTCTCCCAGCTGGTCTCTTCCCTCCTAGGTCTCTTTCATACACCCTTTTTGCAGTTTTATAGGCACGCATTCTCTTCACGTGACCAAACCACTTCATTCTAGCCTTCTCTGATTTTTCCATTCCTGATTTTGTCTTTCCCGGTCTTCTGGATCATAGTACACAGGAACTTCATTTCTGCTGCTTGGAGTTTCGAATTGTCCTTCCTGGTTAGTGTGGTGGTTTCCAGGCTACTGGATTCTATTTATGAAGAGAGTAACGCCATGGGATTACATTTAAATGTACAAAAAACTAAGTGGAAGGTTGTTAGTAGAAACAAAGATGAAATTCATGGCATTATTACACTTGGTAATGAAAGAATTGGAAGGGTTTCATCACATAAATATTTAGGATGTCAAATCAATGATAACTGGGACTTAAATCAAGAAATTCGCTGTAGAATTGAGCAGGCCAGAAGTTCTTTCATGAAAATGAGAAAAGTTTTGATCAGCAGCGATTTAAGTCTGTCATTACGCACCTGATTGCTTCGATGCTACGTTTTTAGTGTCTTGCTCTATGGAGTTGAATCATGGACACTTACCGAGGTTTTAAATAAGAAACTAACAGAATTTGAAATGTGGACGTATCGTAGGATTTTAAGGATATCATGGACAGCTAAAGTCACAAATGTGGAAGTACTGCGGCGTATGAACAAAGACTTGGAAATTCTCAGTATCATCAAAAGGAGAAAACTAGAATACTTTGGTCATTTTATGCGCAACAACAAATACCACCTCTTGCAATTAATTATCCAAGAGAAGAATGATGGCATTAGGGGTCCAGGACGCAGACGAATATCCAGGCTAAATAACTTAAGACAGTGGTTTGGGCTTAATACAGTGTCACTGTTTAGAACAGCAATGATCAAACAGCAGATCATGCTACTGATCGCCAATGTTCTTGGAGGACGAGGCACTTGAAGAAGAAGAAGAAGAAGAAGAAGAAGAAGAAGAAGAAGAAGAAGAAGAAGAAGATGTGAGGATTGGTGTGTAGTATGATTTGTACAATATCACCTTGGTTTTGAGTGGCACTTGTTTATCCCAGAGTAATTGTCTTACTTGGTGGTAAAAGTGCATTGCTTTGCTGATTCGATTGTTCACTTCACATGTGGCTAGGTTATCTTTGGATATTATACCTCCCAAGTATTGAAACTCTGAGACCCTCTCCAGAACAAGATTGTATTTCCTCTCTTCTGACTTTTCGAGCCTACTTCACGTCTCTCTCTCTCTCTCTCTCGATTCCGTAAGCAATAAATAAAAAACATAAATAATACAATAAAACCTGCCTTCAGTGGACCCTTCATTAAACGGAAACTTGTCTTTAACGGAAATTCAAGTGAGGATTGGGAAGGAGGCGGTCTTGGTCTGAAGTTAGAAACCATCCCCGCCTTTGCCTGGAGTAGAAGTGGGGAATGCATGGAAAATCGCTTCCGGGATGGCTGAGGTGGTAATCAAACCCACCACTTCTTAGTTTTGTCTCACGAGCCCTCAGTCCCGAACTAAATTTTATTAGCAGAGCCGGGAATCGAACCCGGACCTCAGGGGGTGAAAGCCAAGAATGCTAGCTGCTACATCACACGAGGTGGACATTAAAAAACATGCACCGTTTAAAATTCTAACTTGTCTTCTGTAACAGTTGATTCTGTAGCAAGCAAGGAATGTGCAAATAGGACTTCCTTATTTTGTTCCTCAACTAACACATCATAGTATATAGATAATTGCCGGTGTCCTGTTCCCCCAAGCTTTTCTCAATGCTCACTTTGGGTTGGTTGGTTGGTTCCTTAGTTTAGGGGCTGCGACAACGTGGTCATGTAGCCCCGTGTACTTTGGGTGTGTGTAGAATCTGTCTGATAACCAGTGTTAATTGTGATGACTGTATTAGTGTGTGTATCTGTTTTTTTAATTCAAGTAAGGACTGCAACTTTGAATTTTTGAAATAGTTCCTACTTCTGCTGCCAAACGCCACCGTCAACTACTACTACTAGGCCTAGTTCAGAACTTAGCTACCAGACGCCACCGCAGTCGGCTCTTGGCACCGAACGTAGAAACCTAAGAGCGTTGTTTACATTCTTAACCTATCCAATTTAGCTTCACACAGGTGTAATTAGTGGAAGGTTCTTTAACCAGCCATAAATCTATGACATGGGACCGCCGGCTTTACTTTCCCTCCGAAGGAAGGCATATGAGGAATTTTTAACGCTCTTAACAAATCCGACGGCTTCGGCCGGGTTTGAACCCGCTATCTTGGGCTTAGAAGCTCAGGACGCTACTGACTACGCCACCGAAACGGCCCATTTAAAAGTCTAACTTGTCTGCTGTAACAGTTGATTTTATAGCAAACAAGGAATGTGCAAATAGGTTTTCCTTATATTGTTCCTCAACTAACACGACATAGTATACGGCTAATTGTCTGTTTCCTATTCCCCAAGCCTTTCTTAATGCTCACTTTAATGAGATCACAATCAACAAATGCCGGTCTTGGTCTCGACCCTTGACAATCAGCTTAGAATTCAGCTTTTAACTGAGTACTTACATTACTGGCATAGTCATTATGACTTCGAAATCAAGAGCTGTGCTTGATCTTAAGGTGACGCTAACTGGTTAGTTGAACAAAGCAGTCAGTTTCTTAATATGCTCCTACTACACAAACTACTGAATCAATTGATATGAAACATTATCAATATTTACCTTTATAAGATAAAATACTTAAGTTACTGAAAAAGCATTACCATTCATTGATACCAACATTACAATTAATCAATTTTTAAAAACAAAATATTGAGCAAACGGTACATTTAGGGCCTAACCATTGAAGTTAAAGGTTTGAAACTAAATACAATTGCACAAGATTTTATGGCTTGCAATCCAAATTAGTTGGTTGGTTCTTAAGTTTAGGGGCTGCGACAACGCGGTCATTTAGCCCCGTGTACTTTGGGTGTGTGTAGAATCTGTCTGATAACCGGTGTTAATTGTGATGACTGTATTAGTGTATATTATCAGTTTTTTAATTTAAGTACTGCAACTTAGAATTTTCAAATAGTTCCTACTTTTGCCGCCAAGCGCCACTGTCAACGATTACTAGGCCAAGTTCAGAACTTAGCTACTAGACACCACCGCAGTCGGCTCTTGGCAACGAACATAGAAACCTAAGAGCGTTGTTTACATTCTTAACCTATCCAATTTAGCTTCACACTGGTGCAATTAGTGGAAGGTTCTTTAACCTGCCATAAATCTATGACATGGGAACGCCGGCTTTACTTCCCCTCCGAAGGAAGGCATACTGAGGGATTTTTAACGCTCTTAAAAATCCAAATTAGAATCATGTTTCTAGTGCTTCAAACTTTATATATGTAAATTTGCCTTTGATAAGTTTAAAATGTTTTGATGTGATGCATTTTTCTCAATACTGCAGTCATTATTCTTGGTCAAATTAATGCACATGTCCATATGAAAATACTGTGAAAATTTCAAGTGGATCGATGCAATAATTTCTGAGATAATGTAACGTATTTGCATAAAAATAACAGTTGTAAGAAATGGCTGTCAAAGAAATGTCTACTAAAGTAAATGAATAAAGACTTGGTAGATATTTGCCAAAGTTGACAAACTTCACTAACTCTTATCTCAGAAATAGATTACTATTATTTCTCCAAATAAACTTCCTATGGTATTTCAATGTGTTGTGAACCCAAAACATCAGAAAAAGAGAAAATCGGTTTTGTCCACCATAACGTAAGTTAGCGCCATCTTAAGAAGAGCTTCATTCTTAGGTTACCATGATACTAACAAACTTTCACAGTTTATCAATAACTTTCATGGCTGCGTGTTACTATTGTATTATAAAAACAAGATGTTCAGTAAAGAAATATAGCCTACTTTCTCCTAAATGCATGGGTATTGTTATAACTCTTTGTCCTTTTCAAGGAGTATGATCGAATGTTGGTTGTAGTAGCTTGTTGAAATACAACGTGCTATAGGGATATTAAACATGAATATGAGGTGCCCTTTGCTAGTGCTACCTCTGTACCAAATGTCGTTCCATTCGGTTTCACCGTGTTCGAATTGATAAGGGGAATCGATTTTCACACAAAGATGGCCGCCATCCGCAAAATATCAGGCTGATGACCTATTAGTTTGGTCAAAGGATGCTCCCTCCATAAAGGTATGTTGTTGCTAAATTTGGTAGAGATCGGATGATTAGGCTAATCGTAATTTGATTTAAGCTTTGAACATTTGTGTGGCCGCCATTACGTTTCCGTCAAGATGGCGGCGATATAAAACATGACACTGAGGTGCCCTTTGCTAGTGCTACCTCTGTACCAAATTTCGTTCATTCGGTTCCACCGTGTTCGAATTAATAGGGGGAATCAATTTTGACATCAAGATGGCCGCCATCCGCAAACTATTAGGCTAATGGCCTATTAGATTGGTCAAAGGATGCTCCCTCCATAAAGGTATATTGTTGCAAAGTTTGGTAGAGATCGGATGGTTATGTTAGTCGTAATTTGATTTAAGCTTTAAACATTTGTGTGGCCGCCATTACGTTTCTGTCAATATGGCGGCGATATAAATCATGACACTGAGATGCCCTTTGCTAGTGCTATCTCTGTACCAAATTTCGTTCCATTCTGTTTCACCGTGTTTGAATTAATAGGGGGAATCGATTTTGACACAAAGATGGCCGCCATCCGCAAACTATTAGGTGAATGACCTATTAGATTGGTCAAAGGATGCTCCCTACAGAAAGGTATGTAGTTGCAAAATTTGGTAGATATCGGATGATTAGGTTAATCGTAATTTGATTTAAGCTTTGAACATTCGTGTGGCCGCCATTACGTTTCAGTCAAGATGGCGGCGATATAAAACATGACACTGAGGTGCCCTTTGCTAGTGCTACCTCTGTACCAAATTTCGTTCCATTCGGTTCCACCGTGTTCGAATTAATAGGGGGAATCAATTTTGATATAAAGATGGCCGCCAGCCGCAAACTATGAGGCTAATAACCTATTAGATTGGTCAAAGCATGCTCCCTCCATAAAGGAATGTTGTTGCAAAGTTTGGTAGAGATCGGATGGTTATGTTGGTCGTAATTTAACTTAAGCTTTGAACATTTGTGTGGCCGCCATTACGTTTCTGTCAATATGGCGGTGATATGAAACATGACACTGAGATGCCCTTTGCTAGTGCTACCTCTGTACCAAATTTCGTTCCATTCGGTTTCACCGTGTTTGAATTAATAGGGGGAATTGATTTTCACACAAAGATGGCCGCCATCCGCAAACTATTATGCTAATGACCTAGTCATTTGGTCAAAGGATGCTTCCTCTATAAAGGTATGTTGTTGCAAAATTTGGTAGAGATCGGATGATTAGGTTAATCGTAATTTGATTTAAGCTTTGAACATTTGTGTGGCCGCCATTACGTTTCTGTCAATATGGCGGCGATATAAAACATGACACTGAGGTGCCTTTTGTTAGTACTACCTCTGTACCAAATTTCGTTCCATTCGGTTGCACCGTGTTCGAATTAATAGGGGGAATCGATTTTCACACAAAGATGGCCGCCATCCGCAAACTATTACGCTGATGACCTATTAGTTTGGTCAAAGGATGCTTCCCCTAAAAAGGTATGTTGTTGCAAAATTTGGTAGAGATCGGATGATTAGGTTAGTCGTAATTTGATTTAAGCTTTGAACATTTGTGTGGCCGCCATTACGTTTCCGTCAAGATGGCGGCGATATAAAACATGACACTGAGGTGCCTTTTGTTAGTACTACCTCTGTACCAAATTTCGTTCCATTCGGTTGCACCGTGTTCGAATTAATAGGGGGAATCGATTTTCACACAAAGATGGCCGCCATCCGCAAACTATTACGCTTATGGCCTATTGGTTTGGTCAAAGGATGCTCCCCCCATAAAGGTATGTTGTTGCAAAATTTGGTAGAGATCGGATGATTAGGTTAGTCGTAATTTGATTTAACCTTTGAACATTTGTGTGGCCGCCATTACGTTTCCGTCAAGATGGCGGCGATATAAAATATGACACTGAGGTGTCCTTTGCTAGTGCTACCTTTGTACCAAATTTCGTTCAATTCGCATTCACCGTGTTCGAATTGATAGGGGGGGACAGACATTCAGAGTACACACACTCACACACACACACACACACACACACAGACACACACACACACAGACTCACACACACACATACACACACACAGACAGACACACTTTTTTCGCCCTGTGTTGATCTCATAAGTCTACTTTCAATTTTTGCAAAAATCGAAAGTAGGCTAATTGTTGAAATATTTCAATAATTATGGTTATTTGAAAAAGTAATTTCCAAGCCTCTATATTTTCAAAGTTATGTACCTGTTTCTCAGGAACAGTGGGCTCGATAAAGTTCATTTTGTGCACACTTCTAGGCGCGTTTAATTTATAAATCATTGAAGTGAAATCAGAATAAAAAATATATATATATAATAATTAAAATGCAATAAATGCATCTCAAATAATGGCTCAAAAAGTTAACGAATTTTAAAATACATGAACTCTAAACCGAATGTACATCAGCAATAAGTTTGCTTTAAATGCTTTAACATTTTCAGTATATTATAAATTGCAGGTTTCATCCTATCATCCACAGTAAATTCAGAGGGAAAGGTACCTAACTACATGAACATTTCAAAATTTTCATTATAATTTCACTCTGATCAAATGTCCATAATTATTTAAATATCTTGTAAATTTCTTTAGTAGTACGCAACCATGAATGGTTTTGATATACTATGAAGATTTCAAGTTTGTAGGTGTTTTGGTTACCTAAGAATGAACCTTTAATTAAGCAGTTGCATTGTTGGCTACACACATTACAAGTCACCAGAGTAACACAGTTTATCACACAAATAAGTTAATGTGACTGCTGTCTGGCCCTAATAGAAGCAAAAACAACAGCAATATATTCTAATGCCGTTCTGTATATTTATTGTAGAATATCGTTTGACCACACTTTCCATGCACGTCACGGTCAGTAAATGAACAGTTCACCCCACTCATTAGCCACTAAATTTATTACTGAAACAAAGCTCGACGGACTGTCAATTACAAATTACATTGCATTATCGTTTCAGTGAAAATATATTATTATCCCTGCTATGTGTGACCAGAGAGTTTACGTTTGGCGAATGAAAAAACATACCCAAAGTTATTTTATTAAACACATCTGTTGTTGTTGTTGATGTTGTTGTTTGAGTCGTCTGTCTTTTGACTGGTTTGATGCTGCCCTCCATGCCTCCCTGTCCTGTGTTATTCGCTATCTCTACATACCTACCACACCTTACAGCCGAGGCAATCTCTTTAACATATTCTAACCTTGGTCTACTCCTTCAGTTCCTTACCTCAACCCTTCGTTCCATAAATGCGTTTGCTATTCTTGTGTGTGTTAGTATAATTATGTTCTACTAAATTATCTCTTCTCTTCATTAGCAGTCGCCAGAAACATCTCTCCCACTCGTCTTAATACCTCTTCATTTATTACGCTCGTATCTATCCATCTGATCTTCATCATTCTCCTGTAACACCACATTTCAAATGCGACTATTCTCCTCTTATCTCCAGCGCCAACAGTCCACGTTTCACTTCCATAGGGTGCCACACTCCAGAAAAAAGCCTTTCGAAAATGGCTTCCTAATACCTAAATCTATAATGTTGACAACAGATTCCTTTCCTGTAGAAATGACAAGGAAAACAACATTACGTAACACACTCAAGATGGTGGCTGCGCAAACTAGAACATTACAATCGACAAATCAGAATGTAATTGCTTAATAATGAATCTTGGCAAGAGTTGAGTATGATATAACAGTTCTCACATGCGATAGTAAATAGTACATTATGCAACGAGCCTATAATGGCTATAATTAAGACACGAGTATTTTTTATAAAACGAGCGTATGAGAGTTTTATAATTTCCATACGAGTGTCTTAATTACCATTATAGGCGAGTTGCATACGACTGTTTATGTTCGACGATAATTATAACTTTATTGTATGTTTTAACATAAATATTCATAAATATCTGTTGAGAGTCAGCTACTGGAATTTTGTGATCGCAGAGCGAGCGTTGGGTGTTATATCTCTGCCTTTCAAGAGCTTTGAACGACCGACGCATGCGCTCTGTGTATTTGCAATGCCATATGCAAACCATATGTTTACATCTGCCGTCCCTCAGTAATATTGTCACCGGTGTCAGTTGAAGACAATGCGCTGTGTAGAAATTAGTGTTGCTGATTTTAAGGTACAGTGCTATTTCTTGTCTCATATTCGCCAGTTTATTTACGCGAACATATGGACGGTGGGTATTCCATGTCGGTAATTTATTATAGTTCGATGTTGTGTTTATGTCCGACATGTTGGATTTTGAGCGCATGCGCGAAGTTATCGTTACCTAATTTGTCAATGAACGAGCTCTGATTGGCTGGAGAAACTGTATCATAATGGAAAACAGTGTTATAATGACCATCATTATGATACAGTTATCTGACACATAATAGTGAGGGTCGAACATAAAAGATAATCTCACTGAGTGTTGCCGTCGTGAAATTTCAAAATAAATAACTAACTCTCAGATCTTAGTGTTAAGAAATTTTGTTATAAGGTAGAACCTTATAAGTCGCTTCGTACGCCCAAGGTAAGAGAATCCTCTCTCCATATATTCAAGATGGCGGCTAGACGTACCATTAAAATGTACAAATTAGTAACTTAAAATATGAATGCACAAATGTAGAGATTTGAAGCCATTCATTTCAGTGTTGCCTATACAAAATTGTCATTTGTAGCTCTTCAGTCGGTCAACATGACCATGCCCAATGAATGGGCGGGGGTATAATATATATATATAAACGAAACAAGAAGTTCCGTGAAGAACTATACAGCCTACTTTTCATGCCAATGATTATTCTACAGTATATGAACCTATCTAGAATAATGACGAAATTAAGTTGGTAATATCGAAATATCTAATTAGTTCAAAATATACCTGGTAATACGTAGCCTAATAGAGCACTACAGTTGGCAGCCCTGGTGACTGAATATATTCTTAGTTCCATCTCTTAAGGTACAGATTACAAAATGGACGTTACATGCAGTTAGACACAGGATCTATCTCCTAATCATTTAAAGTAGCCAGGTGTGCGGTGCGGCTAAGCGCTCCTTAGCCTGGTGTATAAATCGGGAAGGGGTTTAAGCATAATTTCTTAAGTTAAATTGAGTGTTGTAAGATTAAGTTGAAATATAGAGGTGCCTGCCGGGGCCCGGAGGCCCCTGGCGTGGTTTAAAGTTGTTGGCAATAAGTTATGCAGTATTTTAATGTTGGGGAATTTAAAGTTGAAAATATACTAAGCTGTTATTAATTAAATTGCGTTATTTAAACTTGTTATGTAAGAGAAAAAAAAGTCTCGTTTAACAGACCGTCACACGCCCTCGCGTCCAAGGCACGACATCAGCAGTTGCTTCAGCTTGTTAATAATGATAATAATAATAATGTAATAATGATGATTTGAAGTTATGACTTTAAGCTTTAGGAAGGAAGACAGACCTCTAGTGGGTTGGCGTTTGATAGTATGAAAGATAGAAAGACCTGTAGTAGGTTAGTGGTTTAAAAATAATAATAATAATAATAATAATAATAATAATAATAATAATAATAATAATAATAATAATGATGATAATATAATAAGCCTCGCTGTGAGAAATTTAATGATTTTGTAAGCTGTGTATGGGCTGTGTGGTGAATGGCTGTATTTAAAGAGTATGTATCTTGTGTTATTGTAGTGTGAAGACTGGCACTGGAGCGGGGAGTTTGAATTTAGAGTTGCTGTTCGCTGATTGGCTGGAGGAGCGATCTGATTGGCTGAAGAAGGATCTATCAGCACGCGTAAAAGCATGTTGCCAACAATACCATGCGTGTGCTGGTCAGAAATAATCTGAAATATTATGATATCTTGTAGTGCTAATTTTGGATGAAATCCATTTGTTAGTATAGAAGTTACATGTATTTTAAAATTGGACATATCAGCAGGCATAGAATCATGTTGGCAGCACTGATTTACAGTATATTAATTACTCCAAATTAATCTAGAGTGTCAGGTGCTATACGTGTGCAGAGTATACAGCTGTTGGCTTGCATACTTTCTGATATATTGGTATTAGGGTAACAAAATATGGACAGATTTTATTAACAGTTGGCAGCCCTGATTGCTCTTAAGAATACTTATGGTCATATCTGTTATGTTACACATAGCACACACGAAATTTGGTTGAAATCCAACTGATAGTATAGAAGTTACACGTATTTAAAAATTGGTCCTATCAGCAGGCTTAGAATCATGTTGGTAGACCTGAAGTTAATAAGTTACTCCAAATTAATCTAAAATGTCAGAATATACTGTACGTGTGCATAGTTTAAAGCTGTTGGCTAACATACTTTCTGATATATTGGTATTTGGATAAAAAATAAAGAGAGAGCAATTATTAACAGTTGACAGCACTGGTGGTTCTTAAGAATACGCTCAGTCATATCTGTTTATGTACAGATTACATACAATATTTGGTTGAAATCCAATTGATAGTGTAGAAGTTATATGCATTTAAACATTGGACCTATCAGAAGGCTTAAAAATATTTTGGCAACACTGTCATGCTTGGTCTCCTGGAAATTAAACTGAAATAGTATTATCTATTAATTGTCACTATTGTCACTATTGCCTCATTTAATATTGACAATTAACTAATAGGCTACATGTAATTTCCTCCAGGAGTGGATTTCTAGCCTACTTCTCACATTTTGCAAAAATGAGGAAAAAGTAGACTTATGAGATTGGGCAAATGTGTGTGTGTGTGTCTGTCTGTCTGTTCTTCTGTCTGTCTGTCTGTCTATCTGGCTGTGAGTGTGTGTCCCCCCCCCCCTATCAACTCCTAAACGGCTGCAGCAATCGAAACAAAATTTGGTAGGAGTAAAGATCTGTACCTGAATATCTCACGGCCATATTTGAAAATGATGTCAGTGCTGCCAACTGCTGAAAAATCGCAATTGAAATTTGAGCTCCATGTTGGATATCATAGATGGTATGAACGGGAGCTATTTCAAAATTAGCACACGTATAGATAATAATATTGCAGTTTAATTTCCAGGAGGCCATACATGGCAGTGTTGCCAAAATGATTATAAGCCTGCTGATAGGTCCAAAATTTAAATGCATATAACTTCTCCACTATCAATTGGATTTCAACCAAATTTCGTATGTGCTATGTGTACATAAACAGTTATGACTGAGCTTATTCTTAAGATCCACTAGGGCTGCCAACAGTTAATAAATGCTCACATTTTTTCAAATCCAAATACCCATATCAGAACGTATGCAAGCAGACAGCTTTAAACTATGCACACGTATAGTACCTGACATTCTATATTATTTTGGAGTAACTTATATACGTCAGTGCTACCAACATGATTCTAAGTCTGCTGATAGGTCCAATTTTAAAATGCATGTAACTTCTATACTAACTAATGGATTTCATTCAAAATTGACACAACAATAGATCATATTATTTCAGATTATTTCTGACCAATACATGTATGTCATTGTTGCCAACATGATTTTACAAGCGCTATTAGATCCAATGTTTAACTGCATGTAACGTCCATGCTATCCATTGGACGTCAACCAAATTTTGTATTCTGTACCTAAGAGATGGAACTAAGAATATATTCAGTCATATGGCTGCCAACTGTAGTTCTCTATTAGGCTACATTATGCCAGGTATACAGTATTCGGAACTAATTAGAAATTGCGATATTACCAACTTAATTTCGTCATTATTCTAGATAGATCCATATAGATTAATCATTGGCATGAATCTTTAATTTTAAGAAAAGGAGGCTCTATAGTTCGTCACGAAACTTCTTGTTATATTTATAGGCCTATCTTGTACCCCGCCCATTCATTGGGCATGGTCGTGTTGACCGACTGAAGAGCTACAAATGACGATATAGATGCACAATTAAGACGAAACTTGAGAGGAGAGTATTGTATAGGAAGCCTCAGTAGCGTTAGTGATGAATCCATCACACTGAAAATACCGCGCAGCAGCCACTCTAAATTCCATACTTTTACAAGTAGTTCCGTGAAGAACTATACAGCCTCTTTTCATATACCCTACTTATGTTAACTGCCACTATCAACATACAAAATTTCAGTTTGATTGCTGTAATAGATTCGTAGATATTGAGAACCGACTAAATATTTCGGATGGTCGCCATGTTGAATTTTATATATGTAGGTCCTAGAGTTATGTATTGTTACATGAAGATTATTGTGAACGCATAGCATTCAAACTTCAATCGCATGATTAGGACACAAGAAGTAACAACGAGTTTTTAAAATTTCGCACAGCTGCCATCGTGTGGTTATGGAAACAAGTGAAATAAATTAGATGCCAGTGGATTAACATTCGTATAAGGATTTACTTTACCAAGTTTCACTGCACTCGGATGGTTAAATTGCGAGAAACGTCCATGTGAATATTTATACTTCGCGTCGCCGCCATGTTGCATTTGTGATCACCAGGTTATTGAAAGTCCTATAGGTGAATTTATGTTCATAGTCCCTATGAACATAAAAAATCAGTTTGATTGCTATAATAGATTCGTAGATATTCAGAGTCGTCTAAATATTTCGGATGGTCGCCATGTTGGATTGTTAAATGTATAGGCCATAGAGTCATGTATCATTAAAGGAAAATTATTGCGTAGTTTCATTATTCAAACTTTCACTTCAATCGCATGATTACGACACAAGAAATAAAAACTTAATTTTAAAATTCGCACAGCCGCCATCTTGAGGTAATGTAAACAATTGAACCAAATTAGATACCAGTGCATTACAATGTGTATAAACATTTTCTGTACCATGTTCCATTGCGTTTGGTTGGTTAAATCACGAGAAACGTCTATTTAATATTTTCAAATTCGCTTGGCCGCCATGTTCGTTTTGTAGTTAACCGATTTTTGAAAGTCTTATAGATGAACTTCCGTACAAAATTTCAGTGTGATACTGCTAATAGTTTCAGAGATATAGAAAGCCGGTGAAATATTTCGCACAGCCGCCATCTTGTGGTTATGTAAACAATTGAACGCATTTAGATGTCGGTGCATAACAATGTGTATAAACACATACTGTACCAAGTTTTATTGCGTTTGGTTGGTTAAATCGCGAGAAACGTCTATTTAAAAGTCGCAACCTCGCTTGGTCGCCATGTTGGTTTGATAGTTACCAGGTTTTCATAAGTTACATAGGTGAACGTCTAGTAATTCCCTTTATCACCGTAAAAAAATCCAGGGTGATATCCGTAATAGTTTCGGAGATATTGTATGCTGGTTAAATATTTCGCACAGCCGCTACGTTGGATTGGTGAGACGTAACAAAATTTGAAGGGCACGGCCGGGGTCGTCTGGAATAGTGCTGTGAACTTACCGAGTTTCATTTAAATCGTTCCAGCCGTTTAGAAGTTACTAGGGGAGGACACACACACACACGCACACCCACACGGACAAAAGGTGATCTTATAAGCCTATTTTTTTTTTCAAAATTGAAAATAGGCTAGAAATAAGCAATTCTTCAGGTTTTAGAGTTACAATAACTTAAATTACTGAGAAGGTAGACCCTGAAAAGTATGTGGTGTCGTATGCCCAAAGCTAAACAACAGCGACTCCAAATTTTTAAGACGGCAACTGGACACTAGTTACTTATAAACCGTAATAATGAATTATTCAGAATATAATTGTGGAATTTAAACGAAATCTAGTAAGAAAGAAGTACCATATAAGGGATCATTCTGAAGTAAGCCACAATAATAATACACTGAATATAACGCGCAGAGGCCATCTTGAAAATATAGAATATAATAATATAATATGTAGTTTAATATGGCCGAGTCAGTAGAACAGAGACCCCATTTATGCACGAAGGTGGCTGGGCGTATTCTTAAAACTTGAATATCTTTAACTCATGTTATAATAGCTCAATTAACGTGAACATTGGTGAGAGAGGAGTACCATATAAAAGACCTCGCTAACAACAATACTCATGAGTATGTCTGACTGAATATGACATGGAGCGGCCATCTTAAAATTATGGAATAACAAAAAAAAAACACTGTGTATTTTAGAAATACAATGGAAATGATCAGTAGTAAAGTAGAAAGTAGAACCGTGCATGTGCTTTGTATGCCCAAGTAATATAACATCCTTGCCTCATATTCAAAATGGTGGCTGAGCATACGATTAAAACACTATCAATAACTGAGGATCCGATTACGCAATTAATACGTAACTTTGTAAAAGAGGAGTATCCTATAAAGGACCCGGGGAGCATTAGTATAAGTAAATATAATACAATAATATCTATAATCCACTATTTATTAGTTACTCTATGGAAGTGAAACTTGAAATATTGGTGCAGCAGAAAAGAGGAGAATTGAAGCGTTTGAAATAATGTGTTACAGGAGAATGATTAAGATCATATGGGTAGATAGGGTTACAAATGAAGAGGTATTAAGACGAGTGGGAGAGGAGAGATGTTTCTGGCGACTGCTAATGGAGATAAGAGATAGGTTGGTAGGACACATAATAAGACACCCAGGAATAGCAAGCTTAGTTAAGGAAGAAAGGGTCGAGGACAAGAACTGTTGGGGTAGACCAAGGTTAGAATATGTTAAACAGATTGCCTCGGATGTAGGGTGTCGGAGCTATGTAGAGATGAAACGATTAGCTCAGGACAGGGAGGAGAGGAGGGCTGCATCAAACCAGTCAAATACTGAAGACTGTAACAACAACAACAGTTACAATGTCGAAACGCAGCACGTACGTGGTCTCACATAACACACTTTCTTTGCTAATGGCACAAGATCATCGACTCCAGGGGCAGATGACCTCGTAGTTCCACCCCTTAAAACAATAAAAACTAACTATCATCGATTAGATACATTCATGATAGTGGATAGGCTATACTTGTAGGCCATATGTACTTTAATAGTTTTATTAATACAGCCAATGACCGTATATTTTCTTTTCAGGATGGGTCAGGGAAGATATTTTGGAAGCAAATCGACCGTGGACCTGTTGAAAGGAACCGTTCCTACATTTGCCTGGGAGTGGAAATGGAATACACGAAAATCATTTTCAGGACGGCCGAGTTGGGATTCGAACTCACGCTTTCCCGATGCCAGTAAGGCACGAGTTATCGGGTTAGCGCTCTCGGCCACCATGGACGGTGATATCCTATATGTACAGTATTTATCTAATGTTAGAATGAATTCCTTTGGATGCAAGAGCGGAATTATTACGAAACATGGAAAACTAGGAGTCTTGTGTAGGGTACAACTCTTAATGTTCAACACAAGAACATGCCATTATACATCTTGATAAGGACAAGAGTTCTGCCTACCTATACTTACAGTGCTTTTTTTTAAGACTTTAATGGGTACTCTCAGTTGTAGTCGATAAAACATCACGATCTAGGAATTTTTGGCAATTTGCAAAGTCCGGTCATTGTTTGTGTTCGAATCATTAACATTCAGCATTTTCGATGGACGTTAAATAGTTCGTTATTTTCTTCATCCTTCAAAACTAACCACACGCACAAAAGAACAGCCTATCCCGCCTCCAAACACTATAAGAACGGAATGCCGAGTTGCCGACCAAAGAAACTGATTCGATAGATCGGTTTAAATCGAGGATTACTAGCAATCTCCACCAGCTGTTGTGAACAGAGCGTTGACGCCGCCAGATGATCGATGAACTTTCAAGTCGGAAGTTACATTTGCCGGACTTGATACAAATGTACCAATATTTTTAGCCTACTTTTCACATTTTGCAAAAATGAGGAAAAAGTAGACTTATGAGATCGATCCGGGGAAATGTGTGTCTGTCTGTCTGTCTGTCTGTCCGTCCGTCTGTCCTTCTGTCTGTGTGGCTGTGGGTGCCCTCTATCAACTCCTAAACGGCTGCAGAAATCGAAACCAAATTTAGTATGAGTAAAGATGTATACCGGAATATCTCACGTCCATATTTGAAAATGTCAGTGCTACCAACTGCTGAAAAAACGCACTAGAAATTTGAGCTCCATGTTGGATATCTTGGAAGGTATGCATGGGAGCTATTCCAAAATTTGCTCACATGTAGATAACACAATTTCAGTTTAATTTCCAGGAGGCCATACATGACAGTGTTGCCAAAATAATTTTAAGTCTTCTGATAAGTCCAATTTTTAAATGCCTATAACTTCTACACTATCAATTGGATTTCAACCAAATTTTGTATGTTCTATGTGTAACATAAACAGATATGACTATAAGTATTCTTAAGAGCAATCAGGGCTGCCAACTGTTAATAAATGCTGTCTATATTTTTTTACCTAATATCAATATATCAGGAAGTATGCAAGTCACCAGCCCTATACTTTGCACACGTATAGCACCTGACATTCTAGATTAATTTCGAATAATTAATATAAGTCAGTGCTGCCAACATGATTCTATGCCTGCTGATAGGTCCAATTTTAAAATACATGTATCTTCTATACTAACTAATGGATTTCGTCCAAAATTGGCACAACAAGATATCATAATATTTCAGATTAGGCTATTTCTAACCAGCACACGCATGACAGATGGAGCATCTCATTTGCGACTACTTGAGGGAACAGTGGGAAACATTATCATGGTTTAATGATAGGCAACATGGATTTCGGAAAGGTTACTCATGCGAAAGTCAGATGCTATCACTATTTCAAGACATTAGCGAATCGTTAGACCATGGAGTTTCAGTCGACGCCGTGGTTATAGATTTTGCGAAGGCATTTGATGTCGTTCCGCATGACATGCTACTCCATAAATTAGCTTCGACGAAGATTGATAAAAGAGTAATTTTATGGATCCAAGAATTTTTGACGGGTCGTTCCCAGAAAGTGAAAGTCGAAGGCATATTCTCGGATGAAATTACCGTAACGTCGGGTATCCCTCAGGGCAGCGTAATCGGAACTTTGTTATTTTTGGCGTTTATAAATGACTTACCAAATGGGATTCGCAGTGACTGTCGATTGTTTGCGGATGATTGTGTAATATATCGAAAGATACATGACTCACAAGACAATGCAGTGCTTCAAGAGGACCTGAACCTGGTCTATAAGTGGGCGATTGTAAATAAAATGAAAATAAACACAAGAAAATGTAGTCTCTTAAAAATAGGGAAAGTGCGAAGGCAGGATTTTCAATATAACATTGGCTCGGAAATACTTGTAGAAGAAGATTCTTGCAAATATTTGGGCGTTCACGTAAGAAATGATATGAAATGGAGTAGTCATGTAGGATGTGTAGTTTCAAAAGCTTACAAATCCCTGCACTTTGTAATGAGGGTATTAAAAGGAAGTAGTACCTCTGCTAAAGAATTAGGCTATTTGTCACTTGTAAGACCTATTCTGGAATATGCCTCGGCGGTTTGTGATCCATATCAAGTAGGGCTCATCAATGAGTTGGAAATGGTACAAAGAAAGGCCGCTAGATTTTGCTCAGTGACTTTAATCCCAGGAGCAGTGTGAGCCGTATGTTAAAGAAACTTGGGTGGGAATCACTGGAGGCTAGGAGGATGAAATCTAGACTCTGCGCTATGTACAACACGTATACAAATCAACCAGCATGGGGTGAGCTTAGCAAACGATTGGGAAAGCCCACTTACATGGGTAGGAGCGATCATCCTTTCAAAGTTAAGTGCCGACCACAGCGAACAAATTATGGTAAATATTCTTTTGTAAACCGTGCCATTGATAACTGGAACTCTCTACCTGCCGCAGTCTTAGAGCCTTTTCCCAAACATATAGGTGTGTTTAAGAAAAGACTGACTATTTGTGTAAATACTCCAGTTTAATTGTTGTATAATTGTTATTGAATTGTTATGTATAATTATTTATTTGTTATGTATATACAATTTGCCACCGGGGGACACACCCCCCATTGCAAATAAATGAATGAATATGAATATGAATTGTTGCCAACATGCTTTTACGCGTGCTGATAGATCCAATGTCTAACTGCATGTAACGTCCATTGGACTTCAACAATTGTTTTTAATTCTGTACCTTAAGAGAAGGAACTAAGGATATATTCAGTCACCAGGGCTGCCAACTGTAATGCTGTATTAGGCTACAATATACCAGGTATATTTCGAACTAATTTGACATTTCGATATTACCAACTTAATTTCGTCATTATTCTAGATAGGTTCATATACTGTAGATTATTCATTGGCATGAAACTTAATTTTAAGAAAAGTAGGCTCTTTCGTTCGTCACGGAACTTCTTATTTCTTAAACAGTTTTCGAAGGTTTAATGGGTAAGCGTTCCCCCTGAAAAAATGCACTGCATACATACAAAGGATAGTAGGCTACATGTTCTTTACAGAACTTGTTATATACTTGTCCTTCACACCATGAAACTCCCCTGAAAATAAATGTGATGTAGAGTTGTTCCATTAGCTTTGGTCGATACAAAATGAACGCAGGTATTAATAAATTAGACAATAACATGCTTCCCACAGTACAACGCTGTAATATAAGTCCACCTCCCAGTGTAGTGGCTAGCATTCTAAGCTGTCACCGCGGAGGCCCGCATTCGATTACCGGCTCTGCCACGAATTTTAATTTTGTTCTGAGGGCTGGAACGGGGTACACTCAGCCTCGTGAGGCGAAACTAAGGAGAGGTGGGTTCGATTTCTACCTCAGCAATTCTGGAAGTGGTTTTCTGTGGTTTACCATTTCTACTCCAGGCAAATGCCGGAATAGTATCTAACTTAAGACCACGGTCGCTTCCTGCTCAAATCCTACCTCGATTACATATACACACACTAGCACAGACATCACAGTGACACAGATTATACCAGACAACTTCTACACATACCCAAGTACACGGGGATACAGTAATACGATGTCACAATACCCCAAAAAATCGACGACGACGACGACGACAACAACAACAAAAACAACAACAACAACAACAACTCTGTAAAAGTAACAAAAATAAGTCCCACAAACTATTAGTTACTGACGTCTTTAGGACGAACAGCAATTTGTGTTCGGAGACATTCGACTATAAAGTGTAGGCCTACGCAATTTTGTCAGGGTTGAAAGAGAACAAGAATTGGTATATGGAGGTCGGAAGGAATGTTGAAAGAGGGAACTTGGCACAAGTAGCCTAACTGGAAGCAATGGAAATCCCATGGTAGCCTAATCATGGCCCACAAGTTGTGAGCTACAGGGGGGAATAAGGAAGAGGGAAGATATTTTAGTTCCTTATGGAAGTAATTATAATTTCGCGTACATTTCCCAAAACATAGCGTTTCTTACGCATTTTGACAGAATTAATTAAAAGCATTCTTGAAAGCAACTTAGTATTCGACTGGAATCAGTGCAATTTGGAAGCAGTCTTGCTGCTGAGGGCTAATGAGCCATACTGCGCTGTTCAAGACAGATGGTCGCTGCCACACCATGCATAGCAAATGTGGACAGAGTGGAGCAAAAAGATGTAATGAGAGTGGGGGAAGGTACTTGCAGAGTTCCAAGAGACTATGTCTGGCATTGAACCAAGTCCCCTCTCCATTACTAACCGTGCGAATATGTTATGGTAAGCAATTAAGTACCGTACGTTGGTTGAAAGTGACATTCACTTTCTCCACTTCTGAACTCAAATATTAAATAGAGCAGCGCGTCTTCATCCTTTCAATCTGACTCCACCTCCAAAGGTCCTGGGTTCAATTTCCAGCTATACGGAGAAATGTATTTCTGATCTGAGGGTTGGAACAAGACACGTTCAGCCTCGTGAGGCAAAACTGAAAAGCGGTAGGTTCGAATCCTACCTTAGCCATCCCTGATGTAATATTCTGTGGTTCATCCCTTTCACTCTAAGCAGATACCGGGGTGGTACCTAGCCTACAGCTGTCTTTTTCCTAATCCTATCATCCATTACAAATAGACTCACTACTAGAGACGCCACAGTAACATAGGTTATCAGACAAATCCTACGCACATACAAATACACGGGGTTAATGATCATGATGTTCAAACTCCTAACTAAAACAACAACAACAAAAACAACATTAACTACAGCATAAAAGGAAATCTTCTCAGAAAATCACTTCAAAACTTCATACCCTGCTTTGAAGAAATGGGAAGCTGCTGGACCGAAAATTCACTTCCCGATAGAAAACGGCCATCCTGAATTTGGTGCCATCCTGTTACATTCTTCACACTTACTTCAATCAAATGTTGGGAAGGAAATTTATTTCAAGTTCCGGTGCACTCATCTCGATCCTCCACCAAAGTAATGAGAGCAATATACATTTCTACAGATACCACAATAACGTGCATAATCAGACTGTAGTAATGCCCTGCTCAGGCGCATATCCAATATTTCGTCTGTATGCCTCGTGGCACAGTGGCTAGCACTAATGGCTGTCACCTCTTTTGTCAGGGTTTGATTCCCGACTCTGCTTAGAAATGTAATTCTGGTCTGAATGCTGGAACGGGGTATACTCACCAAATGAGGCAAAACTGAAAAAGATGAATCAACAAGGATTTCGTTTAGAATAGGGCATGATCCATAAATATATTTACAGAATCAAAACCCGAGATGAATCTATAACTCTCTATCTAACAATATATTGATAATACGAGGGGCATCCAGAATTTAAGATGCTCTGTTCTTTAAATAAAAAGAATACATAGTTACATAAACAAGATGTTCAGTAAACAACATATAGCCTACTTTCTGCTAAATTCATGGGTATTGTTATAACCCTTTGTCCTTTTCAAGGAGTATAATTGAATGTTGGTTGTAGTAGCTTGTTGAAATACAACGTGCTATACGGATATTAACATGAATGAGGTGCCCTTTGCTAGTGCTACCTCTGTAAAAAACATTCAATTTGGTTTCACCGTGTTTGAATTGATATGGGGAATCAATTTGCAGACATACATGGCCACTATATGCAAATTATTGGGCTGATGACCTCTTGTATCAGTCAAAAGATGCTTCCCACAAAAAGGTATGTTGTTGCAAAATTTGGTAGAGATCAAACGATTAGGTTGGTCATAATTTGATTTAAGCTTTTAACATTTGGGTGGCCGCCATTCCATATCCGTCAAGATGGTGGCGATATAAAACATGACAATGAGGTGCCCTTTGCTAGTGCTACCTCTGTACCAAATTTTGTTAAATTTGGTTTTACCGAGTTTTAATTGATAGGGAGAATCGATTTTCCGCCGTATGTAAACTATTGGACTGACGACCTTGTAGATTGGTCAAGGAACGCTTCTCACATGAAAGTATGTTTTTGAAAAACTTGGTAGAGATCAGATGATTAGGTTGGTCGTAATTTGATTTAAGCTTTTTAAATTTGGGTGGCCACCATTACGTTTCCGTCAAGGTGGCGGCGATATAAAACATGACACTGAGGTGCCCTTTGCTAGTTCTACCTCTGAACCAAATTTCGGTCAATTCGGTTTCACCATGTTTGAAAGGATAGGGGGAATCGATTTGCACACATACATGGCCGCCATCCGCAAATTATTGGGCTAGTGACCTTGTAGTATGCTCAAAAGATTCGTTATACATAAAGGTATAACATTGCAAAATTTGGTAGAGATCGGATGATTAGGTTAGTCGTAATTTGATTTAAGCTTTGAACATTTGGGTGGTCGCCATTACGTTTCCGTAAAGATGGTGGCGATATAAAATATGGTACTGAGGTGCCCTTTGCTAGTTCTACCACTGTACCAAATTTCGTTCAATTCGGTTTCACCGTGTTCGAATTGATAGGGGGGGGGGTGGACAGACAGACAGACATTCAGAGTACACATACTCACTCACTCACACACACACACACACACATACACACACACACACACACACACACAGACAGACACACAATTGTTGGCCCTGTGAAGATCTCATAAGTCTAATTTCATTTTTTGCAAAAATCGAAAGTAGGTTAAAAACTTTTCTGTTGCCAGATAAAGCAATGTTTGAGCTTTTTAGCCCACTTTTCTCATTTTGAAGAAAGGAGGAAAAGTAGACTTATGAGATCGATCCGGGAAAATGTGTGTCTGTCTGTTCTTCCGTCTGCCTGTCTGTGTGTGTGTGTCCCCCTCCCCCCCCCCCCCATCAACTCCTAAACGGCTACAGCTATCGAAACCAAATTTGGTAAGAGTAAAGATTTATACCTGAATATCTCACGGCCATATTTGAAATTGACATCAGTGCTACCAACTGCTGAAAAATCGCAATTGAAATTTGAACTCTATGTTGGATATCTCAGAAGTAACGCATGCGAACTATTCCAAAATTGGCACACATATAGATAATAAAATTCCAGATTAATTAATTTTAAGAAGCCCATACATGCCAGTGATGCCAGTATGATTCTAAGCCTGGCGATAGGTCCAATTTCTAAATGCAAGTCATATCGTGGGATCAACTATTGTATTCCTGTGTAGTAGACGTCTGTCGTCTGGGAAAGGAACTAGCGTGAGGCATTCGTCTTCAACTCTTCGTCAGTGAATATGCAGACCGGAGGGCAGAAATTTCTTGAGGTTTATGAAAAGATGGAAATCACTGGGTGCACAGCATGTTCTGCTGGAGTTCATCTGGGAGCTGTTTGAACTTCACCGTACAGTTGTGTTGTTTTGTATAAGGAATTGAGAGAAGGCCTATCAGTTCATTAAGGAAAACACTGCTTTTCTATAAAATTCATTGAAGAAATTCTTTATTTACTGGCAAGTTAAAACTCAGCAATTTTTCTAGGTTCATGCCGAGTCTTGTGTGGGGTTTCGCCTAGGAACACCAAGATAGGCTTATCTTGGTGTTTATGCATTCCATACCTTAAGAGATGGAACCAAGAATATATTCAGAATCACCAGGACTGCCAAGTGTAGTAAATTACTCTATTAGGTTACATACACTATTTCAGATGTATTGTGTGGGATTTCTCCTAGTAACACCAGGATAGGCTCATCAGCGGTCTCTTGGTGTTTGTGCACGCTGATGAGTCGATCTGCTGAGTTTTAATTCCTTTGCCGTAAAAGCCAAGTTATTACTCGTACGTTATTCGGAGTAGGTTTGCTTTGAAATTAGTATTTTTATGGATTACATCATGGAAAGGAATTTGGAGCTCAACGCAGTCTGGTTTGGACGCATTCATACGATGTACAGCGGAATTAAAAGTTCAATGAAACCTGGACGTTCATTCATGTTCCCGATTTGATCGTGCTGCACTAAAATCTATCAACCAAGTCACTCGCAGTATAATGTATTGAAGCGAATATTTCCTCGAACATTGCAGAGCTGGTAATAGAGTAGCGAGCAGCGAGTGAAATTATATTATATCCTCGTATAGATGAGCCTGATCAGTGCAGCCTATTAGTCTGGATATTCCTGTAGTCTGGGTCACTGGCTAAAACTTCAATCTTCTTTAGAGGAACGCTTATTCCTGCACTTCTGACTTTCAAACCACGACCCAGTTATAGTTTCTGGAATCCGACACTAAATAGATCAATTTATTTATTTATTCGTGTCAGAAGTACAATAAAGAAGAAAGACAAACATAAAAAGATGAAAGAAACTATAAATGGACACAAGACAATGCAACTTCAAAACGTTCCTGCCCAAAATGTAGCTATTTCGAGAGCATTTGAATTTGCTTGAGTCAAATCACTTACTCATTGTACATCTAGGTGGGCACAACGGACAACATAAGAGATGCTATGTTGTTTTAAATACGACACAATCACGTACAACCGTCTTGGTCGGACAATGCCACTTATATAAGCTGTCTGTTCAGAGACTCCCAGATCGGCAAGTTCTCTGTGTGACCAATTAATACTCATGATAGAGCAATTCACGGGAACATTCTAACAGTCAGGATATGTTTTATCAGACACTCACTTAGCTGTGTTTTATTCATTACCATTATGAACCCAATATTTCACGTATTAAGAGAGTTATAGCGATATTTCACTTTTTCGAAAAAAAAAGCCCCCCATTTTCACCCCCTTCGACCGATTTTGTCCATTAACGAACTCGACCGAGATTTTAAAGGGATACATATTATGTAAAAAATTCAAAGTGATTGGTGCAAAATTACGGCAGTTATCGTGTCTACAAGAAACTGATATACATACATATATATACATAAATTATATATAAACATTTGAACTGACGGTGGTTTTGGGGTCTGGAGGATGTGAAACGCAAAGATATGTCGAAATTTTCCGGAAGTCGAAACATGGTACCCATTGCAATAGTTAACTTTCTAATGGAATCTACCTAAAATAGGGGGAAGCAACAAATCTCCGGTAATATGTCTGAGTGTAATATTGTACATGGCCTATGTTGTAAACATCTTTTTTGTCTGCTGCTATTTCAGCATACGACCAACAATAAGGGAGTTATTAATGATTTTGTACTTTTTGGCCGAAAGTTTCTAAGTCCCACGAATAACTTAAAAATTGATTCGAATGAAATTTCAAAAAATAGTTTTTTAATACTTTTATTATAATTTTTACGTCTTGTAGGGTCGGAAACCAACATGATATTTTGATGTTTTTTTTTCGTCCCATGCATTTTTGGTTTCAGGTGATAGAATTATTTTCCGCTAGGACCCATGCTTATCTATATACCTTTGTTTATTGGTTTCTTTCCAGTATGATCTGATTATGTATTGTAATATTTATAGAGGGGTTTTGTGGGGTCGGAAACAATACATGATTTTGAGTCTAATTTTATACTCTTCGTGCCCGCTGTATAATGTGAGTTACTGTCTTTGTAGGCCCTTTTAAGAAGGTATAACACATAATATCTTCCGCGGTGAGCTTTAATTCTAATGACGGCTTTTATTTTTCGTCAATTAAATATTTCCGTTTGCCAGTACTTGACTGCTCTTAGCTCATCTTATATATAAAAGTGAAAGTCTGTCTGTCTATGTATGTATGTATGTATGTATGTATGTATGTATGTATGTATGTGGGTGGATTTGTTCCATGCACAAATGTACACCGTTCCACCAATCTCAACCAAATTTTGCATACACATAGTTGAGGACCTAGAAGGAACGGCTGGCTACATGAATTTTCGATAGTCTTTCTCATTCTTCTGATTTAAGCCTTTTTGCACTCAAGCAAAGGCTAATAAGTCAGAAAATTAACTGATGTAGTAATAGCAAGGCCGGCCATCTCCATGGCAACAATAGCTCAAGACGGGACCACCAAGCTTCCATCTATCCCGGTAAAGGGCCATGCTACACCCACTGCCAGCTAGATCGCATCCACTCCACCAAGTTTAATACCAAAATTGACATTCCAATGATTTAATAAACTATATATCTGCTGTACCCATAAAATACGACAATAACGTGTAACAAAAGACAAACCATAGCCGACACAAACTTATACAGGGTGGCGCACGAAATGTCATACACTGGAGATTGTTTATAGAATATTTAATGTACATTATATTTAATAAAATATGGAATTAAAACATTCACTGAAATGTGTATGATTAGTCAGTATGCAGGACATGTTCAATATGTCCACCTTCTCGGCGTACAACAGCTTCAAAACGAATCTGCATGTTTGTGACCACTCTACGTTACATGTCCTCACTCAACCCTCGGAAGAAAGTCACAATGGCCGTTTGCAATTGCAATACATTTTCAGGTTTCTGGTGGTAGATTGTCTCCTTCAAATATCCCCACATGAGGAAGTCACAGAGATTAAGATCGGGGCTATGTGGTGGCCAGATTGAGCCGCTCTGAAAACGTTCGGGATATCGATGGGACATCACACGGGGTCAGAAATGTCCATGCAGGAAGTCCAGAACAACATTTGCTGTGTGTGGACGAGCTCCATCTTGCATGAACCATTGTGTCTCTATTGGTAGTCGTGATGTAAAGACTACTGGAAGGAAACTGTTTTGCAACATGTCCATGTAACGCGCACTGATGACTGTGTTATTGAACATGATTGGCCGAATAATTCCAGGACTGGAAATTGCAGCCCATACACACACTTTTACAGCATAACTTTCAACCTCATGCACAATAGCAGGCCGCTCTTTCGCCCAAAACCGGACATTCTGTTTGTTTACAGACCATTTAGATAAACGTATGCCTCATCACTGAATAATGTGCTGTGCAGTACGGGATCACCTTCTGCAATATCCCACGCAGCAAACTGTACTCGCCGTTGCTTGTCAAGCGCCGTTAGTTTATGACCTGTTGTCATTTTGTATGGGAATATGTCAAGCTCAGACTGCAGTATTCTCTGAATTGACCGACGAGAGATGCCCAGCTGAACACAGGCAGTTCTGGTGGATTTGGAGGGGCTCCGAGCCACAGCCGCTCTCACAGCAGCAATATTCTCCGGTGAGCGGACTGGCTTGAGACGGGTCCGTTTTCTCTCCAGTATAGAGCTTTCTGTTTCAAATCGGCTGGCCAGTCTATACACCGTCTGTCGGCAGGGAGCCCACCGGGTACGGAAATGAACACGAAAACTTTCCTGAGTTCGAATTACACAACACTATTTTCACCTGTTCGCGCGTCAATCTCCATTTGACCGCCATGCTGTATAACTGGAAGCCGGATCGCATGCGCAACATATGCTGCTGTCAGTCGAATCACGCATGAAATAAGGTTTCTGTTCACGAAAGAACATGGTTGTGAGCCCAGATTTACACATTTTATAAATCATTTTTGATGTATGACATTTCGTTCGCCACCCTGTAGTTTAAACTCAATTAATAATATATTTATTACAGCCAATGGCCAAAGCAGAGAAAAAATAAGAACTATAACTATACGTAACTATTAAATACAAATTTCCTTCAAGGACTTATTTATCTTCAAGCAAGTAGCAAGGTGATAACGCTCGCATGTTTTCTCGCAGAGAGAACAAACACAGTTTATGTTAGGTGGGTGAAACTGTAATGTGCGCAAATTCTATGGTGAAAACCATGTACCGCATATAGGGTAACAATATGACGCAATTCGTAGTTGGCAACTGACCACTCTCTGTAAGTAAGTAAGTAAGTAAGTAAGTAAGTTGAAAATGTAATCTAATATATAAAAGTGAAAGTCTGTATGTATGTATGTATGTATGTATGTATGTATGTATGTATGTATGTATATATGTTGGTTCCGTATACAAATCTACACCGTTCCACCAATCTCAACCATATTTTGTATACACATAGTTTAGGACCCAGAAGGAACCGCTGGCTACATGAATTTTCGATAGTCTTTCTCATTCTTCTGATTTTGGCCCTTTTTCACTCAAAAACAGGCTAATCAAATCATAAAATATACTCATGAAGGAATGGCAAGGCAGATAGTTTCCATGGCAACATAGCTCAAGTCGAGACACGGCCGACTTGATGCCAATTGCGCTCAGCACTACCGGTATAGAAAATGAGGATCTTTACTTGAAATCCCGTTAGTTACTCAACTGCTCACACAGCACTGTCAACCGAGTTTAGCATAACAAAGACTTGACACTATCTTCTTTCTACTATATATTTTTCAAATACCACTCACTCACTCACTCATTCATTTATTCATCACGAAATCTCAGAAACCACCGAACGGATTGGAATTAAATCAGGTATGCAGCTTCCTCAAGGGCCGCAAATGCCCACTAAGAGAGAAATTTTGGCTATTCAGGTTCTAAAGGGGTGTTAAGGGGGTAGACCTGCATTTAATTGAATAGCAATATCTCCCGATTGGTTTCATGGGGGGATGTGATACTCGGCATATAAACTCATCAATAAAAATAAGAAGACATGTGTCAGAGGGCTTTTCGATGTGGTGTATATTATGAAGTGAAAGGGGTGAAAAGTGGGGATTAAAAGATTCTTAACGGAGCGTGTGTCTCTTAAACGACACAGGCGAGGAGTTTGAAACACAGCGAAAAAAAATCAACATAAAAAAGAAGTAAATATGTGTTTGACAGTTTTTTCATAAATCCAATTTAAGGGGCCCATGGGGAGAGATGAAATTCTGGGGGGGGGGACAGGAAAGAAAGTGTCCTAACTGATTGACTGACTGGCTCACTCATCAAACTCAGGGGGAAAAACTGCTTTAAAGTAAGTAAATAGCTGTTCGGCAGTTTTTTTTTCATAAATCAAATTTAAGGGGTTCATGGGGAGAGGTGAAATTCTGAAAAAAGAAAATTGAAAGAAAATGTCCAGACTCACTCACTTACTCACTCACTCATCATCGCCTAGCCAAAATTATTGAAGTTAGAAACATGACAGTTTGGGGATATGTTCATTGTATGTCAAAACCGTCTACTAAGGGAGGGTTTTCGGATATTCAGGTTCTAAAGGGGTCTTAAGGGGGTTAAACCTGCATTTCATTGAATAACTATATCTCCCTTTTGGTTTCATTGGGGGGTGTGATACACGGCATATAAACTTATCATTAAAAAGTAACAAGACACGTGTCTGAGGGTTTTTCGATGTGTTTATGAGGTTAAAGGGGTGAAAAGTGGGGATTGAAAGATTCCTAACGGAGCGTGTATCTCTTAAACGACATAGGCGAGGAGTTTGAAACTCAGCGGGAAAAAAATCAGCATAAAAATAAGTAAATATGTGTTTGACCGCTTTTCCATAAATCCAATTTAAGGGGCCCATGGGGAGGGGTGAAATTCGGGGGAAGGGACAGGAAAGAAAGTGTCCTAGTTGATTGACTGACTGACTCACTCATCAAACTCACGGGGAAAAACTGCTTTAAAGTAAGTAAATAGCTTTTCGACAGTTTGTTTTTCAATCAAATTGAAGGGGTTCATCGGGAGGGGTGAAATTCTGAAGAAAAAAAAATTGAAAGGAAATGTCGTGACTCATTCACTCACTCATCATCGCCCAGCCAAAAATATTGAAGTTGGAAACATGACATTTCGGGGATATGTTCGTTGTATGTCAAAACCGTACACTAAGGGAGGTTTTTTGGATATTCGGATTCTAAAGGGGTCTTAAGGGGGTTAAACCTGCATTTCATTGAATATCAATATCTCACGAGTGGTTTCATTTGTGGATGTGATACTCGGCATATAAACTAATCATTAAAAATACGCAGACATGTGTCTAAGCGTTTTTCGATGTGGTGTATTATTATGAGGTGAAAGGGCTGAAAAGTGGGGGTTGAAGGATTCCTAATGGAGCGTGTAGGCCTATCTCTTAAACGACATAGGCGAGAAATTTGAAACTCAGCGAAAAAAATCAGCTTAAAAAGTAAGTAAATCGGTTTTCGACTGTTTTTTTCATAAATTAATTTAAGGGGCCAATGGGGTGGGGTGAAATTCTGGGGGAAAAAGGAGAGAAAGTGTCCTAACCGACTGACTCAAGGGAAAAAGACAGCTTAAGAAATAAGTTAATAGGTGTTCAAGCGTTCTTTAATCAATCCAATTTAAGGGGCCCATGGGGAGGGGTGAAATTCTGGTAAAATAAATGAAAGAAAATGTCCTGTCTGACTCACTCACTCATCACGCCCAGCGAAAACTATTAAAGTTGGAAACATGAAATTTTGGGAAGATGTTCGCTGTATGTCGAAAACGTTAACTAAGGAATGATTTTTGTTTATTCGGGTTTTAGAGACGTGTCAAGGGGGTAAACGTGCATTTCATTGAATAACGATATCTCATGAGTTGTTTGTTTGGGGATGTGATATTCGGTATATAAACTAATCATTAAAAATAATCAGACATATGTCTAAGGGTTTATCGATGTGATGTATATTATGAGGTGAAAGGGGTGAAAATTGGGGGTTGAGGGATTCTTGACGGAGCGTGTATCTCTGAAACGACATAGGCGTGAAGTTTGAAATTCGGTGGGAAAAAACAGCTTAAAATACAGGTAAATAGGTGTTCGAACGTTTTTTCATAAATCCAATTTAAGGGGCCCATGGAGAGGGGTGAAATTCTGGGGAAAAAAACAGGAAAGAAAGTGTCCTAACTGATTGACTCACTTACTCACTCATCAAACTCAGGGGGAAAACAGCTTTAAATAAGTAAATAGGTGTTTGACCGTTTGTTTCATAAATCCAATTTAAGGGATTCATGGGGAGGGGTGAAATTATCAAAAATAAATGAAAGAAAATGTCCTGACTGACTCACTCACTCATCATCGCCCAGCCAAAATTATTGAAGTTAGAAACATGAAATTTTGGGGATATGTTCGTTGTATGTCGAAAACGTCCACTAAGGAAAGAGTTTTGGATATTCAGGTTCTAAAGAGGTGTTAAGGGGGTAAACGTGCTTTCCATTGAATAACAATATCTCACGAGTGGTTTCATTTGGGGATGTGATACTTGGCACATATACTAATCATTAAAAATAAGCTGACACATGTCGAATGGTTTTTCGATGTAGTGTATATTATGAGGTGAAAGGGATGAAAAGTGGGGGTTGAAAGATTCCTAACTGAGCGTGTATCTCTTAAACGACGTAGGGAGGAGTCTGAAACTCGGAGGAAATCAATCAGCTTAAAAATAAATAAACAAATGAATAAATAAATAAAATAAATAGGTGTTCGACCGTGTTTTCATAAATGCAATTTAAGGGGCATATGGGGAGGGGTGAACTTCTGGAAGAAAAACGTCCACTAAGGAAGGATTTTTGGATGTTTGCTCTCATCGACCAACCAAAACTATTGAAGTTAGAAGAATGATATTTTGGGGATATGTTTGTTTGTTGTGTGTCGAAAACGTCTACTAAGGAGGGATTTTTGGGTATTGAGGTTCTAAAGTGGTGTTAACGGGGTTAAACCTGCATTTCATTGAAAAACAATATGATACGACTATGACGCGAGCGATGCGAGGCTAAAATTGAGATGGTGTGTGTCTGTGTATTACTCAATCTCGCAAGTACCACTGGTCCGATTTACGTGAATTTTACATGGAAGTAGCTGATTTACCTGGTTAACATATAGGTTACTTTTGATTTCAATACTTTGCACTATTTAAAATGGCGACCATTTTAGTGACGTCACTACACCCTTTGGTTTCAAACTTTCATATTTCCATTTCAAATAAAAAGAGAACGCTAAGAAATAGCAAACTTTTGATGGCATATGCGAGGTTTAAAATTACATTTTCTATCCGAAAGGTATCTGCAACTGTTAGCGAGTAAAACCTAAATTTGTGCTATAAAACACGGTCAATGCCGAGCGGTGTAGTTGGACAAAATGTTCCATCCTTAATCTCCCTCTGCGCAGCACCTCGCCTATCCCCTGTTTTAACTGTCACCTTCACATTTTAATTTATTTATGACGCGTAGCGAAGCACGGGTACTTCAGCTAGTTTATTATATTTCTAATATTGCTAAACCAGATAATATCTCATCACAGATAATTCCAGAGCATTATTTGTAAGATGTTATTTCGGCACTGCGGCTCCATCGTTTTTACAGTTCTACATCTAGTGAAGTATTGCCGTATAATCTTTACAATACATTTCCAATGTCACTGGTGATTCTATTTGACATGTTGACATCATCTTGAGGGCTGTCACGGAGCAAATTATATCTCGGTTAACGTCTGCAGACTGCAGTGAGGCAGAACTGATACAGAGGTGAACCATTACCATTTCGTTGGCGTCTGCATACCGCAATACAGCATTTAGGCCCCTTAAAACAACAATTATCATCATCATCATATTATTATTATTATTATCACAATACAGCATATGTTTGTCTTCAAATTTGTAATTGATTTGTCGCATGTTTTTCGGAAGAATTAGACCACATGACTGTTTCCCAAATGAAGAGTGCACAATCCAGTGTTCTGCAGGAAAGGGGGACATTTTGGAGTTTGTTCATATTGTGTTTTGGTTTTCAAATTTCAACTATTTCTTTCTTTCTTTCTTTCTTTCTTTCTTTCTTTCTTTCTTTCTTTCTTTCTTTCTTTCTTTCTTTATATTCAGTCACTTATTTTTAATGTATCTTTGGGGTAAGCATCTTCCACCTTTCCATTATGGTGCACCATAATAGGGTTATTGATGGGAATGATTTTTGGTGTTAAACTTCCCAACCACCTGTTTTCCTTGATATTTAAATCTATATCGGCTGTTGAAGGGGGCAAAACAATTAGGCCTCGAAACATGTACCCAATGACCACCAAGTGATCATTTATCAACATAAAGGTATTGATTAGGCGGAACTTTTGCCACAACTATTACTAACTTACATACTAGACGAGATGAAAAGAAAAGAATAAGGGCAATAAAAGACAGGGAAATGACATGCCACCGGCCGCCGAAGAATGGGTTGTTGCCAGCTAACATATTGCGGTCACACATGTTGTTGTCAGCTGTTTGAATTGTGTTCGGTTAGTTTGATTGGCGGCTTTTGTGTATTCTCGTATTTCTCGTATATTTTTCTTTTTGATATTATTCTAGTCTGTTGTTATTTAATAGCTTAGTATTTGTTTGTCGTTTGACATAGTGTAGTAAAATTACGTGTAGTTGTAGGTTAGCTTTAGGTCAGTAAGTGTTTGTGTTATTTCTGCCGTTCGCGTGTGTGATAGTGTCATGCCGCGGTGTGGCACGAGGTAGACAAGCGCCAAGAGAGGAAATGGTTTGAAGAAATATTGCTGAACAACTTGCCTGAGAAGAGCACAATTGTTATGGACAATGCCCCTTGTCATAGTGTCATTCACGACAATGGTCCAACAATGGCAGCAAGAAAGAATGTGCTCATTGAGTGGCTGACGAGCCACAACATTTCTCTACGTGACGACATGACTCCGAAATGAGTGGTGTGTTCCCTTTATACGTTTTCTCAAACTCGGATTATCTTCGACCCCGGACGTGGGGCGGTAATTGTGAGTAATTTATTTGTTACAATTTTTTTCTGATTCATTAAAATAAATATTCTATTAACCGCAGTATATGTGTAATTTCTGCTACTATATATTTATTCACGAGTATGATGTTGTGTGTAAACATGAATGTTCACATTACGCGAGTTTTGTTAACTTTACGGCTATAATCATGTACGTCAGCTGATTCGCGTTAGTGGACTGGCAACACTGTACCGCCAGCCGGTGAACTGTCAAGTCGGAAGTAACGATGGCGGCACTGTAATTTAGGGGCATTGCAACATCGTGCTCATGTCTGATAACCCGTCTTATTGTGATGGCTGTATTAGTGTGTGTATTTATAAGTCAAGTGAATTGTCCGATGGTAACTCATGAAATGGGATTCCTCGGCCTTCAAACTTGCCCTGTTCTGATTTACAAAAGCGCACCTAACAGTACGCCATCATAAAATACAAAACGCAACTTCACCATTAACATCAATACAAAACAAATGTCTGTAACAATGACTTCAAAAAGCGGTTATCACAGTGAGTTGGTGCTACTCTTAGCGTCTATATTTGGAAACGAGGTTGTAGGCATAAACCAATGAAAGGAGGTTGCTGTGGCCTTCAGTTAGGAACTATCCCGGTATTTGTTTCGAGTAGAACTGGGAAACCAAGGAAAACAATTACCGATTCTGTTGTTGTTTATTAATGTACAGGCTTTGTGACGACATGGTCATATAGCCCCATGAACTTGAGTGTGTATGGAATTTTTCTGATAACGTGTGTTACTGTGATGGCCGTAGTAGTGTGTGTATTCGTAATTCAAATAAGGATTGAAAAGGAGGTTGCTGTGGCCATTAGTTAGGAACTATCCAGCAGTAATAGTTTAGAAGATATAGGATGCCAGTGTTATATTTCGCACAGCCGCCGTGTTGGATTGGTGAGACAGTATAAAATTTGAAAAGCACGGTCTGGTCCGCAAAAAATAGTACTATAACCTTGCCGAGCTTCATTGATATCGCTCCAGACGTTTATATTTTATTAGGGGAAATACACACACGGACACACACACATATACATACACAAGGGCAAGAGGTGATCACATAAGCCTATTATTTCATAAATGAAAATAGGCTAAAAAATGATGTTTGTTGGGGAAAATTCCTGAACCCAAGCGTCGCTAAAATTCGCAGTAGTTTAAAGGGACGTAAAACCAACCACAGAGCTGGCTGGAACAAGGAGTGGGGGTTAGGAGTGTTAATTAGAGTGAAAATCTAACCTTAAAGTGACATACGACCTATTAGGCACTAATACAAGCCATTTAATGGTGCATTACGTTTACATTACTGCCCTAGTGCACCGATCGTGCTACGATGTCCTGCTCTGCGAGCGTGCTCTAATGTAATGGCTATCACACTGGAGAAACATGGCTCGAACTCCGGTGTTGGAAGGTATGTGTGCGGGACAAGGAAACAGCCATTGCGTAGTGTGCAGTTCATATTCTCTACAACACTATATCGGAATAATTTTTCCATTGCAAGCGGCTCAGATGAAATGTCACGTCCAGTGTTTCGGATTCCACTATAAAGATGGTCTCGTGACTCATGATCGCAAGATTAACGTTTTCATAATACTTCTCAAGCTTATTTTCATTTCTTTTCAAGGCGCTCACTTCTAGTGGGACTGTGACTTGGCCTCATTTTGCTTTCACTTGATTGTGCTGATCTTCTTTCATCACGCACCCAACTACACGGGACTGATGTCCAAGATGTTCCAAACACCTAAAATGAATTAACAATAACTACCTTCTTTTATATTTCCTACCTTCACCAATTCTTTTACTCTTTCCACCCCCGACGAATATGAAGGAATGTGAGTCCTAGGATGTCGTTCATTAATAGCGTTTTCCGTCTCCACAGACGAACATAAAGCCCCTAATAACCGTACACAACAGTTAGGTGGCCAGGTTATCTACGAGTATGAAGAAATATTGAAATAACTGTTCATAACTTATCCCGTACTGCAGTAGTCTTTTCAGTCAGTACTGAATCGTCTTTATTATTAATAATAATAATATTATTATGATTAATATTATTATTATACAATCCTATTGTTAAATAACGGCATTTTACTGCAAGTTGGTGATCTATTTCATTATTAGTATTATTATTTAAATTATTGCCTATAGGCTTATCATCGATGATTCCTTTTGGATCCATTGTATTTTGACTACAATTTGGTTCGATGGATAAGTTGTTTTCGTCATGAAACAGACTACACAATATAGGGGAGACTCAGCTAAATCCACAATAATAAAAGGTTAATGGTAAACAATAAATTAAGGGAAAGGTATTCAAAAAATTAACAATGAAATTTAATTACTACTTACCCTATTTGTGACGTAAATTCAGTTCCGTTAATAACATATGTCTAAATCAATTAATAAGACTTTCGAAGAAATTTGAAATTGGCAACGTTTTAGGTTTTTATTATACTAGTGGTACTAGGGTAAATCCACGGTACCTTGTCTAAATCCGCAATATGGTTATCCTAATAATATGCTACATTACTACAACTACCTCATAAATAAATCACCGAAACACATGTGATTTTATAAATACTTCACAAACAAAATACAACACTGGTTTTCACGATTTTACCACCAGGTGGTAGCAATCGTCGTTTCGAAAATCATAGCCAAGGGAAATTAAATAGTTGACTCAAAATAACTCGTGAGATGAACTTGTCCCTTGCACCAAAGTATCTCTGGATAAAATAACAAATACTGTGTAATTAGCCATATTGCGGAGTTAACAAAGTCTCCCCAATGTACTCGTATGCCAGTATTTTATGGAGAAGTGTGTGTGTGAGCATCAGGTAGCATCTATTAGTTTACTGTAATCACTATAAATTAAGTAAGTTTTCTCTCTGAACATTTGGAAATTTTAGATAAAACTTTGTATTTTTCCCAGAAGAGATGTGTAGTGTCCATATTTCAATTTAAGGTATTAGTTACTAATCAACTCATCCTGAGAATGCCCAGTTCTCTATGTAATTTACCTTCCCTCCTTATACCATAGAATAATCCTCTCACCTGTAAATTGCACGCTGGACAATAATTGGAGCTTATGAGTTGTTTGTGGATTAGGTGCTCTCAGGTGCTTTACCCTGTGTCTGAGATTACGGGAAGCACAGTTGCTAGCAATCAAAGCTACTTAATTGTGTGAGGTCTATGTCAGAATATTCTCATGTACATAAACGAATTCCTCCCAGGCATTATTCAGACACCTAGGTGCTTCGGACCACCGACACACTGTCCAAATACACCCACAGGTGCAACGTCTGTAAGTTACAAGGAGTTCTTTAGCAATGATTTCGAGTACATTGTGTTACAATGTGACTCAAATCTATTCATAGAAATTACTTAAGAGGATAGCAACATTTTGAACGGACCATAGTTTTATACCAACAGCCGAAGATTATTGTGTTGGTTCATTATGAAACCATTCATTTCAAGATATTATAACAAGATGTTAAGTAAAAACATATAGTCTACTTTCTCTTAATTGTATGGGTATAGTTATAACTCTTTGTCCTTATCAAGGAGTGTAGAATCATTTCTTGGTTGGAGACCTTAGAAACTATTTACCTCTACCAAACACCAGAGCCTCGAAAAAGCTACTAACCGCATTGAAGAAAAAAAGGCATACCTCAAGAATTTTATGGAACCGGAGACATGATTGACCGGACGTGGGCAACATCCAACTTTGAGTTGAGGCATGTTTTTCCAAGTCTTGCTGTCCATGGCTTTCACCACCTTAATTGTATTAACAAATCTGTTCACGACCCTACAGTGACGTGTGAATTCCAACTATGAGGAACAAGCATGTGAACGATACCACTTAGAGCTCTGTAGTAAAATACATAAAACAATCAATCGAAGACTTTGCAATTCAAATCGCCAGAGAGCAATTTTAGTGTACATGTTCATTCCTTATTTTCAATTACTATTTGGCTGCAATAAAAGTATTAATTAATATCTTGAACTATCACCAACAGATAAGAGTACAGGTACTATGTGTGATAGTTTTGTTCTTTAGTTCAAATAACATTTTCAAATGACACACAATAGACTGTTACAAACGCTTTAAAATAAAATAAAAATATTGTATTATCAACTTGTCATTCTTCGAATTTGATGCATATACCTAGATTTTACGATTTATTCAGTGGTGAATAATTTTATTATAAAGCATTTCATACAAAGTTCATATTATTTCTATCAGTAGGCTATATTGCATGCAATACTCAAATTAGTGAAATGTAGGTCAGGCACAAGATATCAGTTGCCATCTGGTCTCGTAACCGAGACGCTCGGCTCTTTAAAGTTACTACTACCGAGTAATATTATAATATGAACTTAAAATACCAAACGAGCCACGTCCTTTAGGACAGTTTATACCATTCTCGGTTCGATAATCGGAACTGGTGGGTTCAAACTTATAAATCATTATGCTTGCACAATTAACACGGCCACTATCCTGAAATGGTCTGGCGGATGACCTTTCAGTTTGGGCGCACGACGCGACCCATATGAAGGTATGTTGTTACCAAATTTGGCACAGATCGGATGATTAGTTTAGTCGTAATTTGATTTTAGGTTTTGAACGTTTGAGTGGCCGCCACTCAGTTTTGGTAAAGATGGCGGCAATATAAAACATGATACTGAGGTGCCCTTTGCTAGTGCTACCTCTGTACCAAATTTCGTTCAATTCGGTTTCGTCGTGTTTGAATTGATATGGGGGACAGATATACACTCTCTCTCTCACACACAAAGTCTACTTTCATTTTTTGCAAAAATCGAAGGCAGGCCTCAAATATAATTTTGAAATTTCTTGTGTTTATGAAAAATGAAAATCCACAGCCTGCTTCCAGTCTCCGACCGGGTCAGGAATGGAATGAATGAAGCCCCCATCTAGCGGCGAGGATATGAACTGTGCCGGCTGCCGAGGCCTGACGCACTCCTCTGGGGCAATGATTAAATGAATGACAGATGAAATGAAATGATAGTGGTGAGTGTTGCTGGAATGAAATGTTGACAGGGAAAACCGGAGTACCCGGAGAAAAACCTGTCTGCCTCCGTTTTGTCCAGCACAGATCTCACATGGAGTGACCGGGATTTGAACCACGGACCCAGCGGTGAGAGGCCGGCGTGCTGCCGCCTAAGCCACGGAGGCTTTTTCTTGTGTTTATCAAAACAATAAAATTAAATTTGATGCCAATGTATTAAGTCTTGTATAAAGATTTACCGTGCCAAGTTTCACTCACACGAATTATGAATTCGAGAGAAATGTTAATCTAAATATTTGAACATCGCTTGAGCACTTGTGCTTATTAAGATTTTGAAAGTGACAAAAGTGAATTTATTATCGTATCCATTGCTACCATACAGAATTTGGTTGATTAGTTCCTCAGTTTACGGACTGCGACAACGCAGTCATGTAGCCCCGTGTACTTCGGGTGTGTGTAAAATCTGTCCGATAACCGGTGTTAATTGTGACGGCTGTATTACTGTGTGTTATCTGTAATTCAGGTAAGGACTGTGGACTATCAATTTCAGGTAGTTCCTATTAGACTACTTTGGATTATTGCACAAAAAAAATATGAAATTAGACTTACGAGATCAACTCAGGGCGAAAAATTGTGTGTCTGCCTGTGAGTGTGTGAGTGTGTGAGTGTGTGTATCTGCGAGTGTGTGTACTCGGAATGTCTGCCCCCCTATCAATTCGAACACGGTAAAACCGAATTGAACGAAATTTGGTACAGAGGATTCACTAGCAAAGGGCACCTCAGTGTCATGTTTTATATCGCCGCCATCTTGACGGAAACGTAATGGCGGCTACCCAAATGTTAAAAGCTTAAATCAAATTACGACCAACCTAATCATTTGATCTCTACCAAATTTTGCAACAACATACACTTTCGTGGGAAGCATCTTTTGACTGACCTAAAAGGTCATCTGCCCAATAGTTTGTAGATAGTGCCCATGTATGTGTGCAAATCGATTCACCATATCAATTCAAACATGGTGAAACCGAATTGTATGATTTTTTTTACGGAGGTAGTACTAGCAAAGGGCACCTCATATTCATGTTTAATAGGCCTATACGTATAGCACGTTGTATTTCAACAAGCTACTACAACCAACATTCAATTATACTCCTTGAAAAGGACAAAGAGTTATAACATCACCCATGCGTTTAGGAGAAAGTAGGCTATATGTTCTTTACTGAACATCTTGTTTTTGCTACCAAATGCTACCGTCAACGACACCTGGACGCAAACGTGGCTACTAAATGCCACTGCGACCGGCACCTGACGGCGGACGTTGGAATTAATAGAGCGTTAATCAAACCTAACAAAAAATTAGCGTCACATAATTGTAGTTAGTGGAAGGTTCTTTTACATGCCATAAATCTATGATATGAACCCACCGACTTTACTTCACCTCCGAAGGAAGGCATTCTGAGGGATTTTTAACGCTCTTAAAATCCGATGACTTCGGCTGGGTTTGAACCCGCGATCTTGGGCATAGAAATTCAGAATGCTACCATCTACGCTAACGAAGCAGCCTACAAACTTTCAGGTTAATAGCAGTAATGGATTCGGTGATACTGATTACCGGTGAAATATGTCGCACGGTCGCCTTGTTTCAGTGGTGACGTTCTTTTAAATTTGTCTGACACGATGGAGGTCAGATGACGGAGTAGAATGTTCCTATCGAATTTCATTTAAATATCTGATTTTATTAGGTACACACACGTATAATCACAGCAAAAGCTAATCTCATAAGCCTATATTTCTTATGACTACAATAGGCAAATAATTATCATACTAGAGATGGTGTGTGTCTGTCTGTCTGTGTGTTACTCAATAACGCAAGAACCACTGGTCCGATTTAAATGAAATTTTGTATGGATGTAGCTGATTTACCATGTTTACATATAGGACAGTTTTAATTTCGATATTTTGCACTATTAAAAAATGGCGACCATTTAAGTGACGTCACTGCACCCCTTGATTTCAAAATTTCATATTTCCATATCAAATAAAAAGAGAACGCTAAGAAATAGCAAACTTTTGATGGGACATGTGAGCTTCAAAATTTAATTTCCTATCCGAAAGGTCCTTATCACGTTTCGTGTATCTCCAACGAGTAGCGAGTAAATCCGACATATGTGACGTCACTACACCCTTTGGTTTCAATATATCATATTTCCATTTCAAATAAAATGAGAACGCTAAGAAATATCAAACTTTTGATGCATACACAAGATTTAACATTTAATGTGCTATCCAAAAGCTCCTTATCACTTTTCGTGTATCTCCAACGGTTAGCGAGTAAAACCTAAATTTGTGCAATAAAACACGGTCAACACCGAGCGGTGCAGTATCACTCTACATATATAAAAATTAAAGTTTGTATGTTTTTTTCGCAATTTCAACGGAAATTTGAGTTATTTACGCGTTTCAGACTGTTTTCTTATGGATGCGCGCGAAAATAATTTTTTAGTATGTCTGTCTGTTTCTTTGTCTGTGGACAACTTTGTTCCCTTATAACTCGAGAACGGCTGGGTGTATCAACGTAAAATTTGGTACAGATATCCATCAGAGGCACGACACTAATCATTGATGTAACCCTTCTCCGTACCTCTCATAATAGAGGGCCTACCCCCTTTAAATACATGCTGAAATAGGAGTAGAAGGACGAGGCAAAGATCATTTTCAGCCCCTCAATGTGAGAGACAAAACTCGGGTGCCCCAAAATGGTTCCCGAAATCCACATTTTAAGGCCCTAAAACCAACCATTTTTGAGATATTCCCAGAAAACTAATTTCATTTAATAAACTAATGAACGAATACAAGCCGGTAACCATGGCAACAGATTCCCAGAGGTCCATCTATTAATGTAAGACGCAATGCAATTCCATAATTACATTGGTGTGAAAGTTTGCAAACGGCTAGAAGGTTATCACGGAACCAAATTAAGCTGTAAAATTCATCAATACGTATAATGCGCTTAAGGGGGTCAAGGGGTACACTAGAATTTTTTCACGCGATTTACACCTGCCGTTGTGGTACGGCAAGTCTATTATATTCATATCCCTATATTATTATGGCGTACAACGAGGAGACAAAGCCCCTCGGTGCCAGAAACAAAACTTGGGGGCCTCAAAAACTACATTATAAGCCTCTAAAACCAACAGTATCTGAAATATTCCCAGAAAACTAATTTAATTTAATTTAACAAACTAATGAAGGAATGGAAATCGGTAACCATGACAACATTATCTCAAGGGGTGGCATCCAACTTTCCATCTATTTCTGTAAGAAGCAATATCACTCCATTTATACGTTGCCACGGTGGGTGAGTGGATAGCGTGTCGGTCTACTAACCCCAAGATTGCAGGTTCAGTCCTGGCCGTGGTACAGGCCGGACGTTTGTTTTAGACGAGTGAAAAATTATAATGGAAGCCTGGAGGCGAGTTACTACAGTACCTGTGTTGTTATCAGCTGCCCCAAGCGCTCCGATGATTGATAAAGCTGTTTCACACTATTGCTGAAGTATAGGCACTGGCAAATATAATGACGTTCTGTTCGTAACTACGTAACGTGTACTTCCGTGTCACACAATACTTCGACGTGGACTGTACTGTCTGCTCAAGTCTGGAATTCCATTACATCAGATCAGTGGTGACAAATGTGAAGTGATAGGGTGAGAGAGTGACTGTGTACAGGCTCACTCGCAGGCTTGAAGGTCAAGGGCAATCGTCTAAAACAAACGTCCGGCCTGTACGTGATTTTTGAAAGGCGGCAAAAATACGACTCGCATATCATACGATGTCGGCATGTCAAAGAACCCATTTGAATTTAGTAGGCCGTGTTCATAATGGCAAAATTAACCTCAGGAGTTTCCGCCAACACAACGTTCCTCATTTCTCTACTAGAAAGCGCTATAGTGTTCAAGGAGCTTGGATATCTACCCTCCTTGACTTTCATAGCGATTCAAGGAACAACGACATTTCGACATGCAAGCTACCCTCTGGGTGTCAAATTACGAAGTTTGCACCCGGCACCGAGGTCATACGATATTATTATTAGGCTACTCCATTTATTACATTTCTGTGAAAGTTTGCAAATGGCTATAAGGTTATCACGGAACCAATGTAGACTGTATAATTCGTCAATGCAATTAAGGGGGTCAAGGGGTAACCTAGAATTTTTTCATGCAATTTCACGTGCGACATATAGTACAGAAAGTCTATTATATCTACAAACAGAAACATTATTTTCAAAAATTCCTGAATTGAATCAGCATTTTTTGCGGCTTTTAGGAATTTGGGCCATTAGAGGCTAAAGAATCTGAATTTTCATGCACCACAAGCCTTTATAATTTATGAAAGAGATCTTCCTGTATATGGGGACCTAACACAACGTAGAGGGTCATTTTGTATGTGAGGTGTATTGCGTTCCGTCTACAAGGCTTTCAAATCTATTTAATGTCAGGAAGTACACGTTAGGTGAATTTAGTTTGAGAGCAGATTTTACTAATCTTTTTTTTTTTTTGTCGACATACGGGTTCATCGTAAGGATGATTTTGCTTGATACGTATGGTAGATATACCCATATTTGGATATCTGTGTGATATATTGTAGACAATAGAATTGTCTGTCTGTCTTTCTGTGTATCTTTATGTACGCTTTTAAATCGTCTTCGGATGCTTGGTGCATCGTAAAATTAGGTATGGTAACATGAGTCAATACACCAATCATTTATAAAACACCTCACCGTACTTTCCATACAGTAGAAGGGTGGATATAGGGAAGAACTTATCAAAATACATGCTAAAATAGGCGAAATATAAAAATTATCCTAGACGGACGATCAAAGCTTAATTTGCGCTTCTCATTGTGAGACACAAAATTCGCGAGTCTATAAGGGGTCTCCGAAAACCACATTTTAAGGCCCTGAAATTAACAGTGTGTGTGATATTCCCAGAAAACTAACTTCGTTCTGATAAACTTATGAAGGAATGACAAGCCGCTAACCATTGCAACAGTAGCTCAATTGATAATGTCTGGTGTTAATATATAACACCGTTCGAAGAAAGGATACTTCTGCTAGTCTATCTATATATATAACAAGAAGTTCCGTGACGAACTAAAGGGCCTACTTTTCTTAAAATTTAAAATTCATGCCATTGATTAATCTATATGGATCTATCTAGAATAATGACAAAATTAAATTGGTAATATAGAAATTTCTAATTAGTTCGAAATACTGTATACCTGGCATAATGTAGCTTAATAGAGAACTATAGTTGGCAGCCCTGGCGACTGAATATATTCTTGTTTCCATCTCTTAAGGTACAGAATACAAAATTTGGTTGAAGTCCAATGGATAGCATGGACGTTACATGCAGTTAAACATTGGATGTAACAGCGCGCTTAAAATCATGTTGGCAACAATGACATACATGTATTGGTCAGAAATAATCTACAATATTATGATCTCTTGTTGTGTTAATTTTGAATGAAATCCATTTTTAGTATGGAAGTTACAGACATTTTAAAATTGGACCTATCAGCAGGCTTAGAATCATGTTGGCAGCACTGACGTATATTAATTACTCCAAATTAATCTAGAATGTCTGGTACTATACGTGTGCTACTTTTAGAGCTATTGGCTTGCATATTTTGTGATATATAATTATTAGGGAAACAAAAATAGACACCATTTTTTAACAGTTGACAACACTGGTTGCTCTTAAGAATACTCATAGTCGTATCTGATATGGTGCACATAGCACATACAAATTTTGGTTGAAATCCAAATGATAGTATAGAAGCTACATGTATTTAAAGCTGGACCTCTCAGCAGGCTTAGAATCATGTTGGTAGCACTGACGTATATAAGTTACTCCAAATTAATACAGAATGCCAGGTACTATACGTGTGCATAGTTTAAAGTTGTCGGCTTGCATACTTTCTGATATATTGGTATTTGGAAAAAATAAATTGAGAGCATTTATTAACAGTTGGCAGCCCTGGTGGATCTTAGGAATACGCTCAGTTATATCTGTTTATGAACACATAGCACATACGAAATTTGGTTGAATTCCAATGGATAGTGTGGAAGTTATATGCATTTAAATATTGGACCTATCAGCAGGCTTATACTCATTTTGGCAACACTGCCATGTATGGCCTCCTGGAAATTAAACTGAAATATTACTATCTATACGTGTGTCAATTTTCAAATAGCTCCCTTTCATACCTTCCGAGATATCCAACATTGAGCTCAAATTTTAATTGCGATTTTTCAGCAGTTGGTAGCACTGACATCATTCTCAAATATGGCCGTGAGATATTCAGGTATATATCTTTACTCCTACCAAATTTTGTTTCGATTGCTGCAGCCGTTTAGGAGTTGATAGGGGGGGACACACACAGCCAGACAGACAGAAAGACAGACAGAAGGACAGACAGACAGACAGACAGACAGACACACATTTGCCCGATCTCATAAGACTACTTTTTCCTCATTTTTGCAAAATGTGAAAAGTAGGCTAAAAATCAATTTTACGTGATAGTTTATCTGTCTGTCTGTCTGTCGGTCTGTCTGTGGGTGTGTATGTCTCCTATGCGTTCATATACCATTCATCCGATTGCGATGAAACTTGGGTGAGATGTTGAGTACACTCCAAGGAAGGTTTCTGACTTAGTAAATCCATTTTACAATAGGTAGCGCATGCGTAGATTCAACAAATGACCGACGATGCGCAAAGCGTTTCAACAAAGTCCCGTATGTGTTCGTATACGATTCGTCCGGTAGCGATTAAACTTGGGTGAGATGTTGTGTACACTTACGTGAAGGTTTCAAAATTAGTGAATACATTTCACAGTAGATAGCGCACGAGTAGATTCAACAAATGAGCGACGACACGCAAAGCGTTTCAACGAAGTCCCGTGTGCATTCATATACTATTCGTCCGATAGCTATGAAACTTGCGTAAAATGTTGTGTACACTTCAGGGAAATTTTCTGGCTTAGTAAATCCACTTTACAATAGGCAGCGCACGAGTAGAATCAACAAATGAGCGACGAAGTGCGAAGCATTTCAACAAAGTCCCATATAAGGTCATAGACCATTCGTCTGATAGTGATAAATGTTTGGTGAATTGTTGTGTACACTCCAGGAAAGTTTTCTGGCTTAGTAAATCCATTTTTCAATACGAAGCGCACGTTTAGATTCAACAAATGAGTGACAACGCGCGAAGCGTTTCGACAACGTTCCGTATACGTTCACATACCATTCATCCGATTGCGATGAAACTTGGGTGAGATGTTGTCTACACTCCAGGGAAGGTTTCTGGCTGAGTACATCCTTATTACATTACGTAGCGCAAGAGTAGAATCAACAAATGAGCGACGACACGCGAAGCGTTTCAACCAAGTCCCGTATGCATTCATATACCATTCGTCCGATAGCTATGAAACTTGGGTGAGATGTTGTGTACACTTCATGGAAGGTTTCTGGCTTAGTAAATCCACTATACAATAGGCAGCGCACAAGCAGATTCATCAATTGAGGGACGACGCGCGAAGCGTTTCAACAAAGTCCCGTATAAGGTCATATACCATTCTGCCGTTAGCGGTGAAACTTGGGAGAAATATGGTGGACACTCCAAGGAAGGTTTCTGGCTTAGCAAATACATTTCACAGTAGGTAGCACACGAGTAGATTCGACAAATGAACGACGACACGCGGAGCGTTTCAATACAGTCCCCTATGTCTTCATATCCCATTAGTCCGATAGCGATGAATCTTGGGTGAGATGTTGTGGACACTTACGTGACGGTTTCTAACTTAGTAAATACATTTTACAGTAGGTAGCGCACGAGTAGATTCAACAAATGAGTGACGGGAAGCGAATCGTTTAATAAAATCCGGTATGCGTTCATATACTATTCATACGATTGCGATGAAACATTGAACAGTTATTGTGTACACGCCAGGGAAGTGTTTCGACTTAGTAAATCCATTTCACAATAAGCAGCGCAAGAGTAGATGCAACAAATGGGTGACGACGCGCGAAGCGTTTCAACAGAATCACCTATTGCGTTCATATAACCTTCTTCGATTGCAATGACACCTTGATGAGTTATTGTGTACACGCCAGGGAAGGGTTTCGACTTAGTAAATCCATTTCACAATAGGTAGCGCACGAGTAAATGCAACAAATGGGTGACGACGCGCGAAGCGTTTCAACAAAATCCCCTATGCGTCCATATAACCTTCTTCGATTGTGATGAAACCTTGATGAGTTATTGTGTACACACCAGGGTAGGGTTCGACTTAGTAAATCCATTTCTCAATAGGTAGCGTACGAGTAGATTCAACAAATGAGTGACAGCGCACGAATCGTTCAAACAAAATCCCGTATACGTTCATATGCCATTCATCCGATTGCGATGAAACTTTTGCAAGTTGTTGTGCACGCTCCCACGAATGATTCTAAATAAGAAAATCCATTTTACGATAGCTTAGAGGCAGTTAACGGAACTTGAAAAACATGTTGTGTATCCAAAAGCACTTCAAGAAACAGAATATCAACGCCAACACTTTTAGGTAGATTTCATTAGAAAGCTAACTATTGCAATGGGTACCATGTTTCAACTTCCGGAAAATTTCGACATATCTTCGCGTTTCACTTCCCCCAGACCCCAAAACCACCGTCAGTTCAAAAGTTTATATATAATTTATGTATATATGTATCTATCTATATATATATATATATATATCAGTTTCTTGTGGACACGATAACTGCCGTAATTTTGCACCAATCACTTTGAATGTTTTACATAATATGTATCCCTATAAAATCTCGGTCGAGTTCGTTAATGGGCAAAATCGGTCGTAGGGGGTGAAAATGGGGGGGCTTTTTTCGAAAACGTGAAATTTCGCTATAACTCTCTTAATACGTGAAATATCGAATCCATTCAAAGTTCATAATATGTGTCGGATAAGTGCCAAAATTTTATGTCAAATAAGTTTTTTGATAGCACCTACCATTGACCAAAAGGGTGGAAAAAAGTGGGTTTTTCGGGAAACATTAATCATATCGCTCTTAATAGGCACAATATCAAAACCGTACAAAATGGAAAATATTCCCCTATTAATTACCTAAAACTTTTGTCTGAAAGAATTTTTGATATGACCCACCATTACGCCAAGGGATGAGAAAAATGATTTCGGAATTTTAAAAAATGCCAAGTGCCATCAGAGGTTACCATAACAACGCTTTTAAATTGATAAGGGATGATCTATCAGAGGTTGCCAAGACAACGCCATTGACGAGATCCCATTCATTTTTAGCCTACTTTTCACACTTTTCAAAAATGAGGAAAAAGTAGACTTATAAGATATATCCGGGAAAATGTGTCTGTCCTTCTGTCTGCCTGTCTGGCTGTGTGTGTGTGTGTGTGTGTGTGTGTGTGTGTGTGTGTCTATCAACTCCTAAACGGCTGCAGCAATCGAAACCAAATTTAGTATGAGTAAAGGTGTATACCGGAATATCTAAGGCCCATATTTGAAAGAGATGCCAGTGCTACCAACTGCTAAAAAAACGCACTAGAAATTTGAGCTCCATGTTGGATATCTTGGAAAGTATACATGGGAGGTATTCTACAATTGGCACACATGTAGATAATACTATTTCAGTTTAATTTCCAGGTGGCCATACATGACAGCGTTGCCAAAATAATTTTAAGCCTTCTGATAAGTCCAATTTTTAAATGCATATAACTTCTACACTATCAATTGAATTTCAACCAAATTTTGTATGTAATATGTGTACATAAACATATATGACTGAGTGTATTCTTAAGAGCCACCAGGGCTGCCAACTGTTAATAATTGCTCTCTATTTTGTATCCAAATATATCAGAAAGTATGCAAGCCGACAGCTTTAAACTATGCACACGTAAATTACCCGACATTTTACATTAATTTGGAGTAACTTATATACGTCAGTTCTACCAACATGATTCTAAGCCTGCTGATAGGACCAATTTTTAAATACATGTAACTTCTATACCAACAAATGGATTTCATCCAAAATTGGCACAAAACTATATAATATTTCAGAATATTTCTGACCAGCACTCGCATGACATTGTTGCCAACACGCTTTTACGTGTACTAATAGATCCAATGTCTAAATCCATGTAACGTCCTTTGGACTTCAACCACATTTTGTATTCTGTACCTTAGGAGATGGAAGTAAGAATATATTCATTCACCAGAGCTGCCAACTGTATTGCTCTATTAGGCTACATTATGCCTAGTATACCTTATTTCGAACTAATTAAGACATTTCGATATTACCCACTTAATTTCGTCATTATTCTAGATAGGTTCATATACTGTAGATTAATCTATGGCATGAATCTTAATTTTAAGAAAAGTAGGCTCTTTAGTTCGTCACGGAACTTCTTGTTCCATCTGACTATGAGGGAAGCGGCCAACTGGTAGCATGCTGAACTTCTATGCCCAAGGTGCTGGTTCAAAGCTGGACAAAGTCGCCGGATTTTCTAAGAGCGCTAAAAATCCGTCAGCATGCTTTCCTTCGGAGGGGAAGTTACAACGTTAGTTGCTGGTTGCGGTGGCATCTATCAGCCAAGGTCACAGCTAGGTGTCGCTGACGTTAGTATTTGGTACAAAATTAGGTACTACTACTTAAAATTGACCGTCTGCAGACCTTACCTGAATTACAGACTAATACAGTCATCACAAATAACACCGTTTATCAGACAGATTCTACACACACCCAATGTACACGGGGTTACATGACCACCTTGTCGCAGCCCCTAAACTGAGGAACCAACCAACATCTCTGCGGGAGATAAAATTTTGCGTGAAGAAGTAACAGACTGTTAGATAGTTACACATTAGTTCCAAACCTTGCATAAGGACAGTGTGATCACAAGTATAAAAATTAACCCCAAATGACAAGAAGGTTACCATCCCCATAAGACAGTAAAATGTTAAAAGTATGCATAGAAAGACGAAAAAATGTTAACTAACCTCCAATTGTAAAATACTTTCTCGCAATAAATGAGGTCTGATCCTCCTACGAAAACCTGCATATTTTGCCTATTATAGCCTATCCCCTAGTTTGCCCGGTGAAATCTACCTCCGTCTTCCGGCGTGCCGAGAGGAATTTTTCTTTGATTGGCATTGCAACGCATGCCGGGTGCAGCTTGTCTATATATATAACAAGTAGTTCCGTGAAGAACTATACAGCCTATTTTCATATATCCTACTTAAGTTAATTGCCACTATCAACATACTCAATTTCTGTTTGATTGCTGTAATAGATTCGTAGATATTAAGGACCGACTAAATATTTCGGATGGACGCCATGTTGGATTTTATATATGTAGGTCCTAGAGTTGTGTACTGTTACATGCAGATTATTGTGAACGTGTAGTATTCAAACTTCAATCGCATAATTAGGACACAAGAAAAAACAAGGAGATTTAAAAAATTTTCACAGCTGCCATCTTGAGGTTATGGAAACAATTGAAATAAATTGGATGCCAGTGGATTAAAATTCGTATAAGGATTTACTGTACCAAGTTTCACTGTACTCGGATGGTTAAATTGCGAGAAACGTCCATGTAAATATTTATAATTCGCGTCACCGCCATGTTGGATTTGTGATCACCAGGTTATTTAAAGTCCTATAGGTGAACTTAAGTTCATAGCCCCTATGAACATTAAAAAAAAGCAGTTTGATTGCTAAAATAGATTGGTAGATATTCAGTATCGTCTAAATATTTCGGATGGTTGCCATGTTGGATTGTTAAATGTATAGGCCATAGAGTCATGCACCATTAAAGGAAAATTATTGCGTAGGTTCATTATTCAAACTTTCACTTCGATCGCATGACTACATCACAAGAAATAAAAACTTAATTTTAATATTCGCACTGCCGCCATCTTGAGGTTATGTAAACAATTGAACGAAATTAGATACCAGTGGATTACAATGTGTATAAATATTTCCTGTACCAGGTTTCATTGCGCTTGGAACATTAAATCGCGAGAAAGGTCTATTTAAAATTTTCAAATTCGCTTGACCGCCATGTTCGTTTTGTAGTTAACCGGTTTTTGAAAGTCTTATAGATGGACTTCCAGTAGTGCCTTTTATCTCCGTACAAAATTTCAGGGAGATACCGCTAATAGTTTCAGAGATATAGAATGCCGGTGAAATATTTCGCACATCCGCCATCTTGTGATTATGTAAACAATTGAACGAAGTTAGATGTCGGTGCATTACAATGTATATAAACATATACTGTACCAAGTTTCATTGCGTTTGGTTGGTCAAATCACGAGAAACGTCTATTTAAAAGTCACAAATTCGCTTGGCCTCCATGTTGGTTTTGTAGTTACCAGGTTTTCAAAAGTCACATAAGTGAACTTATAGTAGTTCCCTCTATCACCATATAATATGTCAGGGTAATATCGGTAATAGTTTCGGAGATATTGAATGCTGGTGAAATATTTCGCACAGCCGCCATGTTGGATTGGTGAGTCGTAACAAAATTTGAAGGGCACGGTCGAGGTCGCCGGGAATAGTGCTATGAACTTTCCGAGTTTCATTGAAATCGCTCCTGCCGTTTAGATTTTATTAGGGGGGGGGGGACACACACACGAATCACACACACACACACACACACACACACGCACACACACACGGACAAAAGGTGATCTCATAAGCCTATTTTTTCAAAATTGAAAATAGGCTAAAAATCAATGTAACGTGATAGTTTGTCTGTGGGTGGGTATGTATGTCTCCTATGCGTTCATATACCATTCGTCCGATTGCGATGAAACTTGGGTGAGATGTTGAGTACACTCCAAGGAAGGTTTCTGACTGAGTAAATCCATTTTACAATAGGTAGCGCACGCGTAGATTCAACAAATGAGCGACGATGCGCGAAGCATTTCAACAAAGTCCCGTATGTGTTCATATACCATTCGTCCGATAGCGATGAAACTTGGGTGAGATGTTGAGTACACTCCAAGGAAGGTTTCTGACTTAGTAAATCCATTTTACAATAGGTAGCGCACGCGTAGATTCAACAAATGAGCGACGATGCGCGAAGCATTTCAACAAAGTCCCGTATGTGTTCATATACCATTCGTTCGATTGCGATGAAACTTGGGTGAGATGTTGAGTACAGTCCAAGGAAGGTTTCTGACTTAGTAAATCCATTTTACAATAGGTAGCGCACGCGTAGATTCAACAAATGAGCGACGATGCGCGAAGCATTTCAACAAAGTCCCGTATGCATTCATATACCATTCGTCCGATAGCTATGAAACTTGCGTAAAATGTTGTGTACACTGCAGGGAAATTTTCTGGCTTAGTACATCCACTTTACAATAGGCAGCGCACGATTAGATTCAACAAATGAGTTACGACGCGCGAAGCATTTCAACAAAGTCACGTTTGCGTTCATATACCATTCGTCCGATAGCGATGAAACGAGGCTGAGATTTTGTGTGCACTCCAGGGAAGGTTTCTAACTTAGTAAATTCCTTTAAAAATAGGTAGAGCACGAGTAGAATCAACAAATGAGCAACGGCGCTCGAAGCGTTTCAACAAAGTCCCATTTAATTTCATATACCATTCATCCGATAGCGATGAAACTTGGGCGAGATGCTGTGTACACTCCAGGGAAGGTTTCTGGCTTAGTACATACATTTTACAATAGGTAGCGCACCAGTAGATTCAACAAATGAGCGATGATACGGGAAGCGTTTCAACAAAGTCCCGTATAAAGTCATATACCATTCGTCTGATAGTGATAAATGTTTGGTGAATTGTTGTGTACACTCCAGGAAAGGTTTCTGGCTAAGTAAATCCATTTTACAATACGAAGCGCACGTTTATGTTCAACAAATGAGTGACTACGCGCGAAGCGTTTCGACAAAGTCCCGTATACGTTCACATACCATTCATCCGATTGCGATGAAACTTGGGTGAGATGTTGTGTACACTCCAGGGAAGGTTTCTGGCTGAGTACATCCATATTACAATATGTAGCGCAAGAGTAGAATCAACAAATGAGCGACGACACGCGAAGCGTTTCAACCAAGTCCCGTATGCATACATGTACCATTCGTCCGTACCTATGAAACTTGGGTGAGATGTTGTGTACACGTCATGGAAAATTTCTGGCTTAGTAAATCCCCTATACAATATGCAGCGCACAAGTTGATTCAACAAATGAGGGACGACGCGCGAAGCGTTTCAACAAAGTCCCGTATAAGGTCATATACCATTCTGCCGTTAGCGGTGAAACTTGCGTCAAATATGGTTGACACTCCAAGGAAGGTTTCTGGCTTAGTAAATACATTTCACAGTAGGTAGCACACGAGTAGATTCGACAAATGAACGACGATAGCGATGAAACTTGGGTGAGATGTTGTGGACACTTACGTGACGGTTTCTAACTTAGTAAATACATTTTACAGTAGGTAGCGCACGAGTAAATTCAACAAATGAGTGACGGAGTGCGAATCGTTTAAACAAAATCAGGTATGCGTTCATATACTACTCATCCGATTGCGATGAAACATTGATCAGTTATTTTGTACCCGCCAGGGAAGGGAACTTAGTAAATCCATTTCACAATAAGTAGCGCAAGAGTAGATGCAACAAATGGGTGACGACGCGCGAAGCGTTTGAACAAAATTCCCTATTGCGTTCATATAACATTCTTCGATTGCGATGAAACCTTGATGAGTTATTGTGTACACGCCAGGGAAGGGCTTCGACTTAGTAATACATTTCTCAATAGGTAGCGCACGAGTAGATTCAACAAATGAGTGACAGCGCACGAATCGTTTAAACAAAAACCCCTATACGTGCATATACCATTCATCCGATTGCGATGAATCATTGATGAGTCATTGTGTACACGCCAGGGAAGGGTTTCGACTTAGTAAATCCATTTCACAATAGGTAGCGTACGATTAGATTCAACAAATGAGTGACAGCGATGAAACTTTTTGAAAGTTGTTGTGCACGCTCCCACGAATGGTTCTAAATTAGAAAATCCATTTTATGATAGCTTAGAGGCAGTTAACATGTTGTGTATCCAAAAGCACTTCAAGAAACAGAATTTCAACGCCAACACTTTCTTTGATTGGCATTGCAACGCATGCCGGGTACAGCTTGTATATATATAAATCAATGTACCAGATAATTTGTATGTGGGTGGGTGTGTATGTCTCCTATGTGCTCACATACCATTCATTAGATTACGATGAAATTTGGTTGAGATGTTAAGTACACTCCAAGGAAGGTTTCTGGTTTAGTAAATCCATTTTACAATAGTTAACGCACGTGTATATTCAACAAATGAGCGACGATGCGCGAAGCGTTTCAAAAAAAGTCCCGTATACGTTCACACCATTCATTCGATTACGATGAAACTTGGGTGAGATGTTGAGTACACCACTCCAAGGAAGGTTTCTGGCTTAATAAATCCACTTTACAATAGGTAGTGCACAAGTAGATTCAACAAATAAGCGACGACGCGCGAAGCGTTTCAATCAAGTCCCGTATGCGATCACATAGTATTCATCCGATTGCGATGAAACTTGGGTGAGATTTTGAGTACATCCCAAGGAAGGTTTCTGGATTAGTAAATCAATTTTAGAATAGGTAGCGCACGAGTAGATTCAACAAATGGGTGACGACGTGCGAAGCGTTTCAATAAAGTGCTGTATGCTTTCACATACCATTCATTCGATTTCGATGAAACTTGGGAGAGACGTTGAGTACACCACTCCAAGGAAGGTTTCTGGCTTTGTAAATCCATTTTTCAATAGGCATCGCACGTGTAGATTCAACAAATGAGCGACGACGCGCGAAGCGTTACAATAAAGTCCCGTATGCGGTCATATCCAGAGGAGTGCGTCAGGCCTCGGCAGCCGGCACAATTCATATCCTCGCCGCTAGATGGGGGCTTCATTCATTCCATTCCTGACCCGGTCGGAGACTGGAAGCAGGCTGTGGATTTTCATGCGGTCATATACCATTCGTCCGATAGCGATGAAACTTGGGTTAGATGTTGTGTTCACCACTCCAAGAAAGGTTTCTGGCTTAGTAAATCCACTTTACTATAGGTAGCGCACGAGTAGATTCAACATATGAGCGACGACACGCGAAGCGTTACAATAAAGTCCCGTATGCGGTCACATAGTATACATCCGATTGCGATGAAACTTGGATGAGATATTGAGTACACCCCAAGGAAGGTTTCGGGATTAGTAATTCCATTTTACAATAGGTAGCGCACGTGTAGATTCAACGAATGAGTGACGACGCGCGAAGCGTTTCAATAAATTACCGTGTGCGTTCACATACCATTTATTCGATTTCGATGAAACTTGGGAGAGATGTTGAGTACTCCCCAAGGAAGGTTTCTGGCTTAGTAAATCCATTTTACAACAGGCAGCGCACGTGTAGATTCAACAAATGAGTGACGACGCGCGAAGCGTTTCAATAAAATCCCGTATGCGGTCATATGCCATTCGTCCGATAGCGATGAAACTTGGGTTAGATGTTGTGTACACGCCAGGGAAGGTTTCTGGCTTAGTACATTTATTTTACATTAGGGAGCGCACAATTAGATTCAACAAATGAGCGATGGCACGACAATTGTTTTAACTAAGTCACGTATGCGTTCATATACCAATCATCCGATTCCGATGAAGCTTTGGTGAATCTTTGAGTACACTCCAGGGAAGGTTTTTAATTTAGTAAATCCATTTCACAATAGGTAGCGCACGAGTAGATGCAACAAATGATTGACGACGCGCGAAGGGATTCAACATAATCCTGTATGCGATCTTATAACATTCATCGATTGGGAAGAAACTTTGGTGAGCTGTTGTGTACACTCATGTGAACGTTTCTAACGTAGTAAATCCATTTCACAATAGGTAGCACACGAGTAGATTCAACAAATGTGTGACAACGCACGAATCGTTTAAACAAAGTCCCGTATTGGTTCATATGCCATTCATGCGATTGCCATGAAACGTTAATGATTTGTTGTGTACAAGCCAGGGAAGGTTTTCGACTTAGTAAATCCATTTCTCAATAGGGAGCGCACGCGTATATGCAACAAATTAGTGACGACGTGCGAAGCGTTTGAACAAAATTGCGTATACGTTCATATACCATTCATCGATTGCGATGAAATTTGATGAGTTGTTCTGTATACGTATGTGAACATTTCTAACTTAGTAAATGCAATTCACAGTAGGTAGCGCACGAGTAGATTCAACAAATGTGTGACAACACACGAATCATTTAAACAAAATCCCGATTGCGTTCATATGCCATTCATCCGATTGCGATTAAACTTTGATGAGTTGTTGTGTACACGCCAGGAAATGTTTTCGACTTAGTAAATCAATTTCACAATAGGTAGCGCACGCGTTGATGCAATAATTGGGTGACGACGCGTGAAGCGTTTCAACCGTGGCCTACGTTATACTGTATATAACGTAGGCCACGGTTTCAACAAAGTCCCATATGCGTTCATATACCATTCATCGATTGCGATGAAACTTTCGTGAGTTGTTGTGCACGCTCCCACGAATGTTTCTAAATTAGTAAATCCATTTTACGATAGTTTAGAGGCAGTTAACGGAAATCGAAAACATATTGTGTATGCTAATGCACTTCAAAAACACAATTAAAATGCCAGCACTTTCTTTGATTGGCATTGCAACGCATGCCGGGTACAGCTTGTTTAATATAAACCATTCTTTGAGTATCACTCACCTTGTGGTGTAATGGCTAGCATTCTTGGCTATCACCCAAGAAATTTCATTTTGGTATGAGAGAAGGCCTACACTCTGCTCCGTGAGGAAGAACTGATATGAGGTGGGTCTGATTCCCAAAATCTGACATCCTACAAGAGGTTGTCTTTGGTTTCCCACTTCTATTCTAGGCAAATGTCAAGATGGTTCCTAACTTCAGGCCACGGCCACCTCCTTCCTAACCCTGGTCCCCATTACAAATGCACACGGTACAACTACTACAGACAGTACAATAACACAAGTTATCAGACTATTCCTATCAATATACTCACACCCAAGTACATGGTACTGATGACGGTGTAACAAGTCCCTAAATGAATCAACAAATGACTACAGCGATATAATTGCTTTAAAATTAGATCTTAATTGGGTCTCGAGGCCGACTCTCCTGCAATCCGAACAGGCACGTTGTCAATACCTCACTTGTGGAATATCACTGTGAAAGAATGCACCTTCCAGAACGATGAGCCACCGCTGCATAATTAAACTACAGCAATTAAAAGCGACATTATGTGCATCCAATTATTAGGTTATTATTGAATAGTGTGGCAATGTACTGAACATCATGGCAAATAACAATGTTGGTGAAGCAATCCTTAGCACACCGATATGCACCATCCGGGACATTGCCTGAACAGGTGTTTCTAGTTGTCCCAGTAATGATCTCCGATACCTGCGGTGGTATCATGAAATCACCTCTTTGCAAAAGAGGAAAGTTTGAATGTTAGGACATAAGAACAGAACGGCAGATTGTCGCAGTTCAAATTCCAACCGTAATGCTGAGCAGAAATGCTAAATTTACCCAGCGCCAAAACACGTTTGTGTATTAGCCACTTTTTGCGGTCTAGGAGTACGTATGAAGACTACTGTCCCAAAAGTTTGGGTTCACTTTCAATTATTATTGTTATTGTTACTGGTTTTACGTCCCTTTTAACTACTGCGGCTTTCAGAGACGCTGGAGTGCCGGATTTTTTTTCCGAAGGGGATCTTTAACGTGCCAGTAAATCTACTGACACGGCTCTCTCACAATTGCGCCCCCTCAAATGCCACCTGATTGCGCCAGGATTCGATCCTGCAACCAGCTGGTTCTCCTTCAAGTTTCGCAAAAAAAATCTGAGGTTTGGAACGGGTTTTTAATCCCGTCCCCACAAGAAGAGATGGTTTCGTTTTCTAACTCAATCATACAAAAAGAAGTTTCTCTTATTTTCCCCTTCTGTGTCGTTGGTGGTGTTGTTTCTCTTTGGGACCCTGGATATCTAGGTAATTTAGCCTCGTATACTTGGGCATGTGTGAATAAATTTGCTTGATAACCTGTGTTATTGTGAAGGATACATGTGCGTATTTGTAATTCAGGTGAGTATTGGGAAGGAGGCGGCTGTTGTATTCAGTTAGGAACCATCCCGATATTTTCCTGAAGTATAAATGGGAAACCACGGAAAACCTCTTCGACGATCTTTGCCTCACGAAGCTGAGTGTATTCCGTTTCTGCCCTCAGACCAGAATTGAATATCTTGGTAGAGCCTAGAATTCAAATGCGGATCTCAACCTCAGAATGACGCCACGGGTGATAACGATGTCAACTGTATGCTGTAAGAACCAAAGTTATGTCATTAATCAGGCAGTCTATTACAAGATTGAAGCTTGAACAGGAACGGGATAAGATGAACTCCGAAATTAACTTCAAAGTTTTGCCAATGCCAATGAGGTCATATATTCCCTGTAATAACAATATGCAATATTCAGAGTAAATCGTGTAGCCTATGTGGATTTTCGGGATTTACCCTATGTTTTTCCTTGTGGATACGGACTGTGTGGATAGCCCCTGTAATTGATGTAGAGTCAATGAACCCATAAAGATTGTTTGATATAGCATTATGTGTAGCAAGTGATTACTTTGTAGCAATTATCTGAATTTTATTAGTATGTACGCAGTATGTGTTACGGTAGCCGGCCCCGTGGTGTTGGGGTAGCGCGCCTGCCTCTCACCCGGAGGCCCCGGGTTCGATCCCCGGCTCCGTCAGGGATTTTAAAACTGACGTGAGGGTTGGAACGTGGTGCAGTCAGCCTCGTGAGGACAATTGAGTAGCTGTCTGACAGTGAGACAGCGCCCCGATCACGAATACCAAGATTAACGGCCGAGGGGACCCGACGCGCTGATCACGCGTCACCCCAATATCTGCAGGCCAAATGGCTGGGCAGCGGTCGCTTGGTCGGTCTTAGCCCGTCATCGGCTGGATAGTGCCAGGGGTTTATGTGTTACGGTTAGTTGTTGTTTTAAGGAGCGGAACTACGAGGTCATCTGCCCATCTATGGTTTCTATATTCACCGAAATCTCCCACCTAGTTAGCCACTCAAAATCCCCCCCAGGGGCTCACATCTAGTGGGACGTGGGTCGGCGACCACGGGACCCCAGCTGAGTCCAGTATTGCTTCCACTTACTTGTGCCGGGCTCCTCTCCGTCTTCTTTCCAGTCGATCTCTCTTGGTAAACTCTCGTTCTCTTCAGACGCCGATGGTATTGCGGTATCCGAGGCTTAGGATGCATCTATCTACCTTTTCCACCTTAATTGGCCCTTCTCTCATCTTTCCTGATCCTTCATTCTTCGAAGGATCAGCCTTCTTTTTCTTTTCATTATATTTCCTTTTCTCCTTAAGATTCCCGCACTGTTTTGTGAATTGGCTCCCAGTGTGTCTATATTACATTTTGAGAGTATTTTGAATTTCAATTTCATTTTGTAAGTATTTTGAATTTCAATTGCATTTGGTGAGTATTTAGAATCTAAATTACATTTTGAACGTATTTTCAATCTAAATTGCATTTTGTAAGTATTTTGAATTTCAATTGCATTTTGTAAGTACCAGTATTTTGAATCTAAATTGCAATTTGGGAGTATATTGAATCCAAATGGCATTTTGTGCGTATATTCAATGCAACTTACATTTTGTAAGTCTTTTTCCATTTAAATTACCTTTTGTGAGTATTTTCATTGTAAATTGTATTTTGTAAATATTTTCGATTTAAATTCCATTTTGTAAGTATTTTCAATCTACATTGCATTTTTTTTAGTATTTTGAACCTAAACTACATTTTGTGCGTATTTTTTAAATCTAAATTACTTTTGTGAGTATTTTCCATCTACATTAACTTTTGTAAGTATTATTTCCACTCTCAATTACATTCTGTGAGTATTTTCAATCTAAGTTCCATTTTGTAAGTATTTTCAATCTAATTTAGTTTTCGTTATAGTCTCCAGTTCATTGTCATTTTCGCTATCATCCAGACCATTATGGGCTGATAACCTAGATGTTAGGCCCCTGAAAACAACAATTAACATTATCATGATCCACTCTGATTCTAAAGGGACAATTTCCTTTCAGATGTTAGCTGATAAGTCGTCTGGCTGAATTTCGGGATGTTTTTTTTTTTTATTTCCTACATCGTTGTTTCCAAAAATTAAATTTGCTTTTTTACAGTTAGTTTGTTAGCTATTAGTTAGTTAGTTAGTTATTGTTGTTTTAAGGGGCGGAACAACGGGGTCATCTGCCCTTCCGTTTTACAGTACATGAATCTATGTGACAGGGATGGAACTCAGGTTAAACGAGAAGGTTGGGGACATGGTAGATGTTCATTTCGTAATTTATGATTGTATACAATACAATAAAACGGGGTCAAGTAGTCTGTTTATAGGGCTCCACAGGTAACTACGAGGGTGATTCAGCACCCAAGGCAACAATACACACATGTTTAATTTGCTTCCTCGGTGGATCAGTGGCAAGGTTTTCAACTCATAACCACAAAAACACAGGTCGATTTACGATCAAAGAACTGCGATTAATTAAGGGTACACTCAGTCGAATTATGTATACAGTACTCTTGTATCACTTTTGGTGACTACAAGACAAACATAAGGCACGACACTAGGTTGGGATACAAACTTGGATGTCATTGCTTATTGTTACCCATTAACAATCAAATGGTGACTTTTGAGTCAGTTAACACATATTTGTGTCCTATTAGAAACAGAAAACTCTACCTGAAATAAATACATTGGTTGTTAGTTGTGAAAGTCGGACGCAATGTATTGATACTGGTAAGAATGGGTGGAGATTAATTGAACTGCGCAAAATGTTGGAAGGAAGCCGTTGTGGCCCGCTAGTAGATACCGTCCCAGTTTTGCCTGGATTTGAAAATACAAACCATGGAAAACCATTTCAAGAATGTCTAACTGTGGTATTCGAACCTTCGCTTCTCCAGTCCGTAGATAGTCGGGCCCTATAGCCACGACGTGACGCTCGTAACGATCCCCGATCGGCATCTGGCGTGTGTAATTTTAATATTTTATTAAAAATGTGTCCTGTGTCTTAAAATATGTGTGATTTTTGCTATTATTTAATAGGAAATAAAGACAGAACCAGAAAATCTTAGCTACAAATTTAGTCTTGGGTCTGAAGAGGTTGGTTGGTTCCTCAGTTTAAGGGCTGCGACAACGCGGTCATGTAGCCCCTTGTACTTTGGGTGTGTGTAGAATCTGTCTGATAACCGGTGTTAATTGTGAAGGCTGAATTCGTGTGTGGTATCTGTATTTCAGTTAGGGACTGCAGACGATCAATTTCAAGTAGTTCCTACTTTTGCTACCAAATGCTAACGTCAACGATACTGTACCCGTTTATACGGAGGATGATCAGTCAGCACTCGGTTTTTCGCTACTGCGGCATCGGGGCGTGTAACGTTCCCTCCACTGCTGACTTAACATCCGATATGGAATACTCAAGGTTCACAAGGATTTGAGGAAAACCTCAACATATAATTTTACATAATTTATTTCATAGAAGAAAAATAGATTCACTCAAAACATGTCAAAATCAATCACTTGGAATAGTCTTTTCAAGTGTCACTCAAAACTAAAAATCACGTTGTTAAAAATTCATCAAAATTCACTATAATGTTACTTCATTACTCCACGAACTTTGTAACTATTTTTGTCTTGCTTAAATTAAATTATTACTATTTGTAGTATATTTTACTCAGGCGTCGAGCGCGCCTATCATTTAAGTCATATAATCTCTCTAAGGCTTTGGACATTTACATTCATTTCAATCTCTACCCTTCAGTGTTTCTTTTATGTTTACATAAACATTATTTATTTATCATTTATTTAGTCCTTTGGACCTTAATAAGAATTCTTCACAAAGCCTTAGATTTTAAACATTCAAAATGCTGTACAAGAACATGCCATGTCTGTGGATCGAACCCTTATTCCACCAGTTACTCTCCATGCATCGGGTGATCTTTCTCAGCAGTGTACCATTCACTGTGTTATTTATTATAGTGGGATATTTATTCATATTAAAACTACATTGTTTCATAACCCGTTATTCAGGAATCCCTTTATCAACAATAAAAGTATTTTACAAAATCCGTCAAAATATATATAAACGCTTCAAACTTATATTCTGGAGAATTATCTCCCAGCATTATGATTTTATAGGTTATTTTAAGCTTGCATCTTTTAATAAAAACTTCCATATAGTGGCCATTTATTATTAGTCTTTGCTAGACCCTAATTGACCGCGGAACTTGTTAAAATTTCTCTCTCACTCCCTCACTATGGTAGGTCAGGTACTAACAGCGACCCCCTTCTTCCTGCGACACTTCACTTGATTTATGGCGTCTCGCCGACCGCCTTGCTTTACAATGTTATTTACTATTTAACCATATGATCCCCAAGACTTACATTTCACTTCTAAAGCGGCTATTTGTTCCTGCTTTTAATATTATTATTATTATTATTATCATTAACTTCTCGTGTTTACAGGATATTTATTATTTATTTCGGAGAGGATGTATAATAGTTGACTACACCAACTTTAATAATAACTTGTATGACGTCTTATCACAACACTATATTTATAACAATGCCTTTTTGGACTTACTTGCATATTTCACATATGACGCTTTATTTCGACGATTTTTGCCTACAATATTTTATTTATAACAATGCCTTCACGGTCTTACTTGTACATTCACATACGACGCTTTATTTCGACGATTATTGCCTACAATACTTTATTATAACAATGCCTGATCGGTCTTATTTGCACATTCACGGACGACGCTTTATTTCGACGATTATTGCCTACAATACTTTATTATAACAATGTCTGATCGGACTTACAATGTAACTATTATTTTCGACGCTTCAATATGGCAATACTTAAAAGGGAATTTCACCTACCCAATATAATACGACGTTTTCATACAACAACAATACATTAATGGGAATCTTTCATCCACAATATGTCGACGATACTTTCCATCTCCCGAATAAATATATCCTGATTAACGCATATTTATTAGCTTGAAGCTACATTTATTTTATTATTAAGCCTTTTCGGCAACACGATTTCTTGCTTGGATATTCGCGGTTTATTTAATATCTTATATAATCTTTAATTTATAGCGGTAAGACCTCGGCCTTCCTATTATTTTATTCTCATAACTTTGGCTTGATAGCCTGCAATAATACGTTTTCCCTTGGGCGTTTGATTCACCAATTACTTCAGAGATTTACAAATTGATCATTTGACAACAATGCGTCAATATATTATTTATTTCGTTCCGTTTAATTACTTGAGTTTCTTATTACGATTTTTACTACCACTTTATTTCTAGAGTATAACAACTCGATAATATTTATTTTTATTATTATCATCTCAGATTTTAATTATTTTTATTACAACTTTTTGTTATTTGCCATTTAATTATATGGTATAAAATCAAACTATTTTTATTTTTCCTTATATCGACTTTTAACGACTTCATTATGATGCATATTTATTTCATAACCTGATTTTACTATGGCGAAATTTTAAGCCATTTAGGTTATTATTTTCGATTCCTTCCTCCAAATCATTTATTACTTATTATTTTCAATTCTTGGGTTTCCAATACTTTATATTACTGATCACATTTTTATACTTATTTTTGCGAGGTTTTTGCGAGGTCATTCTCGCAGGCATTTATTATTATCCCAACATTTCAATCATATTAGTGCATTCAACTACCCGGTGAATCAATCGTTAAACGCCCTAGTTACGACTGATTTCACCGGGTCAGTGCATCGTACGGCTGCAAATTTTAATGAAAAATCATGACTCACCAGTGTGCTTCTCCTGCTTCATCCTTAGAAGGATTCACCCATCTAACGACATATTTAACACTTTTCCATGGCACTTTCTTTCGTGAATTGCATTTCACTCAGGCCCAATTGACCTTCACTTATATTTAAACACATTATTATTTTATAAAAACACTGTATTAACACTAAACACATATATTTTTTAAATTATTTGCACTGCACTATTTTTCCATCATATCTCAGTGATCTTCGGCACTTCCTATCGGTGATCGACGCCCTGATGAGATCCTAAGACCCTGCATTGGACGCGTGATAACTCGAACGGCTCCTAGTTCTTCACTGGATTTAGTCTCTGCCCTGTCCTTTTAACAGTCTATTTTGGCTTCCTTTATCGTCTTTTTATAAGCGATTTGCATTTTTCACTTGCCCTACACTTATGTAGCGGTCTATCGAGCCTATGGCCCACTTACTTCTTGACCGTAATCTGTCCTTTTTATATCTGCGACAAGTTTTTTCTTCTTTCTCCTTCGAGAATGTTTTTCTGGCTACGTCCCTGTTTGACACACTGTAGCTTCGCTCAAGTTCACTGAATTTGCTTTGGGTCTCGAACCCGTGTCCATTTACTTGAATTTTTGGATTTCGTTCCAATTTATTTATTTATCGTATGATGAAAGGAGGAATATGTTCAAAAATATATACAACAAGATACACATGATCTCATGTTTGTAAAATTAGAGTTCAATTTTAAGTTGTTGAATCAAATCGATGGCTTCTTGATTAAGCTGGTGGAGTTCTTGTATTGTCCCTTTCGTTCCAATATCTGACCCTTAATACTGTGGTCTTTCACTTGACTTTCACGAAGACCTATCAATAGTCTCGAACCGATGATTTCCAGCGTAATGACTCTACTGACCTGGACTGATGTTTTCTAGCTGATTAATGTTCTAGAATTTGACGTGGCGTAACTTATTTTGTCACGGTTTCCGTGTGGCGTACAATTTTATTTGATCTAGCACAAGTGCTTTAGTGATCACTTACAAACAACAGTACTTTTTTAACGTGACGTATTTATATTACCACGCACATACAAACTTTTGTTGAAACCGCGGATACTGACGATTTGTTAATTTGTCTTAACACGATCCACTTTAGTGGTTGGTAACGAACTGAGTTACTCGCTTTGACATCTCCATACAGGAGTGCGATGAGTTTTTACTAACGTGAGGACGAACTTCCGTCCAGGCAGCCTGATAATACTGCTTACTGTATACTTATATACTGTGCGAATTTGCGCTGAGCCTCTCCAGGCTTGACTTAACTGGGACTGATATGATGCAGCGTTTCTGCATTTTGTGGTACAGTGTGTAGCGCCTCTACGCTTACTGATGGTGAAACTGCTTCTGATACAGCCTAATGCCTCACCGGGCTGACGAATACTGCATGCTCTGTGGCTGAAACCTTGGCTATATGTTGGGAACTTGCAAAAATAAATTGCTTTTGTCTTCTTCTTGGAACTATCTTTTGAAATAGATGTCGCACGTTTTTGAAAAATATATCATTATGTTCCCTATAATCCAAACGTTACATTAAAATCTCGTTTCCCGAAAATCGATCGTCTATTTATTTTAAATAAAATCTACAAGGCTCCTCAGATATGTTGGCGAATGGGTTTTATTTTCTCCTTCCCAAGACCTCCTCTTAGCTCCGCCTAATGACGTAACTGCATCGTAAGTGATTTTTCCCTGGGAGTAAATTATTCGATTTTAGTCTTGATTATTTCATAATTCCCTGGATTATTCTGATCTACTTAAACATATTTTTCTAATTTTGCGTTGTTTCCGCGAAAACGGGTTATTTCACAATTTTGCGGTGTTGGGAGGCAATCCAGGGTTGTCATAAAGATGCTGACGTTAACACTCCGCGGTGATTCCCCTGCCAATCTGCTCTGGTTGATTCATCACAGCGTGACTGTCCTCATGATTCGCACACAGCTTGCATCCTGTGACTTCAGATAAGGCTGTCAATGCTCTGCGTCATTGCCTGAATCACTTCTTATTTTTTCATGGCTAGCTTGAAACTGAACCTCTTTTCATCTCAGAGATCCGAAGTTCATATCCTGTACCAACCCCAGTTGGGTACAATACCTAGCTGCGAACTTGGCTACTGTATGCCACCACACCCTGCACCTGGCGGCGAACATTGGAACTTAATAGAGCGTTAATCAAATCTAAACTACAAATTTAGCGTCACACAATTGTAGACAGTGGAAGGTTCTTTCACATGCCGTAAATCTATGACATGGGCTCGCCGGCTTTACTTCCCCTCCTAAGTAAGGCATACTTAGGAATGTTTAACGCTCTTAACAAATCCGACGACTTCGACCAGGTTTGAACTCGTGATCATGGGCATAGAAGCTCAGCATGCTACCAACTAGGCCTCCGAAGCCGCCTCTGAAGAGATTGAATAGCATAATTTTAGCTATTGAGAGAAATTGACAGCAATACATGGCCCAGGTTCCGTACACAACTGAATCCACATTGTTATTCCCATGTCACACCTAAACAACGTAATTCAACTGCATTTTCACCCCAACTTTGGAATAAAGACACACATTTTATTTCCGAGGAACAAAATATCATTCGAGTTACCAAAATTTTTGAATAATAGAACTTCGAATTACATAAAAAAAACATGACACATAAATTCTGTAGAACTTCGCCGGGAAATTAAAATTACTTTGAGATATAGAAGTCCGACCGCATTTCCAATCCCCTCATGGCCATTGTATACAGCAGACATACGGGGTTTCTACTCATAATTATTTATCTTTCCCAAAACATTCCTTTTGTCACATATTGTCAAAAAGTGACCGACCGAGTTTTAAAACTAACCGATTCATATATTTCTGTCTCGTTTGAGGAGTTGGAGAAAGAGTGTTGCACCCCCTCAATATTCAGACGTGTAGACTAAGTTCCTTCGTATGCCCTAGTTTCTGTATCTAGTGACCGGGATGGCAGTTCTTTTTACGTTCCAGCTAAGTTGGCTCCAGGTCGATTACAGCTCATCTGTCGCACCAGGGACATCTTAATGGAGTGCCAACTCTCGTTAACTAATAGCGCGAGTAGACTCTAAACTGGATTAGCTAGGGAGCATTATGGATTTAACGGTACTTCATTAGCGACCGATCTCATTTGTTTACTGACAGCTGGTGTGTCATCCACCGTGATGGCTCTGCTCTGTAGTTCTACTACACTGAGCTCAATCCCAGCTATGTTGCCTCTGAGCTGTTATCGTCAGGGTGAATTTTATTTATTAGCTCCGCTAACATTCTGGGATGCAATATAAACAAGCAACAGTATTTATTGCTTGAACTGGCGTTATCATTAAGGTTCACGGTGGAAAAGTATGTGGTGTTATTCAAATACCGTACGAAATGTCAGAACGCTTAAATCACACCGTTGATATCAAATGTTATTCAAGCATGGAAACAGATTATGCATATGAAACATTAAAATAGCAGTCATCATCTGTAACTGGCTGCGTGGCGCAGTGGTAACTATCTTGCCTGCTGTCCCAAAGCTTTCAGGATCTAATGCTGGCTCAGTCAAGGAGCTTTGTCAGTAGATTTACTGGCAAGTTAAAGTTTCCCTTTGGGACAAATTTCCGGCACCCCGGCGCCTCTAACAGCCTCAGTAAGTGATAGAGACATACCACTAACATTATTATTATTTTATTATGAATTGTATTATTATAATTATTATTTCGAATAACCCATTTGTAGGGTACGATGAATCAACGTTGGCTATTGTCCATTGTATTCAATTCCTTTGTTTCCTAATTTCCTTCATCCTTCTAAAGTGTCGATCTTTCTCCTCTCGAGTCAACTTACTGCGAGTTCTTTATTATTATTATTATTATTATTATTATTATTATTATTATTATTATTATTATTATTATTATTATGATTATTATTATTATCATTATTATCATTATTATTACTACCTCGAGGGTTGAGAGTATTTCCTTCCCTCCTGTGTTTTATATACATTTTTCTCCTTTTGGTTTCCCATTTCCTCTTCTAGTTTGTGAGTAGTTTTAAGTTTAATTTAGGCAGCTTCGGTGGCGTATTCGGTAGCATGCAGAGCTTCTATGCCCAAGATAGCGGGTTCAAACCCGGCCGAAGCCGTCGGATTTGTTAAGAGCGTTAAAAATCCCTTAGTATGCTTCCTTCGGAGGGGAAATAAAGCCGGCGGTCCCAAGTCATAGATTTATGGCATGTTAAAGAAACTTCCATTAATTCCACCTGTGTGAACCTAAATTGGATAGGTTAAGAATGTAAACAACGCTCTTAGGTTTCTACGTTCGTTGCCAAGAGCCGACTGCGGTGGCGTCTAGTAGCTAAGTTCTGAACTTGGCCTAGTAGTCGTTGACGGTGGCGCTTGGCGGCAAAAGTAAGAACTATTTGAAAAAATTCTAAGTTGCAGTACTTAAATTAAAAAAAAAACCAGATAACACACACTAATACAGTCATCACAATTAACACCGGTTATCAGACAGATTCTACACACACCCAAAGTGCACGGGGCTACATGACCGCGTTGTCGCAGCCCCTAAACTTAAGAACCAACCAACCTTTCATTTGATCAGTTTTCATTTTCACTATCACCTAAACCATTAGGGGCCGATACCCTAGATTTTAGGCCCCTTAAAACAGCAACCATTATCATGATTATTACTACCATCTGAAAACACCCCTGGCTTGGAATGCGCCTTGGCTAAGTAACGTAACCCGCAGTATTGTGCAGGTTACCGGGCTGTAAGGTACTGCAGTACATAGGACACCATCAATTTTCATTGTGAATGTTTGGTGTTATTAGTTAGATGGCAGGCGAGCATTATAGCAGAGGTAGGCGCATTGGATGATTTTAAAAGTGAACGCCTTAGTCTGGGAGTGAAGGAGACAGATGATGTAGTATTTTCTCGCTCTGCGCGTTTCTAGGCATCAGTCTGATTTATTTGAACTACCCCCATAAAACACTTTGGACTTAACCAATTTCGCTATGTCATCAGGCACATTTTGTAAATGGAAACACGTAGTTCATGAAGAGATAACATAGCTTATTTGCACATGTTCCACAACTTAAACTGGAATACGTTTTAGGTCTGAGGATCTATCTGCGATGTATTATTAGAAGCCTTTAAGCAATCAACACGAGTTCACCCAATTCGATTGCGCGAGGAATTACAATTAATTTCCTAGTGTCTGAAATAAATTACATGAATTATTTATAATCAATCTCTACATAGTGTAAAACGAAGTCCCCGGTTCTTGGATGTGACGGGTAATCTCGAGAACCACTGGATGGATTTTGTTGCGGTTTTCACCATTCAATAAAGGATTTCTCGAGGAAGGATTCTGCAGAAATGTAGAAAAATATTTATTTATTAACAAAGGAAGCCGATCAGTAACAATTTCAGTGAATTGAGTCGAAAAATAAACCTACTGTACGTGTGCCTCTTAAGCTTACGCTGAATAAACAAAAACAATTCAATTTACTGGAGTGAAGGAATTGTCACCGACATACGTTTTATTGTTTTTGAGTGATCATCTCTTTTTCTTCTGTTTTAAGGAAAATGTTTAAGACGTGCGTAGGATATTTCATTTACTTTTTTATATTGTTTAAAAAGGGTAATCCATGGAATTTAAAATCATGATGAGCTGGCATACATTGGAATAGTATACTTGTATCTGCATCACCACTGGTCTAATCTCCATCAGTTTCATCGTTACTTGATGACAAATCTTCAATAACTTGAACGCTGTCTTCAAAATCACTGTAGGCCTAATCAATGTCGAATTCATCTAAATACCTTGAAATTGTAGCCACACTTTTATCGTGCGAGCCCACTATTTCGCTGTATATACCAGCTGCTACTGTTAAATTCAATTAGTATATAACAATCTTAAAACAATTTAAATGAATTGATTCGCGTTGTCCTTTTCTGGTTTCAGGTGTGTTCGTAAAGGTTGTCTAATAGATTACTGCTCGCTATCGTATCTAATGTAAACTTACGCCAGAGTGGGAATAACGTTGCGGAATATATCGTAAACGACATGTAAGGAAAATATATTAGCACGGAATATTCCTGAAAAGATACGGTAGGGTTAATACATCGCCCACTATAAGTATTTTTGCGTTGTTATTTCTTGCACGAATCTCCACTCAAGGGAGCGAGCTTCGGAGCGAGTTTACGAGGTAGAGAGCCAGATTCGGCCAGCATCAAACTGGCGAGTCGTGTCGAGTTAAGACTTCACAGAAGAGTATATGTGTTTGGAGTTTCGCTGTTCACCTTGGCTTTTCTGAATTGTGTCTTGAGACACAAAACTTACCTTGGGTAAACGTTTAAAGATACCGGGCGAAGCCGGGGTGGGTTGCTAGTACTTAAAAAACTCTCAAATAAATGGGGGTTTTAAGGCACTAGGAAATTAATTGTAACTTCCCGTCCATTCTAATTGGGTACACTTGTATTGACTGGCTGAAAAGATTCTACTCTTAGATTACTTATTGTTGTTGTTGTTGTTGTTGTTGTTGTTGTTTTAAGGGGCGGAACAGCGTGGTCATCTGACCCTAATAGATTACTTAGACAACACTGAAAACTGGCTTTTAATATTTTAGAAAACCTCGTGGTGTAGCGGTTAGTGTCCTTGGCTGTCGCCTCAGAGATTTGGGTTTGATTCCCGACTCTGCCAATACATACTAATTCTGGTGTGAGGTCTGGAACGGGGTACATTTAGCCTGGTGAGGCAAAACTGAGAAGAGTACGGTTTGATTCCCACCTCAGCCATCCTGAAAGTGGTTTTCCGTAGTTTCCCCGCTTCTAGTCCAGCCAAATGATTGCATGATTTCTAACATAAAGCCACGGACGCCTCCATCAAATTCTATCCCCAATTTACAAATACACACACTAGTACAGTCATTTCAATAACACAGGCTATCACATAAATTCCACACACACGCAAATACACGATGTCACGGCCCATAAAATAAGCAACAACAAATACTTCAATAATCGCTATCTGCGATTAGCGTCAACAAAATGTGGTTACCATGACGACAAATATTAGTCATCTAAGCCTCCTATGTGGTTACCCAGGCGACAAGTCTGCTCTCTATAGATGGGGAAAATATGGAATATTGGCTGTCATAGCCAAGGAATTTAACTACTGCAAATCTTCTAGATTTGTGCCGTGTCTACTGCGGGATTTCGCTTAGGTGCATCAAGTCTGACTCATCAGTGGCACTTGGTGCACACTGCCCGGACTGCCACTAGAGTAGTGGGCCAACACATATCCATAATTCGACTTTTCTCAGTGTAGTGTAAGATTTGAATGAGTTTTTAATGGTATGGATTCTGTCTTGAGGAAAGAATTCATGATGAAAATTAATAAATGTAAAACAAAAATATTGGAATGCAGTCGAAATAAATCAGAAACCCCTATGGATGTCGAATTGGCAGGTGAAAGGCAAATGGAAGTAGGAGACTTCTTTTACTTAGGAAGCAAAGAGGATATAAAAAGTAGGTTAGCACAGGCAAGGAAAGCATTTCTACAGAAAAGGAATCTGTTGACATCGAATATAGATTTAGGTATTAGGAAGTCATTTCTGAAGGCCATTGTCTGGAGCGAGGCGCTTCAAGGAAGTGAAACTTGGACTGTTGGAGCAGCAGAAAAGAGGAGAATTGAAGCGTTTGAAGTGGTGTTACAGGAGAATGATGAAGATCAGATGGGTACATAGGATTACAAATGAAGAGGTATTAAGACGATTGGGAGAGGAGAGATGGTTCTGGCTACTGCTAATGAAGAGAAGAGATAGGTTGGTAGGACACAAACTAAGAAATCCAGGAATTGGAGTTTCAAGCCCAGGCTTAACCACTACCGGAGGGAAGATGATGTAAGAAAAGGAACAGGGCTTTAGGAAAGAAAGAAAACTTAGGCAACAGGGAAGCAAATCCAAATAACAATTTTTATTTATAAATAACAATAATAAAAACTAGTATAAATACAGCGGCAAATTGCTGAGAGAAGCGTAAAAAGTTAGGGTGGAAAAAGGCTAAAGAACATGAGATGGAATAACTTTAATTTTGACTAGGATATGTTGCGGAAATCTGTTAACTATAGCCAGAAGAATTGCCGAAGCATAATAAATAAAAAATAACAAGAAAATCACAATATTGCTTGCGCTAAAAGCAACCAAGAGTGTGCATAAACAAGTTGCTAATAACTTTTTGCAATAATGCAAAGAAAGGTTATTGATTAATGAACCAGAAAACAACCACGAAGTGCACTATCCCTTCGATACACGAAATAGAGTACTGTATAGGGAGTATTGTATAGGGTGACTCAGGTCACCGGCGAAATTTTAAACAAGGGGCTATGATAATTATTTTAACGAAGCAACGGGGGAATATTTCGAAAATCATTCTAAATGCTGAAAAGAATGACACCAATAAAGAATAGCTTTACTACCGCCGAGGATGGACCTCGAAGCAAGAGAACGATTGCACGTAAAATAGTAAGAGATAGAGGGCTCTCGAAGCTTTTAGAAAGAAAGTTAGTATTAAGCAAAATACTAGAAAAGAAATATTGTTATGTTCAAAGTGTGCTAATCTTTTATACAGCAGCGTGCTGATTAAAAGTTTAGCGGGGGAAAGACTATTCAACCTAACTTCGGCAAAACTACAATCGGAAAGGTAAATTGATATGACAAGGCAATAACTACCTCGAGTAGGAAGTTTGCTGAGCGAACTACAGTATACTCGCATTTAATAATTTAATGGAATTGCCTGAGTAAACTTTATGTAAAGTATCAACAGAAGTTTCACCCTGAACACAACAAATGATCGGGATTAATTGCAAGATTAGCATGAAGTGTTTGCAATTATTTCTGTAAGTACAGAAGGTAGTACGAGAAAATGTGGAAGAAAATGCCCCACATAGAAAGCTCTTCGAGCAATAGAATTGAGTCCAGCTCCAACAAATGAGATCAATTTTATTACTTCAATACTAAAAGTGTTTAAGAAGAAAATAAGATATTAAGAAATTAAACCCTGAAAAATATTCAAATATTCTTTGTGTAGAGATTAAAGTAAGTTAACAAATTCCTGACTAGAGTACCTTAGTAATCAAACGTGACAAAGGACTTTGACAAATATGAAATTACAATATAAATAATTCATGCTTTTGGGTTAATGCCGTGTGTATTTTTAATTTAAATTAAAAATACACACGGCATTAACCCAAAAGCATGAATTATTTATATAATAATCCTGGCCGTGAAAACCTTAATATGCAAAATGAAATTACAAATTCTGAATTCCTGGGCGCAGCAGGAAAATGAGAGCGAAGATTAAAAGGTAGGTTTATAACCACCAATAGTTAAACAATATTTACGTATTGCTAAATTCAAGAAGCCTTCACATCAGTGAAGCCTCAAGTTAACAAAAAAAAAATGCAAAGATTGTTTACTTAAATATAATGTTAGTAAATGGGGAATGGAAAGGAAAAATGGGGTATATTTTAAGTCTTTTCATAAGCTTGTTCTGTCGCGGTTTGGGTACCAAACATATATGGTTTGCTTTGAAACCAATATAACGAATCACAAGTAACTGTCACTATTGAGGTGTATAGTTTCTTCTGAATTGAAAATTATATGTAGTTTAAAGTTATTGAGTTTGTGAGTTGTTTGCCAGTGTGATATTGCACAATACAGAGCCTATTGCTTGATTCAAAACGTCACGAGTTGCATGTAGCATAAAATGGGACAAGCAGAAAAAATCCCTCGATGAAATTTGAGAAAAACTTGGTGCAATTTCATTATTCAGTAGAAAGTCCATCGAAGAAGAAAAGCTTGATTTTCAAAGTGCTACAAGTTTAGCATGATTCCCATGTTGGGAGGAAAAATATCCCCTATCTTGACATTGATCTTACCAGAAAGTTTTCATAACCATTCAATGGCGAGTTTAATTAAGCTTTAGCAAAGCAATGTAATATCCCTCGTGGGAGGCCGCAAAAAGAATTTCACCAGTATGCATGTAAATAATCAAATTATACAGAAATTTTTTATTAAAGACATTCAGATTAATATTTACATAAGCCCCATAACATTTGTTGTTAAAACACTCATTTATGTACTTATCTTTTCATCGTAGCGATGCCAGGTTACACGGCCAGCCGTTAAAAAATTCTTAAGACATGACGTCTATTTTCAATTCAACACACTATGGAAGTGTAGGTACTTCTCCGAGCAGGAGAGCTTTCAGTCAGATCGGCACACTAATAGAGAATGGAGTGACAGAGTATTCAAGTGTGCGATTGAGCAACGGCAGAGACGGGAAAGGATGGGGAGAAAGAGAGCCGGAAATCATACAGGCAACTCAACAAAAATTAATTTTACATAATCAATTTTTAGGCAGAGTCCAAAAATTAGGTAGAGTCTTCATGGAAGATATAAGAAGCGAGGTTGATGGCCTCTACTTGATATGTGTGGAACTAACTCTTGAGGTGACTGGAATCCAAAGCTTCAGTGACCTGTCGCAAAGAGCGCTGCAGAAAGATCATATACAAAGAGAACAAACTTTCAGAAAATGTAAGAGAATGCACAGAAATAAAAAAAAACCAGTAATACATAGGAAGTCTCTGTTGGTGTTTGCAAAGAAGAAATAAAACCTGAATAACGAAAGGCAACCGAAGAGTAGTAAAAACTATTAAATTCTAACATGAACTGTATATTCAGGAGAATATACCAGGAATAACGAACTTAGTTATAGAAGGAAGGGCGGAGGATAAGAACTGTAGGGGTAGACCAAGGTTAGAATATGTTAAGCAGATTGCCTCGGATGTAGGAAGAGGTATCTTTGTAGAGATGAAACGATTAGCTCAGGACATGGAAGCATGGGGGGCTGCATCAAACCAGTCGAAAGAATGCAGACTCAAACAACATTGTAGTGGAGGAACCTTTTAGAAAACACACATAATATAAAGTTGTTAGAGTGCTCATACTTGCCCCTTTTAAACCAAAGCTGCCAACTGTGCCAAAGACGCCTCCAATCAGCACATCTCTCAATATTGGAAAATATGTGTTCCATATTATATGATGAAGCACTATCTACAATAAAATTAATAAAACACTTCATAAGTTATGTACGGTACTTACTTCATCTTACTGGTACATTTCAGCAACTTGCACAGCGGTCTGTTAAATAGAATATTAATAAGAGCTGTTAATTTTTAGAAATGAACGTTCATACTTACTGTAAATAATCGATAACTACACTAGAAAATTAAGGTAGGTGGCCTATGAACTTGATGTTTTGTCTCATGGACCAAATATCATCTACCACCACAGAAGCAAAATTATGCACAAGAGCGTCCGCAAAGTCTCTCCACAGTGGCGAGCTACGCAGGTCTTGCCCTGCGGGACGTTTTAGGTTGGCAGCTATTTCATGTAGCTGTTTACGTAAAGTAACGCCGCAGCGGTTGGCACAATCATGCACTTTCAACAGGACAACGAAACTGCTCATACGTTACAACAGTTCCTCCGACATTTAGATAAAATCTTTGGAGACAGAGTAATAACGAAAGACCTCTGGCCCCCGCGTTCCCCAGATCTGTCTCCACCAGGATTTCTCCTTTGGGGTGCGGCTAAAACACATGTGTATCGAAATAACCCAAAGACACTAGATGAACTGAAGCATTGAAACATTGGTAAAGGTGTTCGCAATTAAATGTAAACGTATTGAACTATGCCTTCGAGAAGGAGGAAAACACTTCCAACACCTACTGTGATAGGGGTTAGTACCGTATATACAATCGCATTCCTTAATTTAATGTAATTGCTTTGCTTGCAACAACATAACATGAATGTACTGCCAACCTAACACTTCCCACAAGGTGAGACACGCCCTGCGGAGAGACTTTGTGGACACACTCTATTTAAGAATATTTGATTATGGGTTAATTGTAAGCATTCCCGTAAATATCGTATCTTTCTAACATTTATTTTAGGAAATTATTATGCACAACCTCAATAATTCATGAAATTGAAGGTATTTATAGGCCTACTGTATACAGTAGATAGGTTAGGTCTATAGTAGCCGTCCACAACACTATAAGCTCAGAGAGATCCCATCATTCCCGGACGAATTAAAGAAATTCATATCTCAGGAACCGATATGCACGCTATCTAGAATTCATAGCGGGGCAGATGACCTCAGTGTTCCGCCCCTTAAAACGGCAATAACTATTTAGAACTTATTTTATATAACTCATAAATGTATAAACCAGGAAGTACATAGGCTATTGTCGTATTGGTTTATTAAACAGAGTTTCATTCGATCACATGATTAGGACACAACGAAATAAAAACATGTATTTTAAAACTTCGCACAGTTGCCACCTTGAATTTTCATAACACTTGAGTTAGATTAAATGCCAATATATCAAGCTCTAAATAAAGATTTCATCTGAAAAGATTCTCTCCGCTAGAATGTTTAAGTTATCAGATAAGCTTAATTAAATATTTGAACTTCACGTTGCCTCCATGTTAGTTTTATGTTTACCAGATTTTGGAAAATTACATATTTGATCGTACATTATAGTTTTGTGTATCATCATACTAAATTTATGGTTATTTTCTAGAATAGTTTCGGAGATATTGAACACCGGTGAAATATTTCGCGCGTTCGCCATGTTGGAATGGTGACAATTCTTGAGATGTGAAAGGCACATTCGGCGTCAGACGCGATAGTTGTCTGCTTTTTTTTTCAGTGTGTTGAAATCGTTCCAGAGACTCAAAAGTTATCACATACAAACATACACATGAATAAAAATTCAGCCTGCGTATATGCGTGGCCACAAAACTCGAAAACTACTGCTCCGATTTCTCTGAAAATATTACATTTTGTTCTCATTACGGCGAAAAGTGATTATAAAGTGTATGAATGAAATCGGATAGGTAGTTTATTTATGAGTAATTTTATGTAATTCAAATTGCAAAGCCTCACCAATATTGAATCTTAGAACTTGACGGACAGATTGTAGCTAAGCGACAACAACTAACTATGTATCATGATAGTGAACGCCGCATCAATACTGAATCTAAATTGATGGACAGATTGAACGTCTTAATGATTATCGCTAGGCGACGACGACTTACTCTGTATCATAATAGTCCGGTAAAAAAATTGCTAAATGTCTTTTTAGCCCATCTTTAAGATGGTTGATCTGGGCTACGCTGTGAATAGAATGTCGAGTGCACATCTTCATCGTGGTTTACATGATAGTAATGTTCTATGCGCAAAGAAAACATCCCATACTATAATCCCTTTGATCAATACATGGAATAAAAAGTTCCATGAGTTCAATCGAAAAGAAGAAGAGCAGCACAATCATCTAACATCTCAACAACGCCAAGAACAGCTAAGACGTACACAGTTGCAATATTTGAATGAGTTTCATATCTTCAAGTCATAAATGCCTTGCCAACGTTTAAGCATAGGCCGCCAGTCTCGGCACCCAATCACAGACCATGAAGTTGAATATTTTAAGCAGGCATTCAATTCGTCAGCTGGTGAAGAGACGGCATAGTTTACAACACTAACTCGATAAAGGGACATATGAATGATCTAATTATCAGTTTTGTAATCATCTCCAGTCAACCATATGTAGTCTATCTGCAGAAAGCCATCTAAATATCAAAAAAGCTCTTCAATATTAGTGAATTTAGAAAACGTTTGTTTCTCTCGTCGCATGCTCTAGAATCGGTGATTTCATGTGAAAATCATTGTTTTCGTCCTTTCCTTTCATTCCACAGCATAGCCACAGGAACGCAAGGCACGATATTGCATTGAATGGCGTGTTTTCTTGATGAATCTATGTTCGCTACAATACTTAAATTTACTTACCCAATTCATATCAGATGAGCCACAGCGAAGCGTGGCCGGCTTTAGCTAGTAATTTTATATTTCATAATGATGAATACATATTACAAATCACGTGAATACGACATACTTCGTTATTTCTTCCATATGGTAAACGCAGCCGGCTTTACATGGTCTTTGATGCGTCCTAAACGTCCTGAGTTCGATTCACAGCTATTCCAAGGAATTAAATTCTGGTCTGAGAGTTAGAATGGGATGCATGCAGCCTCTTCATGCAAAATTTAGAAGAGGTGGATTTGACTCCCACCTCAGCCATCCAAGAAATGATTTTACCACTTCTAATTCAGACAACTTCTAACATACGGCCGTGGATTCCTTCTCTGCAATACTACCCTCAATTATAGATATACACACTACTCCTACTGAAACCACCTTATCACAATAAAATATTTTACACATCCAAGTACACGGGGCAGATGGCAGCGATGCGGAAGCCCCTAAATAAAACTTCAACTACCATCCTACAATGCATACAGGTAACGTGGTTTTTATTCATAACAAGATGTTCAGTAAAGAACATATAGCCTACTTTCTCCTAAATGAATGGGTATTGTTATAACTCTTTGTCCTTTTCAAAGTGTATAATTGAATGTTGGTTGTAGTAGCTTGTTGAATCCATTTCAAAGTGTATAATGTAATGTTGGTTGTAGTAGCTTGTTGAAATACAACGTGCTATACGGATATTAAACATGAATATGAGGTGCCCTTTGCTAGTTCTACCTCTGTAAAAAAAAAAAAAACATTCAATTCGGTTTCACCGTGTTTGAATTGATATGGGGAATCGATTTGCACACATACAGTACACGGCAGCTATCTGCAAACTATTGGGTTGATGACCTTGTAGTTCAGTCAAAAGATGCTTCCCACAAAAATGTATGTTGTTGCAAAATTAGGTAGAGATCAAATGATTAGGTTGGTCGTAATTTGATTAAACTTTTAAAATTTGGGTGGCCGCCATTCCATTTCCGTCAAGATGGCGATGATATAAAAATGACGCTGAGGTGCCCTTTGCTAGTGCTACGTCTGTACCAAATTTCGTTTAATTCGGTTTTACATTGTCTGAATTGATAGGGGGTATCGATTTGCACACTTACATGGCCGTCGTATGCAAACTATTGGACCGATGACCTTGCAGCTTGGTCAAAAAACTCTTCTCACATAAAGATATGTTGTTGCAAAATTTGGTAGAGATCAGATGATTAGGTTGGTCGTAATTAGATTTAAGCTTTATACATTTGGGTGGCCGCCATTACGTTTCCGTTAATAGGGCGGCAATATAAAACATGACACTGAGGTGCTCTTTCCTAGTGCAACCTCTGTACCAAATTTCGTTCATTTCGGTTTCACCGTATTTGGAAAGATAGGGGGAATCGATTTGCACACATACATGGCCGCCATCCGCAGATTATTGGGCTGATGACCTTGTATATTGGTCAAAAGATTATTTATACATAAACGTATAAACGTATTGTAGAGATCAGATGATTAGGTTGGTCGTAATTTGATTCAAGCTTTTAACATTTGGGTGGCCGCCAATACGTTTCCGTCAAGATGGCGGCGATATAAAATATGACACTGAGGTGCCCTTTCCTAGAGCTACCTCTGTACCAAATTTCGTTTAATTCGCTTTCATCGTGTTTGAATAGATAGGGGGAATCCATTTGCACACATACATGGCCGCCATCCGCCAATTATTGGGCTGATGACCTAGTAGTTTTGTCAGAAAATTCTTTATACATAAACGTGTAATGTTGCAAAATTTGGTAGAGATCAGATTATTAGGTTGCTCGTAATTTGATTTAAGCTTTTATCATTTGGGTGGTCGCAATTACATTTCCGTCAAGATGGCGGCGAAATAAAACATGACACTGAGGTGTCCTTTGCTAGTGCTACCTCTGTACCAAATTTGGTTCAATTCGGTTTCACCGAGTTTGAATTGATAGAGGGAATCAATTTGCACACATACATGGCCATCATCTGCAAATTATTGGACTGATTACCTTGTAGTTTAGTCAAAAGACGCTCGTCATATAAATATATGTTTTTGCAAAATTTGGTAGAGATCGGATGATTAGGTTAGTGGTAATTTGATTTAAGCTTTGAACATTTGGGTGGCCGCCATTACGTTTCCGTCAAGATGGCGGCGATATAAAGCATGTCACTGAGGTGCCCTTTGCTAGTTCTACCTCTGTGCCAAATTTCGTTTAATTCGGTTTCACCGTGTTCGAATTGATAGTGGGGCTACAGACATTCAGAGTACACACAGTCACATACACACACACACACAGACACACACACACTTTTTGGCCCTGTGTAGATCTCATAAGTCAACTTTTTTTTTTTTCAAAAATCGAAAGTAGGCTAAAAATCCATTGGACATCGCAACCTAAAAGCAAATAGTTTCAAACAAAATAATGTTCTTTTTCATGTGTATGCGGGCAGAACAAACCAAATCGTCACACTGATACGGGTGATGTTCATACGAGCAAATAAACGCAAATGACGTCAATTAGCCGCTAATTGTGATATGCTCAAGTGGAATTTGAAGACCTAAAGTCCCATGGAAAACAAAGCTGAAATTGATTGCTACATTTCTTAGCAGTATCAAGTTGATTTCTTTCCACCACACAGTTGAAACAACATTTACAGTATTGTACAATAGACCTCAAAATTAAAACAAAGATACTGTACAGTGGGTAATTAACTCCACAAATGTTCAGTAACATCAGACTAGCTTTGTGCAATAGAGCATTCGCTAGTAGTATTGAGGTAAAAACAAGTAGTTCCGTGAAGAACTATACAGCCTATTTTCATATATCCTACTTATGTTAATTGCCTCTAGCAACATACACAATTTCAGTTTGATTGCTGTAATAGATTCGTAGATATTGAGAACCGACTAAAAATTTCGGATGGTCGCCATGTTGGATTTTATATATGTAGGTCCTAGAGTTATGTACTGTTACATGCAGATTATTGTGTACCGTGTAGTATTCAAACTACAATCGCATAATTAGGACACAAGAAGTAACAAGGAGATTTTAAAATTTCGCACAGCTGCCATCTTGAGGTTATGGAAACAATTGAAATAAATTCGATGCCAGTGGATTACCATTCGTATAAGGATTTACTGTTCCAAGTTTCACTACACTCGGATGGTTAAATTGCGAGAAACGTCCATGTGAATTTTTATATTTCGCGTCGCCTCCATGTTGGATTTGTGAACACCAAGTTATTTAAAGTCCTATAGGTGAACTTAAGTTCATAGCCCCTATGAACATTAAGAAATTCAGCTTGATTGCTATAATAGATTCGTAGATATTCAGAGCAGACTAAATATTTTGGATGGTCGCCATGTTGAATTGTTAAATGTATAGGCCATAGAGTCATGTACCATTAAAGGAAAATTATTGCGTAGGTTCAATATTCAATCTTTCAATTCGATCGCATGACTACATCACAAGAAATAAAAACTTAATTTTAAAATTCGCACATCCGTCATCTTGAGGTTATGTAAACAATTGAACTAAATTAGATACCAGTGCATTACAATGTGTATAAATATTTCCTGTACCAGATTTCAGTGCGTTTGGAACATTAAATCGCGAGAAAGGTCTATTTAAAATTTTCAACTTCGCTTGGCTGCCATGTTCGTTTTGTAGTCAACCGGTTTCTGAAAGTCTTATAGATGGACTTCCGTAGTGCCCTTTATCTCCGTAAAAGATTTCAGGGAGATACCGCTAATAGTTTCACAGATATGGAATGCCGGTGAAATATTTCGCACATCCGCCATCTTGTGGTTATGTAAACAATTGAACGAAGTTAGATGTCGGTGCATTACAATGTATATAAACATATACTGTACCAAGTTTCATTGCGTTTGGTTGGTTAAATCGCGAGAAACGTCTATTTAAATGTCGCAACTTCGCTTGGCCGCCATGTTCGTTTTGTTGTTACCAGATTTTCAAAGGTCACATAAGTGAACTTATAGTTGTTCCCTTTATCACCATACAAAATGTCAGGGTAATATCGGTAATAGTTTCGGAGATATTGAATGCTGGTGAAATATTTCGCACAGCTGCCATGTTGGATTGGTGAGTCGTAACAAAATTTGAAGGGCACGGTCGGGGTCGCAGAGAATATTGCTATGAACTTACCGAGTTTCATTGAAATCGCTCCAGCCGTTTAGATGTTATTAGGGGGGGACACACACACGAATCACACACACACACACGCACGCACACACACACACACGGACAAAAGGTGATCTCATAAGCCTATTTTTTTCAAAATTGAAAATAGGCTAAAAATGGAAGGAAGCTTGGAATTCAACGTGACCGTTAAGCTGGCAATCATGAGCCATGGGACTTCCTTTCTACGTAGGATTCGACCCATAGGACACGGACTTTCACTTCGAAAATCTCGAATTCATTGAATGGAAATCGAACACGGACGTCACCACGCCCTCCTGTTTTCTAGTGATCTATTATCATCAGGTCCTGTTCACCTAGGCTTAGATATGGTACGGCGGATATGTTTACACATACGTACTAATATATTTACAATTATTAAATCGCAATAAGTTTTCTAACTTGTGTAACGTATCGATCATATTTACAGATATTATTACTTAGTTGGTCTAGAACATTTCTATAAATGTTGCGTTGATGTTAAAAATGTTGAATTATGCCATTCCGAGGATCTGATGACCACATATGATGATCAAAACATGTCATTCAATCAGTTAGGACTACCCGTCCCTTTTTTCTGTGTTAACATAGTGACAAATAATTCATGTAATATGTATTTCAGAAAACCGTGGTTAAATATTTGTACTCCCCGCCTAATATATTTGGGCATAATCATGTTCACCGACTGAAATTCATGCTATATTATTTGTGGAATGGATCACATAACTGTACAAGTGACTTGACACGAGCACGATGTGTTTGATTTGCAGAACCATTATTATAAAATAATCCGATATTAGAGGATATTCAACAAAAAATGAAATTATACATACGAAAATAAGAAAATTAGCAACGCAAACTATAAACACAATTATCGAAAACGAGTAATTTCGTGGAGAAATAACAACCTGTTTTCATACTGTATGTTCAACTAGTCCATTCCATCTCAAAACTCTCCCTTATTGATTTGCCACGTGATGGAGTAGATAGCTTTTCGTTTATGGTATACATTGTTGTAAAATACAGGATTTCATTTTCAAACACGATACTGAAATTTGTAGACAACTCTATCTTTCAATTTTCATTTCTCATTTTGACTTGTAGTTGACTTATATTGTGACAAACGTGACAACCCTGGAAAATCTTTAAAATAAACAATGAAAATGTTTGCTAAATTGAACTCTATCCATGAGATATATAAGCAACACCCGGTACTTCAAGAACTGATGAGAAATCTGCATGCGTTTAAAGTACGGTAAAAGCCGGTCAGCTAGTGTTACTGTCTGATTCACCACTTAATACTTGGTGCAATGTAATCCACGATATCATTCCAACAAACAGCAAACTCCATCACATTCATATGCGGGATAGTGACGTTTGTAGTTTCTGTAGGGTGTCAAGGGATACAGTCCAGCATAAATTGGCACATTGTGACGCCACACATCTGTGGAGTGAATTTCAAGGGAAATTGTAACGTGTTATCGATCCTAGATCTATTTTGACACTGAATGGATTATCCGACCTACATTTAGATTGAGACATCTTCGTTAAATAACACTGTCGTTCTCCTTTTAGGATGCTATGTGCACTGTGCGTTCCAAGCCAAAATACCTTTTACTACACAAAACATAATTTCTGATATCAGTGTGAATGTATGGAAAGCCCTCACTTCTCCCAAGAAGAGGAAGGAGAAAAAGGAGAAGAAGATAATATATTTCACGGTACAGTAATTACATTGAAGATCTATTTCAAACAGTATTTACTGAGATGCTTGAGCTCAGTTATAAACAAAATATAAGAGCTGTATATTAAATAAACTCTGCAAGGATATCTTCAACAGCGTCTTGGACAGGATTCCTCTCAATCAACTGTATGGCATGTGAAGGCAAATTTTGATTTACTATCTGTTATTGCATACTTAGCTCAGGACAGGGAGGCACGGAGAGCTGCAACAAACCAGTCAAAAGACTGAAGACTCAAACAACATCATTGCATACTTCTAAAATTACTTAGCTTAATAAGAATCAGATATTTAATATGCTAGTATTAACTAGACTAATAACAATCTATTAGGACATTAACAAGAATTTATACTTGAGAGACAGAATAAGTAATGCAAATGTAACAAATTATTGTTGTAAATAAATTTAAGGTGAACATGAAAAAACATACATAAGAATAACAGTTAGACCGTACGCATGTTTGTACATCAGGATCTGCTAGTTTGCCCTAGCAAGAAATCATTCACAAAGCAGAATGTGTTCGGTGTGATTGCGGTGTTCATGTGGACAATGGAAATATGATTTATGATGTTTTCTGTTTGGAGTTAATGCAATGTGAGCTACAGTATGTGCGTGTCTCAGTAATGAGAGAGCGCGATCGATGGTCCAGCTCATCCAGGTGGAATGGACTCCAGAGCTGTATGTTTTTCCTCTTCAGAAGCAGGAAGAAACTTAAGCCTTTGCTGGAAGTTTTTAGGCGAACCAGCAGGGCTTCCTTTCATCAAGTGGCGAGGCAAGAGAAAAAATATAGCCCAGTTCTTGAGTTGGTGTGTAATGTTACACGACCTTCATTCGAAGTCTGTCATTTAGTGAACTAACTACTGTGTACCATGTTCATTGTATTTGCAGAAAAAATGTATATTAATTTTAAGTCATAGATAATAAACTAGCAGAAGAACCCGTTCTTCGAACGGTCTTTGGTATGAATAACCAGACGTAATCAATTGAGCTACTGTTGCAATGGTTAGCGGTTTGTCATTCCTTCAAAAGTTTTATCAGAACGAAGTTAGTTTTCTGGGAATATCACACACACTGTTAATTTAAGGGCCTTAAAATGTGGTTTTTGGAGACCCTTTATAGACCCCCGAATTTTGTGTCTCACATTGAGAAGCGCAACATATGCTTTGGTCGTCCTTCTAGAATAATTTTTATATTTCGCCTGTTTTAGCATGTATTTTGAAACTTTATTCCCTATACCCACCCTTCTATGAGAAGTACAGTGAAGAGTTTTATAAACGACAAGCTGTACCCGGCATGCCTTGCAATGCCAATCAAAGAAAGTGTTGGCGTTGAAATTCTGTTTCTTGAAGTGCTTTTGGATACACAACATGTTAACTGCCTCTAAGCTATCCTAAAATGGATTTTCTAATTTAGAACCATTCGTGGGAGTGTGCACAACAACTTTCAAAAGTTTCATCGCTGTCACTCATTTGTTTAATCTACTCGTACGCTCCCTATTGTGAAATGGATTTACTAAGTCGAAACCCTTCCCTGGCGTGTTCACAATAACTCATCAATGATTCATCGCAATCGGATGAATGGTATATGCATGTATAGGGGGTTTTGTTTAAACGATTCGTGCGCTGTCACTCATTTGTTGAATCTACTCGTGCGCTACCTATTGAGAAATGTATTACTAAGTCGAAGCCCTTCCCTGGCGTGTACACAATAACTCATCAAGGTTTCATCGCAATCGATGAATGTTATATGAACACAATAGGGGATTTTGTTGAAACGCTTCGCGCGTCGTCACCCATTTGTTGCATCTACTCTTGCGCTACTTATTGTGAAATGGATTTACTAAGTCCCCTTCCCTGGCGGGTACACAATAACTGATCAATGTTTCATCGCAATCGGATGAATAGTATATGAACGCATACCTGATTTTGTATAAACGATTCGCACTCCGTCACTCATTTGTTGAATCTACTCGTGCGCTACCTCCTGTAAAATATATTTACTAAGTTAGAAACCGTCACGTAATTGTCCACAACATCTCACCCAAGTTTCAACGCTATCGGACTAATGGGATATGAAGACATAAGGGACTGTATTGAAACGCTCCGCGTGTCGTCGTTCATTTGTCGAATCTACTCGTGTGCTACCTACTGTGAAATGTATTTACTAAGCCAGAAACCTTCCTTGGAGTGTCCACCATATTTCACCCAAGTTTCACCGCTAACGGCAGAATGGTATATGACCTTATACGGGACTTTGTTGAAACGCATCGCGCGTCGGCCCTCATTTGAATCAACTTGTGCGCTGCATATTGTATAGGGGATTTACTAAGCCAGAAATTTTCCATGACGTGTACACAACATCTCACCCAAGTTTCATAGCTACGGACGAATGGTACATGCATGCATACGGGACTTGGTTGAAACGCTTCGCGTGTCGTCGCTCATTTGTTGATTCTACTCTTGCGCTACATATAGTAATATGGATGTACTCAGCCAGAAACCTTTCCTGGAGTGTACACAGCAATTCACCAAACATTTATCACTATCAGACGAATGGTATATGACTTTATACGGGACTTTGTTGAAACGCTTCCCGTATCATCGCTCATTTGTTGAATCTACTGGTGCGCTACCTATTGTAAAATGTATGTACTAAGCCAGAAACCTTCCCTGGAGTGTACACAGCATCTCACCCAAGTTTCATCGCTATCGGATGAATGGTATATGAAATTAAATGGGACTTTGTTGAAACGCTTCGAGCGCCGTTGCTCATTTGTTGATTCTACTCGTGCTCTACCTATTTTTAAAGGAATTTACTAAGTTAGAAACCTTCCCTGGAGTGCACACAAAATCTCAGCCTCGTTTCATCGCTATCGGACGAATGGTATATGAACGCAAACGTGACTTTGTTGAAATGCTTCGCGCGTCGTAACTCATTTGTTGAATCTAATCGTGCGCTGCCTATTGTAAAGTGGATGTACTAAGCCAGAAAATTTCCCTGCAGTGTACACAACATTTTACGCAAGTTTCATAGCTATCGGACGAATGGTATATGAATGCATACGGGACTTTGTTGAAACGCTTTGCGTGTCGTCGCTCATTTGTTGAATCTACTCGTGCGCTATCTACTGTGAAATGTATTCACTAATTTTGAAACCTTCACGTAAGTGTACACAACATCTCACCCAAGTTTCATCGCTATCGGACGAATGGTATATGAACACATACGGGACTTGTTGAAATGCTTCGCGCATCGTCGCTCATTTGTTCAATCTACGCGTGCGCTACCTATTGTAAAATGGACTTACTAAGTCAGAAACCTTCCTTGGAGTGTACTCAACATCTCACCCAAGTTTCATCGCAATCGGACGAATGGTATATGAACGCATAGGAGACATACACACCCACCCATAGACAAACTATCGCGTTACATTGATTTATATATATATATAGATTAGTGTATTGACCCTCATGGTTACCTACCTAATTTTACGATGTACCAAGCATCCGAACACGAGTTATAGGCGTACATAAAGATACACAGAAATACAGACACACAAATCCACGTTTTGCTTGCATCCGTCAAAAAACATACCGAAACGCGTAAAAGAAACAAAATTGAAACTTTAATAAACAAACAATCATATGTTTATAGATAGGTGTATTTATGCAAGAGCAAAGGCTGCTAGTGGCCATGAGGCAAACTAGCTTTATTGACTACAACGTATCACCCAGATGTCCAAATATGGATATATCAACCACACAGTGTCAAACAAATTCAAGGGGCAGATGACCTCGTAGTTCCACCCTTTAAAACAACAATAACTAACTAACTCAAACAAAATCATCCTTACGATGTACCCGTTTGTTGACAAAATAGAATGATTATTTAAAATGTGCTCTCAAACTAAATTCACCTAACGTGTACTACCTGACGTGAAAATAAAATTGAATACCTCAAATTCTTAAAAAGCCGCAAACATACTATTTCAATTCAGGAATTTTTGAAAATAATATTGCTGTTTGGAGATATAATAGACCTTCTGTACAACATATCGCACGTGTAAGTCGGGTGAAATAATTCTGGAGTGTCCCTTGACCCCCTTAAGCGCATTGACGAATTTCACAGTCTTAGTTGGTTCCGTGATAACCTTATAGCCATTTGCAAACTTTCACAGAAATGTAATAAATGGAGTGGTATTGCATCTTACAGAAAGAGATGGAAAGTTGGATGTCATCTCTTGAGATACTGTTGTCATGGTTACCGGCTTGCATTCCTTGATTAGTTTATTAAATGAAATTAGTTTTCATGGATTATCTCAGAAACTGTGGGTTATAGAGCCTTAAAATTTAGTTTTCGGGGACACTTTAGGGCCCCCGTGTTTTGTTTCCGACACCGAGGAGCTGAAAATGAGCTTTGTCTCGTCGTTGTGTGCCATTATATAATAATAATAATAATAATAATAATAATAATAATAATAATATTTGTATAATTATATAGAGATAGGGATTAAATAGATCTTCCGTACCACACCCACACGTGTAAATCACGTGAAAAAATTCTAGAGTACCTCTTGACCCCCTTAAGCGCAGTATACTGTATGTACTGATGCATTTTACAGCGTAATTTGGTTCCGTGATAACCTTATAGCCGTTAGCAAACTATCTCAGTAATGTAATAAATGGAATTGTATTGCGACTTACAGCAATAGATGGACCTGTGAGATTCTGTTGCCCTTGTTACCGGGTTGCATACTTTCATTATTGTATTAAATCAAATTAGTTTTCTGGGAATAACTCAAAAACTATTGGTTTTAGGGCCTTAAAATGTGGTTTTCGGGGTCCTTTGGGCCTCCGAGTATTGTTTCTGATATTGAGGGGCTCAAAATGAGCTTTGTCTGGCCCTTCTACACCTATTTCAGCATGCATTTTAAGGGGGTATGGCCCTCATATGAGAGGTACGGAGAAAAGTTACACCAATGATTAGTGTGGTGCCTCTGATGGATATCTGTTCCAAATTTTACGTTGATCCACCCAGCCGTTCTCAAGTTATAAGGACTCAAAGTTGTCCACAGACAGACAGACAGACAGACAGACAGACAGACAGACAGACAGACAGACAGACAGACAGACAAAAAAAATATTTTTGCGCGCATCCGTCATAAAACAGTCTGAAACGCGGAAATAACGCAAATTTCCGTGGAAATTCAGGAAAAACAGACAAACTTTCATTTTTATATATATAGAGATTAATCATACAATGGTTTTTAGTCGATTTTACCCTCCAGTTTCATGGTTCCCACGGACTCAGCGAGGGAACTCACCACTACCGCCTTTCCAGGCAGTGTCCTAGAGCTGCGAACACTTGGTCGGATTGGATACAACTGGGGAGGTGTGATCAGCACTTCGCCCAGGCGGCCTTACCTGAAAAGCGAACAAGGGCCACATGAGGGATGGGAAGGGAAGGGAAGATTGGGATGGATAGGCAGGGAAGAGAGAAGGAGGCGGCCGTGGCCTTACAGGAGATACCATCCCGGCAGTTGCCCGAAGACGAAGTGGGAAACCACGGAAAACCAATTCGAGGATGGCTGAGGTGGGAATCGAACCCCCTCTACTCATTTGGACCACCTGAGGCTGAGTAGAGCCCGTTCCAGTCCTCATACCTCTTTTGAAATTTCGTGGCAGAGCCGGGAATCGAACCCAGGACCTCCGGGGCGGCAGCTAACCATGCTGACCCCTACGCTACGGAGGCGACATCATACATTGATATGTATTGATATTCCTTCAGTATGCCTTCCTTCGAAGGGGAAGTAACGCCGACGGGACCATGTCGTAGATTTATAGCATGTAAAAGAACCTACCACTACAATTGGTAGTGAGTAGCTCAATTTGTATTTTATTTGGTAAGAAACGCTCTATCAAGTTGCAACGTTCGTCGCTTGGTGTCAGTGATAGTAGCATCTCTGGTAGCCAAAGTTGGAACTGCTAGAAATTACACTTGCTGGGAGCCATTGAGCGTTCAATTAAAATACCCCGTTATGGCCATTGGCTTCAATTCAAATGTAATCTGTATTGATATATTCCACATTCTGATATTAATCTATAGCAGGTTCGTTTATTGTTTTATCCAAATAAGGCACAACTATTGGCTCTCACTGTATGTTTTATACTGACCATTTTCATTTTCCTTCCTGTCAGTGGGCTGTTTATATTATTTGAAGACCCCACGGAAAGAAAGGAGTTAGCCCATTCTTTTCAGAAATGAATTTATGACGCATTGTTGTGGCCAGCCAACGTAACTACAGATCACTTGAAATTGATTTCAAATAAAACGGTTAGTCATTGAGATACAGAGGTTTTTATTTTTGTGGAAATGGAAAGAACGTCCCATATCCTCTGCACTTTTTAATAATTTCACTTTAGTTGCTATTTGTATCACATAAACTTACTTTATAAGAAATAAATTTGGCAAAATAACTATATTGCTTACCCTCGATTGGGGTGTTTCAAGTATTTCTTTTGAGTGTTTAAAGTTTAAATTCAACAACAAACAACCCCTGGCACTATCCAGCCCATGACGGGCTAAGGCCGACCAAGCGACCGCTGCCCAGCCATTTGGCCTGCAGATATTGGGGTGACGCGTGATCAGCGCGTCGGGTCCCCTCGGCTGTTAATCTTGGTATTCGTGATCGGGGCGCTGTCTCACTGTCAGACAGCTACTCAATTGTCCTCACGAGGCTGAGTGCACCCCGTTCCAACCCTCACGTCAGTTTTAAAATCCCTGACGGAGCCAGGGATCGAACCCGGGGCTTCCGGGTGAGAGGCAGGCGCGCTACCCCAACACCACGGGGCCGGCAAATTAAATTGACTCCTGAAAAATTTTCATAATGTGACTTACCCCGTTCTTCCCCCGGAGTGTTCATTTCATTCCATATCATTTCATTAGGGACCAATAACCTGGATGTTAGGCCCCTTAAAACAATAATTATCATTATTATCATAATCTATGGCAATAAGGGTACTTCCTTCGTCCTCCAATTTAAGTCTGGTCTCCACATCACTGTTTTGATTCTTCAAATCGTGATTTACAAGGAACGGCACTGTCGTTGAACAACAAACCATAAGGTGAGATTAGTAAATAACACAACACAGTTTGAAGTGATAGAAGCCAATTTTCAGTGTTACCTAGTTCTAAGAAAGCTTTCCAGTCGGTCAACAGAAATTGTGCCCAATTACAATTGGCGGGAAAACAAATACTTATATGCACTTCCATGAGAAACATTACTTAAGATATTTAACACAAAATAACACTCTTATAAGTACCCCCCCCCCCCCCCATTTTAGCCTATTTTGATTTATGAAAAAATAGGCTTATGAGACCGCCTTTTGTCCGTATGTGTGTATGTGTGCGTATGTCCCCCCTAATAAAATCTAAACGGATGGATACGATATCAATGAAACTCGGTGAGATCTTAGCACCATTTTGGCCGCCCCGTCCGTGCCATTCAAACGTACGCGTGTCACCAATCCAACATGCAGCTGTGCGAAATATTTCACTAGCATTCTATATCTCCGAAACTATTACTGATATCACCCTGAAATTTTGTACGGTGATAAAGGGCACTACTATAAGTTTATCCATGTATCTTTCAAAAACCTGTAAAGTACAAAACGAACTTGGCGGCCAAGCAAATTTGAAAAATTTTAATATACATTTCTCGTGATTTAACCATCTGAGTAAACTGTAGAGTAATTATTTATACAAATTGTAATGCACTGGCATCTAATTTATTTCCATTGTTTACATAACCTCAAGATGGTGGCTGTGGGAAATTTAAAAATTAAGTTTTAATTTCTTGTGTATTAATCGTGCGATCGAAGTGAACGTTTGAATAATGAACCTACGCAATACTCGTCATCTAATAGTACATAACTCTATGGCCTATAAGTCCAACATGGCGACTAACCGAAATATGTATACGGTTCTCAGTATCTATTTATCTATGACAGCAATCAAACTGGATTTTTTATTTTGATAAAGAATCGGAACATAAGTTCACCTTCGGGACATTCAATTACCTGCCGAGCGAAATATAAATATTTAAATGGACGTTTCTCGCGATTTAATCATCCTAGTGCAGTGAAACTTGGCACGGTAAATGCTTACACAAATTTTAATCCACTGGCATCTAATTTATTTCAATTGTTTTCATAACCATAAGATGGCAGCTATGCAAAATTTTAAAATCTCGTTTTTATTTCTTGTGTCCTAATCATGCGATTGAAGTTTAAATACTATACCTACACAATAATCTTCATGTAATATTACATAACTCTAAGACCTGCATATATAAAAATCCAACATGGTGAAATCCGTAATATTTAGACGGTTCTCAATATCTACGAATCTATTACAGCACTCAAACTGACATTTTGTATGTTGATAATGGCAATTAACCTTAGTAGGATATATGAATATAGGCTGTTGAGTTCTTCACGGAACTACTTGTTGTACATAAGAACGTGTTCATTTGTGATCAATATCTTACGTAATATTTCTCATAGGGCATACAAATACTTGTTTTCCCGCCTAACGTAATTGGGCACAGTTTGGGTTGACCAACTAGAAAGATTTCTTTAATACACCACACTTTATCATCAGGGGCAGCTGACCTCGCTGTTAAAGCCACAGCAATTAACACCAATCACAGTTTATCAGCTGTTACAACTTGATACGCATCGTGTAACATCAATTTGTATGTTGTTGTTTCATTTGCCAGTTATTTGAAGATCTTTTGTTTTTGTATATCACCATTATTATACTATGTCCGGCTCCGTGGCTAAATGGTTAGCACGCTAGACTTTCGCTCGAAGTGCCCCGGGTTCGATTCCCGGCCAAGCGAGCCATCAGGGATTTTAATCTCATGGGGTTGATTCCCGTTGCTCGGGGACTGGGTGTATGTGACGTCTTCATCATCACTTCATCCTCATTACGACACGCAGGTCGCCCACGGGCGTCAACTAGAAAGACCTGCACTCGGCCTCTTCGGAGGCCTCACGATCATTATTATTATTATTATTATTATTATTATTATTCTTTCGATTCGGCCATCTAAGGACCACGTCATTTCAACTGTTTCTTGTTGCATCGAGCTTTAACATCCTCCCAGTACTTTCGCATTAGTTCTCGATGCTGTTGTTTCCTTTCTGCAGTCCACTTCTTGCCAGTTGGAAGCTTTGGCTTTTCTTGAAAACATCGGTGTGCTGTTAGTTTTTGTTTAAGTGTGGCACGTTCCCAAATATCGTTGCCTGTTATTCCCACTTCTTGTAAATCTTTGTCCACCTCAATGAACCAAGCTCCCTTGGTTTTCTTTTTGAGGAAGTAGGTGAAAATTCTATTTGTCAATCGTGCTGGGTTCATTCTTGTTATATGACAGTAAAAGGTAATTCTCCGTTTCCTCATGGCATCAGTTATTTTTTCCACGTGGGTGTAAAGTTCGTGGTTGTGCCTTCTCCTATATTCCCCATTTTCTTTTACCGGACCCAAGATTTTTCTTAGAATTTTTCTTTCTTTCACTTCCAGCTTCTCTGTTAGTCCCTTGCGATGCATTGCAAGGCACTCTGCAGCATACAAAGCCTCTGGACGGATGACTGTTTGGTAGTGTCTTAACTTGGCATTTGTTGATATGGATTTCTTGTTGTAAATGGCCTTTATTAGATTGTATGCCATTTCCATTTTCCTGATTCGTGACTCGAAAGCTGCCTTCTCGGAGAGATTGGGGTCTATCCACTCACCCAAATATTTGAACGCTTTCGTTTGCTTGATTTTCCCCTGTCCTACATCCAGCTCTTTTGGCGCTAGCTTGATATTAGTGATGAATTCTGTTTTTTCAAAGGAGATCTTAAGGCCCGCTTTTGCTGCTTGAATCTTGAGTTCATTAATTTGCGCTGCGGCTGCATCGAGGGAATCTGAAAAAATTGCGAGGTCATCTGCGAATGCTAGGCAGTCAACTATCAGGTTCTGTTTTTTGTAGCCCAATCTGACTCCATTTTCAGACTTGTTACTGTTCATTACTTTTCGCCACTGCCGGATGACTTTTTCGAGCACACAGTTGAAGAGCAAAGGAGATAGTCCATCTCCTTGTCTTACACCAGTCTTGATTTCGAAGGGCTCTGAAATTTCTCCCCTGAATTTCACTTTGGACGCAGTGTTGGTTAAGGTTTTCTGAATGATTGCTCTTGTTTTGTTGTCCAGTCCCAGTTCTTTCAGTATTTCAAATAGGGTGGGTCGATCGATAGAGTCATAAGCCTTTTTGAAGTCAATGAAGGTCACTACAAACTGTTTGTTTCTAAGCTTCAGATATGAAAGAATAGATTTAAGGTTCAAAATCTGTTCGGCACACGATCGTCCCTTCCGAAATCCCCCTTGATATTCCCCTAATTGTGGATCCAACTGTTCCTCTGCTCTAGTTTGAAGGGCTTTTGAAAGGATTTTGTATGTTATTGCAAGGAGGGAGATGCCACGGTAATTGTTCACATTCGTTCTATCACCTTTTTTGTGAAGAGGGTGAAGCAGAGCTGATGTCCAATCAATAGGGAGTTCCTCCTTTTCCCATATCTCACTAATTATTTCCGTTAGTTTATCGATAGCTACGTCGCCAGCATGCTTCCATAATTCGGCGATTATTGAATCCTCGCCTGGTGCCTTATTGTTTTTAAGTGACTGAATAATCTGCATAATTTCTTCTTTGGTTGGTGGTGTAGAGTCCGGGTTTGTATTTGGATTGTCTTCAAATGAGAATGAGGATCCTGGGCTTTCACAGTTAAGGAGAGACTCAAAATAATTTGCCAGGATAGTGCAATTGTCCTTGTCATTATAGGCAGTTTTTCCCTCAGGATCTTTGAAATGTAGGCTAGGTGGAGTGTATTTAGTGAGATTCTGTCTGAAGGTTCTGTAGAAATCTCGAGTGTTGTTTTTCTTGAAGTCTTGTTGAATCTTTTCCAATTGACTTTTGTCGTATGCACGTTTTACCCCACGTATGGTTTTTGCAGCATGTTTCCTCACTAACAGAAAACTCTCCCAGTTATCTGAATTCTTCTTAGAGTTCCATCTCTGCCATGCTAGTTGTCTCTGCCTTATTGCTGCTTCACATTCACTGGTCCACCAGAGATGTTTCCTTCGTTTTGTTAGCGGGACTATCTCTTTAGCTGTTCTCACCATGCCATCTCTTAGTTGTTCCCAATTCTGTGGATCCAAAGTTTCAAGCTTCTCAGTAAACTCGTGATTCAGGTGTAGCTTCTCTGTGTCAAACCTGTTGATCTCTCTTCGGCAGACCCTCCTGGTATTTCTTGGAAGAAGTTTAACCTTGATTTTGGAAAGGTAGTGATCAGAATCAAGATTTACACTTCTCAGGACTTTTACATTCTGGATCTCTCGGTGTGCCTTGCGTGAAATAGCGACATGATCGATTTGGAATTCACCAAGTTTTGGATTTGGAGAAGTCCACGTTTTCTGTTTTCTTGGCAGGTGTTTGAAAGCAGTAGATTTCATTATTATTATTATTATTATTATTATTATTATTATTATTATTATTATTATACTATTCCACTATTATTTATCTATATCTCTATTATTACGCAATAAAATATCTCCTGTGTGTGGTGATGAAACACGCAGACACAAACAAGTTATTCGTCTTAAATATGCCTGAAATTAAGAAAATGCTCAATTTGCAACATACATCCAACATACTGTTCGATTCATATAGATTAGGAGTGAGTCATGTCCGAGGTAGAGAGTGTACAGTTTATATTCTCGTGCCTGGTCTGTGCTATGCTGGGAGCTGAGGAGGGAATGGAGTGCAACACTGCCGCCTGCTGTAGCAAAGCTCGAGGGAATACAGGATAAGGTATGAAACTATGGAGCTGACAAAAGGAGTAGCACGTTTGGTTGAACAATGGTGACAAGATATTCTCTACTAACATGATCCAGCTCACCGCAAGTAGTGCAGTTCACAGTAAGTTCCAAAAGTCAATGGGTGCAACCAAAAGATCCAGTAACATTAGGAGCTTCTTGCACGAGCAAACCTTTCACTATTTATCAGGGTAGTTATCTATTTGCTTCCAGTTGTAAACATAAAGTGTACACATACATTGAGTTCTCAGTGCTTACTCATTAATCTATATAAGACAATAAAATTAGATGACAGGGAGTGATGGCGCAACGATCAAGTTACTTGTCTCTTCCAAGACGATTTCCGGTTAATGCCCGTGCAATTTCGCACCAGTGGTTCGGATTCTACGTAAAAAGGAGGTCCCATTGCTTATGATCGCGAGTATTACGGTCTCATAAACCTTCCTTCCTTCCTAATTCTGTTGGAATTATATATGAGAACGCTTCATAATCCTTTCATCTCTTAATAATCTCAAAACAACTGTCTTTTCGACTACTATCTATTTGTATGTCAAATAATAATAATGTTATTGGTTTTACGTCCCTTTTAACAACTGTGGCTTTTAGAGAAGCGGGGTGCCGGAAGTTTGCCCCGAAGGGGATCTTTAACGTGCCAGTAAATCTACTGACACGGCTCCCTCGCATTTGCGCACCCACAAATGCCAGCTGACTGCGCCAGGATTTGAACCTGCAACCTTGGGCCCAGCAAGCAAGAACGTTACCCCTGAGCCACGCAGCCAGACTATTTGTATGTCTGTCTGGATGTGTGGTCACAAATCAAATGAAAAGTAATTTAATGAAACTTCGTATTTCAGTCAGGATTTGATTTAAAATCTAGGATGAAAACTATGTAATTTGTTTGATCTAGAGAAAGATCAAAGCATCAATTTGCTGCTCGTAATGAGGGCATCTCTAACATTTAAACACCATAAATTCCAACAGATTGCGTTTGGATATAAACCTCCAATATTAGGGTAATAAATGGAAGCTTGCCGACTACGCCATGGATCCGACCCACTTCCAATAATACTCTTGCATAGATCAGCGTAAGTCCACAATTTTGCATGTTCCTCGTGTAAAAGAGAGTGCCTCATAACCAGGGATTTTTAGGTGCGCACCTTTTTTCTTAGGGTAAATTAAAGCTGTTCGGAAAGATATCACAGTGTGAAATTTTGTTTATACTTGTGAAAAGAGGCATTTTCCCCGCACCTTTATCCCTTTTTCCCCCAAACATGCCTTTCCCGCCTTTTTTGTAAGTTTAATTCCAATTTATTCTATAAGATTTCTAATCAATATAAAATATTTAACTTTCAATCAACGTCTCCTCAGCTTGATGTGTACGTGCGAATAGTAAGCCTACCTCTTTCTGTAAACACCGCGCGGGAGTTGAAAGCACACCTCCTACAAAAAAAGTGGGTTCGACAAAACCTCCTTCTCTCGCTTTACCGCAAAAAATGCAATTGACAATGAGTGATTCTATCTCACCAGAATCAGTAGCCTGCTGTTCGTGAATGTGAGTTTGTTACTGTGAGAGACGTAATTTGTTCGCATTGAGACGGAGGCTGGTGACGCAGAGATGTCAGCAACCACACCTGCCTATTTCCGAAAATTGAGACTGGGTTCTACTCGAAGCTACTATAAATCGCTGAGACTGCAGTTCCAGCATGAATGATAACATTCTGGTAATTGTCACGGTGCTATAAGAGAGTGTGGACAGCAAGTGAGTGAGTGAGCACAAGAGCGAGTTGTGTGCTCGTCGCATTGAGTTAGCAAGTGAACTTGTGTTAGCACTTTGTTACATTACTAAACGAGTGTACTACTAGATTTTACCATGCCTACGGTTTCCAGTGCCCGATTTATTGCTCTGGCTCAAGAATTGAAACAAGATTTCAAAGATACTGATGGAACTCTTTATGCGATGTACTATTTGTGATTCAGGAATTTTGTTAGATGAAAAACACCAGCGAGATCACATCAAACAAGACATTTCCAGCTCTAAGCATAAAATGAATAAGACCCTTTAAGCAAACAAATCGCGGCAATCTCTATTACGAAATTCGTTTCAACAGCCAAAATTTCAAGGATTAAACATTGATTTGTGTGCAGCTCTTACACAAACAGGAATTCCACTCAATAAGGTAAACCATCCAGCCTTGAAGGGATTTCTTGAATGAAAAATGCACAAAGATGTCAATGCCCGATGAGAGTACTTTAAGAAAAAAAAACTACGTGGAACCTGTGTACCGAGAAACCATATCAAGAATCAAGAACAAAGTGTCTGATTGCGATGTGGGAATCATTGTGGATGAAACCATAGACTCAATTGGAACGATATGTTTTGAAATATTAGTTTTTCCATTAGCAGGAGAGAGCGTTAAGCCCATTTTGTTAGAATGTATGAGCTACAGAAACCAATGCCAGTACAGTAATGCAATCAATTATGGACTTCTGCCAAAAACTCTGGCCTACTGGTATCGAGTTTGAAATTTTTTGTGGTTAAGGACCAGGCTACATACATGGTTTCAGCTGTTAACCAATTGAATCGCTTATTTCCTAAGTTGAAACATGTGACATGCTTGGTTCATGCCCTTCACAGGGTTTGTGAATCCATAAGCAACAGGGAAACCACTGGCTTGCCCCTTCTAATTTCCCAGGCTGGGGATCGTGGATTGAGTGTGCTGCTATGTTGTGTGAGAATTTTGACAAAATTATAGTGTTTGTGCTTTCTTTGGATCCAGGCGACGCAGGTGCAATTTCCAATACTCAGCAACTTCTCTTACCGTAGAAAATACATAATTTTCAGCAGAACTATATTGTGTCCATTGTTACAAGTGCCTGACTGCAGTTATTAAACCATTAGAAGAACAAGGTCTGGAAAAGGAAAAACAAGGGATATTTTAACTTCCGTGAGGGAGCAGTTCGATGGCTTTGCCAAAGATAAACTTGAGTCTAGTCATCAGAAGGGTCCAGACATTGTGGAATTCGCCACATCTGTAGAGTTGCCTAGGGTCAGATGACCTCATAGTTCCGCCCCTTAAAACAACAATAACTAACTAACTAACTAGAGTTGCCATTCCGAGTGAATACAAGGCTTGCCCCATTGGTTTCTGGTGATGTCGAAAGAAGCTTTAGCATATACAAAGGCATTGTATCTCCTATTAGAAACAGACTTACATTTAAAAATGTAGATATGCTTAATATCTTGAAGTACAACAGCATCATGTTTTTATTTTCCTTTTGATGAGTGACTTGATGTACTTGTTGGTAATTCAATAAACTAGAATAGAGGCAAGAGAAAACCAGTTGAATAAACCAGCACCTTTTAGCCCCCCCTTTTTTTACCTTATTTGAGCACCTGTTCCCTTCCTTTTTAATCTGAAATTTGCACCTACAAATCCTAACCCTGCTCATAACACACACAAAGCTAAAGAACGACCTACTTGTTTCACTTGCCCCGCTCATCAGTTATTGTAGATTATTAGTATGCACTATGGAGTTAGAGTTGCAGAGCTTTTGTTTCCAAATGATCTCATCCCACTTTATATTCTGTGCTACACAAATACACTCGTACTGTAAGTGTTCAGCTGAGCGCATGCGCTTAATTGGCCGAGAATAATTTTATCGATACCAGAGTAACAAACGAAAGTGGACCAGCGCATTCATTGAAAGAGGGGTAAGTCCATATGCCTCACCTCTTCACTCATCTCATCTCATCGCATTAAGAGGCATAAATATTTCACAAAAATTAGATTTGAATATCGATTAATAGTTATCCCTCTGATTAATGAGAGATTTAATTCCCCTTTCACCTGTGCGCTCATATTTTAATTATTTCAAATTTTTAAAATACTTCTTTTCCGTCATGATTTCTTATTGAGTCTTGGAACATTGCCCTCATCAGCCCTGTGCACTTGGGTATATGTGGAATCTGCCAGACAACTGCTGTTATTGTGGTGACACTGATTATTTTTACAATCACCAGTTACGACAAGTAGTTCCGTAAAGAACTATACAACCTATTTTCATATATCCTACTTATGTTAATTGCCTCTATCTACATACAACATTTCAGTTTGATTGCTGTAATAGATTCGTAGATATTGAGATCCGACTAAATATTTCGGATGGTCGCCATGTTGGATATTATATATGTAGGTCCTAGAGTTATGTACTGTTACATGAATATTATTGTGCACGTGTAGCATTCAAACTTCAATCGCCTGATTAGGACACAAGAAGTAACAAGGAGATTTTAAAATTTCGCACAGCTGCCATCTTGTGGTTATGGAAACAATTGAAATAAATTAGTTGCCAATGGATTAACATTCGTATAAGGATTTACTGTACCAAGTTTCGCTGCACACGGATGGTTAAATTGCGAGAAACGTCCAAGTGAATATTTATATTTCGCGTCACCGCCATGTTGGATTAGTGATAACCAGGTTATTTAAAGTCCTATAGGTGAACTTAAGTTCATAGCCCCTATGAACATAAAAGAATTCAGTTTGATTGCTATAATAGATTCGTAGATATTCAGAGCCATCTAAATATTTCGGATGGTCGCCATGTTGGATTGTTAAATGTATAGGTCATAGAGCCATGTACCATTAAAGGAAAAGTATTGCGTAGGTTCATTATTCAAACTTTCACTTCGATCGCATGAAAGAAATAAAAATAAAAACTTAAATTTAAAATTCGCAAAGCCACCCTCTTGAGGTTATGTAAGTAATTGAACTAAATTAGATACCAGTGCATTACAATGTGTATAAACATTTCCTGTACCAGATTTCATTGCGATTGGAGCAACAAAATAGCGAGAAAGGTGTATTTAAAATTTTCAAATTCGCTTGGCCGCCATGTTCGTTTTGTAGTTAACCGGTTTTTGAAAGTCTTATAGATGAACTTCCAGTAGTGCCCTTTATCTTCGCACAATATTTCAGGGTGATACCGGTAACAGTTTCAGAGATATAGAATGCCGGTGAAATATTTCGGACATCCGCCATCTTATGGCTATGTAAACAATTGAACGAAGTTAGATGTCGGTGCATTACAATGTGTATAAACATCTACTGTACCAAGTTTATTGCGTTTGGTTGGTTAAATCTCGAGAAACGTCTAATTAAAAGTCGCAAATTCGCGTGGCCGCCATGTTGGTTTTGTAGTTACCAGGTTTTCAAAAGTCACATAGGTGAACTTCTAGTAGTTCCCTTTATCACCGCAAAAAATTCCAGGGTGATATCGGGAATAGTTTCGGAGATATTGATTGTTGGTGAAATATTTCGCACAGCCGCCATGTTGAATTGGTGAGACGTAACAAAATTTGAAGGGCACGGTCGGGGTCGCCCGGAATAGTGCTATGAACTTCCCGAGTTTCATTGAAATCGCTCCAGCCGTTTAGAATTTATTAGGAGGACACACACACACACACACTCCTCTCTCACCCACACACACACACACACACACACACGCACACGCACACACACACACGGACAAAAGGTGATCTCATAAGCCTATTTTTTCAAAATTGAAAATAGGCTAAAAAATTAGACTCATTAAAATAACATGTGACCTTGCGCAAGTCAAAGTAGAAATCACACTCTCTTTCGACTTCTTCACCATCTTTGTTCATTTTTCTCCACTCTTCGATCCATAATTTAAGTTTTTGGTCCAGGTATTCAGCTTCTGCTATTATTAATGTTTGAGTTTGAAGCCAATATAAACGTTCCGCTTGCATTGCCACCTGGCTCAGAAAGCAGGACACTATCGGATAACCTGTGGTTGAGGTTTCAATTAATTTTGTCTTGGAATAATTGAATGTGCTACGGGACGTCTTTTACGAGCTGATGCCCTACGACTCGGAGTATATGGATTTTCAACGGTTTTAATTATCAGACTTCCTTGGCCGGGACTCGAGCATTCGACATTGCGATTGGGATGTGAACATTTTACTGATTCACGGACTGTACTAGAGTACTCATAATACACTACATGTAACCACGTTATAGTGTAGTGGCTAGCATTCTTGGTTATCACCTCTAGGATCCGTGTTCGATTCCAGACTCTGGCTAGAAATTTAATTCTGGTCTGAGAAGTATAACTATGAAGAAGTGGGTTTGATTCCCACCTCAGCTATCCTATAAGTTTATTCGCTTCTCCCCTCTCACTTCTAATCCAGGCAAATGCTGGGATAGTTCCGACCGCAAGAACACGGTCGTTTACCTCACCTACAACACACGTTACTACAAACATCACAATGGCACAGGTTATCAGACAAATTCTACACACATTCAAGTACACGGGACTTCATGACTACGATGTCACAAGCCCGTAAATGAAGCAACAATAATATGAATAGAACTTAATTCGTGTCCAAACAAATGTGAATCTCAATCTAAGACCACCTCAAGGTGTGCGGGCTAGAATTTCTGTCTGTCACTCCTGAGGACTGTGTCCTATTTCCACCTCTGCCAAGGAATTTTATACGTGTCTGTTACATAGCACTTACACAGGTTATATATTGGGGGGCGTGGTGGCGCAGCGGTCAAGCTGTATGCCTCTCACCAAGGCGGACCGGGTTCGATTCCCGGTCAATGCATGTGAGATTTTCGAAGTGAAATGCCATGTCCTGAGGTTCAGATTCCACGTAAAAAGGAGGTCCCGTGGCTCATGATCGCGAGATTAACGGTCCCGTTAAACAACAAGCTTTTACACAGGTTATAAGACATCGGTGCCCGCAGGATTTTTCCAGGAGGGAGGAATGGTAACATTTTAATTTATTTACCTACCTGTCACTGATGATGAGACGTTACCTCTCGCAATTGTCGTTTCATTTCTTACTTGCTTCGTGATATTCATTATGTGGCTGCTCTGAAACCGTTGAGTACATTATCTTCATGGCATGAATGGGAGGAATATTATATTTTAGTTCAGAGTTTCTGCCCGTAGAAGTTCGCTTTTCTTCGTTAATAATCGTCATAATGTTCATTTCTTAAAACAGGAAAAAAGTAGTTTATCACCGGGTGTCGACAAAAATAATAAAAATCAAGCAGTTCAGAAACCCCTATGGACGTAAAATTGGCAGATGAAAAGCCAAGGAAGTAGGAGACTTCTGTCACTTAGGAAGAAAAATAACCTGTGACGGGCGAAACAAAGAGGATATAAAAAGTAGGTTGGCTCAGACAAGGAAAGCATTTCTACAGAAAGGGAATCTGTTGACATCGAATATAGGTTTAGGTATTAGGAAGCCATTTTAGAAAGCCTTTGTCTGGAGCGTGGCACTCTATGGAAGTGAAACTTGGACTATTGGTGCAGAAGAAAAGACGAGAATTTGAAGCGTTTGAGATGTGGTGTTACAGGTGAATGAAGAAGATCAGATGAGTAGATAGGGTTACAAATGAAGTGGTATTAAAACGAGTGGGAGAGAGGAGATATTCTGGTAACTGCTAATGAAGAGAAGAGATAGGTTGTTAGGACACACTAAGACATCCAGTAATAACAGGCTTAGCTGTTATGGAAGGAAGGTTCTAGGACAAGAACTGTAGAGGTAGACCAAGGTTAGAATATGTTAAACAGATTGCCTCGGATGTAGGGTGTGGTAGCTATGTAGAGATTAAATGATTGGCTCAGGACAGGGAGGCATGGAGGGCTGCATAAAACCAGTCAAAAGACTGAAGAATCAAACTACAACATTAAAATGGTAAAGTTAATCCAGTAAACCGATTTTCTAAATAACTGGAGATATTTTCAATTAATCCAAAATTACTATTCCTAAGTTAAATAAAACTGTGGAATTATCCCTACATCTAAATCAGTTAACTATCTGGGCAGATGACATCGTAGTTCCGCCCCTTAAAACAATAACTAACTCAGTTAACTATCAGTAACTTCAATTTCTGAAATAAACTGGTGTAGCAAAGAGCAATCGAAATATTCTCGGGATTCAAGGAGGGGGGGGGGGGCACGGCCCCTTCTACTCCCCTCCCCCCCCCCCCCTCTCTCTCTCTCTCTACGGGCGCCTATGTTATCAGACAAGTATTCGGGACTAAATGATCACGATGTCCACGCCGTAAAACGAAACAACTTACAATCGGCCACCTTGGGGAGAGGCGGGCAGTGTGAGTTGAGTGGAGTGTTCCATATTGTAATTCTACCATTAAGTAACTAAATTTACAAGTGTGTAATGACTCAAAGAACTTGTTATTTTTTTGAAATTCAGAATTTTTGTTGTCCATATGTTTTTATCTATTATAATAATTATTAGTTTTTTTGTTTTTTGTTTTTTTTTACGTTTAGGCTTTTTTGCATATTTACGCGTCCACCTCTAAATTTAAGTGCATTCCAAATTTGCATAATTCAATCCGTGTTAAGAGGGGCAGATGGCTTCGCTGTTCCTCCCCTTAATACAACAATAAATAACTAAATATAACGAAGGGAACAGGCTAACGGGAATGCTAGTACATGTATGCTGGTATTTACTGTGAATTGGGGATGCGCAAATGCGAGGGAGCCGTGTCAGTATATTTACTGTCACGTTAAAGATACCCTTCGGGGAAACATTCCGGCATCTCAGGGTCTCTACTGTAAAAGCCGCGATAGTTAAAAAGGACGTAAAACCAATAACATTATTATTATTATTATTATTATTATTAATATTATTATTTACTGTGTGTTTACAACGCCGTGCGATATCTACCGTACATTCCTCTCTCTGTTACTCTTACCATTCTCATGTTGCACCGGCTTGAGAACTCATTTCCTTTTCTGGCTCGCTTTCTTATCGTGATAAATCCCACTCGTGTATCACTCAAAATGCTTGTATATTACAGGCATGCTGCAAGTGCTGTCGTCTCGAAGGAATTTGTAACCTGGACGTTTTTATTATAATCATTAACTTTGTTCCAAAAAATGTTTGCTTTTAGCGAAATGTCTTAGTAAATTTGTTTTTTAAGGGTCTGTCTCATAACTAGTGTCATTGTGCTGTCTGTAGTAGTGTGTGTATTTGTAACTGAAAGTAGAATTGGGAAAGAAGTGGCCGTGGCCTTAAGTCAGGAACCATCCCGGCATTTGCCAGAAGTAGAAGTAAAAAAACACGGAAAGACACTTCTAGGACTGACGTTGAAGTTGAACCAATTTCTTCTCAGTTTTGCCTCCAACCTTCAAACCAGATACAGTACAATGTCTTAGCACAGCAGGAAATGTAACGTATATCTCAGGGGTAACAGCCAATAGTGCTTGTCACTGCGTCACGAGGACAGCTCTTAGTAAATACTACGGACCACCTCGTGTTGTAGAGGTTAGCACTCTTACTGTAGCTGTCACCCTGGAGGTCCGGGTGCGATACCCAGCTCTACCAAGAAATATATTTCTGGAATAAGGTAGACTCGGCCTTGTGAGTCAAAACTGAGAAGAGGTTGGTTTGATTCCCTTTTCAACTATCCTGGTAGTGGTTTTCCGTGGTTTCTAACTTCTACTCCAGGCAAATGGTGGGATGGTTCCTAACCTAAGGCCACAGTCACCTTTTTCCTCACATGAATTACAAATTCACACATTACTACAGGCACCCATATAACACAGGTTATCAGACCGATTCTACATACATCCAAGTACACGGGGATAAATGACCACGATGTCCAAGCCCTACAAATTAAACAACAATGACTCAATACGTACCCTGAGAACACAGAACATGGCTTAAAATATATGTTTATCTCATCACCAACTGTTCCTGGAATTTCACGTCTGAAGTAAACGATAGTACATTATGCAACGAACCTATAATGGCAATAATTAAGACACGAGTATGTTTATAAAACGATCGTATGCGAGTTTTATAATTTTCATACGAGTGTCTTAATTACCATTATAGGCGAGTTGCATACGACTGTTTATGTTCGACGATAATTATTAAAACTATTTTATTTTCGAACATAAATATTCATAAATATCTGTCGAGATTTCACCAGTTTTATGTACTGAACAGAGGGCATGGTACGTAGAGAATACCTTGTATTTGACCATGGCTTCCTCGATTACCCCACTATGACTCTAGGCTACGCAGTGAAATTTAAATTAGAAGGCCTTGGAACTCAGCGCAGGTGCGATACTATCCTTACCTAGTTGGTCAAACAACTGTTTCTTGAGCTCTGATTGGTGGGAGAAACTGTCCCATAATGAAAACTTGTACTATAATGAGCCTCATTATAGTACAGTTATAATGAGCCTCATTATAGTACAGTTTTCTCACATATAATATTTACATTTCGGCATCGTCGAACATAAAAATTATTTTCAAATTGGACCTGAAAATTCCGTACATTCTAGGAAAATGTTGCCTGTTGTTGAGTTTAATGCTTGCTTAAACGCTAGGTTAAACAGAATGTTTGATGGTCTGAGGGAAAAGAATAGTTCCTCACTTGCCTGTGTTTAAAGTAGAATCCCGTGTCCGCCAGTCCCTGGTGACAATTGTCGCTACTGGCGAGAGTAAATCAATTTAGTGCGCCCTCGTCCCTCGGGGACAGCTCTGCTCACCGTGACACCGCTCCTGTCCATACCTGCCCACCCTACGCTACCTGTGACAAGTGCGACAATGATATAAAACAGTGATCATAAATCACAGAGCTCTTGACTACCACCAAGTCCAGTAAAATTGAATGTCATGAAATGACAGCACCTTGTCGTATGTAAATGAAATTACGCATATTTGACACTTTATTCTTTACAGAATAGAATACCCTCTGTTTTGCTTGCCACGGTGGGTGAGTGGTTAACGTGTCGGACTACCAACCCCAAGCTTGCAGGTTCGCTCCTGGCCGTGGTAAGTGATTTTTTTGGAAAGGCGACAAAAATCATGGCATGCATTTCATACGTCGTTGGCATGTTAAAGAACCCATTTGAATTCAGTAGGCCGTGTTCATAATGGCAAAATTAATCTCGGGATTTTCCGCCAACACAAAATTCCACCTTTCTCTACTAGAAAGCGCTATAGTGTCAAGGAGCTTAGATATCTAACCTCCAAGAATTTCATAGCGTTCCAAGGAACTACGAAATTCGTCATGTAAGCTGCCCTCTGGGTGTCAAATAACAAAGCTTGCACCCCGACGGTATTAGGGTATCCGAGACCTAGGGAGTCTCTTCCTTTCCCGCCTTAATTGGCCCTTGTCTCATCTTTTCTGATACCCTCCTTCTGCGAGGGGTCAGCCTTCTTTTCTTTTCCTTTTACCTCCTGCCTTGTGCTCAAGGCCCTTAAGGAGGTCGGGTGTATGTAGCCCCACCCCGTCTGGTGCACCCTAGATAGTGCTAGACCCTCAGGGGCTCACGGTTGGTGAGTTCGGGAGTTGGCGACCCCGAGGGATTCCTGAGCTGGGTCCGTTTTTCCCTTTTGCCCCTTACCTTTGGGGCGGACCTTCTCCTCTCTCCTCTCCTCTCCTCCCCTCTCCTCTCCTCTCCTCTCCTCTCCTCTCCTCTCCTCTTTTCATTATATTTACTTTTCTCTTTAAGATTCTCGCACTGTTTTTGTTACTTGGATCACCGTTTATCTAAATTCCCTTCTAGCGATTTTTAAGGCATTTTTAATCTACGTTGCTTTTTGTATGTTTTTTCGATGTAAATTACATCTCGCGATTGTTTTCAACCTCAATTGCATTTTGTAAAGATTGACCATCTAAATTGCTTTTTAGTAAGTCTTTCAATATGGCGGAGCGACCTTTGTGAGTATTTTGAATTTCAATTGCATTTTGTAAGTATTTTCAACCCAAACCGCATTTCGCACGAATTTTGAATCTAAATTGCATTTTGATTGGCGGGCATTTTGCACATATTTTGATTCTCAATTGCATTTTGTGGGTATTTTGAATCTAAATTACATTTTGTCAAGTATTTTCAATCTAAATTGTTTTTTGTAAGTATTGTCAATCCACATGAATCGTTTGAATCTACCGTACATTTTGTAAGTATTTTCAATTTCAATTGCATTTTGTAAGTATTTTGAATTTCAATTGCACTTTGTGAATAATTTTGATTGGAACTGGGATAGGGCCTATTTCAATCTAAATTGCATTGTGTATTTTCAATTTCAATTGCATTTTGTAAGTATTTTGAACCTCAATTGCATTTTGTACGTATTTTCTATCTCATTTGCATTTTGTAAGTATTTTGAATTTCAGTTGTATTTTGTAAGTATTTCGATGCTACATTGCATTTTGTACGTATTTTGAATCTAGCTTACGTTTTGTGGGTCTTTTTCAATCTATTCTTTTTGTGCCACTTTTCGTTCTAAATTCCCATTTGTAATACCATATTGTGAGTTGTTTCCATCTGAGTTCCTTTTTATACGTACTTTCCGTCTCAGATAATTTTGTTCTGGTTTCCATTTCATTATCATTTTCGCTATCACCCAGATCATTAGGGGCCGATAACCTCGATGTTGCACCCGGCACCCGAGCCCATACGATATTATTATTAAACCCTCCGTTGCGAATTGGGGAAAGAGTATTGCTTATTGCAACCATCACCTGATACATGTGATTATTACTGTAGTTACAGCGATTCCTTAATACGTAATACAAAAATTTTAGACGTCAGGCGTGATATACACATTACACCTTATTATGTGCAAATGCAGTGGTTGAAACTATCCTAACCCTGAAAATATTGTGTACAAAAACCCCAGGTTATCTCTATAATATGTTTAAATCCATGAAGTCCGTCCACAACAGAGGAAATAGATTTACTGATTCTACTCTACAGAGTCCCGTCCACCGTACAACTAAGTACAATAAATCATTCCTTTGCACAGCTTCACGGCTCTTTAATACATTCAATCTTCACTCATTTACAAACTCTGTTAACACTACACAACTCAAGAAATACCTAATGCCATGAATCCTGAAGGAATACGAAACACCTCAGTTGTTGAATTCGTAAACCACGTAATATAAATAGTTCATACAAAATTTTTTGAAATATAACCGTGCCATACAGCTTTTTATAATATTTGTAATATCCAAGATACAACTTCCGTGGAATTGATAGTAGTTCGAGTAATCATGTCACTCATGTACTTGTTTCAATAATAGATAATATCATAATGCAGATAAAGATTGTAGTCCCTTTTTAACGCACTATATTTTTTCCAATAGATTTAATAATACATTAGGTAGGTTATTTGTTTATTTATTATATTCTAATTTGCATTATTCATCTTGTATAAAATGTTTGCTAATCGGTTTGTTTAATAATAAGTGTAATCTATATTTTGTTCTGTTAGTTGTTAAGCTAGGTTTAGTTTCTTATTACAACATTTCAGGCCAGAACATTGTACTGTATACGCTACATAATGGGGCTCTTTAGCCTCAGTGACATTTCTTTATGAATAAAATTCAAATTCAAATTCAAAAATCCTTCCCAGTAATATTAATGAATCGCAACATGAATTTAAAAAATAAATTACAAAACCTACAAATAATTTACATGATATTAAATATTATAAACAATTATCAAAACCCTAATAATGGCTATTAACATTGTACTATCTTTATCTTTTTCTATTTAACACAGAGAGGCTATCCTAGACTTCAACTAAATTTTATAGTTTTACCGTCTACTTTATCCTTATATCTGTTTCACTTGCATCTTTGTCGTGTTTCTCATCTGTCGGTTTCTTATCCCGCATTCCCCTGATAACATTCAAAAGTTTCGCTAATTCCTCCATTCCGTATTTAGGTACTTTTACTAAAGTGTGTTATTCATTTTTACTTTCTATCCTGTTTAAATCGCCCTTATCTACAAACTTTGCTCGCATTATTTCGGTCTGATTGCATTCCCTGGCCAGGTGTATTAATAATAATAATAATAAATAGCCCCTGGCACTACAGCCCATGAAGGGCCTAGGCCTACCAAGCGACCGCTGCCCAGCCATTTGGCATGCAGATATTGGGGTGACACGTGATCAGCGCATCGGGTCCCCTCGGCCGTTAATCTTTGTTTTCGTGATCGGGGCGCTGCCTCACTGTCAGACAGCTACTCAATTGTCCTCTCGAGGCTGAGTGCATCCCGTTCCAGCCCTCACGTCAGTTTCTAAAATCCTAACGGAGGCGGGAATCGAACCCGAGGCCTCCGGGTGAGAGGCAGGCGCGCTACCCAAACACCAACGGGCCGGCCCTGCCCAGGTGTGCTGCACCCATAAACTTCCCACGAAAAAAGCAAAAGCCCTGCTTTGTTCTTATACACACACATTAACCAACAAACTATCAAGAATGGCGATTTGACAGTGATAGTAGTTTTAAAGAACTGACAAGTTTCAAAACAGATTTTATAACGTTAGTTTGAAGAATAATTGGATTAATACGAAAGCTTTACGTTTGGAAAAGTTACCTTCAGATAGTTGTCACAGGCACCCCACAATCTAATTAGACGTTCGATATCTCTATCAAACAAGATTTTAGACTGGAGCCAAGTTCTGATTGCTCATTGCCCTCATCCCTCGACACGAATCGTGGACCTGTATGGGCCTTTCAAAGACAGCCACAAATAAAGCAATAGCAGGGTGAAGCAGGATGGTATTGTATTTCACGATAATGCCAGGTCTCAGACAAGAGGAATTACCCACTGTTGCGATGTCTCCCATTTAAATTTCTCTTGACAATATATTCTTGTCTACAGTGCAGTCTGAATCTCCCACCGTGCGATGTTGACAGTTTTCGTCCCTTTACAAAGCTAGATACAAATCAAGATAAATTGTGGATACTGGCAAATGTGTGTTTATGCGCTAAATTACGTGCATTTCGTGGAATTACACTTCTTTCTTTTAACTACACGGCTCATCACAAACCCTCATCCAGCAGCGTAGCGCACCATAATATCAGTGGAGATCTTCTGCCCAGAGATCCGAGTTAGAACTCCGGTGTTAACTGCAGCCATTCTGACTGTGATTTATCCTCAGATTATTCCACTCTCATTTCAGGCAATCGTCGGAATGAGAGCTTATTTCGTTTCCCAGGTTACTTACCCCTGTCCTAGACTCAAATTACACACGACTAAAATCACGACAGAAATTATGGTTGTTAGGCAAATACCATACACAAGCACACGGAGCTGATGACCAAGTTTGCCCGTAACCCGTAATTATGACAAAAACAACAACCTCAAAAACTCTTGCCCAGCTCCATTTATCTTTATACACTGCTATTTGTAGAACGTGAAACACCAAGAACAAGAGATGTGACAATACATTGATAAAATATGAATAAAATCATGTTATAGAAATCAATAGTCATGCAGCAGAAAATAAGGCAGCACTCATGCTCGCATTTTCTTAGATGTCGATGGCCCTTCATCTACAAATCTCTCAAGCTGGGATGGCATGTCGAGCCGCTGTTCATCGGAATCATCTTCAAGGGACTGTCTTCGCCTATTTCTGCTTCTGCGGCGATCGGCATGTGGGACACACCCTCATCCTCGAATGGTGCTGAATTCGAGCATGACTGGCCGTGGCAGTTGAGGCAATTGTTGAACATTTCATACCAACTTTCCGTCAGCTGCAACTCCCTGCACACCCCTTCTTACATCCGCAGGACACTGTTGGGGATTTCAGCTGGAGCTTGATCCTTGGTGCTCATGGTGGGGAGCAGACCATGGTCCGTCCTCTTCCAACCCCAGCAGAGAGGGTCCTTTGGTATATCATACCAGCCCTGGATTTGGTGGTGACACGTGGAATATGTTGGGCGGCGGCTGCGTTTGTTGGTGGCAAAGAGGCCAGATTGAAAGTTGGTTTTATGTGGGATTTTGAGAATATCTCGTGGCGGATATTGTCCAAGGAGGTCTCGTTGGCCTTAGACGAATATAGGGCCGCCTTGAATAGTTGATCTGCTGAAATGAGGTCCTCAGTATCAGCATCTGCAAGGTGTAAAACCTTGACAGCCTCCTGTAAAGCCGTGTTGTTTTCAAGTAGTTTGACGAACTTCAACTTCCCTTGGCGATAGAATGCAGAGATTGTATCACACCTACTAATTGCATGTAGAAACAGAAGGTTCTGTTTCACAGCAGACGAGAAGTACCTCGGAGAGTAGAAGGTGTTCTGAGAGGTCCCCTTTCCAGGCTTCATGACGTAAATGTTTGAATTTAGTGCTTTAGCGATTAATAGGATCAATAGGTCGGTGTCCTCGCCGATTATTATGACCGTCGCAAAGTTATCTGTCGCTTGAATGGCGGTGTTGATGATGAGTGTGTCAGCATCCTCAAGAGCTTGCCGCACTTCAATGCCCTGCTGTACTAATTTCTCACGCACCATGGAGATAAGCCGTTCTTTGTTGCTGTCGTTGGACTAAAATTGTTCTTCCGGCATGGTTGCAGTCATCGTTTCAGTGAACACTACGTTAGAAGAAGAGTGCTTGCTTTTACGGCGAAGACGCTCAGCTGATTTTGTACTCTTTACTGATGCATCATCAGGGTAACCATCGAAAAATGTGCTGTCAGGGTTGTAGTATTGCTTATCGTAGTCAAAATATTTGGAGAGAATTGAAAATTGTTGACCGGATCCTCGCGAAAAATGGCAGCGGAGGCATTCACTATGCAATGTCGCTCTTCTTTTTCGTCGGCATTCCTGGAGTTATACCAACCGTGAGTTAAAATTTTATAACCTGTTTTTCGAAGTCATATTACAGGTGGATTATATTTTCCCCCTCCACTCGTGACAATAATGTCGTCCTCATACTTTGTTTTCGACCTTTTCAATAGGGCTTTTATGAGTTGGGACAAAGCCTTCGAAGTCTTTCAAAATTTCTGACAATGGGAATTGGCATTGGTCTTTATTTTCCTCGATGTATTTGCAAATATAGTTAAATGACAGAGACACATCTTCGTCTTAGGATCGACCAACTAACAATCTGGTTTTAACACCTTTTTTCAGGGACTTGATACTGCAGGAGCGGTGGTACCTGGCCTCTACCGCAACCAAATCATTTTCTAAACGAATTCTTTCAAGCACTTCTTCATCCTGCCTCCGTTCAGCTGCAGCCAAGAGGGAATTTTTAAACTTCTTGACACATACTGTACGGAAACTCGTCATTTCAGCGGCTTCTTGCTTTCTCTGGCCACAAATTCCTGTGGTGTGTCTTCCCCACAGATCACACATGAAATGAAAATCCACAGCCTGCTTCCAGTCTCCGACCGGGTCAGGAATGGAATGAATGAAGCCCCCATCTAGCGGCAAGGATATGAACTGTGCCGGCTGCCGAAGCCTGACGCACTCCTCTGGGGCAATGATTAAATGAATGACAGATGAAATGAAATGATAGTGGAGAGTCTTGCTGGAATGAAATTTTGACAGGGAAAACCGGAGTACCCGGAGAAAAACCTGTCAGCCTCCGTTTTGTCCAGCACAGATCTCACATATCTTCTTAAAATCAAAAGTCGCACACTGCTGTCTATGGCTCTTGGGGTTTTCTCCGTCACCTTTTTTCTCCTTCGAATACATTTTCCTGCATATTTCGTGAACCCCAACTGAAGTAAGACCTTGAAGTTGAAGATGCTTCGTATCCTTCTATGCCATACTTCTTTTTATATATAATTCTATCCTTCGTTCTTTCACTGTAGTTGAAGACGCGACATGTAACGGTATGTCACAAATAAATTACTCCGAGTCATTCATGTCTGTAGATTTTGAGTGCGCTACTTTATATCACTTTATATCTGAAACAATAGAACACGACGTTATAACACTTTATTATGCGAATAATCAACTTTTCACACTGTATTTATCAAACCAAGGACACTAACTTAGGACTAATATAAGTAGTGTTAATGAATAAACGGTTTTCCTTCCAAGTGGTTGCTCAGTAACGAAAAACTTTCACTATGGGACAAACTCTGAAATCGTGGAGAAGAAAAAAATCAGCTGTTTCATACATTTTGGTCGAGTAAGTATAACAAGTTTGTATGAAACAGCTGATTCTTCTTTTCACGATTTCAGAGTTCAATAGGAGTATCTATTCCAAAGATATATGGTCTTAGAAAGTCGCAAAATGTAAGTTTGCACATAAATAAGAAATTTTCCCAGCTTTGAACTTTTGATTTCGTCTATACCACAGCACCAAATTGCATGTTTTAGATGTTCATTCGACGCAGCATTTAACCCCCTTTAATATTGAACTGATTAATATTTTCCATCTGACGCACCGTTTTCGAGCTACAAACAAACAAATTAAGAAAGAAGACAAATTCCGAGGTCATTTGGGTCGCAAAAGTTATGCACACCTCTTGGGATGGTGCAAACTCGGATTACACGCATTTAGGACCAAACTAAGGTATTAGACCGATTTCCAGTTAGCTGGAAATTAATTGCTCAAATCACTTTTTTGGAACTAACTTTACTGGCCTAAAAAAGATATCCTTACAAACAGAAATAAAAAATATTTTCATACAAAAATATAGTTCTGTGTTTCTATTGACGATTTGTGAGGGTTTTACTGTGATACACAATATTACATTCCTATAAAAATACTGTTTGTTTCAGTTTGTAAGGATATCCCATTTCGATTGACTATTTATTTCAATTACAAATGTATTAATGAAGCCTCCGTGGCTTAGGCGGCAGCACGCCGGCCTCTCACCGCTGGGTCCGTGGTTCAAATCCCGGTCACTCCATGTGAGATCTGTGCTGGACAAAACGGAGGCAGACAGGTTTTTCTCCGGGTACTCCGGTTTTCCCTGTCAACATTTCATTCCAGCAACACTCTCCACTATCATTTCATTTCATCTATCATTCATTTAATCATTGCCCCAGAGGAGTGCGTCAGGCCTTGGCAGCCGGCACAGTTCATATCCTCGCCGCTAGATGGGAGCTTCATTCATTCCATTCCCTACCCGGTCGGAGACTGGAAGCAGGCTGTGGATTTTCATTTTCACAAATGTATTAATAAAGTTTATGTTCGACGATGTCCAAATGTTAACATTATGTATCATAATGAGGCTCATTATAAACCATTTTTCATTCTGGAACAGTTTCTCCCACCAATCAGAGCTCAAGAAACAGTTGTGTGGCCAATTAGGTAAGGATACCTTTGCGCATGCGCTGAAAATCCAACATGTCTATATAAATTACCGTCATGGAAAGTGGTCCATATGTTCGCGTAAATAAACTGGCGAATATGAGACATGAAATAGCACTGTACCTTAATATTCCCAACTCCAATTTCTACACAGCGAATTGCTTTCAAACGACTTCGGTGACAATATTTGTGAATGCTAGAGCTGGACGGCAAGCTGTAAACAATAGGTGTTGGCAAACAAAGTGAATGGTCTCTGCTTTCGGAGTGCCTTGACCCTCGCATGCGCTCTGTTCATTCAGCAAAGCCAGCGCGCCCTGTTCACTAATGAATTAACTGAATCCCACATTTATGAATATTTATATTAAAACATATGACAAAGTTATAATTATCGACAAACATAAAGAGTCGTATGCAACTCGCCTATAATGGCAATTAAGACACTCGTATGGAAATTATAAAACTCGCTTACGCTTCTTTTATAAACATACTCTTGTCTTAATTATTGCCATTATAGGCTCGTTGCATAATGTACTATTTTCTTTTTCCAACATTCATATTAGAACGTAGATTTTTAACTATCTTCTATTTTTATTACTGACTGAAAAACACCTCAACGTATGTCAAAATATGTATCATCATTAAGGTTCGGATGTTGAGGAAAAGTCATAATTCTTTCCTGAGCTTATTTTACCCGAAATCTGAAAAATGAGTTTGAATGAAGGGTCCCTGACCACGTTTAAAGCAATTTAATGTTGCCTATAAATGCATATTTCGGCCATTTTTGGTCATATTTTAGTGATATAAGGTCATATTTGGTTATAATATCAGCATTTTGTTTAAATTGAGGCGTCGTTAACAAGGTACGTGTTATCTGCGTCGAGTTTCAAACACTGGATTTCCGAATAGTGTAGTAGATATATTTTTCGTTCTTTTCTTTTAGGAAAACCGAGCAAGAGCTGCATGTCTAGGCTATGAGACTGAATGAATGTTGAAAATGTCAATGTTGGCCTACTGTAGCTCTCTGTCAGTTTGTATGATTAAATGTGTCTGGTGCATTATCGCTGATCACGTTTGGGCACTTAAGGCGTTTACTGTATGTTAGTGATTACCTATCCTAAAAATTAATGTCATATTTCATAGGTTTTAGGTCATATCTTATAGTTTTTAGATCATATTTAGCTAGTTTTTAGGGCATTTTTGCTTGTATATTTTGCACGTCTTTAGGTCTTAAACTTCCGAACCCTAATTATCATCAATACTTAAAATAGATAATGTTTCAACAGTATTGATTGGCATAATCTTTAATATCTTACCAAAAATTCATCTTCGATCTCGTAAAAGAAGGGAATAATAAGGGAGTGTAGATGTGCAGAGGAAGCATTGAATGTGATTAACATTTTATTAGCTTGCCAACATTTACTCCATGACGCTGAGTGGGTTGAGTTTCTTCAGAACGCCTACTCCTTCAGTTAGAATCGAACCGTGGCATTGAAATTACCGATCCACAGAGCCAGCAATAAGAGACCATTATATCTTAACGGTCCCTTCCTAATCCGTTTAATGTCTACTCTTGCGATTAGTTAACGAGAGTTGGCACCCCATTAGGATGTCCCTGGTGAAATCTAAACGTGCGACAGACGAGCTGTAATCGACCTGGAGCCGACTTAGCTGGAAAGTTGAAAAGAACTGCCATCCCTCCCTCAGCGTGAGAACTGGGGCACGAGGGAGAATTCATCTGCACATTATTCACCGACACGTTGTGTCACGTTGCCTTCCATGGTCTATCGGTACGTATTGGGACTGATGTCCCGAAAGTAACTCTGCCAATAAATATAATTCATGTCTAAAGGTTGAAATACAGGCGGCTTCGGTGGCGTAGTAGGTAGCATGCTGATCGTGGGTTCAAAACCAGCCGAAGTAATCGGATTATTTAAGAGCGTTAAATAACCCTGAGTATGCCTTCCTTCGGGGGAGAAGTAAAGCCGGCATTATGGCATGTAAAAGAACCTTCCACTGTAACTTCAATTGTGTGAAGCTAAGATTTGAAGGTTAGATTTGATTAATGTTCTAAGTTCCAACGTTCGTCGCCAGGTGCGGGTTGAAGTTGCATCTAGCAGAGCCAAATTCACAGCTAGGTGTCGTTGACGGTAGCATTTGGTAGCAAAAGTAGGAACTTCTTGAAATTGATCGTCTGCAGTCCTGAATTACAGATAACACACACTAATGCAGCCATCACAATTAACACTGGTTATCAGGCAGATTCTACACACACCCAAAGTACACTAGTTTACACAGCCCCTAAACTGAGGAACCAACCAATCAACCAAAGTTGAAATAGGACACACTTAACCACGTAAGGTTTTGATGTCCAAGTCCCTTAAATAAAACAACAGTGAGTGAGCGAATGAGATATGCATCGATTAAGTGGTCTTATAACATAAGCATGTAATACAACCCATATGGCTGTTTAGTATCTCTCTATCCACTATTAATCCGTGGAGGCCTGGGTTCAATTCCTGGCTCTGTCAAGAAATTTAATTCTGGTCTGAAGGCTGTAACGGGGTCCATTCAGCCTCATAAGAGACAACTGAGAACAGGTGGGTTCAATTCCCACCTCATCCATCCTGGAATTGGTTCTCCGTGGTTTCCCACATCTACTGCCGGGATGGTTCATAACCACGGCCCGATCCTCACCTTATAAATACACTACTACAGACACCGCAATGACACAGGTTTCTTTAATAGATATATACACACACCAAAGAACACGGGAATATATGATCACGATGTCGCAAAGTCCCTCAATGAATTAACAACAACCATGTTATTATTCCTGTTTTCAACGGCTGATGCGATGAATATAATATGAGGCAGATGTTTCCTACGGCCGGAAACCCTTCCTGACGCCAACCTCATGAGAGGAGTAAAGTAGAGATGAAATGAATGGCCTATTAGACGGTACTGTCCTGCCATTTTCCTGGAGTTGAACGTGGGAACCACGGAAAATCATTTCAAGACGTCTGACGGTGGGACTCGAACCCACGTCTTCCACGTCCATGGTCTAGCACTGCGCTTTAGCGAGAGTAGTTACTGGTGTCGGTCTATATGTACAAGGGATATGAAATACTGTAGTATGGATTGACAAGAAAATCGAACCTTGAATCTTCAACTTTAACTACCAGTATTATAGTCCAGGACACCTTAAATAAGTTACTAGAAAACCAGCATGGCCGCCACATTTGGTGTTGCCAACTTACATCATTTAACACCAAAAAGTCAGCACACACATCGATGTAACACGTATCGCAAATGATCCAAACTAAGTAAAGGCTCTTTTACGAAAATACGTTTTACATGAAGTTGTGAAGCAGTCCTTGCTCAAGTTAGGGACATCTTGGTCATCAGTCCTCGACAGTAACTCTTAAGCAGTATTATGGTAGTGAAGTTAACTTAAATTATCTCTTCTAGATTGATTTTTAAAGCATCATATAAAATGCATAAGAACAGAAACATTAATACTTACTCAATTATTTTCGCCAGGGAGCTAAAGATGAGCATGTTCATTTCTTCTTATAGGCTATATTTTTATAATTAGTCCAAAAATGCAGACCATTCTGTTTTAAGATGAGTGCTCAGAGAAGGATTTAGGAGTAGGAGAGAAATATAATAGTAGGGTACATATTAGCTTATTATTTCTTTATTTTTGATAAGTGAAAAATGAAAATCCACAGCCTGCTTCCAGTCTCCGACCGGGTCAGGAATGGAATGAATGAAGCCCCCATCTAGCGGCAAGGATATGAACTGTGCCGGCTGCCGAAGCCTGACGCACTCCTCTGGGGCAATGATTAAATGAATGACAGATGAAATGAAATGATAGTGGAGAGTCTTGCTGGAATGAAATTTTGACAGGGAAAACCGGAGTACCCGGAGAAAAACCTGTCAGCCTCCGTTTTGTCCAGCACAGATCTCACATGGAGTGGCCGGGATTTACCAGAACATGGCATTAAACTCTCTAGGCCAGTGATCCCCAACTGCCCTTTACACTGCAGAGCTGCATTCGCCCGTTACAGGGGCAGTTGGGGACTACTGTTCTAGGCGAAGCTACTTGCAGTAAGTGACGTTTAGGGGCAGATGACCTCGTAGTTCCGCCCATTAAAACAACAATAACGAACTAACTAACTAAGTAAGTGACGTTGGCGCGATAAAGACCTGCCGATCACAGTGCAGATGTGGCTAAAGTAATGTAATAAACTAGCGCAACCATGTAAGAAATCTCGCATATTCATAAACCACACTTTCCCCAATAGGTTTTGCAAATCGAACACAAAAATTGATATTTAAGACATTAGAATGCAATTTGTCACTGATAATGTCATTTGTGTGCCGAGTGTGCTGTAACACCGGTTATTCGATATTTATGAAATTATACTATATGAGTACTCATTCCTTTGATTTACCGTTTCTGATATCCATGCAAAATGATAAAGGAAATACCTCATAATGTTAAATGACTTGAAACGGGCGTCTCCGTGACCAAAATGTGAAGTGGACAGAAATTATGGAGCGTATTTTCATACATCAACAGTATCTGCAAATCGCACACTTCGTACATATTTTTAAAAGTCATTTTTTAAAGAAATTATTGATATTTATGGAATTAGAGTGAAATTCGTCACTGCTAATGTCTATTCTCTTTCATTTGAATGCTCATTTTCATAATCGGTCGCTAGTGAGTGCCGCAGGAGGGATCTATACTACTGAAATAATATATATGATTGTAACCTACCTAAGTTGTTATCTATCTGCAACCTCGTGTGTTGTTGTTTGAAGGGGCGGAACGGCTCGTTCATCTGCCCCTATCTGCAACCTTGATAAATTTTACCTCCAAATTTTACATGTTACCTTTATTACCTGGACCTCGTTAAATTCCTATTTCTTTAATGTATGTAATTTGAAGTGTTGAAGCCATATTTTCTGTGCTGCCTGTACAAACTATCAGTTGTAACTCTTCAGTCAGTCAACACAAATTTGCCTATTGACTGATATAGATATAAAGAAATAACGAAATGATCACTCCTAACAAATTACATAAATTCGTTATAATCGCTATTAAATAATGGACAATTTTAGGATTACGTGTTTCAACCACCAAGCGGTCATCATCAGATCTTAATCACTAGAGTTGAGGTATAAATTTATATACAAATATTGCACTTTGTATAATGATTCTAATTAATACTTAAATTACGTTTTGCAGTTTGAATCTCGTTATATAAAGTTAGTTTGTTTTATAAGGGTTTGCAAACTACGTGTGATTATTATTCACGTGTATACAGTTAAAAGGAACACAAAATATTAAAATTAAAACATGCACTTGAATTCTATTATGCACTTATGTGTTTTGTTTTAAATTTACATTCATAGCATTAGTTCACGTTAGCCATGCAGCTAGCAAAATACAAATACGGTGCAGATCCTGGCACCTGAACTAGACAGAGACATGGGAGAACAAACACACTTACCGTATGTAAAAATCTGGGAGAGCTGCAAAGAATAATCCATAAAGGGAAATGACGTTGGAATGAAGGAAGGAAGGAAGGAAGATTGTAGTTTTACGTGACCGTGAATCTTGTGATTATGAGCCACGGGACCTCCTTTTTACGTGGAATCCGAACCACAGGACATGGCATTTCACTTCGAAAATCTCACATGCATTGACCGGGAATCGAACCTGGACCGCCTTGGTGAGAGGCATACAGCTAGACCGCTGAGCCACCACGCCCCCTGACGTTGGAATGATTGACAAAGTTTGATTATTTGTCATTGTTCAGAATCACTTGTGGCTGAGAACACTAATAAATAATAATCACACGGCCACTGGTACACACTCAAATGTTGATGTATGACGTCTTCATGAACTGTGCTAGGGCAAGGCATAAGCGGGTTCTGAAGTAGGCTGTGTATGTTGGAGGGAAAATGTATACGTAAATCTTGTAGATTTTTGTACAGAGAGTGGATATTGATTGTTGATGTTTACTGCAGGCGAACAGGATATGGTTAAGGCCACCGACTATGTCTTGATTGGCATCACAATGCGGTTGGGTAAGAACCCCAATTCTGGTAAGATGGCTCGGATAACACCCTTGACCTAATCGGATGCGAATTATAGAGGAGAGTTGACGTCCGCTGATGTGTATGTCTTGAAACTATGGTCTATTTGGTATGGATGGTTGATGTGCGGCTTAAAAACGTCCTTACGCACTTAGTAAACAAATAGTGGATATTTATGAAATCAGAGTGTAATTCATCACTTGCGCGGGTAAATTATCTTTCTTTTGAATGCCCATTTTTTTTCATCGGGTACTTGTGAGCGCCTTTACTGCCCGACTTTACTGTTATGGGCTACGTGTGCAACGCGACGCAGTTCCTTCAGGGGATCTGGTTTTGTTCGTTCGTTAAACGCAATTTTTAAACAAATATATTTCTGTTGAGTTTTCAAGAATTCTCAACATTTTTAATGTAATAATGAGACGGCCTGGAAGATTTTGGCACAAACCGCATCTTCTAACTCCCTCTGGTTTAAGAGCTTTACTTTTGTAAAACATAAACCTTGGCATGTTATATTGCAGTATATGATAATTAAGTTATGTTGCTGTTAATACTTTTGAGTGGCTTGGGACATTTTGGTCGTCAGACCCGTGTAGTTGAGTGTGTGTGGAACGTCTGATAACTTTCATTTATATGATGGCTGTATTAGTGTGTGTGTAACTGTATTAGGGCCAGGGATGAGGTTGGTGCACCGGGACCAAAATAACCTTAAGAATTTAAGCATTAGCCACTACTGCTGTGTACCGCTCGAGTCCAAGCTCTATGAACCAGAGAGGAATGTGGATCGCGGTCGATGAGGAAAGTTGTGGGGAGTTCACTGTCCGTGCGTAGTAACATAACAAAATACTACATTGGTAGGTCACTCATTCACGTGCAACACGACACTGGTGTAGGTCCTGGAATAGACAGGAATTCCAGATAACACGGCGGGCTGTTGACAGGCCCTTCTCTTCCCGCCTGCCACTTCACCTCACCCCGCAAGTTCACAGAGATTGGAATCGAGCAGTAAACGTATATGTTTGGAACACCCTGGCTATACACTTCCGTGGGAAGCAACAGTGAACAGAGTTTAATTGGTGAGATAAGCACACAAGAGTATTTATAACCCATGGCGGCGCTCCGGCTTTCTACACGATAAGAAGCTGGGCTTGTCAGCCAGTGAAATTAAAAGTGCCTTTATCTCAGACGATATGTACATGAAATCCTCACCCATTTGAATTATTTCAGTTTTCTACTTTTTCCATCCAAAACAGTTTTCTCGCACGAGTTATTTTTGTTCTTGTCAATTCATTTTAGTGATCTTGCCCATCATCCCCGTGTAGTTGGGAGTGTGTTGAACTTCTCTGATAACCAGTATTGCTCCGATGACTGTAGTAGTGTGTGTAATGTATGAGGGACAGAGATGAGGAAGATGTTGCTGAATTACCTTGATGTGACTACTGGTTAATACGAGGGAAACAATAGTGTTCAGTATCTTTTGTAAGATATGCTTGCAGTGCAATAGTACCATACGAGAAATATCGATCTTCCTGACAACACGCATTAGTTGAGCTGCATAAAACAATATTTTTTAGGGGCAGTGAGTGGCAACACGAGAAATATGAACCAGGAAACAATTGCAATGCCAAATTTGACCGATTCAATGATTGCCTCAGGTAACTAATGTAGCCTCAATCTTATTTTCCTGTACTTAAAAGTCTGAAATAGGCTCAAAATACTAGGTAACAAAGAGTACGAAATATACTGAAAAATCATTAAATGGCACCTGAAGTGAATCTAAATAATAACATGACCAGCACTGCTCTGCGAAAATCCAGGTGTACTAGGTGAGAGATCACATTTCTTCTTTCATTCGTTAAGGCAACATCATCTGGGACCTGAATGTTCAGTAAGACACTGTAGACATGTTTGATAAGAGACGTGATTCACACATTATATTTTATATCCTAGATTCCTCCCTTCCTCTCGCGGATTATTGCATTCTAGCAGGCCGTGTTATGAATATATAAGAGAGGAATGTTAATTAACTTCCGGCCAAAACATCCGCATTAATAGAAGGTTCTCTCTCTTTGCATATTTATTCCCTCCACAGGAGAACGTCAGACGTCTACTTGTTTTCTTTATGATCTTACGCCCCCGTCTTTATTTGGAGTGTGGAAAATTCCGGGGAAGGAAATCACAATGGCCGCTGCCAACGCAGCATTTGAACTTGGTACCTCAGGGCTCCCAGATCCTCATTATATCCAGGCTGTGTAGAATTAACGCTTCCGGTTACAACACTCGGTGACTTGATTTCAAGAACTGATGATGATGATGATAATTGTTGTGTTAAGGGGCCTAACATCTAGGTTATCGGCCCCTAATGGTCTGGGTGATCGTGAAGATAATAATGAAATAGAAATTATAACTAAAACTAAATACTAACTTATATACTAGGTGAAGAAATGGAAAAAGAAGAGAATAAGACAAATAAAGAACAGGAGGAAAAGAAATGCTCTCAACCCTCGAAGATTTCGGATTGAGGGACTTGGAAAGAAGGAGAGCCATGAATGGCAGATAGGAAAGTGAAAGAGGAGGAGGTCCGCCCCAGAGGTAATGAAAAAAAGGGGGAAAACTGGACCCAGCTCAGGAATCCCTCAGGGTTGCCAACTCCCGAACCCACCAGCCGTGAGGCCCTGAGGGTGTAGCAATATCCAGGGTGCACCAGAAGTGGTGGGGCTACATACACCCGGCCTCCTTGAGGGCCTTGAGCAGAAGGCAGGAGATAACATGAAAAGAAAAAGAAGGCTGACCCCTCGCAGAAGGAGGGTATCAGAAAGGATGAGACAAGGGCCAATTAAGGCGGGAAAGGAACAGACTCCCTAGGCCTCGGATACCCTAATATCGTCGAGGTCAGAAGAGAACAAGAGTTGACCAAGAGAGGTCGACAGGAAAGAAGACGGAGAGGAGCCCGGCACAAGTAAGTGGAAACAATGCCGGACTCAGCTGGGGCCCCGTAGTCACCAACCCACGTCCCACTAGATGTGAGCCCCTGGGAGGGTTTCAAGAACTGCTTGAATATTCAACCCCCCCAGAAGCTCACATCTAGTGAGACGTGGGTTGGTGACCACGGGACCCCAGCTGTGTCCGACATTGCTTCCACTTACTTGTGTCGGGCTCCTCTCCGTCTTCTTTCCTGTCGACCTCCCTTGGTCAACTCTTGTTCTTTTGCGACCCCGACGGTATTAAGGTATCCGAGGCCTAGGGAGTCTTTCACTTTCCCGCCTTAAGTCGCCCTTGTCTCATCTTTCCTGATCCCTCCTTCTTCGAGGGGTTACGACCTCTTGTTTTCTTTTCATTATATTTCCTTTTCTCTTTAAGATTCCCGCACTGTTTTTGTTAATTGGCTCCCCGTGTATCTAAATTCCCTTTAGCGATTTTTTTGCATCTACACTCCATTTTGTAGGTATTTTCAATCTACGTTGTATTTTGTAAGTTTTTTCGATCCAAATTTCATTCTGCAAGTGTTTTCAACCTCAATTGCATTTTGTAAAGATTGAAAATCTAAATTGCTTTTTAGTAAGTCTTTCAATATAGGGGATGGGACTTTCGTGAGTATTTTGAATTTCAATAGTATTTTGTAAGTATTTTCAACCTAAACCGCTTTTTGCAAGTATTTTCAATCTAGATTGCATTTTGTGTGGTGGGCATTTTGCAAGTATTTTGATTCTCAATTACATTTTGTGGGGGTTTTGAATCTAAATTACATTTTGTAAGTATTTTCAATCTAAATTGCATTTTGTAAGTATTGTCAATCCAAATGAGTAGTTTGAATCTACCGTACATTTAGTAAGCATTATAAATTTCTATTGCATTTTGTAAGCATTTTGAATTTAAATTGCATTTTGTGAGTATTTTGGATCTGAAATGGGAGTTTTTCAATCTAAATTGCATTGTGAACTTTCAATTTCAATTGCAATCTGTAAGTGTTTTGAAACTCAAATGCACTTTGTACGCATTAACAATCTCATTTGCATTTTGTAAGTATTCCGATTCTAGATTGCATTTTGTACGTATTTTGAACCTAACCTATATTTTGTGCGTATTTTTCAATCTATTCCTTTTGTGAGTATTTCCGTTCTAAATTCCCTTTTGTAAGTATCACCGCTCTCCATTTTTGAGTAGTTTCTATCTGAGTTCCTTTTTGTAAGTATTTTCCGTCTCACTTAATTTTCGTTCTGGTTTCCATTTCATTGTCATTTTCGCTATCACCCAGACCATTAGGGGCTGATAACCTAGATGTTAGGCCCCTTAAAACAACAATTATCATCATCATTGAATATTCAATAATATGACACTGTACTTGGTTGGTTGGTTGGTTCCTCAGTTTAGGGGCTGCGACAACGCGATCATGTAGCCCCGTGTACTTTGGGTGTGAGTAGAATCTGTCTGATAACCGGTGTTAATTGTGATGACTGTATTAGTGTGTGTATCTGTTTTAATTCAAGTAAGGACTGCAGACGATCAATTTTCAAGTAGTTCCTACTTTTGTCGCCAAACGCCACCGTCAACAACCAACTAGTTCACAAATTAGTTACCAGATGCCCCCGCAGTCGGCTCTTGACGACGAACGTAGAAACATAAGAACGTCAAATGTTTAAACTATATTAATTTAACTTCACACAGGTGTAATTAGTGGAAGGTTTTTTAACATGCCGTAAATCTATGACATGGGACCGCCGGCTTTACTTCCCCTCCGAAGGAAGACATACTGAGGGATTTTTAACGCTCTTAAAAATCCGACGACTTCGGCCGGGTTTGAACCCGCGATCTTGGGCATAGAAGCTCAGTATGCTACCAACTATGCCACCGAAGCCGCTTACAGTGTACTTGCTAGTATATCCATACTTCGAGGAGGACAAGCATTTCTATTTCCTATACAAATTCTGAAAGCATAACTTTCACTACAAGAATTCTCATACGGGGTCATCCATACAATACCGGTACTTTCGCTAAAATGCAATGACATTAAAAAATTAAACCCCCTCCGCCAATTCTAACAATTATAATACCCCTGCCCCTAAGAGAACGTCCTAAATATATTATCCCCCTTCCCCTAGTTCAATGTACTGCGCTACTCAGCGCATGACCCATACTCCAGCACCAGAAGCAGGAAATATAATTCTGATATCACGAGAATGGTACACATGATCACTCATTCCTTCCACATATCAACCTACAAAGAAGTAAAAACGTACATGGAAAGTGCCAAAAATAAAGTTCATTTGGATTTTACAAATCGGGTAATAACGACACAAAACTGACGAACGTACATATTTTTGCACAGACCTCCCTTCCCCTCTTTACACTTTTTTCTTATTCATGTAAGGAATTGGCCCATTCGAGCGAGCGCAATTTATGGATGACCCCTATAAGCGTTTGTTTCATATTGGAGTTTTTTAAAGTTTTGTTTTTGTTATTTTATTTTCATTTGTTTTATTTTACATTACACAACAGGGCTCAGTGTGCGCCCAAATAACAGTGCACCTACACAGTGGAATACAGTTACTACATTATTAAGTAGTAAAATATAAGTGCAATTCTTATCACTAGGAAGTTCACACAGGTGTCTAAATGTAACATAGTAAAAAGCTAAAATTAAATTTGATCTAATGTAAAGAATAAACCCAGGTTTCGAAATATTAAATTATTATTTATATTTCCGTGTCCGGGAGACACACTAAATTCTTCCTTTCCAGAACTCTGCAGCTCGTATCCCTTGGTCTGTGGCCAACAAAAGGTCTTCCTGGCTGCAGGTGTCATTCAGATCTTGGCACGTGGGTAGGTGTTGTGGAGTCTAGATTTCTCCACAGTCACATCTTGGATCTTCTGCATAACCCCACTTCACAAGGTTGCTACGACACTTAGGCACTCCTGTTCTTATCCAGTTTCAGGACCTCTAGGAGGTATAAGGCAAATTACTACCACTGCTCAGTTCTTCTTTAGGGGTAAACCCCCCTGGTACTATTTGTTTCCAGAGTTACACACGCCGGATGTCTGGTTTGGTATCAAGGGTTAATGTTCTCTTAATAAAACCCTTCCTGAATCTTAGGCGAGGAATGGTCACCTTGTGGTCGACCATAGCATGTCTGGGATCTGTCTCAAGCATTTGTCTATCTTTCTCTGCTGCCATCTCACGTCGAATAGCTGGAGGTGCAATGCCAGCAAGAGGGTAGATCTTCTGCAATGGAGTAGGTCTCAAACATCCAGTAACAATACGGATGGACTCGTTAAGAGCTATGTTCACTTGCTTGGTATGTACAGATGCTCCCCACACTGATGATCCGTACTCTCCTGCTGCGAAGCAACGTCCCAAAGCTGTTGAACGTACTGTCGGGGAAATAAGTATAGATACTCGAGTTTAGAGGTCAATAAAACCTTTACCTTTAGTCTTACATAAGAACAACCTACACCAAAATTGTTCTTGTTTTATTTGTCGTTTAACGATATAGTGTAAATATTTGCATTGTATCTCGTTAAAATTTTATAGCAGATTGAACAAAAAAAGTACCGGTTTTTCTTACCAAGTTTACGGAGCGCTCACTTAGAAAGATCATTACGTTAAAAGTATTCATCTGATCGTAACGAAACTTTAATACATCTTAAAGGAACTTATTGTTAACGCGTATTTGAAGTTTTAATCTGATCTGACGTTTCTTAAAATAGTTGTTGTGAATTTTGTAAAACAACTTTTTCTCGGGCCTGGGTGGTCATAGCAGTGTGAAATATGGCTTGTTATGAGGCTCGTAGCAATGCAAGGCTTAACGTAAAACTACATTTTATCTACTTTTGATAATTGCTTTTATATCGATTGATATTTAATCTGGTGGTTATGTGAGAAGAATGTATCGTAGCAAGCGACGGGAACAATGCGCTCGGTCGAGGAAACTCGTGCGACGTTGCCCTGTGAAACATAATACGCGCGCGTTCCAAGCCGTAAGGTCTGTGAATTTCTGTTGTTGTTTTGTAATTTGTGTTAGGCCGGTATTACACTACCAAAGAAATTTGTCAAATAAATGTTATCAAATATTTTATAAAACTGAACTTTTATCAAAGTTATACAAAGCAATCATCACACCATTACACTACATCAAATATTTTATCATAGTTCAGCAAAATGGACGAAGGACAGTTCCTTGTTCACTTAATTGTATTATGGCAGTTGAAATTCTGTGGTGGCAATACCGGTATATAAAAGAAACGGAAAGATAAAGTGAATGTCTTTGGGTTAAGCCATGGGTCGCTCACGTGACAAGGAAGATATTATTTTATACGAGTAAAATCTTGGTGAAGGAGCTGCAGTACGAGGACTTGAAAAATGACATTAATTAAAATAAATTAAAAACCATAAGTGAAATTGACGAATTATAATACAAAAATTAGAATATATATTCGCCTCCGTGGTGTAGTGGTCAGCGTGCTTAGCTGCCACCCCGGAGGTCCATGGTTCGATTCCCGGCTCTGCCACGAAATTTGAAAAGTGGTATGAGGATTGGAACGGGGACTACTCAGCCTCGGGTGGTCCAAATGAGTAGAGGGGGGTTCGATTCCCACCTCAGCCATCCTCGAAGTGGTTTTCGTGGTTTCCCACTTTGTCTCCAGGCAAATGCCGGGATGATACCTAACGTAAGGCCACGGCCGCCTCATTCCCTCTTCCTTGCCTATCCCTCCCAATCTTCCCATCCCTCATAAGGTCCCTGTTCGCTTTGCAGGTGATGCCGCCTAGGCGAGGTGCTGGTCACACACCCCAGTTGTATCCCCGATCGCGAAGTTTCAAAATGGAGGCGGTAAATGTGGGATCCAACGCTGAGTCCGAGGGAATAAGCCAACCCTGGAGGGTAATACCACTAAGAAAAATAAAAAATAAAAAATACACTATCGCTCACGTCTATTTAACTTAACTATCTAATTCTTCTTTATATCCTGAAATATGCGTCCCTTATGTACAGCGCTAATATCCTCTGCTAATTTTACCTACAAGTTATAGAAACGTGTCTTATTTCATTTCCGCAAGAAGTGAAACATTTCCCAACACCTTTTTAATGAGGGCTTTGGACCTCCATTGGCAGGTTTAAAAATGGTGTGTCAGCTGAAGAGCTATTATTATAAGACTAATTGTTTGAAGTAATTTACTCTTTGAGATTATAAGATTATAAACTGCTCCCTTATCAACCGTCTGAAAAATCACTGCCCGATGAATCAGATGAACTGTCATTTAATTTTATAACAAGTGCAGGCGCGGATTCAAGGGGGGGGGGGGGGGGGGAGGGTCACGGGGGTCATGACACCCCCCCCCCCCCAAACGGAGACCATTTTTTTTGCAAACTCTAAAAACGAAAACACAATAACCAGACAAATAAAACTCAACGAATTTTAACTGAAAGACAGTTTTTTTTTCATTTTATTCCTTACTGAAATTATCTTTATTGCCATTATTATGTTCTGTTACAAATGTACTGCACATATTTACAAATTCATACCTGTTATATAAAAACGATTATTTATATAACAAAATCAACTCGTCTGTTTTGTTTAGCCAACCTTGTGATTACCGAATCGATGTTTATAGTGATGTCACGATGAATGTGCAGCAATGCACGGGTAGGAATTTGGGGCTTTTTTGCACCAAATAATTTTGTCGACGTTCTAACTGCAAGCTTGGTTGGCGATTTAAGCTGTGACTTTTTCCCTTTGTCGGTACCAACTCAACTTGCCGAAACTGTATCGTACCTTGATACTTTTCTTGAAGCTCGATGTAAAAGTCGCAAAACACGCCTTTGCAATTTGTACGAATATTGTTGTTGCGCTAAACGCATCAAATTTCTATCCATGTAGCTTGCAACAAATATTGGTCTGGTTTTGTACGTTTGGTTATTTTGTGATTGCGTTTTTAGTGATTCCATTTTTCTTAACAATTTCGATTCTCTGACCCCCCCCCCCTCCCCCCCAAAGCCAAACTCTAGATCCGCGCCTGAACAAGTGGCTCAACGACGGGGACGTCTTCTGTTAGCCCATCCTTTTCACAGTAATGTTTCTGTATTTTTTTTGGTGTGTTCGATGCATTTTTTCCATAGCTCCGGTGTTACGGACCTCAAGGCTTCTTTACAGAGAGTCTGGCTGCGTGGCTCAGGGGTACCGTTCTCGCTCACTGAGCCCAAGGTTGCAGGTTCGAAACCTGGCGCAGTCAGCTGGCATTTGAGGGTGCGCAAATGCGAGGGAGCCGTGTCAGTACATTTACTGGCACGTTAAAGATCCCCTCCGGGGCAAAATTCCGGCACCCCGGCGTCTCTAAAAGCCAATGTAGTTAAAAGGGACGTAAAACCAATAACATTATTATTATTCTTTACAGAGATCTCGCATCACCTCCATTGATCTTCCTCTCTCCGCCTGGTTACTCATATTCACTTTAGCTATTCTATTTTTCACGTAAGACCAAACCAGCTCTATGGGGTTGAGCTCACAATGAGCAACTGGCAGCCAGACGAGTTCGATGTCAGGACGAACATTCTTGATTATCTGTTCCAGCTTCTTTTTAGGTGCCCTGAAGTGAGGTTTGGCGTGAACAATTAGCTCTGCTTTCGTCATACTTTCATACTTTTGGATCCTGGGAGGAAGAGGAATACCTTTCATTTCAGCGGCTCATCTCTTCACCGTGGCTATCGACCTTCAAATACACTTGGATACTTTTTGCTAAACCCTCTTATCATTATTACTTTCTCTCTCGCTTCTAAAGAAACATATTGCACTTATAATCATGGCAAATTCTCCCTCCGTTAACTGCGGTTTAGTTGGCATCTTGATCGATGTAGGTACTACAGACAGTGATAGTTGCTGCTTGTTGCTAATGACTCAACGAAGAACAAAGGTCAGAGTTTGGTGTGCGTAGGAACGAGCGCGCAGCGAGTTCGAAATACGGTAGTCAACTGGCAACAATGCCAGGCTGCTACGGTACTATTGCCGCCCACAATGGTCCGATTATATATCAATCCATATAAAATCGATAATCAAAAGTAGATAAAATGTAGTTTTACGTTAAGCCTTGCATTGCTATGAGCCTCATAACAAGCCATATTTCATACTGCTATGACCACCCAGGCCCGAGAAAAAGTTGTTTTACAAAATTCACAACTATTTTAAGAAACGTCAGATCAGATTAAAACTTCATATACGCGTTAACAATAAGTTCCTTTAAGATGTATTAAAGTTTCGTTACGATCAGATGAATACTTTTAACGTAATGATCTTTCCAAGTGAGCGCTCCGTAAACTTGGTAAGAAAAACCGGTACTTTTTTTGTTCAATCTGCTATAAAATTTTAACGAGATACAATGCAAATATTTACACTATATCGTTAAACGACAAATAAAACAAGGACAATTTTGGTGTAGGTTGTTCTTATGTAAGACTAAGGGTAAAGGTTTTATTGACCTCTAAACTCGAGTATCTATACTTATTTCCCCGACAGTAGATCCTGAGGGTTCGCTCCCCATGTTGAACCTATCAACTTCCACAGTATGCTATTACTTGAGCTGATCCTGCTCTTCAATTCTCTACAATGTTTCCTGAAACTCAGGGTACGATCAAGCTTGATTCCCAAATATCGAGGCGTTTCACAGCTTTCGAGTGTCACTACTAACTTTCCAGACAACATTCAACTTGCTCTGGGCTTCTCTTTTGCGAAGATGAAATGCCCATACTTGTCTTTCCCGCGTTAGGTTTCAGGTGATTCTGGGTGTATTAATTAATTGTCTAATCTCTCAAGAGCATTATGTAGTTTTCCCTCCACCTCTTCAAAGCTCCTACCCTGTACAGCAATAGCAATGTCTTCCGCATAAATAAATCGCCTTGCCTCTAAATATTATGGCTGGTTGTTTGTATACATTTTGAATAGAAATGGGGATAACACACTGCCTTGAGGTAACCTGTATTTCTGGTTCCTCCATCGACATTTTTCCCTTGAAGTGTAACATAGAATCTTAATTATTAATTATTAATCATTACATAGAAATCTAAAAATACCTGTATAACTTTAATAACTAGGGAACAGACCTATAAATATACCACATACATTGTTGGTTCTGTTTTGTGGGATGGATAATTTTCTTTCAAATATGAACTAAGCGATTGGATTATAATTTCCAAAAAACGGTCTAATTGAGAGATAGAAATCTAGTTCCCAGTTTACACGAACTGCATCGTTGTAAATACAGCAAATCCTCCATACAGCTGAATTATTATGTGATGAACATTTTTATATCATTTTTGAATGTTATGGTTGATCTTATAGTTAAGCGAGGGATATTGAAATTTAGAAGCGATAGGAAGAATGAGTTATCAATTTGACCGTTAACTACTTTATAAAGGAATTTCATATCATTTACTAGCCTTCGAGACTCCAAACTAGTATGCCGAAATTCAATGAAAGTTCACAGTACGGTACCATTTGTGGGTGATTGCCCGTTGTTTGCCTACTTTCGATTCTTTCAAAAAATGAAAGTAGACTTATAAGATCTACACGGGCCAAAAGTTGTCAGTCGGTGTGTGTGTGTATATCAATTCAAACACGACGAAACTGAATTTTAACGAACTTTGTTACAGAGGTAGCACAGCAAAGGACACTTCAGTGTCAGGTTTTATACCGCCGCCATCTTGACGGAAACGTAATGGTGGCTACCCGAACGTTCAAAGCTTAAATCAAATTACGACTAACCTAATCATCCGATCTCTACCAAATTTTACAAATATGTACCTTAATGTATGGAGTGTATTTTGCCAAAACTACAAGATTATCGGCAAAATAGTTTCAAGGTGGCGGACGTATGAATCATGCAAATATTATAGCCTAGCCGTTACTTACAAATCAACAAGGCCCGGTCTCACCAAATCCGTTTATCGTACAGCAGGTGGTTTATACTGCCCTCAAGGAGGTGACCCGTAGGATATTAACATCTTAAAATGGAATTATCATAACATAGAAGTGTCTAACAGTTCAGGCCGACCGTGCCATATCGTGCTAGGCCGTGCCGTCCCATTTGGTCAAAATTCATGCTATTGTTCTCGCTTGTCTTTATTTTAGGTGAGGATTCAATCAATCAATATATAATATAGCAGGTTGTTATTCAACAAGCTATTACAACCAACATTCAATTATACTCCTTTGAAAAGGACAATGAGTTATGTTTATACCCATGGCTGTTCTTTACTGAACATCTTGTTTTGAGTAGTAAATATCTGAGGAATTCCTTTTGAACTTGCTCAACGCAGGTTTTCTGCCAGGGAGTCCGTACTTGGCTGGCGTACCCTAGCTGGATCTTACCATGGCAATATTAACGTTTATGCACGTAACCTACTGGTTCTAGTGAATGGCTTACTGTTTCCTATTATAATCCCTGACATGCAGTATGCGTCGCTGACTGTCTGTGGTTCTGAATGTGAATTGCTCCAATTTGGCATGTACGAGGGCTGTTTCTTAAGTAAGTGCCGTTTTGTTAATTAACCGAACATTTTATTTTGAAACCACATTTATTTTTACTTCATCTACTTTTCTACATAGTTGTCTTGTTTATTTAGGCACTTACCATACCTTAAAACTAAGCTCTGAAATCCCTCTGCATAAAAGTTTGCCGCCTGCTCTGACAACCAATTATTCACGGCTGTTTTCACTTCTTCATCGTCGGCGAAGAGCTTCCCACCATGATGACGTTTCAGCTGCGAAATGAGGTGGAAATCGCTCGGAGCATGAAGCGGATGACATGTTGAGTCGAATCAACACGAGAGATGAAACATGGTATCCCACTCCACCCCTGAAACCAAGCAACAGGCAATGGAATGGCGACACTCAACCTCTCCTGTCAAGGTCAAACCCAAACAAACCCCGAAGAAGTGAAAACAGCCATGAATTCTTGGTTGTCAGAGCAGGCGGCAAACTATTATGCAAACTTAGTTTTAAGGTATGACAAGTGTCTAAATAATCAAGGCAACTATGTAGAAAAATAGAGGAAGTAAAAATAAATGTGGTTTCAAAATAAAATTTTCGGATAATTTAAAAAACGGCCCTTACTTAAGAAACAGCCCTCGTGTCTTCCTGAATTTCTTCTCTTTGTAAATGAAATACTGTTTCCCACCCCTTAGCTGTACTATATGTTCTGTGATTGTTTTGTCTCCCGGGGAGTGTAATTAACACTGAGAAGCCGACCATGTTCCCTTTGTGGTCTGCGCGGTTCGTTATGCAATATTCCCAGTCGGGGAAATATTACACCTTTATGAATAACTTTGCTAACATCTGAGTGTAGCTACAGGCGGTGTAGCATTAACTATTCAACAAAAATAAGCACGTGCTGAGGACATCACAAGGAGAAAGTTATTTTCTTTTCTCAATTCTGCCTGGTGAATTGAAACTCTACAATCGTCAAGTGAAACCTAAAATAACTGACGAAGAACCACATAAACCGAGTGTTGCTGAATTAATAAAATGCGTATGTATTTACCATTATGGTTAAGTGAAACTCTGAAATTTTTCTAAGTTTGTGTCGTATCTTACGTGGAGTTTCGCCTAGGACACCAAGGTGGCTCATCAGCGGACTCTTGATATCCTTACCCAGACCCCCTCACAAGACACGGCACACACCTAGAAATATTGAGCGAGTTTTAATTCAATGGTCGTGAAAGCCAATATACCATCTTTATGGTTAAGTGAAGTTTGAATCCCTATTTTTAGTTCAATAATACTTAAATAATTGAGGAGTTTCTGACCAGGAGGGCGAACTTGACAAACGCTTGTTTCGAAAAAAAATGCCATTACAAGTTTCTACCAAGGACGAACTCGATATTTTATTCTTCTTTTGTGATTTCATCCTGAAATATAGATGGTAATAAAACACAACTTTTATCACATACATTTATTATAATGGACACCTGACATGAATGGAATATTAATAATAATAATAATAATAATAATACAAAGGGATCTCCTTCGAAAAGAAAATCATGACAAACAACAAACACCCACGTAATTATCTCAAAGTCCAAGTACAAAATATTAAAATAGTAAAAAAATTCAAATATCTCGGAGAATGGATTAGTTGGATTGCTAGGGAATGCAATGCAAAGGAATCCAGGAAATATACACTTGAAATGGCCTTCCAAGTAAAAACAGATACAAAAAGAAATCCTCTTCATGGGGGTCCAAAATTAAACATTAAAATACAGTGATAAAAACCAGAAGCGGTGTACGGAGCAGAAACCATATACATGAATTTCATACGCCAGATGGAGAAACTCGAATTAAAGGAAAGGTAAATTTTAAGAAAAATCATAGGACCAAAATTTCAGGATCATGAGATAACCTACTTTAAAAGTGAAACTCTCTACACGAAAATGGAATAACTCTTAGATGCTATGAGAAAATGGAGGATACATTTTTACGGTCATCTTCTCAGAATGAACACAGATTAACCAAACAAATCTTTGATTTCTTCCGTAACCGTAAAACAAAACCCACATGATATAAAGAAACTGAAAAAGACGTAGTAGAATTAAAAGTTACAAAAGATTCCCTACCCAATCGAAAAGTTAACATAATTACTAAAACCGAAAATATAAGGTTCCATGACAAATCTACACTAAAGAGGAACAGAAGATCAGAAATAACGAAGAGATACTGGGCACTAAGGAAAGGACAACACACAGGGAAATGATTGATTCAAATTACCCCAAAGAGGGTGAAACAAAAGAAGAGAAGGAGAAGAAGGAATGCGTACAATCGATTTGTCATACTCGACACACGTATCGAGTTGACAATATTCGACGTCATTTGTGATTGTTGAATATTTTTTTTTTATGTTTTTGCTTATTTAAGGGGATTTGTGACAGCGTGGCCATGTAGGCTCGTGTACTTTGGTGTGTGTAGAATTTGTGTGATGGCCTGTGTTATTGTGATGGCTGTAATAGTGCGTGTATTTGTAAATTGGGGATAGGATTGGGAAAGAGGCAGTCGTAGCCTTACGTAGCCTTTGGAACCGTCTCGGAATTTTCCTGGAGTAGAAGTGGGAAATCACGGATTGCTGGGGTGGGAAATGAACCCTCCTCTTTTCAGTTTTGCTTCACAAGGAAGAGTGTACCCTTGATTGAGCCTGGAGTATCTGGTGAAAAGTGGGTTTGGAGTTGGGACACCACGGTCTCTCTAGAGTTCGCCCTTCTGTTCCGCGCAGCTACTGGTCGGGCTGAACTCCCCTGATTTGTATCTGTCCATTTTTCATAGTCTTATCAGGCCGAACTCAACTACATTCATCTACAACAATGTTCACTGTTACCAATCGAGACGAACGCATAAATAAATATAAAAACCTTACATGTCGAGTTCACCCTTCTGGGCAGGAAAGCCTCAATTGTACACCTAGTCAATGATAGAAAGAAAAACCTTTTAATCTTTAGAACATGTTTCAGCTTTGGAATAAGTCATCATCAGCGAAATGGTTAATATTCGCATAAGACAAAGAAAACACTACTCTTTTTGCATGTAGAAAATGAAAAATGGATATCCCTAAAAGACCTGATATAATTTACAACTAGGAAACAATATTAAATCAAACAATATACCTACAAATGCTATTTAAATTATTACTGATCTAGTTAGCTAGTTATTGAGGTTTTAAGGGCGGAACTACGATATCATCTGCCCCTACTATTATTGATACCAACCAATATCTGAATTAATGTAAATCCTTCCGATGACGTGTTTTCAGGATCTGTATATTTTTCCCAAACGCCTAATTTACCACGCCGCTCTCTTGATTAGTTTCTTGTCAGTTAGGCAGTGTGCTCATCAGAGGGGAAATAGAGAGCGAGAGAAGAATCCCAGCATAGCTATTGTCTTCCTAAATACGTAACCCATACGACAAACAGTCTGGAATCACCTCACCTTGCGCTCTTGCCTGACGTCACACTGAAATACAGTGCGTGGTTTTCCTTCATAAACGTTACACTCACTGACTTATCCTAGGCTGTATTAGGTCGTACAAGCCATCAAGATGTCACCAGGCCTTCAACATGGAACCTTCGGATTTTCTGCCCATTTCTCTATCCCACTGAGCTACAGCGTTCAGAAAATTCTTCATTGCTGAGCTTCGACATTGATACATGTACATTTGCGAAGAGATCATGATCACACAGACTCGTAAATTCCAAAAGAAATATGGCACTTGCTATCATGGACTCCCATCAACCCTCGAAGCAATGCTAAGTGTCACAATGCCAACGCCATGATGGATCACCAGCACGACTAGTGATGGGGTTACTAAAACAGCCACCGTATTCACCTGATATGAAACGAGAAATAAGTGTTTTTATATATTTTAATGTCGCCATCTTGAATTTTGAAAATAATTGAATATCATTAGGATTTGTTAAACAGATTGCGTTGGATGTTGGGTGTGGTAGCTATGGGGAGATGGAACAATTAGCTCAGGACCGGGAAGAATAGAGGGCTGCATCAAACCAGTCAATAGACTGGAGACTCAGACAACAGATGCCAATACATGTTCAGTAGTTCTAATGTCAAGTTTCACTGCTCTCGTATGATTATATCGCCAGAAAAAAACATATGAAATATTTGAAATGCGCGTGGTCACCTTGAAATTTTGTGATTATTAGGTGTTTGTAAGTTACATATATGCACTTATTTAATAGTCTCCCATCACCATGCAAAATTTTAGTTTGAACGCTGTAATTGTTTCGAAGATATTGAGAACTGGTGAGATATTTATCATGGTTGCCATATTAGATTGATTTCCTACTGTAGTTTATAGAGTGGGGTACCAGAAAATGAATATTATAGCTGGGGATCATTATACAAAGTTTCACTGCGATCGCTTGATGATAACGCAACAAATAGAATATTTTTCTGAAAATTTCCACAGTCACCATCTTAAATTATTCATAAAAATTGAATTAAATAAGACACCAATACAGTACTCTTTAAGAAAGATTTTCCCCTACTGTGTTTCGCTGTTCATGGATAATATTAAGTCTTGAGAAAAAGCGCTTGTTAGGATTTTGACGGTCACATAAGGGCACTTAATTTAGTAGCTTGTATCACCATACAAAATGTCAGGTTATTATCAGCAATAGTTTCGAAGATATTAAAGGCTGGTTGAATATTTTGCGCGGCCACCATGTTGGATTGGAGACACTTATTAAATTTTGAAATTCAGCACAGTCCTGCTTGGCCTGAGTATTAGGAAGCCCTTATCAAGTATCATTGAAATTTCCACCGTCAATTAATACCTATTAGGTGGACACACCCACATGGGCCCAACTTGATACCATAAGCCTAACATTCATAAGATGAAAATAGGCTTATAAAATATAGACAATGATAACACGTAATATAGAATACTTCAACTCCTGTGTGGTACAATATTATATAATGTTCAGGATGATAAATCAATTAAAATAGCACTGGTGACTCCAAAAATATGCCAAGTAATGTCTCTCAAGACATACATAACACATTTCGAAATTTGGTTGCAATCCATTTGTTAGTATGGAACTTGCATGCGAGTGAACATTATACGATTGCATAGAATTATGTTAGTAGCATTAACTTTGGAGATTCACCGTAAATAAGTCTAAAACATCTTGGACTTACGAGTTCGCAAAAAATTGATGTGTATTCCGCAAACATATTCCGAGATATTGAATCTAGGGTTCAAAAGACTTGAGATTATTAATGCACAGTTGGCAGCCCTGCAGACTCATGTAATAGTCACAGTTAGATGTTCTAAAACAAACAAAATTTGAATGAAATCAATTCATTAGCACGGATGTTTTGTGCAGTTAAACATTAAAATTATGAACACCCGTATTTTCATGTTGGCAATGCTGTCACATACAGTATGGGTTACTCAAAATCAATTTGGAATATTATGTTCTATAAGTTAGCAAAGTTTATAACTGTTGTTCTGGATATTTTCTGATCTCCTGAGACTAGGGTTCAAAATTATAGAGAACATTTACCAACAGAGGACAGCTTTGGTGACTCAAAGATGCTTATTTCCATCTCTGATGGTACACAATGCACACACAATTCGGTTGAAGTCCAATGGATAGTATGAACGTCACATGCAGTTAAACATTGAACCTATGAGTACTTCATTGTCGTATAACAGTTACTCAAAATATATCTGCTATTTCATCTACTATACGCGTTTAGATCTGTTGGCATGCATGCCTTCTGATATATTGAGACACGAATATGAAATTGCAGATATCATTTATGAACATTTGGCAGCCCTGGTGACACTAGAGAATACGCGCAGATATCCAACTGATAGTATAGAAGTTACTTGCATTTAAAGATTTGGTCTGTCAGCATACGTAGAATCATGTTGGCAACACTGTCATGAATGGGTTCCTAAAAATTATCCAGAATATTGTTATCTATTGTTATTGTTATCTATAGGTGTTCCAAGTATGGAACATTTCACATGCATATCTTCTGAGATATCCAACTTAGAGCTGAAATTCTAAATATGATTTTGCTGCAGATGGTAGCAATGAAATATAGCCGTGAGATTTCCAGGTATAGATAATAACTCATAATAAATTTGGTTTCGATAGCTTCAGCAATTTATGAGTTCTTAGGGGTAAACGTACACACAGAGACATGGACAGGACAGACAGGCACACACACATTTCACCGGATTGACTTCACAAGTCTACTTTTTCATATGTTTCGCAAAATGTGAAAAGTAGGCCAATAAATAAATACATGAATAAAACATTAATACATATCTGCTTAGTATAAAACAAACTCCCTGATTCTTGGATGTTCCGAGTAATCTCGAGAACCACTGGATGGATTTTGATGCAGTTTTCACCATTCTGTGAAGAATTTGTCAAGGAAGGTTTCTGTTGAAAATAGTTTATTTATGATCAAAGGAAACCGAGCAGTAACGATATCAGTGAATCAAGTCGGAAAATCTACCGTCCGTAGGCCTTTTAAGCTTATGCTGGGCAAACCGTTAAAAATGTCTTTCTACTATGAGTCTAAGAATTGCTCAGCATGAAAATTTCTACAAAAAAGTCCGGAACAGCATATCTCTATCTGCAATACATCGGCCACTATAAGTATTAGCCTACTTTTGATTTTTGCAAAATATGAAAGTAGACTTATGAGATCTACACAGGGCCAAAAATTGTGTGTCTGCCTGTGTGTGTGTGTGTGAGAGAGAGAGAGAGTCTCTGTGTGTGTGAGTGTGTGTTCTCTAAATGTCTGTACAGAGTTAGAACTAGCAAAGGGCACCTCAGTGTCATGTTTTATATCGCTGCCATCTTTACCAAAACTGACTGGCGGCCACTCAAACGTTCAAAACGTAAAATCAAATAACGACTAAACAAATCATCCGATCTCTACCAAATTTGGTAACAACATACCTTCATGTAGGACGCGTCTCGTGACCAACTACAAGGTCATCCGCCGTACCATTTCAGGATGGCAGCCGTGTGAATTTTGCAAACTTTATAATCCATATCATGGTACCCACCAGTTCTGATCATCGAACCGAGAATAGTTTTAACTCTTCTAAAGGAAGAGGCACGTTCGAAATTAAACGTTTATTTTGTAATACTATAGTGCAGAAGTGATTTTAAAAAGCTGAGCCGTCTCAGTTACAAGGCTAGAAGGCAGCGGATAGCTTGCGCCTGACTTATATTTCACTAATTTGAGTATTGCATGCAATATAGCGTACTGATACAAAATAAATGAACTTTGTATGAAATGCTTTATATATAAACTAGCAGGTACCCACGGCTTCGCTCGCGATCAAGACAATGGGGACGATAATTGGTCTATTCTATTACAGCAATCGCGGCTACAGGTGGGTCCATTCTAATTCTGAAAATTCTGATACATACAGTATAATGGTATGAGCAGCAAAGTGGGAATTTTATAGAGTTGTGAAAGTCTGCAGGGTACGATATTACATTAAGTGAACACATTTGAAAATTTCGTTTTTGGTTTTGCCATCTTCTGCTGAGACATATCGATTTTGTTGTCCGGATACTCGCGAGCACGCCACATACAGTTGCCCATGGGAAAAAATTGTTTTGTCTAAATGTACACCTGCTGATGTTAAGTGTGTGTCATTGCGCTTTGATAATAGAAATAGCGAATATTGTTTGAAGAGGGAACACTCTTGCACACTGGAATGGCAAATCTATCGGAATATGGGTATTTAAAAGTATTTTTCCTTAAGTTATTCTGAGTGTAATTTTGCCACACTTATTGATGATTTGAACGTCAACGTGTCACTACTAATAGACCTATAGTAAAATATCTCTCACCTTGGCCGCTGATGTACATTATGCAGTCTCTTCCAGTGTTTCATCCCAGGAATTGAAATTTTCCAACAACCCTTTTGGCTCACATGCCCCTCTAAGTAATTAAAATTCCTGATTGATGTTGTTTGAGTCTTCAGTTTTTTGACTGGTTTGATGCAGTTCTCCATGCCTCTCTCTCCTGAGCTAATCGTGCCATCTCTACATACAGTAGATACCACACCCTACATCCGAGGCAACCTGTTTAATCCTGGTCTACCCCTACAGTTCTTGTCCTCGATACTCCCATCCATAACTAAGCTTGCTATTCCTGGGTGGCTTAATATGTGTCCTACCAACCTATCTCTTCTCTTTATTAGCAGTCGCCAGAAACATCTCTCCTCTCCCACTCGTCTTAATACCTCTTCATTTGTTACCCTATCTACTCGTCTGATCTTCATAATTCTCCTGTAGCACCACATTTCAAACGCTTCAATTCTCCTCTTTTCTGCTGCACCATTAGTCCAAGTTTCACTTCCTTATAGTGTGACGCTCCAGACAAAAGCTTTCAAAAATGACTTCCTAATACCTAAATGTATATTCGATGCAACGGATTCCTTTTCTGTAGAAATGCTTCCCTTACCTGAGCTAATGTACTTTCTATATCCTCTTTCCTTCGTCCATCACTGGATATTTTGCTTCCTAAGTAACAGAAGTCTCCTACTTCCCGTAGCGTTTCACCTGCCAATTTGATGTCCAAAGAGGTTTCTCATTTATTTCGGCTGCATTCCAATAATTTTGTTTTACATTTATTGATTTTTATAATGAATTCTTTCCTCAAGGCGGAGCCCATACAATTCAAAAACTCATTCAAATCCTCAGGCGTATCGACCAACATGACGGTGTCATCAGCAAATCTCAGAGATGAAATTATTTCTCCTTGAATCTTTGCTCCCACTTTAAGTTTTACTCCAATTTCCTGATTATTATGTTTTTAAAGATCTTTGAAATGCGTTGCCCTCGCACATGGTGTAGATGCATTGTCAAAGGAAAACACTCCATGTTACGAACATGGGCCGCATAACCTGTACCGAAAGCCTATTCTGAACAGCAGTTCCTTGAACTCAGATTTGCCATCATTTTATGGTATCTTTCCGTGTGGTATATCTCTGTTCCTCAACATACAGTAGAGTGCTTCAAAAATCATGTCTTGTGTAAATTTTGGAAAAGATAGTGAGTGTGGTTTTTTCCGAAGTGGATACTCGCTCCTAGAAATTCTCTTCAGTAAAATAGACTGGTTCACAATTTTGTAAGTGCACATTGAGATATGTGACTGCGGGATGCCTTAAGTGTTATGGAAACGGCAATAGCCGCCACAGAGCTTCGTTTCTACGGAAATAACGACAAGACTGACATTTGTATTTAACTATACGGTATTTGTAAGCCCAGTGTTTATGAAATTGAACGTAGCTATATCGCTACATTTATTTAATAGTCGCTACTGTAGTGTTTAAAAATTAAAAGTGGTATTAGAAGGCGCTTTCCCTATTTATTTATTATTACCCATGGCACTACAGCCCATGAAAGGCCTAGGCCTATCATGCGACCGCTTCCCAGCCATTTGGCCTGAAGATATTGTGGTGACCGGTGGTCAGTGCATCGTGTCCCCTCGGCCGTTTCTTATTCTTCGTGACTGGGGCGCTGCCTCACTATTAGACAGCTACTCACTTGTCTTCACGAAGCTAGGTGCTTCCCGTTGCAGCCCTCACGTCAGTGTCTAAAATCTCTGACGGAGCCGGGAATCGAACCCGGGACCTCCGGATGAGAGGCAGGCGCGCTGCCCTGTTCTTATTGCGTGGCTCAGGGGTAATGTTCTCGCTTGCTGGGCCCGAGGTTGCAGGTTCGTATCCTGACGCAATCAGCTGGCATTTGAGGGTGCGCAAATGCGAGGGAGCCGTGTCCGTAGATTTACTGGCACGTTAAAGATCCCCTTCGGGGCAAAATTCCAGCACCCCGGCGTCTCTAAAAGCCAGTGTAGTTAAAAGGGACGTAAAACCAATAACATTATTATTATTATTGTTATTATTATTATTATTATTATTATCTTCCTTTCTTTCTTCAATGATGGTAGCAGTTTTTTTTTTCGAGGTTGTGGTGTTTGGTAGAGGTAAATAGTTTCTAAGGTCTTCAACCAAGAAATGATTCTATTATACTCTTTGATAAAAACGAGTTATAACTATACTCATACATTTAGGAGAAAGTAGGCTATATGTTCTTTACTGAACATCTTGTTTTTAAGTTCTCATTTCCTCCAACAATCTCCATTCAATTACTAGCTATGGAGACGAGCTAGCTAGCGAGCGAGCTTATCATCCTAATTTCAACTTTCGATCCCCAGAATACACAGTCAAGTTAAGATTGGACGGAAGGGGGATTTGTGTTTCATGCACCTCGCCATTCTTAAATTACGTCTGACAAGAGTTCGCTGTACATGCTATCTCTATGATAATTAACAGTCCAGTCAGTGATTTTAACCCATCATGCCGAGACGGAAAACGGATATAGGTCGCAATTCATTGAAATTAAAAAAAAAAGAATGCCTTTTAAGCTTAGGCTGGTTAAACCGTAAAGATGCCGGGCAAAGCTGGGCGGGTTGCTAGTAATTAAATAATGAATTGAATGAATATCTTGTATTTTAGAGAAAGGAGAATCTACTGCGGAGTTCATCCCGCAGGGCACACTTGTGATTGGGGAGGAACACTTGAGACTCAGTCGTGGTCTGGGTTTTAAAACTTTATTTCTCGAGTAAATCCCACAACTGCAACAAGGAATGAGGTTGGGGATTGGTCGTGTTTATGATGCTGTGACCCCTGCGACCCGACTTGGCGCGTGGCCGCACTTGTCTTATCTCTAGCAGCGATACAGCGCCCTCGAGACGACTCAACAATCTACTCCACACACGCTGCGGGGCTTGACTCATCAAAGGATGTCTTCTTGATACTACACACATCAAAAAAAGTTTTGCATCACCTCGGTTCCCAGATCTCCGGCATATAGACGTTGACTGTGTATATTGTATCCAAGATACAGTCCCTTTGACTGTTCATAGATGTCACTAAAACTGCTCAAAGATGTAAACAACCATGCATGAGCAGGGCCTATTAGACGGAGGGGGTACGACAGCCGATCAGTTCCAGTCATTCCACCAGGACGAAGGTACGCTGCTCATGTTGTCTGTAGTTCTACCATGCCTAGAAGGTCAATACCGCAGTTCGATCGCGTCCGCATTGTTACTTTGTGTCAAGAAGGGCTCTCAACAAGGGAAGTTTCCAGGCGTCTCAGAGTGAACCAAAGCGATGTTGTTCGGACATGGAGGAGGTACAGAGATACAGGAACTGTCGATGACAGGCCTCGCTCAGGCCGCCCAAGGGCTACTACTGTAGTGGATGACCGCTACTTACGGATTGCCGCTCGGAGGAACCCTGACAGCAATGCCACCATGTTGAATAATGCGTTTCGTTCAGCCACAGGACGTCGTGTTTCAACTCAAACTGTGCGCAATAGGCTGCATGATGCGCAACTTCACTCCCGACGTCCATGGCGAGGTCCAGCTTTGCAACCCCGACACCATGCAGCGCGGTACAGATGGGCCCAACAACATGCTGAATGGACCCCACGGAATTGGCATCACGTTCTCTTCACCGATGAGTGTCGCATATGCCTTCAACCAGACAATCGTCGGAGACGTGTTTGGAGGCACCCTGGTCAGGCTGAACGTCTTAGACACACTGTCCAGCGAGTGCAGCAAGGTGGTGGTTCCCTGATGTTTTGGGGTGGCATTATGTGGGGCCGACGTACGCCACTGGTGGTCATGGAAGGCTCCGAAACGGCTTTACGATACCTGAATGACATCCTCCGACCCATAGTGCAACCATATCGGCAGAATATTGGAGAGGCATTTGTCTTCATGGACGACAATTCTCGACCTCATCGTGCACATCTTGTGAATGCGTTCCTTCAAGATAACGACATCGCTCGACTACAGTGGCCAGCATGTTCGCCAGACATGAACCCTATCGAACATGCCTGGGATATGTTGAAAAGAGCTGTTTATGGACGTCTTGACCCACCAACCACTCTGAGAGATTTACGCCGAATTGTCGTTGAGGAGTGGGACAATTTGGACCAACAGTGTCTTGATGAACTTGTGGATAGTATGCCACGGCGAATACAGGCATGCATCAATGCAAGAGGACGTGCTACTGGGTATTAGAGGTAGTGGTGTGTACTGCAATCTGGACCACAAATGCTGAAAGTCTAGCTGTATGATGGTACAACATGCAATGTGTGGGTCTCATGAGCAATAAAACGAGCTGAAATGTTGTTTGTGTTGATCTCTATTCCCTTTGTATTTAACGGTTCCGGAACTCTTGGAACCGAGGTGATGCAAAACTTTTTTTGATGTGTGTAGAATGTTTAACCAAATATATATATCAACACAGTTGCCGACCGTGGTAGCTATGCCGTAATACCAGCCTATCTCTGGACTCGGTATTCGACTGAATTTTAACTCCACCTTCAGCCATCTTGAAAACATTCTCCATAGCGTAGTGGCTAGATATAGAGGCTATAAGAAGAAGGTCGGCTCAGGCAAAGAAAGCATTTCTACAGAAAAGGAATCTGTTGCCATCAAGTACAGATATAAGGAAGTCATTTTTGAAAGCCTTTGTCTGGAGTGTGGCACTCCATGGAAGTGAAACTTGGACTGTTGGAGCAGCAGAAAAGACGAGAATTGAAGCGTTTGAAATGTGATTTTACTGGAGAATGAATTTGATGGGTAGATAGGGTTACAAATGAAGAGGTATTAATACGAGTGGGAGAGGAGAGATGTTTCTGGTGACAGCAAATGAAGAGAAGAGATAAGTTGGTAGGACACATACTAAGACACCCAGGAATAGCAACCCTAGTTATGGGAGGAAGGGTCGAGGACAAGAACTGTAGGGGTAGACCAAGGTTAGAATATGTTTAACAGATTGCCTCGGATGTAGGGTGTGGTGGCTATGTAGAGATAAAACGATTAGCTCAGGACAGGGAGGCATGTAGAACTGCAACAAACCAGTCAAAATACTGAAGACTCAAACAACAACAGCTGTGGCTAGCATCCTTGGCTGCTACCGTGGAAATCCAAGTCTGATTCTTGGCTCCGCCAAGAAATTTAATTCTGATCTGAGGGCTTTAATGGGGTTTACTCAGCCTCGTGAGGTGAAACTGAGGAAAGATAGATTCAGTTTCTACCTCAACCATTCTAGAAGAGGTTTTCCGTGGTTTCCCACTCCTATTTCAGGAAAATGTCGGGATGGTACCTACGTACATTACGGCCATGGCTGCCTCATATCCAAATACTAGACTAGTTGTTGATTCTTCCAAGGGTTTTGCGACATCGTGGTCGTGCAGCCCTGTGTACTTGAGTGTGTGTTGAAGTTCCCTGATGACCTGTGTCGCTGTGATGTCTGTACTCGTGTGTGTACTTGAAATCGAGGTAGGATTTGGGTAGGAAATGGCCGTGGCCTTACGTTAGGTACCATACCGATTGTCAAATACATAGAATACGATGTGGTGGACTGTATAAAGAAATATATTTTACATTGTATGTACATCATTAAACACTGAACAAGTACAGTAGATATTACATGCGTGCGATGTCTCCATGTCCGGTAGCCAGTGCTACCTGCTTGCAAGTGAGTCCTGCTTGACGCAGGTGAGAAAACGACCCTTCCTCTTAATGGGTCAACAACCCTCCAGCAGGGGACCAACTGTCATTCGAGTATGTACAGTACCAGAGTTGCCAACACCGATATTTGCCAGGAGTAGAAGTGGGGAACCACGGAAACCCACTTCCAGGATGGCTGAGATAGGAATCGAACTCGCCTCTCGTCAGTTTATTCACGAGGCTGAGTGTACCCCGTTCCAGCCCTCAAACCAGAATTAAATTTATTGGCAGAGTCAAGAATCGAACCCGGGCTTCCACGGTGACAGCCAAGATTGCTAGCCACTACGCAACGAGGTGGACACGTTGTGTTGTCATCTCTTCCGCCTACTGTGATCTCGGGTTACGTATTGGCACTCGGGATCCTGAGGTGCTGGGTTCGATTCCTAGCACTGTTAAAAAATAAATTTCTGGTCTCTGGGTGGCAACGGGTTATACTCCGCCTCGTGAGACAAAAATGAGAAGAGATGGGTTCAAATTTCATCTCAAATATCCTAGGAGCTGTTTTCCAATTCTCTTACATGTACATCCCGGGATAGTAGGCCTACCTAAATTAAAACCACAGGTACCGTCTTCCAAATAATTGTCTCAATTACAATTCCACAGACTACTACAGCCATGGCATTGGCGCAGGGTACCAGAAAGAAGCAACACAAACACGGGATCGGTGATCACGATGTCGCAAAGCCCATGAATGAATCATCAACAACAAGAACGCTACAATGTCTGTTGTGAATGACAGTTCAGCACCATGGAGTGCCTGCAGCATTCCTGCTAAATATTCCTAACGGACAACGTTAGCCCTCTCCAGTGAGTGTCGAACAACTATGATCTGATGGGGCAGAATACTTTTAGCACCAACGATCCCATACGAGACACCTAAATGTACAGAAATCCACATCCGACAGAGGTGAAAAATGTCCTTAAACCCATCACACAACGAGTAGTCCCGTGAAGAACTACACAGCCTATTTTCATACATCCTAGTTATGTTAATTGCCTCTATCAACATACAAAATGTTCAGTTTGATTGCTGTAATAGGTTCGTAGATATTGAGAACCATCTAAATATTTCGGATGGTCGCCATGTTGGATTTTTATATAATTATGTAAGTCCTAGGGTTATACGTTATTTTATGCAAGTGCTTAATTATGTGATAATTTTTTTATATTCAATTTCTTGTTTGTATATTATGGTACCTCTGACACGAATTAATTGATAATAACATGAAGATTATTGTGTAGGAGTAGTATTCAAACTTCAATCGCATGATTAGGACACACGAAATGAAAACAGATTTTAAAATTTCGCACAACTGACATCTTGTGGTTATGAAAATAATTGTAATAAATTAGATGCCAGTGGATTAAAATTTGTATAAGCATTTACCGTACCGCGTTATACTACAATCGAACAGTTAAATCGCGAGAGATGTCCATTTAAACATTTATATTTCGCGTCGCCACCATGTTGTATTTGTGCTCACCTGGTTATTGAATGTACCATAGGTGAACTTATGTTCATAGCCTCTATCAACATACTGTTACGTGCCACCCCCTAGTGGCACCTTTGTTAACTGGATTACGGTGGGTATAAAGCACAACACCAATTACTGCTTAAAGAAATAATTAATTTTATTGCAGCCAGAAAAATACACTACTCAACAGCAATAATTACCTTACTCCAGTTTCCTCACGTCGAGAATACTTTCCCTTTCACTTGTCAACAGACCACAGTTAATCCTCTTCGCTAATTATTATTATTATTATTATTGTTATTATTATTATTTATTAAATCGTTACAAATACACACATTTTACAAAATTCATAATATCTGTACACATTTTATGAATTTCCTTACACTTCCTACTCATAGTTTAACCTGTAAATTTACAATTATTAAATTATGTTGTTACAATATGATAAAGACAGGTCGAAATAGGATATCAAATTCATACAGAGCAGGAAAAGATATCACATATGCCACTAAAAGGTGCAACCTTGTGTGTGGCATGCATATCGTTGATTACTATTTCTAAAAATTGTATAATGGCTTAGCCGAATAACACGTTCTATGTAAATGATGTATACACTAAAAAATAATGAATAAGAAGGAAACTTGAATTTGTGTTTTATAAACTTGTAGGCTCAACTAATTATATTTTCAATTTTAATTTTGTTTTCTCTGAGAAAATGTTTTATTTGCATCTTCAGGTTTGCATGATTTCCTTTAAATTCTTTTAATTTAATTGGGAGAATGTTATATAATTTTGGTGAGAAATACAGAAAGTTACGTTTGGCTATACCTAACTTAGGTTGATATAAAATAGAGTGATTCTCTGTAATACTTCTGGTTTCATACCCGTGGCTAACAACTTGAATTCTATTTCTATCTTTAAAAATGTATTTATATATTTCAAAAGCATACAATTGTTTAATGTTGAAGACACTTGTCTCAGCATACAGTCTCATAGTCGGATATAATCTATCTTTCTTCAACATTATTCGTAATATGAGATTCTGCACTATCTGAACACGTTTTAGTACATTTTCATAGGCGCCTCCCCAGGCAAGAATGCCATATGTAAGAACTGACTGGACTAGAGCATGGTAGATGTCTCTTATTAATTTGTAATTGACAATATGTTTTAAATTGTGAAATATATAGATTGTTCTTCTTATTTTACTTGTAAGGTGTTTGCATTGGCTTTTCCATTTCATGTCACTATCTATAAATAATCCCAGATATTTAACTGTATCCACTTTAGCTATTTTAGGACAGTCACAGTTCTGATTACAGTTCAAAGTGTGTATTTTTAGTTCATTAAAATTATCTTCAACTGCTTTTAAACTGAATCTTAGGAACTTTGATTTATTTATATTTAAAAATAGTTTGTTACCATCTAACCATACCTTTAACAATTTCAATGCCGCAGTTGCAATTTGTTTTACATTTCCCCATGTTCTACCTTCAACACAAACTACCGTATCATCTGCGTATGATAGGACATTAACATTTCCAATCCCATGTATAGATGATTCAATATCGTTGATAAATATCAAAAATAATAATGGACCCAGCACTGTGCCTTGTGGTATTCCTCTTTTCACTCTTAAAGGTAGACGTGTAGTTCCATTTATTCTAACGTATTGAATCCTTTCAGTCAAATAGCTTTCTATCAATTTCAGTGCTATGCCTCTGATGCCATATCTTTCCATCTTCTGAAGGAGAATATGGTGAGGTATGGTGTCAAAAGCCTTCTCTAAGTCGAGAAATATGCCCAAGGTCGGTTTCATACTGTTCATATTTTCATAAATTCGCCTAGTTAATTCCCCAATAGCATCAGTGGTGCTGACATTTTTTATAAAGCCAAATTGTCTAGTTGATAGTAGATTGTGTTTCTTCAAAAACTGATAAATATGATTTTTTATACATTTTTCAAATAATTTTGATATGACTGTCGTTAACGATATCGGTCGATAGTTCTTTAGTTCTGAAGGATTGCCTGCTTTATGTAGCGGTTTTACAATTGTAATTTTTAATTGCTTTGGGAAGTATCCAACTGAAAGTGACTCGTTTATTATTGTTAGTAAATGACTCTTTAAAGAATTAAAATTCTGCTTAATAATTTGAGCTGAGATGTTATCTATTCCCATTGCTTTAGTGTCGCTTATTTCGTGTAGGTACTTATGTAAATCCGCTTCGGTAATCGGAATAAAAAAAACAGGAATATGTGTTTCTGTTGATTTTCAAGGAAAAAACTGGATTGTTCTTAATATTTTTAGACATGTCAGTAGTTTTGTTAATAAAATAATCATTGAATGTATTAGCTATAGTGAAATCATCATCGTAAACATGATTTTGAGATCTTATTTTTGTTATTTTTTCTTTATGACTTATTCTTTTTGTTATTTCATTGACAATGCCCCATACTTTTCTTGGATTATTAGAATTGGAATTTATTAATTGTTTATAGTGGTCAGTTTTAGCTTTATTAAGCAATTCGTTTAATTTATTTCTATACCGCTTATATTTCTCCTTCATGGCATTGTTCTCTTTATTTGCTATACATTCCTGATACAACCTATCTCTGGTGTGAATGGACTTAATTAGCGCGTGCGTGATCCACTCCTTTCTCTTTCGTTGCTTTGAATTTAATTGTATTGAAGAATTTTTTATGCAATTTTGGATAGTTTGTATAAATTTATCTACTTTAGAATCCAAGTGGTTGTTCCCTAATACTGTTTCCCAATTAATATTGCTCAATTTATTTTTAAGCATCTCACTATCTAACTTAAATCTATGTTCACGTATGTTACACTGAGCTGCTTCTAAGTCACGGCCATTTTCAAGATTTATACTAACTAATATAGGATAGTGATCTGTAATTCTGCTCTGTGATATAATGGGTAAGATGTTATCATTAGAAATATCGCTACGAATAAGTGCATGATCAATACAGGTTTTGCTCGTTGAAGTTTCTCTAGTGGTGCCATATATCAACGATCTAAAATTATGCTCATGCAGTAAGTTTAAATATTCATTAGAGTCGTACTCATCAAATAGATCTATGTTAGTGTCGCCTAGAATCACCTCGGTTTCTAGTGTACATTTTTGCTGGACATAATCATGGAGATTATTAATAAATAGTTGTTTATTGTATTTTGACGAACGGTATATGCCTGTCAATGCAATTCTATTGTTCCCATAATTTGTTTTGAGCCTAAGGAGTTTGAAATCATTGTAAGTCACAGTTTCTACCTCATGGTCAATAGAATTTTTCACCATAAAAACAACTCCATCACATTTATTAAAGCATCCTTCGTTATAGTATGTTTTAAAGTTGGAATGCTTGCATATATTAAAGTTACCTAATTTCCAAGTTTGTGTGAGTATAACGACATCAAATATATGGTTATATGCTTCTAACTCGGCATCTAAATTTATTTTATTTTTAGATAGACTTCTAATATTTGTGTGAAATATGCTTAAGTTATTTACCTTCTTAAATTTAAGTATTTGAGACACACATTGATCAATACCTCTACCTACTTCTGTATGAATTTGATATCTTACAAAGTCATCATTAAATAAAGTCATACACAGAAATATTTGACAGGAAGAGGATATTTACAATTAGTCAGCTGTTGAGATCTGTTAGTAAGGTATACTAATTACTGTATTGGATGTTTCCTCAGAAGTGAAAGGGCGAGGTAGCAGCTAGGGGTGATCGCTTTGGGGCAGTAACAGGGGAGCAGTAAGTGGGAGGGGAGGGGTTAGTGACCTTCGCGTGAGCTGGTGTTTCCAAATGACAAAGGAAGCTGAAGTGCGTACCAACTTATACGTCTTAAAGTCTTTAGCAGCTGATGTTAACCTATACTCTAAACTAACTCGAAGGATTCGAATGAATCATGCAATAAATTAATGAAGGAAGTGAAATTAATAAAATATAATGCGTATTAAATTAGTGAGTTTAATTAAATTAAAAATTAAATCGAAAAGGAAATTAAAAATGTAATGTTTTTATTATAAAGAGATGGACTCCAGGAATTAAAAAGTGTCAATTACTCATCTGGTTTCCTACTGGGCTGGTAACTCCTTCATTTTCGTCACTCGGACCTTTCTTCCGTCGGTGTTTCTTACAAAAATGACACCATCTTGACTCCAAACGTTCTTCAATTGAAATCGAGACACAGCAGTCTTCAGAACAGCAAGTCGATTTGCGGTGAGGTCTTCCCTTATAGTTGTTCTCGTTCCCTTGAGATGCCTTTTCTTCTTGATGAACTCACTCCTAGCTCTATATGAGGTAAATCTCACTATAATTGGTCGCGGCATGTTTGATGACTTCATTCCCACTCGGTGGCTCCTATCAATGTCATTCTTGTTGACGTCTGCATTAATGTTCCTTGCAACTTGGAGCACAAGGTCGTCCGTGTCCTCTGCATCATTCTCATTAATGCCAAATAGTCTGACATTGAGCCTACGTCCATACTGTTCTATTTCGTCCAGTCTGTCATTCATAGTCTGGTTCAGTTCGTCAAGTTCACGCTTTCTTAATTCTAATTTCCTCTCTAGATCGTGGCATAGTTCATTATTGAACTTCACGGACTGCTCCAGCTCTTTTATCACACACTCCGTGATTTTGTCCACAATATTGCTGGCAATTAGGTTTATGAATTCCTTAGACTGAAGTGATTCCATAAGTACCTTCCTTACGGTCTCCTCAATTGAGTTGGCACTACTGGGACTGCTGCGCTGCTCCGCGCCTTGCTGCTTTTTCTTGCTCGAACCGCCCATAGCGAAAATTCAATTTTTAGGAGAAACTGTCGCACTTAAGATAATGTTTCTTTTTGCAAATAGTTCCCAGCCACTAATAAAAACTTTTAAAAATAGATTGCCACAACCACCTGTATTTAACACCTCCGATTATACAGTTATTCCTGGAGAGAACTCACTCACGTGTCACTCGCACTGCACGTACGCTCGCTGGAAATAGCTGCACTAGGTCTGTCACTGTACTATACACTGTTTCACAAGCACCACAGTCACTTCCTCGGTGTCAAGAGAATCAGCTTCACTAGGGGTTTCGCAAGTCACCACACTTCTGTCGCTCAAGATAATCGCTCGCACTAGCTCGTAAAACACAACAACTGCTAGACAGGTCGCACTTATATAGCAGGCCGGTGACTCAATAAATGCTTCTAGATCCATCCAGGGTTCACGGCTTCTCGAGGTTTCCATCGCTGGTCCAGTCACGAATATTCTGGACTACCCCTTTGTCCTAGCAGCCCTGTTGCATAAGGCACACGTAATACAGGAGGCAGGCCACAGCCCAGCCCTGGGGCAGTTGTGACTCATGCGGCGAGTGATGAAACAAACTCTCAGCCGTAACACCACCCCCTTCCTAAAAAGGCTGATCGTCCCGATCAATCATTGGTCCGTCTGTGTCCCTCCGTAGGCTGCCAGGCGATCTCGGTGCACGATCTTCATCTTTGCCCTCGGGCTCCGCTGGATCCTGTAGACGACATCGTTGATCCGTTTCTCGACTCGGTACGGGCCCTCCCAGGACTTCTGCAGTTTGGGTGACAGGCCTTTCTTCCGTAATGGGTTGAAGAGCCAGACCAGGTCGTCCTCGTGGAATCCACCGGCATCCGTCTGCTGGTCGTATCGGGTCTTCATTCGGTCGGTCTCGATCTGTAGTTTCCTCCTCATGAACGCGTGTACGTCCTCCAGTTGGTCGACCAGTTCTTGACAATACTGGCTTACCGGGATCGGATCATTCCCAGGTCGGCCGAAGGCAAGATCGACAGGTAGACGGAGCTCCCTCCCAAACATGGCCCGGGCCGGTGTGCTCCCGGTGGCTTCATGCACAGCGGCGCGGTAGGCCAGGAGAAATAGTGGAAGATGTTTGTCCCAATCCCTCTGGTGCTCGCTGATGACTATTCGGAGATGGTTCTCGATGGTGCGATTGAATCGCTCTACCATCCCGTCGGACTGAGGGTGTAGCGGCGTTGTCCTTGTCTTCCGGATTCCCAGCAGCTGGCATAGGTTCTGGAACACCTGCGACTCGAAGTTCCTCCCTTGGTCGGAGTGCAGCTCCAGGGGTACTCCGTACCGGCTGACGAATTCCTTCACCAGGGTCTCTGCAATCGTCGCGGCTTCTTGGTTAGGGAGCGCATACGCCTCCGGCCATTTGGTAAAGTAGTCGCTGACGACTAATATATAGCGGTTCCCTGCCTCGCTTAACGGGAATGGCCCAGCAACATCGATGGCCACTCTCTCCATGGGGCCGCCCACGTTGTAGGTCTTCAGTGGACCCCGTCGTCTTCGTCCTGGGCCCTTGCTGGCTGCGCAATCGTGGCACCTCGCGCAGTAGTTCTCCACGTCTGTTCGGCATCCGATCCAGTAGAACCGCTCTCTCAGCTTCTCCAGGTCTTCTTTATCCCTAGGTGTCCACCAGATGATCCTCCATGAAATTCCTTCAGGACTTCCTCCGTCATAGCCTTTGGAACGACGACTTGTTCCCGAGATGTCTTCCCGTCGGTGCTCTCCCAGGTACGGCAAATGAGGCCATCCCTTACAATCAGCGAGTCCCACTGTGCCCAGTAGGACTTAAACTTTGGGCTGCAGTCACTCACAATGTTCCACCCGGGTCTGGGGACACAGGCCCTCTTCCATTCGGCTATCAGTCCCAGGTCATCCATCTTCTGCTTGTGCCCGCGTGAAAGATTCGCGGCTCCAGTTCTCTTGAAGTTCCACAGTAGTCCGTCGGCACAGTATCCCGGTGTTCTCCTCCCTTCGGGCACAGAAGGTGCAGTCTTCGGGGCACGGTCTTCGTGACAGGGCGTCGGCGTTAGAATGCAGTTGGCCTTTCCTGTGCTGAATCTCAAAGTTGTACTGTTGAAGCCTCTCTAACCACCGCGCGAGTTGACCCTCGGGCTGCTTGAAGTTCAGGAGCCACCGCAGGGATGCATGGTCGGTCCTGATGAAAAATTCTTGCCCGTACAGGTACTTGTGGAAGTGTTCAATGGTCTTCACGATGGCGAGCAGCTCCTTCCTGGTGACGCAGTAGTTCCTTTCTGGCTTTGACAAGGCCTTGCTGAAGTAGGCCACTACTCTCTCCTCGCCGTCCACTACCTGCGACAGGATTCCCCCTATGCCAAAGTCGCTGGCATCGGTATCGACGATGAACCTTGTTCCAGGTCTGGGGTAGGCCAGAATAGGCGCGGTGCACAGAGCCTGCTTGAGTTGTTCGAAGGCACTGTGGCATTCTGCTGTCCACGTGAAGAGTTGGTCCTTCTCAGTCAGTCGATGTAAAGGTTTGGCGATGTCGGCGAATCCCCTCACGAAGCGACGGTAATAAGTGCAGAGTCCCAGGAAGCTTCGTAGTTGGGACTTGTCCTTCGGGACAGGCCACTCCCTCACAGCTGCGGTCTTCTCTGGGTCGGTGCGCACCCCTTCCTCGGAGACGATATGCCCAAGGTACTGGACCCGCTTCTGGAAGAGCTGACACTTCTTGGGGCTCAACTTCAGCTGGGCAGTCCGTAGCTTCAACAAGATCTCCTTCAGGTTGCTGTAGTGCTCCTCGAAGCTTCTCCCCAGAACGATGACGTCGTCTAGGTAGACCAGGCAGGTCTTCCAGTGTAGTCCCCTCAGAATGGACTCCATTAGCCTTTCGAAGGTCGCAGGGGCGTTGCACAGACCGAATGGCATGACGGTGAACTGCCAGAGCCCGCTGTCCACAGAGAACGCAGTTTTCTCGCGGTCCTTAGGGTGGACCTCCACCTGCCAGTAGCCACTCTTCAAATCCAAGGTGGAGAACCATCTCGACCCTGATATGGTGTCCAGAGTATCGTCGATCCGGGGTAGAGGGTAGCTGTCCTTCTTCGTGACGTCATTCACCCGCCTGCAATCCACGCAGAACCTGGTGGAACCATCCTTCTTCTTCACTAGCACGACCGGAGAACTCCAAGGACTATGTGATGACTCGATCACCCCTTGCTCCTTCATCTCTTCTACCATCCGGTCGACTTCGGCTTCCTTGGCGAGCGGGACACGTCTGAATGGGGCCCTAATCGGTGCGCTGTCCCCAACGTCGATTCTGTGCTGAACCAAGCTTGTCCTGCCGAAGTCTTTGCTCCCCACGGAGAAGACGTCCTGGAATTCGCGTAGCAGGTCCTGAAGTTGGCGTGATTGTTCCTCGTCTAAATGGTCCTGGGATCCTTGGTACAGCTTCTGTAGTTCTTCTGGCAGTGTGCGTCTTCTTCGGTTGTCCGTCTGCAGGTGTCCGTCCGTCATATCTGTCATGCGGGCAATCCAGGTAACGGGCTCGCAGACTCCTAGGTTGGTCTCCCGGTGAACCGTAATGTCGTAGTCGTTCAGGTTGGACAGGCGGACGTACGGCCGAGACGTCGTGTTGATGAGAGTCTTGGCAACTAGCAATCCTTTTGTCTGGATGTCCTCATATTTTGGTTCGATGACAGCCGCCACTCCCTCAGCAGTTCCGTCGATAATTACGGCAGCGCTGACCTCCGTCCTGGCGGGAACGATGACGTCTTCTCTCAGCCTTACTCGTCGTGCGGTGATGGACTCGTGCGCAGGTTGCAAAGCAAGTTCCTCACCTCCGAAGTGCAGAGTGTTGGTACTCAGATCCAAGATGATGTTGTTCTGGTCCAGGAAGTCCAGTCCGATGATCACTTCATTTGATACGTCAGCCACAAGCACTGGATGCTTTATCGCCCGTCGACCAATGACGAACTCCAGTGATGCTTCGCCATGTACCGGTGCGGTCTCTCCGGTCGCGGTTATTAGCTGGAGGTTCCTTTGTGTGGGTTGAACTCTCCACTTCGGGATCACGGTGGGACTGACGATGGTCCTCGACGCTCCCGTGTCGATCAGCATGGGCCAGCTCACTCCGTTGACGACTCCGTCGACCATCAGGCTGCTATTGTCCCTCCGTAACTTCGTCACACGCACTTGGACTTCTGGGGCTTGACGACTGTCACAAGCCAACCTTTGCCCCCCAAGGCTGGCTGATACTTGCTTTCCTGGGCCGCGCGGTTTCCCTACGACTGACCGTCCCGACGGAAACCCTTGGCGGCGGCGATCACCGCAGGCCTTGCTCAGGTGGCCTCTCTTACGGCAGGTCCAGCAGGTCGGTAGTCCTCTTCCGGGTCGCCTCTCCGGATGTTCTTCGGCTACGTTTTTGTTGGTGGTACTGCGAGTCTTGAAGAACCGGCCTAGCGCCTCCATCAGTTCATCGGCCAGGGGCTTGGTCTTGTTGGTTTTTGCTGGTTCGTCGACGTCCACTTGACGCACCCGCGCGTTCATTCTAGATGCCTGTTTTGCCGTCTCGAACTCAAGTGCGTGGCTCAGCGCATCTGCCAGGGTCTTATTGCGCGCGAGACGCAGCGCCTGCCAATTACTGCTTAAAGAAATAATTAATTTTATTGCAGCCAGAAAAATACACTACTCAACAGCAATCATTACCTTACTCCAGTTTCCTCACGTCGAGATTACTTTCCCTTTCACTTGTCAACAGACCACATTTAATCCTCTTCGCTAATGAGTCCGCTCCCGTACGCTCGCTGGAAATAGCTGCACTAGGTCTGTCACTGTACTATACACTGTTTCACAAGCACCACAGTCACTTCCTCGGTGTCAAGAGAATCAGCTTCACTAGGGGTTTCGCGAGTCACCACACTTCTGTCGCTCAAGATAATCGCTCGCACTAGCTCGTAAAACACAACAACAACTGCCAGACAGGTCGCACTTATATAGCAGGCCGGTGACTCAATAAATGCTTCTAGATCCATCCAGGGTTCACGGCTTCTCGAGGTTTCCATCGCTGGTCCAGTCACGAATATTCTGGACTACCCCTTTGTCGTAGCAGCCCTGTTGCATAAGGCACACGCAATACAGGAGGCAGGCCACAGCCCAGCCCTGGGGCAGTTGTGACTCATGCGGCGAGTGATGACACAAACTCACAGCCGTAACAATACAAAATTTCAGTTTGTTTGCTATGATAGAGAGAGCATTCCTATTTACACACATCAAAAAAAGTTTTGCATCACCTCGGTTCCAAGAGTTCCGGAACCGTTAAATACAAAGGGAATAGAGATCAACACAAACAACATTTCAGCTCGTTTTATTGCTCATGAGACCCACACATTGCATGTTGTACCATCATACAGCTAGACTTTCAGCATTTGTGGTCCAGATTGCAGTACACACCACTACCTCTAATACCCAGTAGCACGTCCTCTTGCATTGATGCATGCCTGTATTCGCCGTGGCATACTATCCACAAGTTCATCAAGACACTGTTGGTCCAAATTGTCCCACTCCTCAACGACAATTCGGCGTAAATCTCTCAGAGTGGTTGGTGGGTCAAGACGTCCATAAACAGCCCTTTTCAACATATCCCAGGCATGTTCGATAGGGTTCATGTCTGGCGAACATGCTGGCCACTGTAGTCGAGCGATGTCGTTATCTTGAAGGAACGCATTCACAAGATGTGCACGATGAGGTCGAGAATTGTCGTCCATGAAGACAAATGCCTCTCCAATATTCTGCCGATATGGTTGCACTATGGGTCGGAGGATGTCATTCAGGTATCGTAAAGCCGTTTCGGAGCCTTCCATGACCACCAGTGGCGTACGTCGGCCCCACATAATGCCACCCCAAAACATCAGGGAACCACCACCTTGCTGCACTCGCTGGACAGTGTGTCTAAGACGTTCAGCCTGACCAGGGTGCCTCCAAACCAGTGGCGGCCGGTGGCTTGTAAAGCTGGGTGTTGCACCAACATTTCTGATGTCGCAATTTTATATGGGAAGTTTACACATGTAACAAAAATTAATTAACGTTAGATAAACTACATTTCTATAAAAACTGAAATACATGGGTTTTCCAAACTAACTGAACGTTCGACAAATAGACAAATTTTAATGGCTCTTTTGGGCTTCTTCCTATAAGAATTCATAAAAAATCATATGTATGTATTTACGCCCTATGTCTGAGTTAATTGGAAGAATTTAAAACACAGCAGGTTGTCTAAGGTTGGGTCTCTATCTCCAGGATAATAAACATTCTCAACATAAAAACATGGCAACCGAAAGGTTTGTACGTTACGAAAAATGATATTACTAACAAAGATGGGCACATATTCTGCATAAGGATAGGATTTTTTTACTATAGGTTGAACCCCATCAGAGGAACCAGCCATGAAGTGCGCTCTGTCATACGTCTGCGCAATTCATTTTTGCGGAGTTTCATTCAATTTCTGCTTCTTTAATTAATCCAGTAAACACGCTGCTAATGTGTGTGCATCGTTTTGTTTGCCTCTTACTACGTAACTTATCGGTACACAACAGCCATCTGAAATATGTTTGAAATATCACTAGTTTCATCTGCTATAATGGCTAAAATTTCCGATTCCTTTATTTGCTTTGATACTTCTTCTTGGCAAACCACCAACATAATCTGTAAAATTTAATTTTCATTTGTTTTGGACGTTCCTTTGAAAACAGTTGCCCTTACTAAAATGACCTTTAACACAGCATCCAACTCAACGCTAAATTTAATTAGTTCTCTCAAAACACCTGGATTTGTTGATGTTACACTTTCATCATGATCACGCAAGGCCAGTTCGAAAGAGCCACAGAAACGAATACAGTTTATTACAATATTTAACACATACATATTGTGCCTAACTTCTTCGTTATATTCCGCAATTTACCTTCTATAGACACTGTCCAATTGTGCAGCTTCGTTAACAGTTCCTAAAAGTGTCAATTTCAAACAGCTGAAGATTGGTTGGTTCCTCAGTTTAGGAGCTGCGACAACGCGGTCATATCCTGTACTTTGGATGTGTGGAGAATCTGTCTGATAACCGGTGTTAATTGTGATGGCTGTATTACTGAGTGTCATCTGTTTTTAATTCAAGTGAGGACTGCAGACATTGAATTTCAAGCAGTTTCTACTTTTGGCGCCAAAGGCCACCGTAAACGACTACTAGTTCAGAACTTGGTTACTACACGCCACCGCAGTCGGCTCCTGGCGACGAACGTTGGAACCTAAGAGCGTTGTTCAAATTTTTAACCTATAATTTAGCTTCACACAGGTGTAATTAGTGGAAGATTCTTTAACATGCCATAAATCTATGACATGGGACCACCAGCTTTACTTCCCCTCCGAAGGAATGCATACTGAGGGATTTTTAACGCTCTTAAAAATCCGACTACTTCGGCCGGGTTTGAACCCGCGATCTTGGACATAGAGGCTCAGCATGCTACCAACTACGGCACCAAAGCCACTCAGCTGAAGATTCATGTTTCTTTATTTTAGGGATTAATTTCCGTAACTCCTATTTAGGTCCACGCGGATTCTCCACCAACAAACATGGAAAACAGAATAAAGCGTTTGTAATGTCGCATTCACATAACCAATTATTATTGCCTTAAATATATCCTTTAAACGCCCTCGTAGCCTATACTTATATTTTGGACAATACTTATCTGGTAATGGTCAACCGAGTGTTTTTACTGTGAGTTTATCGTCATCAGGGAGCTGGGAAAGCTGTCTAACTAGTAAATTACTTGCTCTATTAATTTTCACTTACACTCCACAATGCAATTAATGTTTCAAACTAAACATTCCGTTTAAATACAATACTAACTTACAAGATGCACAGATGATACATCTGGGTGCTATATCGGAAAGTGGCGCGAAGCATTCCCTAGTGGTGTGGGAAAGAAACTACCCTTCAGGGGCGGATGACCTCGTAGTTCCGCCCCTAAAAACAACAGTAACTAACTAACTAACTAACTAAACTACCCTTCGCGGGGTAAGAGAAATCGAGGGTGTTGTCATTTCCAAAGAGTGGTGTAGTCTAACGGTGCCATTTGGAACTGAGTGTTGCCAGGGGGCTGGCAGCTCGTCTGCAACTCCCTACTACCCATGCTGGCCAGCAAGCTATGTACAAGCTTGGCCTCGATCCTGCCGGCCGCGCTGTCTACTTGGGAGTCGCAACAAGAGAGCTAACCCCCTGGAGTTTGATTTGAAGGCGGCAGCTTTTATAGGTACAGTGTGAAGCATTACGATAAATAATAACAAAATATCGATGATTTAAACACATTTTTGAGTGCATTAGATCTATAAAACTAAAACATTAAAGGAAAAAAACGACGAATTAGTTGTAAAATTATTGGGAGTTGTGCAACGCTGCAACAATATCACCAGCCGCCCTTGCTCCAAACACGTCTCCGACGATTGTCTGGTTGAAGGCATATGCGACACTCATCGGTGAAGAGAACGTGATGCCAATTCCGTGGGGTCCATGCAGCATGTTGTTGGGCCCATCTGTACCGCGCTGCATGGTGTCGGGGTTGCAAAGCTGGACCTCGCCATGGACGTCGGGAGTGAAGTTGCGCATCATGCAGCCTATTGCGCACAGTTTGAGTTGAAACACGACGTCCTGTGGCTGAACGAAACGCATTATTCAACATGGTGGCATTGCTGTCAGGGTTCCTCCGAGCGGCAATCCGTAAGTAGCGGTCATCCACTACAGTAGTAGCCCTTGGGCGGCCTGAGCGAGGCCTGTCATCGACAGTTCCTGTATCTCTGTACCTCCTCCATGTCCGAACAACATCGCTTTGGTTCACTCTGAGACGCCCGGAAACTTCCCTTGTTGAGAGCCCTTCTTGACACAAAGTAACTATGCGGACGCGATCGAACTGCGGTATTGACCTTCTAGGCATGGTAGAACTACAGACAACATGAGCAGCGTACCTTCGTCCTGGTGGAATGACTGGAACTGATCGGCTGTCGTACCCCCTCCGTCTAATAGGCCCTGCTCATGCATGGTTGTTTACATCTTTGAGCAGTTTTAGTGACATCTATGAACAGTCATAGGGACTGTATCTTGGATACAATATACACAGTCAACGTCTATATGCCGGAGATCTGGGAACCGAGGTGATGCAAAACTTTTTTTGATGTGTGTATAATTTCAGGTTATAAGACACAAATGGGGAATATGGATATGCAAGAAATGATTACAACGGTTCAGAACATGAGTGGAGAACTTCTGGTAAACTCTTTAAGTGAACTTTTCATGAAAAGTGACTTATATTTTATTTCATTCAGAGATGTAAAACTAATGATACATACTGTAGGTCAATTGTTTACCAGTAAATAAGAATTCTGACAAAAATAAATAAATAAATAAATAAATAAATAAATAAATAAATAAATAAATAAATAAATAAATAAATAAATAAATATTCAAATTCGTCTAAATATTTCTGATGGTCGCCATGTTGGATTTTTTATATATGTAGGCAATAGAGTTACGTACAATTAGATGACGATTATTGCGTAGGTTATTTTTTCAAACGATCACTTCGATCGCATGATTAACACACAAGAAATAAAAACTTTATTTAAAAATTGCGCACAGCCATCATCTAGAGGTTATGTGAACAATTGAACTAAATTAGATGCCAGTGCATTACGATGTGCACAGACATTTACTGCACCATATTTCTCTGCGTTCAAGTTGTTAAATCACGAGAAAAGTGTATTAAAATGTTTCATTCGCTCGGCTGCCAAGTTCTTTTTGTATTTTACAGGTTTTTGGAAGTCACATAGCTGGAATTCCAGTAGTACACTTTATCACCGTACACAATGTCAGGGTGTTTCACAATAGATAGCGCGCGAGTAGTTTAAACAAATGCGTAATGGCGATGCGTTCATATACAATTCGTCTGATTGCGATCAAATTTTGGTGAGTTGTTGTGCACAGTCCCGGAAAAGTAATAGGCGTAGTAAATCAAATTTACAATAGATGGCGCGCGAGTAGCTTCAACAAAATTGCGTGCGTTTGTTTCAAGGATGTCCCACATGTGTTCATATACCATTCATCCCATTGCGTTGAAACTTGGGTGAGAGGTTGTGTACACTACAGGCAAGGTTTCTGGCTTAGTAAATCCATCTTATAATAGGTAGCGCACGAGTAGATTCAACAAATGAACGACGACGCGTGAAGCGTTTCAACAAAGTCCCGTATGCGTTCATATACCATTCGTCTGATAGCGATGAGCTTGGGTGAGATGTTGTGTACACTACAGGGAAGGTTTCTGGCTTAGTAAATCCACTTAACAATAGGTATCGCACAAGTAGATTCAACAAATTAGCGACGACGGGCGAAGCGTTTCAATAAAGACCAGTATGCATTCATAAACCATGCGTCCGATAGCGATGAAACTTGGGTGAGAGGTTGTGTACACTACAGGCAAGGTTTCTGACTTAGTAAATCCATGTTATAATAGGTAGCACACGCGTAGATTCAACAAATGAACGACGACGCGCGAAGCGTTTCAACATAGTCCCGTATGCGTTCATATACCATTCGTCCGATAGCGACTAAACTTGGGTGATATGTTGTGTACTCATCAGGGAAGGTTTCTGGCTTAGTACATCCACTTATTAATAGATATCGCACAAGTAGATTCAACAAATGAGCGACGGCACGCGGATCGTTTCAACCAAGTCCCGTATGCGCTCATATACCATTCATCCGATTGCTATGAAACTTTCGTGAGTTGTTGAGAACACTTCCGAAATCATTATAGGCATAGTCAATCCAATTTACAATGGACAGCGCGCGAGTATTTTAAACAAATGAGTGTTGGCGATGCGTTCATATAGCCTACAATTCATCCGATTGCGACCAAATTTTGGTGGATTGTTTGGCACACTTCCGGGATGGTTATAGGTATAGTTAATCCAATTTACAATAGATAGCGCACCAGTGTTTTAAACAAATGAGTGTTGGTTAAGCGTTCATATACAATTCATCCGATTGCAATCATATCTCGGTGAGTTGTTGTGCATACGCCAGGAAAAGTTATAGGCATAGTCGATCCAATTAACAATAGATGGCGCGCGAGTAACTTCAACAAAATGGCGTGCGTTTGTTTCAAAAAAGTCCCACATGCGTTCATATACCATTCACCCCAATGCGATGAAACTTGGGTGAGATGTTGTATACACTCAGGGAAGGTTTCTGGCTTAGTAAATCCACTTAACAATAGGTAGCGCACGAGTAGATTCAAGAAATTAGCGACGACGCGCGAATTGTTTCGACAAAGTCCCGTATGCGTTCATATACCATTTGTCTGATAGCGATGAAACGTAGGTGAGATGTTATGTACACTTCAGGGAAGATTTCTAGCTTAGTAAATCCATGTTACAATAGGTAGCGCACGAATGGATTCAACAAATGAGCGACGACTCGCGAAGTGTTTCGACAAGGACCCGTATGCGTTCATATGCAATCGTCCGATAGAGATGAAACTTTGGTGAGTTGTTGTGTACACTCCAGAGAAGGTTCTGATTTAGTGAATCCATTTTACAATTGGTGGCAAACGGGTAGATTTAACTAATAAGCGACAGCGCATGAATCGTTTCAATAAAGTCCCGTATGTGATCATATACCATTCATCCGAGTGTGATAAAACTTTGGAGAGCTGAGTACAGTCCTGCGAAGGTTCACGAATTAGTAAATCCGTTTTTCAATGGGTGGCGCACAGGAAGATTCAACAAATGAGTGTCGGCGCGAATCGTTTAAATAAAATCCCGTATGCGTTCATATGCCATTCATCCGATTGCGATGAAACTTTGATGAGTTGTTGTTTACACGCCAGGAAAGGTTTTCGAGTTAGTAAATTCATTTTACAATAGGTAGCGTACGAGTATATTCAACAAATGGGTGACGGCGCTCTAATCGTTTCAGCAGTCCCGTATGCTTTCATATAGGCCATTCATTTCATTGCGATGTAACTTTCGTGAGTTGTTGATCACGCTCCCGTGAATGTTTCTGAGACAGTAAATTATTTTTTATAATAGTTTAGAGGTGGTTAACGGAAAAGAAGAAAATATTGGGAATCCAAAAGCACTGCAACTAACAAAGTCAAAACCCCAACACTTTCTTTGATTGGCATTGCAACGCATGCCGGGTACAGCTAGTCACCTATAAAATTTCAGGGTGATATCAGTAATGGTTTCGGAGATATAGAATGCCAGTGAAATATTTTGAACAGCCGCCATGTTGGATTGGTGAGACGTAATAAAATAGGAAGGGTACGGTCAGGGTCGGCCGAAATAACACTATGACCTTACAGACTTTCATTGAAATCGCTCCAGATGTTTACAAATTATTAGGGGGCACACACACACACACGGACGCACACACACGCATAGGCTACATACACACATACGGACAAAAGGTGATCTCATAAGCCTCTTTTTTTGATAAATTAAAATAGGTTAAAAATGGACCCACCTTTCCGTGATAAGATTTCTCATAATACGACTTTTCGCCTTACGATATACAAGATGTTTCTAAATTCGCATTACAGACGTTGAGGGCTTGTAGTGGGGACGTTCAAATCGCCCGCAATTTCGGCGCCACTGACTTGAGTACGTACGTCATTGAACGATCACCTGATGTCCTATATCCCCTACAAGTTGCATCCCCTACTTTCTTCCACGAAATCTCATTGATGCCACGTACTTGGTATTCTTTGAAACGTACTGCATGAGTTCTTAGACGATGTGCCACTGCATGTGCGTACCACCTCATTTTTCGATTCGTGTAGTCCGAGATCATCTGCACCGCAGATTTGGGTAATGGTGGATAAGTCGTGGAGGCCCGATTCCACGTTCACCCGACTCGACACCGCTAGACTACTGCCTGTGGGGTCACATGAAAACCTTGATCTATAAGAGACTCCCTGTGGATGACCTATGACTGCGGCGGATCTTGGATGACCGAGGATTGGTGATCGTGTGTACCAGAACATGGTGCAGAGGTCTGTTGTGACGTCGGTGGTCGTTACATCGAGCCTCACCTGTAAATTGGACCTAGAAGACAAGCAAAAGAGTCGTACATAGCGCCAAAAATGCTGTGACGTGTGCTGCGGTGGTTCTCTGCGTGTAGCGGGAAGACGGTAGGTTTCCGGACACAAGTTCCTGTGCTAAACGTAACCGTCTTGGTCCCCAGTACGAGCCCTGGGTCTGTAACGGGAATTAAGAAACACCCTGTATAGTTTGTTGGGTTGCCTTGATAACATTGATAAATCACTTTTTATGCTACTGTTTCCAGTATATTGCTCTCTGAATCGAATTCCTGAGAGTAGCGAATAAAACCAGGAAGTGTGAAGGGACATAAAAGTGCAGCTTTCTACATTAAACAGTGCATATCACAAAGTATTTGAGATATCTCCTTCAAGTTTCCTGAAATGTATATTGGGGGCGTGGTGGCTCAGCGGTCTAGCTGTATGCCTCTCACCAAGGCGGTCCGGGTTCGATTCCCGGTCAATGCATGTGAGATTTTCGAAGTGAAATGCCATGTCCTGTGGTTCGGATTCCACGTAAAAAGGAGGTCCCGTGGCTTATGATCTCAAGATTAACGGTCACGTTAAACTACAAGCTACTTTTTTGAAATGTATATTACACTTGTGTAGAGGGTTTCAGTATGCCATATTCCAGTAATTGGAATTATTTTGTGTTCACTGACTGAACATTACAATATCAATGGTTTTTGTGTCTATCGTCTGATAGAGAGAACAATACAGAGAAACCCTACATCAGAGGGTTTATTAATCGGACGCACTGGGATGTGAAATTCTAAGTAAATTAGCCTTAGGAATAAGCTATGAAGAAGAGAAATGCACGGTTACAAAGAGAATGGTCCTCAGTTTAATACGATGCATAAAATGAAATTTTGAAAGTTTTGAAGATTTTCGTCTTTCCGGAACGCCTTAAGTGATTAGTGCCCATTTAATGACCTCAAGTAAGTCAAGTGGCCTAACATACGCCCCACGATATGGTCACAAGGGAAGTATCAGGTAAGACAGGCCGAAACCTATCTTGACAAAATCCCTGTACAATAAGAGGACAACGTGTGGAAAATCAGCTTCCAGATTGAACTACAAGGCTCCGAAGTCGTACCTGACATCCTGGTACGCAGCCATGACAGCTGGCGTAGCTGGACATCCCTGGCACTTGGAGTAGTCACGTGGCAGGGCGTATATACTGACTGGAGAGTGCAGCTGCTTCCCACCAGCCTTGAGTGTCTGAGCCGTCAGGGCTGTCCATTCCAACATGTACGGTATTCGCTACCTCCCATAGATTTATATGAGAGATTCGCCACATGATTTCGGAGCCTTTCAGTTCAATCTGGCGGCTGATTTTCCGCACGTTGTCCTTTTATAGTAAGTTACAACGATTGCGTCCACAAAGTTTCAAGATAGGTTTCGACCTGTCTTACCTGATACTTCCCCTGTGTGTGACAGAGGTTTGAGGTTTTGATTTCAAATGTACCGCACATATGATTCTATACGATATGCTTTGAAAAATGAGACATCACCATTTCACAACAACTTATGAGTAGAAGCAATTAATTTGAGTACTTTCTCTATGATTCAGGTAAGAGTTGTATATTATCTAAGGGCCTTGGGATATCCTGGTCATCAGTCAGGTAAACTTGGTTGGTGTGTGTTGTATTTGTCTGATGGCCTGTGTTTGTTTACTGACTGTAATAGTGTCTGTGGGTGTTTTGGTTGCATATTTAGATGATACGTTCAGTGACAGCGATAGTTACGCTTGCTAACGCGCAGCACTAGGCCATGGAGCCAAGCTATCTGCGGACTTGGTAGGCGTGGGATCGAGCCCTACCGTCAGCCGTCTTTGAAATCGCTTCCAATTTCCCGTGGTTTCCCCATTTCCATCTCCAGGAAATGCTTAGACTGTACCTTCTGACAGGCTGCGGCCGCTTCCTTCCACATCCTTACCCAGTTTCAATAATATTCATTCATTTCATCTCTCATTAACTCCTCTCATCAGATTGGCGTCAGGAAGGGCATCTGGCCGTAAAAAACACCCTCCACATTGACCTTCATCGCATTTCATCCCAGACTCCGTTGAAAACGGGAATAATAAGTAGTAGACACACATACATTTAGATGATACGTTCCCACATAATATGCACTAAAGTGGCTTATCACTATGTACTGTACATACGACGCGCAGGTCGCCCACGGGCGTCAAGTAGAAAGACCTGCATCGGCCTCTCCGGAGGCCACACTATCATCATCATCATCACCATCATCACCATGTATATATCATGTTATAGCCTGGAATCAATGAGAACATGTGACTTATTTGAATATTTTCTCTATGTTTCAGGTGAGGGAACTCAGCAAGCTGTCACGTATGTTTCTTCAACAATTGCTGGGGACGACAGTTGGTACGTTCCACAGAAATACACTATCACATTATTATATTCCATATAACCACTGTACTAGTGTGAAATAAGACTGACTTATTCAGCCCGTTGCAATCGTGCGAGGGTGGCCGCTCTCCACTCCGATACTGTGACCAGGTCAATCAAACTCCTGCCACGGTGGCTCTGACGCTACGACTCGCAATCCAACCCAGCCCATGGTGAACCAAACCCCACTTCAATCTCTCTGGTCTCCCTCCTTTCAAGTTTGTTGTTGTTGTGAATTTATTTTAGGGACTTGGGACATTTTCGCCATCAGTCCCGTATTCTTGAGTATGTGTTTAACTTGTCTGATAACCAGTAATTCTGTCCATTCTCCTAAAATGAAACAACAAATCAACACATTATGATTAAGTCTATTCTTTACAGTGAAGGCAGGATTTTAATTTTTTCCCTCTTCATATAATTCTGTGTGGATCATCGGAGAGTTAGGATTTACTGGACTCTACATTGGACTGTATTATTGTACCTTAAATTTGCTGATTTAGAGTTTGGTGTTGTTGATTCATTAAGGGGATTTACGATAAAGTGGTTATGTAGCTCCATGTACTTATGTGTGTGCGGTATTTTTCTGATAACCCGCGTCATTGTGATGACAGTGGTAGTGTGTGTTTCTGTAACCAAGCCTAGTATTTGTAAGGTGGTGACCTTGGCCTTAAACGAAGTTATCAATCATTTTATTGAATGAAACATTGCCCCATTCAACAATGAGCATTGATCAGCGTACGACCCGCGTCGACCACCCTTACTACAAGCACGCCAGCCCCTTCTGATGTCTATCTCTGTCTGTCTCTGGTCGATGTAATAGATACACACAAGTCTCCGTGCAGATTCTTCACTATCGTACTAACAAATACAATAAGTAGTTTATGATTTGTACCACAGCACGCATACAGTACAAGATTTTTACAGCTGCATATCTGTGAGAATCCTCAGTACTCAGTGTGTTAATGACGGACAATAAGTGATAGCCGAAAATGATTAAGATATCGAGACAAGTACATCATGTTTTTTGTTTTTTTGTTTTATATTTTTTTATTTTTATGCAAGAGAGTGGATTATATACATCAAATGGAGATGTTAGTTCTACGAATTTAATTAAAAAATAATCATTTCAATCAATCAATAAGTCAATTTATTACCACCCGTTTGTTGTGTTTTTCAGTCTGATTCTGGATCTGTTTGCATCCTTTTGTATGTATTAGGTGCGTTCAAAAAGTAACGAGCCGGAGGCTGGAATGCGCAAACCGGTGAAGACATCGGCTAATCGTGGCGCATGTAACGAGATGTGGTTCCGACCAGAGTAGGCACGCGTGCACGTCACGTGACGATACAAAGCGAGCAGCAGCATGCATCAGTCGTCCAACGCTGTCAGTCACATTGCAAACAGTGACTTGGAGGCGTCAAACGAAGAGCAAAGAGGTGTTGTTCGGTTTCTGTCATCGGAAGGAGTAGGGGGAACGGACATTTATCGCCGAATTTCACAAGTGTACGGCGAACACTGCATGTCCCTTGCAAGGGTCAAGGCGTGGCACAAGCGCTTCAAGGAAGGACGGGTGTCGTTAGCCGTTGATGCCTGGTCTGGGGCACCCCCCTGCATTACCGATGACAACGTCCAGCTGGTTGATGCACTCATTACCCAGGGCCACCGAGTGACAGTGAATGCCATGGCCGCCGTGGTTGGATTGAGCGTCGGAAGTCTGCACACCATCATGAAGGAATGACTGCACTTGCGCAAAGTGTGTGCCCAAAGGGAGGTCCTCAGACACCCTCCATACAGCCCAGACCTCTCTCCATGTGATTACGCCATGTTTGGTCCTCGGAAAAGGGCTCTGCGGGGCCAACGATTCACCTCGGACGCCGACGTCCAGCTGTACGTGCGGAACTGGTTCACATCGCAGCCCAGGGAATTTTATGAGACAGCCATTCACCGCCTCGTGTCAGAGTGGGACAAGTGCCTCAACAGCCAGGGCAAATACTTCTAACATACAGGTACTGGTTTCTGTAATTATGCCTCCAGCTCGTTGCTTTTTGAACGCACCTTATATAGGCCTGCACTGAGCTTGCACTGAGCAGCCGTGAATCTACGAAAGTCATGAAATGTGCGTGGTTTAGCGGGGGGAGTTTTCATCACAGTATTTAAACATGTCTTGCAAACTGATTGATAGTTCTATATAGTCTGTGTGTTTCCACTAGGCTGTGTAGCATAATAAAACGAAGGTATGTGGCCCAGGGTGGATCCTCGTACGGCATATCGTTCTCATAAAAATCCATCTTACTGCAATCACTTACGATACACCGGGTGAGTTAGCCGAGGTCGTTGCGGCATGACTGTTGGAAGTCGCTCACATCCGGGAGGCGAGGAGGTTCGATTCCCCCCGCCGGCAACCTTGAAGATGGTCTTCTGTGGTTTCCCATCTTCCTTCCAGGCAAATGCCGGGGTTGGTCCTTAACTATAGGCCACAGCCGCTGCCTTCCAACTCCTCGACCCTCCCTTCCAACTTTCCTCCCCAACGGTACTTGTAGCTCACCCATTGGGTGTCCGTCTCGAAGCAGCTACAAAACTGGCGAGCCGAACATGTCCTCGGACACTCCCGGCACTAATAAAAAAGCCACACGCTAAAAAAAAAAAAAAAACTTACGATACGTTGAAGTGACTCCCAGGAAGTGATTGCTGTAACATGGCAGTTGGGAAACCATTCACAGTGCGCAGATCCACCCCGAGCCACATTTATTCACTTTTTTTATGGTACACAACCTCTTAGGAGCACGTAGAACCATTATTTAGTCTTCTTATCTTCCCAAAACTTCCTCATCCTTTCGCTATGTGCCTGTCTTCATTCTTGTGTCCATGCAGCTTTGAGTTCCAAATTCTGTCCCGTAGGAAACTTCGGTGGAAACTTATATGAATTTACTTTCTGTCTATATGCAGTCCGTGTCGTAGTTATTGGGTCAATGTAGAGTTCAGTGAGGTCCTTTCGGGTGTCTGCTAGCCAGCGTGCTGTGGTTTGTATTATTATTATTAGTACACTAGTAATAGTAGTATTTTTTACATCGTTATGCCCGTCGAAGGAGCGCGATTGAACCTATCTAGCTGATCTTGCTCTCCCAAAACGTTTTCATCTTCTCGCTATGGCTCTTTCTGCGCTCCTCCGTCCAGGTTCTGTTGGGTGCAATGGTTGGGTGGTCTGAAAATTGATGATTGTCAACAAGTTCCTCAAATATAGTTCTTTCGACTACCGTATCACTTGAGATATCTATTTCCTGAAGGTCTTTTTCAACTCCAAGCAGCCAGTTGTTCTTGAATTTAATTGAGAGGGTAAGATTTAGAATTCTTTTTGTCAGCCTGTGATCACTCATTCTCAGAATATTCTTATAAATTTTCAAACGTATTTTCCTGAATGTGTCCGAGATTTTCTCCGAATACTGATAAAGCTCCTGGAATTTCCTTTTCAACCAACTTCCCGCAGTACAAACTGGGCCAAAAAAATCGTCAAGATTTTTCCTTCTTGTTTTTGTATAACTTTAATTAGTGATCTGCCCCAAAGATGAGTGTTTCAAAGGCATATAGTGCCTCGGGTTTGATTACCGTGTTGTAATGCTCTAATTTTGCTTTACTGGAGAGGGATTTCTTATTATACTTCTTCCATATGATTCTTTAGGCTCTTTGCAATTTAGAGATTCTCTCATTTTGCATTACATTTCAGGCCTGAAGTTTGGAAAAAAAATCCTAAATATTGATAGTGGAATTATTATTATTATTATTATTATTATTATTATTGAATGCTGTTTATAATGTCTTTCGTCATATTTTATTAATCTAATCTTGTTTCTGATGAAGATACATGTAGCAATTGAATATGAGTGTCCTGCTGCAGACAGCTGAAGAGACGCTCTCTTGCTAGACTATGTGGTGGAGATCCCGAACGGAGTATTGGTACTATTCGGTCCAAATACATTGTTTCTGCAAATGTGTCAACAGTTGTTATATGGTATTGCAACCTGTGGCTGAGTCATTGACCAACACAGTGCTGACTTCTCACGGTATGTTCAAATGATACAATGTAAAACACACAGATTTAGTACTCAAAGCACTCAATGTTTTCTTGGAAGTAGAACAGAGATATTGCTCACTGTGGGCCATTGGCAGGTCGTCTGTCCAATTACTTCCCCCAACACGTTTTACCTCCCCTCCTTACCATTGTATTTTCGAGGATCAGCTCATTTCAGTAGGTGAATTTTTATTTTAAATATCCCACATGTACTTGCCATGAACCAATCCGCAGTTGCCTTGGTGTGAAGCTATTAACAATTTAAGTAAGGTGACATACACAAGAATATAATGTCAGGGACTTGTCGTAGAGCCATTCTGTATAAATTAGGAAGCAGTGTACTAAAATGTATTCGAATGAATAAGAATATCAACTCATTAACGCTGATATCCGGTTTACAGTCTTTCCTCACTTATTGTGAGTCTGTGTCTGTCTATCAGATAGTCATCCCGAAGGCTATTTGGATCCCCTGTAATATGGTAGATACCCCCAGAAACTGACGCAATGTTATAATGAAACGTACTAGAAAAGGTGTGGAGTGAGGTACAGTAGTTTGTCATTACTTTCCTCACAGAGCCCGCCCAGCAGTACTAACCCTATCAGAAGAATTTTCCACAGTATCCACAGGCCCTGGTTGTGCTCTAAATATCGTTACTTATCACCACTCATACCCCAGTAGCTTATTTTTCGTTTAAATGCGAAGACTTTCCGATGCAGCGATGTGCCTCTATCCTCAGTTTCTCGCTACATGATAGGACCTTACGAAGACTTTGCATCAAATCTAGAAAATACGTTATCCTTATGCTTGCTGATTCATTTAGAGTTTTGTACCATTGTGGTCATGTAACGTGTGTGTGTGTGTGTGTGTGTGTGTGTGTGTGTGTCAAATCCGACTGATCTGTATTATTGTGATGTCTATAACGTTGCAGGGGCCGATAACCTAGATGTTAGGCCCCTTAAAACAACAATTATCATCATCATCATCATCTATAACGTTGTGTGTATTTTAAATGAAGACTAGGATAAGGCAGGAAGTAGTCGTGGCCGTAAGTTAGGAACTATCCTGGTATTTTCCGGAGTAGGAATGGAAAACCACGGAAAACCATTTTTTAGATGGATGAGGTGGGATTGAAACCCAACTCTTCACAGTTGTGCCAGACAAGGTTGAGGGCACCCGTTCCATCATCCCTTACCAGATTGGAATTTCTCGACCGAATCGTGAATTATCCCGGACCTGAGAAGTGACAGCCAATAATGAAAGCCATTGCGCCTCGATGTTGTCTATACTCGGTCTTCCTCGTCCTCTCTTTCCAAAACCTTTCCCTATAAATTCGAATATATTGTTTACATATGTGTTGTGGCACAATGCATGCCCATATGAACGTATTTTTTTCCCTATTAACAGTTTGTAAGTCATCATGCGGTCATTATTTGAGATTGAAGTGATTTATTTTCCTTTTATGTTTGATCTCAAACAATTGGTCTCCATTCATTGGTGTTTAAGGATTGATCACCTATCTGGTTCAGGTCGATGGTACTTCAACTGTTTAAATAAACAGATATTCTGACATGAAGAAGACAAAATCTATCAGTTATTGTAAAATAATAATAATAATAATAATAATAATATTATTTTAATAGGTCTAATAATAATAATAATAATAATAATTTTCAGTTCTTTTCTTAACAAGAAAACCAAGGAGGCGTGGTTCACAGAGGCTGAAAAAGACCTGCGTGAAGTGGGGATAACCCAGGATGATATCCAGAAACATGTTCCACTAAAGTCGAAACTCCAAAAATATCATGGTTTCCAAGAAAAGCCAAAACAAAAAAACGTGACAAAACATGGACTGATGCGAGGAAGGAACAGCGTAGGAAACGAATGCGGGAATACTGGGCGAACGGTAAATCACAGGCGCAAAGACGTGGAAAAGGACAGTAGAAATAGCGTGGTTCATAGATGGCCATAACGACAGCAAGAAGAAGTAGAATATTTATTTATAATAATTTATATTATATTTTATAATAATAATTAAAAAATTGCTCGAATCAGTTATAATCAACATTACCTACTGGGCAATTTAGGATTGCCTAATTAAGGATTGCACATTATTTAATAATGATTATAACTGATACATGTATTTTTTCAGGAGTGTTTATGTATATATTTATTAGTCTATATATATAGCATGTAACCCCGCCCAGTCATATTTGGCAAATGTATGTTGACCGACTGAAGAGTTACAACTGATAAGTGGGTTGTTTCTTGCGTTCCTCTGACCATTTCTCAACAGTTTTCTTCTTGGGTTTCTCTAAACATGTGTGTTTATTTACCGATGTTCTATAGGCTTCACGGTTTCTTATGATCTATTCGTTGATGTTTATTTCATCTAAGTCTCCCTTTATTTCTTCTAACGAGCTAATATTCGAAGTCTGTAAATATTGTATTTTAATTAATTTTTGGTGAGCCTGTTGTTGTTCGGTATATAGATATGTCGATTTCAAACATCTCTTGCATATGACATTTCACCATTCTGTTAGATTATTATTATTATTACTATTACCATTATTATTAATATTATTATTATGAATCATCTAAACTGAGATAACCCGTATAATAGTGAAATTCTGCCTCTTAAAGTTTAAAGCCTTGCTACCGCGTTTTGCCAATATCCCTTGCTTATTTTCACTTTACGTGCCTTCGTCCTAATGAACCCCTCGAACTCTCTTTTTTATTTTTAAGGGGAGAACTTACTAATGTAGTCTTTTTAAGTCTCCTCCTTCTAATAGTTTTAATTAGTCCCTGGTATTGAGAACAAAGCCGGGTCAAACGATCGATGATCAAAGGCGCTACTCGCTACGGGACTTCCCTCTAGAAAATATCGCAAATTAATGGTGTCCTCACGTCATATGGCTACTCCACCGTATTGGTAGTGAAACAGAGCACTTTTGTTACCGCCTATCATAGGTACTAGCGTAGCGAAGAGGGGTGGTTAAGACACGGTTTAGTTACTTTCCTTAATCTTGAGGTGTTGAGGCATCATAGCTCAATATAATCGATTAATCTGACAAGGGAAGTACCGCAGCTCGAACGACTGTTGGGTCTGGTTTGAGTATTTGCTCAGAAAAAGGGAATGTTTAACAATATATTTTTAATATTATTTTTGTAATGCTCTCTCTGACACAAAATATTCAACATAGAAGCTTCAAATTCTACCCAAATAATGATGATTGTACTTTGATTATGCCAAAAGAACATTCATGGAAATGTCTATTCTTGTGTCTGAGATATGTAACTAAACATCGGAAGCTACATTTTTCTATCGATTCACACGTCCAGGTTTCATGAAATCGACTGTGAACTATGTTACAACATGATGATGTAGGGGAGACTTCGTTAACTCCGCAGTGTGGCTAATTCTGCAGTACTTGAAATATACTCGTAGTTTTTCTGCAGAGATACCTCAGTGCAAGAGGCGAGTTCATCTCACCAGTTGTGTTGAGTCAACTGTTTAATTTCTCTTGGCTATGAATTTCGAAACGACAAATGCTACCACCTGGTGGTAAAATAGTGAAAACCTGTGTTGTATTTGTTTGTGACGTAATTATAAAATCACTTGTATTTCGCTGATGCCGTAGTGATAGTAATGAATTAGACTTATCATTTTGCAGATTTAGACAAGGTACGGCGGATTAAGCTCTAGCACCAATAGTATCAACCAAAAATCCCCGAAAAGTTACAAAATTAAATTTCCTTGAATGTTTTATTTTAAGTATTAGATGATTTAGACAACCCATGCCAAATGAAATTGTAAGAACTGAATTTATGTCAAAAATATGTAGTAGGACCTAATTTAATTTCTGTGTTAATTTTTTGAAATCCTTTACGGTACTTTAATTTATCAACTTCACCATCAATCCCTTTCTATTGCGGATTTAGCTGATTCTCCCCCACTTGTTCCATCATCACTTTCAGTTGCTTGTCACGGTGGGTGAGTAGTTATCGTGTCAGACTACCAACCCCTAGCTTGCAGGTTTGCTCCTGGCCGTGGTAAGTGATTTTCGAAAGGCGACAAAAATCACGGCACGATGTCATACGTTGTTGGCTTGTTAAAGAACCCAATTGAATTCAGTAGGCCGTGTTCATAATGGAAAAATTAATCTCGGGATTTTCAGCCAACACAAAGTTCCTGCTTTATTCTACTTGAATGTGCTATAGTGTCAAGGAGCTTAGATATTTAACCTCCTTGACTTTCATAGCGCTCCAAGGAACGAAAAAATTTGACATTCAAGCTTGCACCCGGCACCGAGGCCATACGATATTATTATTATTATTAACATCATTTATGGTTAACCATCTGCAAAACGTTGCGTGTAGACGATATGTTGATGATGATGATGATGATGATGATTTTTATGACAGTTTTAAGGGGTGGAGCATCTCTTCTTCAATGAGGTACTGACAGTACGAGCTGTGCTGTGTCCATTGGGAACGTGTACAGGATAATGAAAGACATTGTTGAGCGAAAGTCAATTGAATCGTTTATTAATGAAAGGGCTCAAGTGACAACATATGATGAAATGAGTTATTTGTGGGAACATGTTCTGTAGGGGTAGACGCATAATTTAGTGCAGAAAGGAGTCAAGTTCCGGCCTGTTATTGCAGTAAGGCATATGTTAACAAGAAGTTCCGTGAAGAACTATACAGCCTACTTTTCATGACAATGATTATTCTACAGAATATGAACCTATCTAGAATAATGACGAAATTAAGTTGCTAATATCGAAATTTCCAATTAGTTCGAAATACTGTATACCTGGCATAATGTATCCTAGTAGAGTACTACAGTTGGCAGCCCTGATGACTGAATATATTCTTAGTTCCGTCTCTTACGGTACTAAATACAAAATTTGGTTGAAGTCCACTGGATAGCATGGACGTTACATGCAGTTAAACATTGGATCTAACAGCGCGTAAAATCATGTTGGCAACAATGTCATGCATGTATTGGTCAGAAATAATCTGAAATAATATGATCTATTGTGCCAATTTTGAATGAAATCCATTAATTAGTATAGAAGTTACATGCATTTTAAAATTGGACCTATCAGCAGGCTTAGAATCATGTTGGCAGCACTGACGTATATTTGTTACTCCAAATTCGTCTAGAATGCCAGGTACTATACGTGTGCAAAGTTTAGAGCTATTGGCTTGCATACTTTCTGATATATTGATATTAGGGTAACAGAAATAGGGACAGCACATATTAACAGTTGGCAGCACTGGTTGCTCCTTAGAATACGCATAGTCATATCTGTTATGGTACACATAGCACATACGAAATTTGGTTGAAATCCAAATGATAGTATGGAAGTTACATGTATTTAAAGTTGGACCTGTCAGCAGGCTTAGAATCATGTTGGTAGCACTGACGTATATAAGTTACTCGAAATTAATATAGAATGTCAGGGACTATACGTGTGCATAGTTTAAAGCTGTCGGCTTGCATACTTTCTGATATATTGGTATTTGGATAAAATAAATTAGGAGCATTTATTAACAGTTGGCAGCCCTGGTAGGTCTGAAGAATACGCTCAGTCATATCTGGTTATGTACACATACAACATACGAAATTTGGTTGAATTCCAATTGATAGTATAGAAGTTATATGCATTAAAAAATTGGACCTATCAGGAGGCTTATAATCATTTTGGCAACACTGCCATGTTTAGCCTCCTGGAAATTAAACTGAAATATTATGATCTGTGCGTGTGCCAATTTTGAAATAGCTCCCATTCATACTTTCCAAGATATCCAACATGGAGCTCAAATTTCAATTGCCATTTTTTTAGCAGTTGGTAGCACTGACATCATTTTCAAATATGGCCGTGAGATATTCAGGTATAGATCTTTACTCCTACCAAATTTTGTTTCGATTGCTGCAGCCGTTTAGGAGTTGATAGGGGGGGACACACACACAGCCAGACAGACAGACAGAAGGACAGACAGACAGACAGACAGACAGACAGACAGACAGACACACATTTGCCCGATCTCATAAGTCTACTTTTTCCTCATTTTTGCAAAATGTGAAAAGTAGGCTAAAAATTTCGTTTAGTGCAGAAAGGGGTCAAGGGACGCTGCACGACTGCCTTCTGTTGTAATATTTCAACCCATACTTCTCCTACCCTATGTCTAGTTTTAGCCTAGGGCCAACAAACAGCTTTTGTTTCAGGTTCCCATCAATGTCAAGAATATAAAAGACTTCACTAACCTCAAACCTTACCTTGTTGGGTATGATTAGTTCTACAATGATATATTGCAAATTCAGAATGTGCTGTGGAGTTAGAAGACGAATAAACCAGTGTACTACCGACCAGATAATGTATGGCTTTGAACTTTGAGACTGATCAGGTTATCAGCTTTTAAGGCAGTCATTAATATCAAAATAAACCTTTAGGCCTAGTGATAATAATCTATATATATAAAAATCAATCTTACGTGATAGTTTGTCTGTGGGTGTGTGTGTATGTCTCCTATGCATTCATATACCACTCAACCGATTGCGATGAAACTTGGGTGAGATGTTGAGTACACTCTAAGGAAGGTTTCTGACTTAGTAAATCAATTTTACAATAGGTAGCGCACGCGTAGATTCAACAAATGAGCTACGACGCGCGAAGCATTTCAACAAAGTCAGTTTCAAAAAAGTCCCGTATGCATTCATATACCATTCGTCCGATAGCTATGAAACTTGCGTAAAATGTTGTGTACACTTCAGGGAAATTTTCTGGCTTAGTAAATCCACTTTATAATAGGCAGCGCACGAGTAGATTCAACAAATGAGCTACGACGCGCGAAGCATTTCAACAAAGTCAGTTTCAAAAAAGTCCCGTATGCATTCATATACCATTCGTCCGATAGCTATGAAACTTGCGTAAAATGTTGTGTACACTTCAGGGAAATTTTCTGGCTTATTAAATCCACTTTACAATAGGCAGCGCACGAGTAGATTCAACAAATGAGCTACGACGCGTGAAGCATTTCAACAAAGTCACGTATGCGTTCATATACCATTCGTCCGATAGCGATGAAACTAGGCTGAGATGTGTGCACTCCAGGGAAGTTTTCTGGCTTAGTAAATCCCTTTAAAAATAGGAAGAGCAGGAGCAGAATCAACAAATGAGCGACGACGCGCGAAGTTTTTCATCAAAGTCCCATATAAGGTCATATACCATTCATCCGATAGCGATGAAACTTGGGTGAGCTGTTGTGTACACTCCAGGGAAGGTTTCTGGCTTAGTACATCCATTTTACAATAGGTAGCGCAGCAGTAGATTCAACAAATGAGCGATGACACGCGAAGCGTTTCGACAACGTCCCGTATACGTTCACATACCATTCATCCGATTGCGATGAAACTTGGGTGAGATGTTGTGTACACTCCAGGGAAGGTTTCTGGCTGAGTACATCCATATTACAATAAGTAGCGCAAGTAGAATCAACAAATGAGCGACGACACGCGAAGCGTTTCAACCATGTCCCGTCTGCATTCATATACCATTCGTCCGATAGCTATGAAACTTGGGTGAGATGTTGTGTACACTTCATGGAAGGTTTCTGGCTTAGTAAATCCACTATACAACAGGCAGCGCACAAGTAGATTCAACAAATGAGGGACGAAGCGCGAAGCGTTTCAACAAAGTCCCGTATAAGGTCATATACCATTCTGCCGTTAGCGGTGAAACTTGGGTGAAATATGGTGGACACTCCAAGGACGGTTTCTGGCTTAGTAAATATATTTCACAGTAGGTAGCACACGAGTAGATTCGACAAATGAACGACGACACGCGGAGCGTTTCAATACACTCCCATATGTCTTCATATCCCATTAGTCCGATAGCGATGAAACTTGGGTGAGATGTTGTGGACACTTACGTGACGGTTTCTAACTTGGTAAATACATTTTACAGCAGGTAGCGCACGAGTAGATTCAACACATGAGTGACGGAGCGTGAATCGTTTAAACAAAATCCGGTATGCGTTCATATACTATTCATCCGATTGCGATGAAACATTGATCAGTTATTGTGTACACGCCAGGGAAGGGTTTCGACTTAGTAAATACATTTCACAATAAGTAGCGCAAGAGTAGATGCAACAAATGGGTGCCGACGCGCGAAGCGTTTCAACAAAATCCCATATTGGGTTCATATAACCTTCTTCGATTGTGATGAAACCTTGATGAGTTATTGTGTACACGCCAGGGTAGGGTTTCGACTTAGCAAATTCATTTCTCAATAGGTAGCGTACGAGTAGAATCAACAAATGAGTGACAGCGCACGAATCGTTCAAACAAAATCCCGTATACGTTCATATACCATTCATCCGATTGCGATGAAACTTTTGAAAGTTGTTGTGCACGCTCCCACGATTGATTCTAAATTAGAAAATCCATTTTACGATAGCATAGAGGCAGTTAACGGAAATTGAAAAACATGTTGTGTATCCAAAAGCACTTCAAAAAACAGAATTTCAACGCCAACAATTTCTTTGATTGGCATTGCAACGCAAGCCGGGTACAGCTTGTTAGTTCATAATTATCGGTTTGTACATTTGGCATAATATAGTCAGAGTGCGCAAAAGCACACGAAAATAAAAGAAAAAGATGTTGATTAGTCTGAATTACTGCTGCAATCGGAATGATCATACGAATCATACGAACCATGGGCATCGTCAGGAATTATGGTATCGAGGAAGGCTGGTAAAGACAATCAAAACTATTTATGCTTTGAGGGTTGACGATGGAGAAGTTTTTTATTTATTTTTATTACTAGAATGAGCCAAAACTATTTCACCGTTATTTTTAGCCTACTTTTCTCATTTTGCAAAAATGAGGAAAAAGTAGACTTATGAGATCAATCGGGGAAAATGTGTGTCTGTCTGTCTGTCCTTCTGTCTGTCTGTCTGTCTGTGTGTGTGTGTGTGTGTCCCCCCCCTATCAACTCCTAAACGGCTGCAGTTATTGAAACCAAATTTGGTAAGAGCAAAGATCTCTACCTAAATATCTCACGGTCATGTTCTAAATTGACGTCAGTGCTACCAACTGCTGAAAAATCGCAATTGTAATTTGAGCTCTATGTTGGATATCTCAGAAGTTATGCATACGAAGTATTCCAAAATTGGCACAGATATAGACAATAGCATTCCAAATTAGTTTTCAGAAGACCATACATGCCAGTATTGCCAAGATGATTCTAAGCCAGCCGATAGGTCCAATTTCTAAATGCATGTAACTTCTATACTATCGTTTAGATTTCAACCAGATTTCGTATGTACTATATGTACTACAGCTGATGCGACTGTGCGTATTCTAATGAGCCACCAGGGCTGCCAACTGTTAATAAATGCTCTCTCTATATTTAACCCTAATATCAATATATCAAAAAGTATACAAGCCAACAGCTCTTAACTTTGCACAAGCATACTACCTGACATTCTACCTTAGTTTGGTGTAACATGATTCTAAGCCTGATGATAGGTCCAGTTTTTAAATGCATATAACTTCTATACTAACGAATGGATTTCAACCAAATTTCGTATGTGCTTGGAGTACCATAACAGTAATGACTATGCGTATTCATAAGAACAAGAAGGGCTGCCAACTGTTAATAAATGCTCTCTCTATGTGCTTAATCCTAATATCAATATATCATAAAGTATGCAAGTCATCATCTCTAAACTTTGCACACGTGTAGTACCTGATATTCTAGATTAATTTGGAGTAACTAATATACCTCAGTGCTGCCAACATGATTCTAAGCTTTCTGATAGTTTCAATTTTTAATTACATGTAACTTCTATACTAACAAATGGATTTTATCCAAAATTGGCACTATAATAGATCGTGATATTTCAGATTAATTCTGAGAATCACATAAATTGCATTGTTCCCAACATGATTTTACGCGCATAGATAAATCCAATATCAAACAGCATGTAACGTCCATAGTATCCATTAGACTTCAGCCAAATTTTGTATGTGCATTCTATACCTTAAGAGATGGAACTTAGTATACAGTATATTCAAGAGTCACCAGGGCTGCCTACTGTAGTAAGTTATTCTACTACTCTATTACTTGATTTCGTCTTTATTCTAGATAGGTCTATATACACTGACCGGCACGAAAAACTCAACACTTCAATTTCTTACAAAAACTGAAATTTATTTCAAATTTATGACACTTTTATAACACTAATCTACTATATGATGATGAAATATTGTAGTACGGTCCCATGTAGGTGTCTAACAATGGAAAATAAAAGATGATTATACATAAATTTTAAAATTAAGCCAGTGATGCACACTTCAAGGAAAGAGCGCTGAAGGAGCGGGAAATTTTGAGTAAGGTCCTAAAGGTCCTCACTTCTGTTTTTATTTTATACACTTCACACATTACTTCACAGACCTCGGAGATGATCTCGGAGACCTCTGTTCGCATCTTTAAAAGCGTGTTTTGCCACCTCTTATACCAATGACGGCATTCAACCTTTCAGGGATGCTCCTGATAAATGCTGTAATGTCCTGTTGTGGAATCATCTCCCATTCTTCCAGGAGGACATTCCGTAGGTCCTGTAGGGTCTCTGGATAGCACTGATGGGCTCTTCTCCCCCAGCCGGTCCCAAACGTACTCAAGAGGATTCAAATCAGGGCTTCGGTCAGACCAAGTCATAGCATGAATCCCTGCATCACCCAAGAACTTTCGCAACATGTGGGCGTGCATTGTCTTGCATTAGTGTGAAATCATCACCAATAAATGGAGCGAAAGGCACAACATGCTCCAGAAGGATTTCCTCCACATACCGATGTGCAGTGAGGCTCCCATTCTCCACGAAGACCAAATCCGTCCTTGCAGCCATACTGATTCCTGCTCACACCATCACACAACCACCCTGAAATGGCGTCCTGGATGAGAATGAGCAAGGGGAATACCTTTCCTCTGGCCTTCTACAGACCCTCTCTCTTCCGTCAGGTGATCGGAGGCCAAACCGTGACTCATCGGCGAACAACACTTGTCCCCATTGTTGTACTGTCCAGCCATGATGTTCCCTTGCAAAACGTAGTCGAGATGTGCGATGTTTTCTGGTAGGTTCTGGGTCTGTAACTGGTCTTCTGGATTGAAGATTGGCTTCTTCCAATCTTCTTAGGACGGTTCTCTCACCAGGCGCGGATTCAAGGGAGGGGTCACGGGGGTCATAACCCCCACCCCCACCCCGCAGACGGAGACCAAATTTTTTTTTTCAAACTTAAAAAACGAAAACACAATAACCAGACAAATAAAACTTAACGAATTTTAACTGAAAAATAGTTCATTTTATTTTATTCAATACTGAAATATCTTTATTGGAATTATTATGTTCTGTTCCAACTGTACATATTTACAACTTCATACCTGTTATATAAAAACGATTAGGCTATTTATATAACAAAATCAACTCGTCTATTATGTTTAGCAAACCTTGCGATTACCGAATCAATGTTTATAGTGATGTCACGATGAATGTGCAGCGATGCACGGATAGGAATTTGGGGCTTTTTTCGCACCAAAAAATTTTGCCGACGTCCAAACTGCAAGCTTGGTTGGCAATTTAAGCTGTGACTTTCTCCCTTTGTCGGTACCAACTCGACTTGCCGAAACTGTAACGTACCTTGATACTTTTTTCGAAGCTCGATGTAAAATTCGCAAAACACGACGTTGCAATTTGTACGAATATTTTAGGTGCACTAAACGCATCAAATTTCTATCCATGTAGCTTGCAAATAAAATTGGTCTGGTTCTGTACGTTTGGTTATTTTGTGATTGCGTTTTTAGGGATACCATTTGTCTTAACAATTTCGATTCTCTACCCCCCCCCCCCCCCCCCCCTTCCACCAAAGCAACAACTTTTGCAGCTTGTTCAGGGCTTAAGGGCATGTTTGCTCCAGAAAGCTAATTACGACAATCACAGAAATATCCCACAAACACATGTGATTGAAAAGGGAACAATTCAAAGTACAACACTAAGCGCTATAAGAGCGGGAACACATTATTGGGTTACATCCAGTGATGTGTTTTCCAGGTTGCGCGGGAAAAATCAATTGAGGCTAGTGCAATCAACAATCAACACTTCATTGTTTGCTTGCAAAGCAACACCAATAACATACCCCGTCTAAAAAAATGGGTTAAAGTGCTTCACTTTGATTAAATAGATAAATTACACAATAATTTCACATCATTTATTGGGTGTTGCGTTTTTCGTGCCGGTCAGTGTAGATTGGCATCAATCTGAAATTTTTAAGAAAAGTGGGCTCTTTAGTTCGTCACGGAACTACTTCTTTATTTAACATATGGACCCCTTTGTAAAATAATTTCAACTGGCTGAGTGGTATTCAGTCTGATTTATGCTGATGACCCGGTTGTACTGACAGACTCTATTGAAAGCCTGCAAGGAGATGTGTTGTATCTTGAACAAAAATGTTGGGCCTATGGAATGAAAATCAGCATTTCACAAACGAAAATGTCGGTAGGGAAGAAATACAATAACATAGAAAGCCAGGTAGGAGGAACTAATTTGAATTCTCAGTTGTGTTCCACTGTATCCTGTAAGAAACAAGTTACTGAAGTGTAATGACAGAACTCTCCCTACATCGCTCAGTATTTAGACCAACCTTGCTGTATGGGAGCAGAGGTAACTGATAGCATAAATGATTGCTGGGACAAATTGATACCAGCAATGCCAGGAGGGCATTAGGATAAGTTACGAGTGATGGTTGGGTTGTTTCCTCAGTTTAGGGGCTCCGACAACGCGGTCATGTAGCCCCGTGTACTTTAGGTGTGTGTAGAATCTGTCTGATAACCGGTGTTTATTGTGTTGGCTGTATTAGTGTTTGTATCTGTTTTAATTCAAGTAAGGACTGCAGACATTGAATTTTTTCAAGTAGTTCCTACTTTTGCCGCCAAACGCAACCGTCAACGACCATCTAGTACAGAACTTAGTTACCAGATGCCACCTCAGTCGGCTCCTGACGACGAACGTAGGAACCTAAGAACGTTAGTCAAATGTTTAATCTTTATATAATTTAGCCCCACACAGGTGTAATTAGTGGAAGGTTCTTTAACATGCCATAAATCTATTACATGGGACCGCCTGCTTTACCTTCCCTCCGAAGGAAGGCATACTGAGGGATGTTTAACGTTCTTAAAAATTCCGACGACTTCGACTGGATTTGAACCCGCGATCTTGGGCATAGAAGCTCAGCATGCTACCAACTACGCCACCGAAGCCGCCAAGTTAGGAGTGAACACTTCATATGAGGCTGTTCGTTTGAGTCGACTCATGGTGAGTTCATGAGATAAGAATGGGGGATGTTATTGAGCTCGGCTATAGAGGGCAAGAGAATCAGAGGTAAACATAGGGGAAGATAGTTGGTGATGGGTGTTCAACGATTTGAAACTAAGACATGTAGAAGCGTGGGAATCCGCAGTGCTAACTGCTAATAGGGGAATATGGAGGCAATTAGTTCACACATGGAAGCTTACAGAATAGACTGGGTGCTGAAAAGCAAAACAGTATTTAATGAAATTAATTTTATTCAACTGATCAGAGTTTATTTTTAAAAACAGTCCTATATAGCCTAGTTCTTTATGTGGAGTTCAAAAACAATTCATATGAACATGTTTGCTTATGAATATAAATTGGTCTTGTAGGTTGCTACTGAGTAGATCCAAACGATGATTGTCGCAAGTTAATTTATCACAAAAGATCTCGGCTTATTGGGCACGCTATATGGTTTTGTTACGCCACAGCTTGCGATCTATTGTGTATCGTATCATTTCTTCAACATAAGATTTGAAGCCACAAGTTTCATTACACACTTCAGGTATTTCTTTTAGTAGCAATTTCCTGGAAGGTGCTTCATTGACTACCACTGCGTGTGCCGGTTAATTGAGTGACCCCACGTCCTACTCTCCCAGCCACAATGGCTGAATGTGATGCCGGTTAAACAGGAACATATCAATTTCCCTTGCCATTACTTGGTCAATGAAGCTAATGCCTAGCGCAGATACTATCTTGTTTCAATCGTGCTGCTTCGTGCAAACAACTTACGTACCACAATACCATAGTGACTAAAACATTATCTGCTGGAAACCACTAGCGATTTCAATATGCATTCTATTATAATTAGGGGTGCTTATTCGTAAGGGAGCCGTTGGTTGGTTTGTTCCTCAGTTTAGGGGCTGCGACAACGCGGTCATGTAGCCCCGTGTACTTTGGGTGTGTGTATAATCTGTCTGATAACCGGTGTTAATTGTGATGACTGTATTAGTGTGTGTTATCTGTAATTCAGGTAAGAACTACAGACTATCAATTTTCAAGTAGTTCCTGACCCAGTCGGACGACTGGAAACAGGCTGTGGATTTTAATTTTCATTTCATTTCCTACTTTTCCTACAGTCAACGACACCTGGCTGTGAACTTGGCTACTAGATGCCACCGCAACCAGCACCTGTCAATAAACTTTGTAACTTAGAGCGTTCATCAAATCTAACCAAAAATTTAGCTTCACACAATTGAAGTTATTGGAAGGTACTTCTACATGCCATAAATCTATGACATTCGTCCGCCGGCTATACTTTCCCTCCGAAGAAAGGCATACTGAGGGAGTTTTAACGCTCTTAAAAATCCGATAACTTCGGCTGGGTTTGACTCCACGATCTTGGGCATAGAAGCTCACCATGCTACCATCTACGCCACCGAAGCCGCACGTGAGGGCGCCGTGTCAGTAGTTTGAAACGGAGTGGGGGACAGCCGAAAACATGTTGTTTCAAAGTCCACCTTAACCATCATAGAAGGAACTTTCGTGGTTCCCACCTTCAACTCCATAATCTGTCGAAGATTGGGGCAACAGCCCTCTCCTTCCCAAGTCTAGAAATACTATTCTAATAATAACAAGAAGTTCCATGAAGAACTGAAGAGCCTACTTTTCTTAAAATTTGAGATTCATACCAATGATTAATCTGTATGGACCAATCTACTGTAGAATAATGACGAAATTAAGTTAGAAATATCGAAATTTCTAATTAGTTTGAAATATACCTGGTATTATGTAGCCTAATAGAGCACTACTGTTGGCAGCCCTGGTAACTGAATATATTGTTAGTTCCATTTCTTAAAATACAGAATACAAAATTTGGTTGAAGTCCAATGGTTAGCATGGACGTTACATGCAGTTAGACATTGAAGCTATCCGCGCGTAAAATCATGTTGGCAACAATGTCATGCATGTGTTGGTCAGAAATAAACTGAAATATTATAATCTCTTGTTGTGCCAATTTTGGTTGAAATCCATTTGTTAGTATAGAAGTTACATATATTTTAAAATTGGACCTATCGGCAGGCTTAGAATCATGTTGGCAGCACTGGCATATATTAGTTTCTAGTAATTAATCTAGAATGTCAGGTACTATACGTTTGCAAAGTTTAGAGCGGTTGGCTTGCTTACTTTCTGATTTATTGATATTAGGGTAAAAGACTGCATTTATTAACAGTTGGCAGCCCTGTTTGCTCCTAACAATATGCATAGTCATATCTGCTATGGTACACATAGCACGTACGAAATTAGGTTGAAATCCAATTGATAGTATTGTAGTTACTAGTATTTAAAATTGGTCCTATCAGCAGGCTTTGAATCATGTTGGTAGCACTGACGTATATTAGTTACTCCAAATTAATCTAGAATGCCAGGAACTATACGTGTGCGTAGTTTAAAGCAGTCGGCTTGAATACTTTCTGATCTATTGGTATTTGGATAAAAAATAGAGAGAGCATTTATTAACAGTTGATAGCGCAGATACTATCTTGTTTCAATCGTGCTTCTTAAGAAGCTCTTAAGAATACGCTCAGTCATATCAGTTTATATACACATATTACTCATACGAAATTTGGTTGAAATCCAATAGATAGTGTAGAAGTTATATGCATTTAAAAATTGGACCTATCAGCAAGCTTAGAATCATTTTGTCAACACTGCCATATATGGCCTCCTAAAATTAAACTGAAGTATTATTATCTATATGTGTGCCAAATTTGGAATAGCTTCCATGCATACCTTCTAAGATAACCAACATGGAGCTCAAATTTCAATTGCGTTTTTCAACAGTTGGTAGCACTGACATAATTTTCAAATACGGGCTTGAGATATTTAGGCATAGATCTTTATTCATACCAAATTTGGTTTTGATTGCTGCAGCCGTTTGGGAGTTGATAGGGGGACACACAGAGACAGACACACACACACACATTTTCCTGGATTGATCTCATAAGTCTACTTTATCCTCATTTTTGCAAAATGTGAAAAGTAGGCTAACAAGAAGTTCCCTGGAGAGTCGAGAAGGCTGTGACTAGACAATGTTCACGAGGTTCGTGCTGCCGTAGTTACATCTCATTTGGAGAGTTTTTTTTGGATATCACATTGGAGTGCGAATCGTGTATCAAAGTATTCTAGATACCTACAACACTTTTGTAAGTATTATTCCTAATATTTGTGAACCTTACCGTACGTGAAGTGGAATATACACAACCTAAAACTCTGTTCTGATCAACCCAACATGGCCGCCACCTCTGTTTTTTTTTTTTTTTTTTAGCGTATGGCTTTTAGTGCCGGGAGTGTCCGAGGACATGTTCGGCTCGCCAGTTTGTGTAGCTGCTTCGAGACGAACACCCAATGGGTCAGCTACAAGTACCGTTGGGGAGGAAAGTTGGAATGGAAGGTCGAGGAGTTGGAAGGTAGCGGCTGTGGCCGAAAGTTAGGGACCAACCCCGGCATTTGTCTGGAAGGAAGATGGGAAACCACAGAAGACCATCTTCAAGGTTGCCGGCGGGGGGATTCGATCCTCCTCGCCTCCCGGATGTGAGCGACTGCCAGCAGTCATGCCGTAACGACCACGGATACCTCACCCGGTGCCACCTCTGTTGATAGAGGTCGGCGTCTCTTAACGAACACAACGAATGATAAAACTTCTGACGTATCAACTCACCAAGTACCAAACCAACCAATGAATTATTATAATACTGTAAATAACCCTGATTTTAACAACAGTACATCTGGCACCCAAATGACAACTACAATAACTACCGGTACCAAAGAAACAAATCCAAGGTCAAGCTATTCTGCTATAGCTCAATCTCTCCCCTCCAAAGAACAAGCTATCGTAATTGAATCCCAAGATGGAATCAGTATCAAAGATTATGTGCTAGCTGTAGGAAAACTCACTAACCCTAACAACATTCGTTTTGTTTCACGAATATCGAATGGACGAATATGCATTATTCTTTCTAGCAAGAAAGTTGTTGAAGAGTTAATATTAGCAAACCCCAAAATCTTAATAAACAATGTATCTTTGGAAATACGACCACTCTCAACAAAAAACAAGCGTATTATATTATTCAACGTTTGTCCTGTAATACCCAACTATGTAATTGAAGAGGAATTGTTAAACATTGGTGTGCAAATCATGTCTAAAATTACCCCTATCAGAGCAGGCTTATCCATCCCTGGTTTCTCTCATATTTTGAGCTTTCGAGGACAATTGTACATCCAAAATGAAGACTTCGATAAACTCCCTGCATATCTCCAAATTGAATACGATGGCACTAACTACTGGATTTACCTATCATCTGACTCACCCACCTGCTTTATTTGTAAAGCTGAGGGACATTTGGCCAAAGACTGTCCTACTAACTACTCAGTTCCAAATGATCAACCAACCTCTCAGCACGACATTCATGAAATTGACAAACCCAACCTCTCGAATTTTCCTAAACTACAAGAGAAACCACAAACAACAGAGATAAACCCCAAAAATGCAACCAGTACTTCCGACCTTCCTCCAACAAATTCACATGATGAAACTTCATCAGCTATCCTAAACTTAACTCAAAACCAAGATTGTAATGGTATTTCTCTCTCCGAAATTCCAATAGAAAGAACGGTGCCTAGACATAATGAAACATGTCCTGCCTCAACAACTGGGCATTTCCCTGGATTTAAAAGACCAATGTCACTCGCCAGCAGTGAAAGAACTGACCAAAATATTTCTAATAGCAACAGACCCAAAATCGACTCTTCTAAACAAATTGAGAATCACAAGGTAAATCACACTTCTAAGAAACTCAAGAAAGAACCACAAAAACCAACAATCAGCGATATGCTCCTTCCTGTGAAACTGGTTTTGGAAGCTGATCCATCCCTAGCTCCTCTCAGTTACACACAACTCCAATCTTTTCTCGAAAATTCCCAAGGTGTCAAGGACGTGGTGGCAATTGCTTTCAATTACACCCAAGACATAGAAGGAGTCGCTAAAGCCCTACAGAAACTATACCCCTACTACACCGATAAAAGCATTAAAAACAGAAGCTCTCGGATAGTGAAGAAATTACTGAAGTTCGTCAACCTAAGCGAAGACCAAATGGATAACAATGTTTCTCTAGACTACTCTAGCGATGACTAATCTCTCCCTCTATAATAATGGAAATGGATCTTTTGCTATTCCTTATCATACTTATGGCAACAACACTACTGCAATGGAATATCAACAGCTATCGATCCCAGTTAGAATTCCTACAACTCCTAATAAATAAACACCAACCACCCATTATCTGTCTCCAAGAGACCAACTTTCGGAACGATTTTGCTGCTAATCTAAGACTTTACAATGTGTATCATAAAAACAGAACTAATGCAAGTCATGCAAGTGGAGGAGTAGCTATCTATGTCAAAAACAATATATACCTTAAAGAAATTTCTTTAAACTCCAATTTGGAAGCTGTAGCCGTCTCATTGCATCTACCTCACTCTCTGAGTATCTGCAATATTTATATACAAAACAGTTATCTATTTCACGGAGATGATCTACGAAATCTTATCCGTCAGCTACCTAAACCATTCATTCTAGTAGGCGACTTCAACAGCCATAACACGTTATGGGGCAGTCATCACTCCGATGCAAGAGGGAAGGAGATAGAAAAGATACTAGATGAATTTGACCTAATTCTAATGAATTCAACTGCTCCAACTCGTTTCGATATTGCTCATGGAACCTATAGTAGCATAGACCTAACTATCTGCACACCGGAGATAGCAACTGGTTTTGACTGGTCTGTCTATTCGACGCTCCAAGGAAATAGTGACCACTTCCCCATACTGATCAATAACGACAACGCTCCAATCAACGCCCCGATACCCCAAACCCTTAAATGGAACTTAAATAAAGCAAATTGGACGCAGTTCAATCATATAGTCAACAACCATTTAATTGGCCTAACCCATCCATATGACTTCCCTTCCAACACATCAATGTTATTGTTCAAGATTTTACAGAAGCAATAGTTAAATCTGCAGACCTTAGTGTTCCGAAAATAAAGATAAACCCGTGTAAGAAGACAGTACCTTGGTGGAACGACGCATGTAAGGAAGCTCTAAAGAATAAAAACCATGCTTTCTATGTCTTTAAGAGAAAACCAACTCCTGAAAATAAAGCCCAATTTCAGGAATGTAGAGAAATCGCCCGAAAAGAAATTAAAGATAGCAAAAAGAACTCGTGGCTGACATTTGTTTCCTCACTAAATTCTCAAACTCCACAAAAAGAAGTATGGAATAAACTCAAACGTGTAAATGGTAAATATAACCAGTTCCACATTACTTCTCTCAGAAATCCGAATGATGGATCCTTCATAACCAACCCTCAAAACATTGCTGATAAATTAGTTGACACATTCTCCGATATTTCTAGTGACCACAATTATGACCAAAATTTTCTCCATATAAAGAAAACCAGCGAACCTCTTGATCTAAAAGGAACCTTCTCCGACTCCAATTCTAATTTAAATGAACCTTTTCAATTACAGGACATGATTATTGAACTTGACAAATGTGGCAAATCCAGCCCTGGCTCAGATACGGTCCCTTATGAATTCCTAAGACAGCTCCCACTAAACGCATTAAATTATCTTCTGGCTATTTTCAACTACATATGGACCTCTCAGACGTTCCCTGATCAATGGCGCAGAGCCATTGTTGTTCCAATACTCAAGCCAGGGAAGGATAAGTCAATTGCAGAAAATTACCGTCCAATCGCTTTAACAAATGCAATATGCAAATTAGTGGAGAAAATTGTTAACATGAGATTTACGATGGTATCTTGAACATATAAACTTTTTAGTGATGTACAAAGTGGATTTCGTAAAGGACGTTCAACTGTCGATACTCTCATAAGTTTGGAATATGAAATTAGGGAGGCTTTCTTAAACAACCATCACCTCATAGCAGTTAGTCTAGATATTGAAAAGGCATATGACATGGTGTTCAAAGACCATGTACTTAAATCATTGATGGAATATAACATTTCAGGAAATATGCTCTATTTCATCTACAACTTCCTCAAAGATCGTAGAATTCAATTTAAGACAAATGGCATTTTGTCACAGGAAGTTACAATCGGCAATGGAGTCCCTCAAGGATCAGTTATCAGTGTTACTTTATTCCTGGTCGCAAAACGGAATTGTATCCAACATCCACTTGCCAGTAAAGGCTTGTCTTTTTGCCGACGATTTGACCATATTCTGTGCTGGAAGAAATAGTTCAACTACTCAACAACTACTTCAAGAATCACTTGAAAATATTCAACAATGGGCCAAGATTACTGGATTCAAGTTCTCCAAAACAAAGTCCAAATGCATAGTATTCTCTAAAAACAAACACTCTGTACCAGATCCCGAGCTCAACATAAACAATCATAAAATTGAGACAGTATCAACTCTTAAAATCCTGGGAATTCCGTTTGATAGTAAATTAAGTTGGATTCCATACCTGAAAAATCTCAAGGATGAGTGTCTACGACGGATTAACTTAATGAAGATTCTCGCAGCAAAAAACTGGGGAGCAGACTATGAAGTGCTCATGAATACTTATAGATCAATTATTAGGGCCAAATTAGATTATGGCAGTATAGTATACAACTCTGCAACAGCGTCTTCCCTCAAGATCCTTGATTCTATCCAGTCAGCTGCTCTTCGAATTGCTCTGGGAACTCTCCGCACCAGTCCAGTAACCAGTAATGAAATAGAAGCCAATGAACCACCTCTTGCAATTAGACGTCAACAACTAAGTTTATCATATGCACTCAAAGTATCAACTATGACTAAATCACGCAGTAAGTCGTATGTTTTCCCTACTAACAGCCACACAAGAACAAACACTGAATCAAGACGACAACCTTCGCCCTTCAATGTCAGAATATCCAAGTTCCTTGAAGAATTAAACCTAAATATTCCTCCCGTACTATTCTCAGACCATTCTCTTGATATCCCACCATGGAAAATTACCTTACCATTAGTCAACTTCGAACTGAACAACTTGGTTAAAAACCAAACTGACAGATCACAGTACCATCGATTATTTCTTGAAATCTCCAGTAGATACCCAATGCACAGTGCTATTTATACTGATGGTTCGAAATATGAGGAAAGAAACGGTTGTGGGATAATTTATCCTGACCATACCATGCTTTTTCGACTTCCTGAATCTTTCACTGTCTGTTCTAATGAACTCTTTGCTCTTAAACAGGCCATGGAATACATTTTGAATACAGCCAGCAGCAACAACTCATTTATTATTTACTCCGATTCACGAAGTGCATTAAACGCAATAGAGAATCTATCTTCGACAAACGTTCTGGTACAAGAAATTCAACTGATATTCCATAAAGTGGTAAACAAGTCATATTTGTGTGGGTACCCTCTCACAGAGGCATTCATGGCAATGAATCTGCCGATCAAGCAGCTAAAGAATCCACACTTCTACCTTTATGTGATCCTACAATAGCTACACCTCATACTGACATTTCCTACGTCAAAAGAAAAGTATTCCAACAGTGGAAGAATCATTGGCTTAGATCTTCTACCAGTAAACTCCATGAAAAAATATTAGGAACCACAGAACAATATCTCCATCATAAACTTTCCAGGCAAGATCAAGTTCTAATATCACGAATAAGAATAGGTCATACCAACATCACCCACAGCTATCTCCTCGAGAAGAAACAACCCCCTATCTGCTCAACATGTAACAGTGTACTGACTGTGCAGCACATAATCTCAGACAGTGCTCTCTACAACCACTGGCGCCAGCACAACAGCATTCCCATGAAGATATGTGAGGAGTTCTCATCTCTTTCACAGCTCAAAAAACGCATCAAGTTCTTCAAACACTCGGAACTTTATTTCAAAATCTGATTGATCAACTCATAGTAGTGGAACTTTTCACTATTTCTAGTGTTCATTTTATGATTTTATAGTGTATTCAATTTAATGTACTGTATGTATTGATTGTATAATGTAAATCTACTGTGAAAGAAGCTATAAGACTTTCCAAGTTAAAGCGACTATAAATTAATCTAATAAAAAAAGAAGTTCCGTGACGAACTAATGAGCCTTGTTTTCTTAAACTTTAAGATTCATGGAAATCTACTGAACCCATCGGTAAGTGGTTCAAGCGTCGAATCCATAATTTATTTGCAAAAGAAGAGAGGAAATAATACAGTCCTTAGAATGACTTGAAAAGATTTTAAGAAGTGGGTTGTTATAATGCGGCGCAAGAATGGGTGACCACGAGTCATGCGAACGTGAGATCATGCTTGACGCATCGATAGGAGCTGGCTCATGATTATAAATAGAACGATAAAAACTTTCCACGACGAGTAAGAGAGAAGAGGTTTCGGAAATAGAGCTTACGCGGCTAGAAAATGACAACCTCGCAATGGTGCAAGAAGAGAAATAATTAGAATTAAGCCATTTGCAAGCATTTAATTAATGAACGAAACACATCATTGTTGATCATTCTGAAATAGAGATTTTTGTAGGGGAAAAGGTTTATAATATTTGCACAGGAAAGAACTGCAAACGTAGCATGACGTCGTTAGTAATTCCCCGAGACCAGAGTTGGTAGGGATGGAAAAATAAACCTCAACGCCCACATATCTGAGGAGACAAATTATTTAATATCTTGGAATTGTGTGATCGATTTTCATGATCAAAGAAACCAGTTTACGTTTAAAACAAGAGCTTTCCAGATATATATTTTTCAGAATTATACGACAATTACTTCAGAAGTTAGTGCTGGAGAAGACGCGGATTTTATCTTTTTGCCGCAGATTTGGATAAAAACCCTGGACGTGCCAGGAGGAGCATGCAGTTATTGTCAGCCTACGGGCGTGACACTGTGTCACTATCATCGTTAATGCAGTCTTTACCAGACCTTGAGAGGTCGTGTTACGCTGTATCACCAACGAGCACCCCGTATGGGAGTGGCCGTGCAGTATCGTCATTAAGTATCGCCGTGTGAAGACACATTAGAATCCTAGTAGAGGAATAATATCGGCAAGCTTCAGACTTTATAAAGTTCACAAGTATAGTCAAAGTTTAGGCTGTGGACTTAAGAAATAACAGGCGATAAGTACTAGAATATAATAGTTCAGTTAAAGAACCGACGCATCATAAGGTTTCGAAGTAGGCCTACCCAAGGAAAGTGAAATAGAAAGTTTATCTACGTTAAGGAACCCAAGCAGGGTAGAACGAAATAATAACGCCTAGTGTTCCGGAAATGTAGGAACTAGAGCACAGGACGATAAAAATTAGGAATTGTAGTTCCAGGCTTTGTCTAGGTAGACAAATGAACAGTAAACATTGGGGAGTACTCCAATAAGCTACAAATCAAAGTAACAGAAAGTACAAGGAAATTACTAGGTCATCGATAAACAGTTCGAGCGATCGAGATAGTAATACATCAAGGACAGACTTTTATTTAGACGAACAGTTAGCGTCTAGCAAGATACGACATCGTGCAGAAAAGTTATAGAAGCCGATAGTCAGACCCAGGATTAGAAGATCAGCCGTTCCAGTGAAGTTTAGTTCGATCGAGACTTTCCATCATATCGTCAGATTAGGAAGCCGACGTGCTATAGCACCCTTGGAAACGGGAAAGGAAAAAGAAATCACGTGTGTAAGGCGAATAATTAACGCCCAAGTGATAAAATTGTTATGTAATATAAATATAGTGAAATTTTTGAGTGTAATATTTTAGTGAATTGTATTGTGTTAAGTGAATACGAATACAAAATGTATTCGTTATGTTCCAAGTGATTAAGGTAAATATTTTATGTGCTGTTGAAGAAGTGTCATTGAGTGTAAATGTAACCATGAAAATGGCTTAAGAAAAAGTTGGTGGGCGAAAATGTTCCATCGCTGGAGAATTCGGTCGATGACCGTACCGTCATGTGAGTAACTATTTTTCATTATTATGTGTTTGGGAAGATTTGCGTATAATCCTCATGAGAGAGAGAGTAGGGATGTTTAATAACAGGTGAAAGAAAGATTGCGCTATCTGAACGATTAATTTGAGAGAAATATAATAAATATGTGAAACATAAATGAATCCCTTGTGGAATGTATTCAGTAAAATAACAGTGTAATGGATAGAAGATATAAATATGAGAAAGCAAGCGTAATAATAACAATAATAATTAGATAAATGAAGGAATATTGTGATGAATTTTATATTGAAAGTAGTAGCTTCCGAGCTCCTTTAGATGAATTAATACACGTTATGAATACATGTTATTTATGGTAAAAAGGATTATTGTAAAGGGAAGAAGAGTAATATATTGTTAGATGTAGATCAAACGTTGATTTTGAATTAATTTAGTTCTTTGAAGGCAACTTGGCTAATTAATGTATGAGCGCCATGTAGTGCATTGAAGTAATTTGTCACGCTAGGAATGCGTTGAGATGCTCGGTAAAGGTAATTATGAGGGACAGTTAGTCATGGGGAATGAATTGTATAAGCCCTCAAAGTTGTCATAGTTATCACGAGGCATTGTGTGTTGTATGTTAAAAGGGTGCTATTTATGTTGTATTATGAGCGCTGGTAAAAGGCGAGGCCTGCCCTAAGTCGCTAATGTTATAAGTATTCCAAATTGGGATACTGCTCCCGAGGCATTTGAAAGGATCGAACTCGGAGTCGTCCGTGTTGAAGCCCCTTTATATTGGTTGTATTATTGAAATTTTCTTACCCGCTAATGAGGACACTTCATAATTATTATATACTGAAGCTAAGAGAATAGGTCTGTTGAACCTAAATATGTTGTTTTATGAATTTGTATTAGAAGCCTTGTCATTCAGAGAATTGCATTGGAAACAGCTGTGTGGAAAGCTGATGTAGCCAGTCCCTTGTGAAAGCGAGACTGTGAGCTCTCTTCTCTCCCTGCAATAAATCACGCCAAGTAGTTAAGATTAGACCTTACCCTCTGGTAGTGCGGTAGGTTAGGACGGACTGTTTGAGTCATAATACACAGATGTGCTTAAAGATTGTTTTAACGACCCGGTCTTTGAATCGAGGTCCCTTTATATCCATTATTATCGCTTGCAGAGTTCAGATCGTTGCTGTCTTATAATATAATGGTCTTTTAAGAAAAAAAATGATAAATTCCTAACTTTATTGTTCAATAATTCAGTGATTCACGAGTTTTATTGAAGACATTAGATTCCGGGAGTAATCTTAAGTTTGACTTGTTCAGTAGTCTTCTGTAGCTCGGGAGTACGCAAATTTTACCCAATCACGGTAGTGAGTTGTTAGCTTGAGAGAGAGGGATGGTAACATGTGAGCCTTGTGAAAGCCCAAAATTAATTGATGATTAGCCATACTTTGATTATTATGATAACACGATATACTCATGTAAATAGTAATTGATGTGTTTTAAATTGATAACACAGTGTATGTAAACATTACCGATCCATTTGGAGCTCGCTATTTTAAAGAATTTGAATTGACACCATATGGAAGTGAAACTTAGTAGAAGTTTGTTGGTTTTTGGAAAACCTGTCATTATGATTTTGTAAATTGTTTAACATTTAATCCCTTGTTCATCGTAGGACAGGCATTAAATGGCACCCAGCAGTTTTATTTGTTTAATTTCCAACGTGGGGCTTGTATAGTTAAATATCACCATTTAATATACATATGTAATGGCGCTGAGTACGTAGGGCTGAGTTTTCCTAGGGAAAACCCGAGTTTTTCTTGAAAATCAAAATTTTCGTTTTTTGAAAAAATATGTTTTTTCAAAATTTTTGAATTTTAAAATCACTTCCTTAAAGGTGTTGATTTTAGAATGAGTATACCAGACGGGTACGTTTTAGTAAACACCCGTACTGAGGTTGAATTTTGGAAATTGGGACACAAGAGTTCAGGATACCATCTCTCATGCATGAACCGACGATGGGACGGAGTAGCCCACTGTATTCTCTCAGATAGTAAGATGTCATTGAGTGAGGAAAGGCAGAGGTTCTTGAAGGCCATGGAGGTAGATAGTAAAGATAGATATGAATCTATAGACATTAAAGTGAACCTCCAACAAAATGAAAAAGGATACCCAACCAAGGAAAATCTAGAGATTTCCTTAGAAAGCATGCGTGCATCTAGAGGTATAGTTGCACGAAGAGAAGGTAACATGTCTTTAGAAAATAGGGTAAAGGTTGAGCCTATAGAGCTCCAAGTAGAGAATGAAATGTGTAAGCCAGTTCCAAGGGAATTCGTGCATAGTAAAAGCAACAATAAGGATAATAATGATGATTCAAAGTCTCATTTAGTAAGGCAAGTCCAAGCAGGCTCGAAAAGCGAAGGGGAAAAGAATGATAGTCTTAACATTCAGGATCAGGAAAAAGTAGAAATAGCGACCTGGGACGAAATAAAAGAATTCTTGGGTATAATTAGAGAAATGCGAAAAGAGTACACTAAGATGAGTGAGGAACTTAGGAAAATATGGTATGAAGATCTAAACAAGGCAGAGGGAATTGAAGAACAAATAAGGGATATTTTTAAGGAAATTAATAAGACATAAGAACTTCGTGATAGGGCAAGTAAAAATTGGTCTACGATGCCCAAACAAGAATTAGAAGAATTGTATACTGAAATGCCTAAGGTTAAAAAGTCATTAACACTCCAGTGGGCGCGCGGTTTGCCGTAACGCGAGTGGGCGCGTGGAGGACCAGTGTCCTCCACTTGGATTTGCCATTTTACCCTATGAAATATATATTTAGCGATCATGAATTTTTGTTTTGGGTTAGGTAGGAATATATTAAACACATTTTTCATTAAAAAAAGTGTATTCTACGAAATATTAAGTAGGAAATATACAATTATGATAAATCTGACAAAAACGTGTATAAGTTTGGTAAGTTATGTTATAAATGTTACAAAAACGTGTATAAGTATATACGTTTCATGTTATAAATAAAAAAAATATAAATGATGTTATTACTTTCTGGTTTGGAAAGAAAATAATCATGGGTGTCCGTTAATGACCTGCATCTGGATCGATTGCCATGTTTTCATGCATAGTCGATATTGTCAACACAGCCTTGTTCTTCTTCGGTACGTAAGATAAAATGTACAGCTCTTTTGAAAGCCAAACAAACTGCTTTGGACTTCTCTTGACTTATCAGGTAGAAAATTTGGGGGAACTGTTGCTTTGTTCTTTCTCAGAGAAGCAATCATAGTTACTTTTTCTTCTTTCCGTAGCTTCATTTCCAAGGGCACAGATGCGATCCAATTGTCACAGGTAATATTCCAATTGGTTCCTGAAATAGGCTGCACCAAACTCAAAACTAAATCTGACGTGTTGTTGCTTCTTCTGAAAGGGCCGTTTGATTGCATCTCTACATTCTCTTCAAGGTTTTTAGCATAAAATGTTGTTGTGGACACCATAGTAAAGATCTTTATCCCATACTTCGCATGTTTACTAGGCATAGGCCTATACACCCGGAAACGACAGTTTCCTCTAAATGCAACTAGCTGTTCATCAATGTGGTTGGTTTGTATGCATTCTTGCAATTGAGCACGAACATCTCCAAGATTTCTCTAAAAGCATCTAGTTTGTCAACAGATTTTCTTTGATCTCTGTTGTGTACGTTATCGAATCTTAGACAACGTCAAAGAAATCGAAACATTCTTCAGCTCATGGTTACATAAACAGCCTCTACTCCCGTGCCGTGTGAATTATCCCACATTCCAAAAACATTTCTTCTTCAAGCCTTCAAAGCCCGAGCATGATATAATATACCAATCAATGCACGAATTTCCCGGGAATCAGTGGGCCTGGCATCCCTTTCTCGAACAAACTGACGACGAATTTTAATTACCGGTATGTAAATGTTAGTTAGTACAATCAACTATTTTTTCACCATTTCATCATCAATAATACACTGTAAAGCAGCGTCTGGAGACATAGCATTTTTCGTAGACCCTTGAGGTCCCGTGCAATGAAAAACTGGCATAATGTTATGTCTGGGTGCATGAGAATTCTGGGCACCTTGAGGTTCTAAGTACCACCTTGATGTGCGATCTTTTCCCCAATAAAACTCTGGGTTAACGAAAGGGACAGGAGGGACTGCTTCTTCTACCACTTCCAATTCCCCAGAGTCGTCAGGAATATCAGCCAGGCCTTCTTATGCATTGATTTCATTGTCTCTACTCTCTGTGTGGTATTTCAAGTAGTCTTCTTCTCGATCATCTTCATCCTCTAGACCTAGAACACTCTCGATATCCTCAGTCTCATCTAGCCAACGACGTACCTGTTCACGGTCACTTTGACTTGTCATTATTGTTTTAACGCATCAACTATTTCAATTAAATCGTTATGCCGTTCAAAGCTATGAAACAAAAGAAAAAATACCTCAGCAATATCCGAGAAAACTGTAACGCCAGTGGGCGCGCGGAGGACAGATGTCCTCCACTACTGCACAGCGCAAATAAACACACGGTGACGGCGACAACAATGGAGCATAAAAGCTACCAATGCACTGACGGGTAGAGGGTGAGTAGGGAGAAAGGTATATGGTCACTCAAGGTCACGAGTGTTGCCAACCCTTGTAGTCACGCAAAACAAAATCACTGGAGGACACCTGTACTCCGCGCGCCCACTGGAGTGTTAAGAGAAACGAAAAAGAAATTTGTGAGACGGAAAAATAGAATTAGCTTCGTGGGAACAGATAGATACATTCACTGAGGAAATTAGTGAACTAAGGGAACAATGGTCGGATGTGAATAATAAATGGTCTACAGTTTTACGGAAGATCGGTTGTTTTGATGATGAAAGGAGGAAATATCCGAAAGAACAGAGGGTTTGTATAGGAGAAGAAAAGAATAAGATGCATCAGTTCATACTGAGCATGTATGACAACGAGGGAATAATAAGCATTCAGGAGTTAGCTGAAGTGAGGAAGGTTAAAATTCAGGAATATAATGAAACATTAGAGGCCGCCCAGAAAATATATGATGAATATATCTTAGCGCAGGATCTCAAAGCAAAGGAAATGGCTATCCCAGTCATAAGTGACACAGAAGAAATTAAGGTAAAGGAAATAACGGTGCCGGAAGAGCCCGAAAATTGCCTTAAACAATCCAAAGAAGAAAAAGAAGTAGAAATGGGAGTGACTCCTATGGAAACGGAGAAAACTATTGAGCTACCTCAAGAAAAAATAACGGAGGTTCGAGAGGAAACGATAATTCCATGTCAGAAAGAATGCCGAACGGAAAACGAGTTGCAAATTAAAGAAGATCATTATTAAGCTAAAACTGAGCATGAAGAGAAAGAGAAAACCCCAGATCAAGTGGGGATAATAGAAGAAGTGGATGTTGGGGAGACTAAAATAAGAGTTCCTAGGGAAATGGATAGGACAACTCAAACCCAAATAGAGAGTGTCGTCGAGGCACGAATGGAAGTAGAAATTCAGGATCCAATAGAAATTGAAAAGAAAAGCGAATTCCTAAAAGAAAGTCATAAGTCAGAGGAAGACAATATGGAATTAGAAGAAGAACAATTGAAGGCACAAATTCTGGAACTCATGATGAAATATCAGGAATGCCAATGAAAAATGGCTGAACAAAGAAACATTGAAATGGACTCAAATCTGAGTAAAGAAAACCTCATAGAAAAGGATGAGACCATTGGAAATAGGGAAGACAAGAGAGGAAATATCTTTGAAAGAAATGATGAAAGAGGAGAAAAACCACGAATTATAGTAGGTTTACAGGATGAGAAAACCCCTATTGAAATTAGGAAAGGACTAGAAATAATGCAAATTCCCCTGGAGAAAGATAATTCACAAGCGTTTTACAGCTGGAAGCTTAGTAAGAAAAAATGGAGAAAGGGAAATAGAAGGAGAGCACGTTTATGGACAAGGATGACAGGAAAAAGAATTTGTTTCATAAAACAAAAGAGATATAGGGTGTGGAAAAGAAGAAATAAAACTTATCATATAGGAATAAGAAGACGAGAGGATATTGAACACGAGGAAATAAGAGAAGAGGAAGAAGGAGTAAGGGACGAAGAGAGCCAGAAGGATGCTAAGATCATAAAGAAAATAGAGCATTACATAAGAGCCATAGAAAAATATGAAGGAGATGAAGAAAGAACGATGCATTGTTTAAAACAGTTATATAATTTACCAATAACTGTTCAGCATCTGGAGAAAACAGGAATTGGCAGGGTTGTCAATGAAATGAGAAGACAAGAAGGACTGATAGGAGACGTATCCAGAGCATTGGTAAAACTTTGGAAGGAAATGGTAATGGAAGACCAAAGTGAAGAAGAAAAATTTGAAGATGAAGAAGAAGAAAGAGAGTATATGGAAATAGAAGGCAATAAAAGCGCAGAAGAAGAAGAAAACTAAGAACAAGAGATAGTGGGATACGAAAGTATGGAATTAACGAACACCATTATTTATTACCAGAAAGTCGTTGAACGGTGTATGGGGAATGAAAATGTTGTATTGTATTGCCTAAATATATTAAGACATTTACCCATAACAGTTCGACAGTTGATAGAAACTGAAGTTGTAGAGACAGTTGAAGGCATTCACGAACAAGGAGGGGACGTGAATATACGAGCTAAAGAGCTACTTATAAAATGGGAATACGAAATGATAGAAGATTTGAGGGCAGGAGGAGAAGAAGTTATGGAAATTGGAAACATGGTCGAGGAAAATAATGAGGAAGACTTAGAAGAGGAAGAGAATGAAGAAGAGCAAGGAGGAATAGTAACAGTGGGAGATGTAAGGTGGAGGCACAAAGGGTAGAAAAAGGTTACCCCAGAACAGGAACTCTAACGGGTTAAGCCTAGATGCACCCATTAAAGAAAAAAAAAAGAATATGAAATTTTGGAGAAATGCCATCTCGATATGAGATGAGGGAAAATGGAAGAAAACAGAGAAGAGGCGGGTAGGGAGAGACCTCACCCGTAAGGAAAATAGGAATAAGGAAGGAATAACGGGGTAGGGCCAGACCGCACCCGTTGAGTCTAAACAGTTTCTAAATATATAGGTTGAGAGTGAATAACCAGAGAAGAGAGAGACAGACAGGCAGAACGCCAGTCCCATGAAATAAGAAAAGAAAAAGGAAACCGTCTGACACAAGTTTTGGAGTGCACGCCAGACTGTGAGGAGACAGAGAAATACCCGAACGAGACAAGTAATTTATGATCTTAAGTGTAGACGTCCGCTTAAAGGGAATGAATGAAGGGAAACCCTGTTGAGACCATAACAAGCCAGAGAAAGGAAGTGCTTGTAAAAGAAGACCAGAAGGTACTGCGATGTGTTATGATGGCTTCGACACTGAGAAAATAAGATTTTTATGAAAAATATTAAAATAAATTTCCACAAAATTTCGAAAATTTATTTATCTAAGTTGGAGAGATTTGAACCCATCGGTAAGTGGTTCAAGCGTCGAATCCATAATTTATTTGTAAAAGAAGAGAGGAAATAATACAGTCCTTAGAATGACTTGAAAAGATTTTAAGAAGTGGGTTGTTATAATGTGGCGCAAGAATGGGTGACCACGAGTCATGCGGACGTGAGATCATGCTTGACGCATCGATAGGAGCTGGCTCATGATTATAAATAGAACGATAAAAACTTTCCACGACGAGTAAGAGAGAAGAGGGTCCGGAAATAGAACTTACGCAGCTAGAAAATGACAACCTCGCAATGGTGCAAGAAGAGAAATAATTAGAATTAAGCCATTTGCAAGCATTTAATTAATGAACGAAACACATCATTGTTGATCATTCTGAAATAGAGATTTTTGTGTGGGGGAAAAGTTTATAATATTTGCACAGGAATGAACTGCAAACGTAGCATGACGTCGTTAGTAATTCCCCGAGACCAGAGTTGGTAGGGATGGAAAAATAAACCTCAACGCCCACATATCTGAGGAGACAAATTATTTAATATCTTGGAATTGTGTGATCGATTTTCATGATCAAATAAACCAGTTTACGTTTAAAACAAGAGCTTTCCAGAGATATATATTTTTCAGAATTATACGACAATTACTTCAGAAGTTAGTGCTGGAGAAGACGCGGATTTTATCTTTTTGCCGCAGGTTTGGATAAAAACCCTGGACGTGCCAGGAGGAGCATGCAGTTATTGTCAGCCTACGGGCGTGACACTGTGTCACTATCATCGTTAATGCAGTCTTTACCAGACCTTGAGAGGTCGTGTTACGCTGTATCACCAACGAGCATCCCGTATGGGAGTGGTCGTGCAGTATCGTCATTAAGTATCGCCGTGTGAAGACACATTAGAATCCCAGTAGAGGAATAATATCGACAAGCTTCAGACTTTATAAAGTTCACAAGTATAGTCAAAGTTTAGGCTGTGGACTTGAGAAATAACAGGCGATAGGTACTAGAATATAATAGTTCAGTTAAAGAACCGACGCATCATAAGGTTTCGAAGTAGGCCTACCCAAGGAAAGTGAAATAGACAGTTTATCTACGTTAAGGAACCCAAGCAGGGTAGAACGAAATAATAACGCCTAGTGTTCCGGAAATGTAGGAACTAGAGCACAGGACGATAAAAATTAGGAATTGTAGTTCCAGGCTTTGTCTAGGTAGACAAATGAACAGTAAACATTGGGGAGTACTCCAATAAGCTACAAATCAAAGTAACAGAAAGTACAAGGAAATTACTAGGTCTTCGATAAACAGTTCGAGCGATCGAGATAGTAATACATCAAGGACCGACTTTTATTTAGACGAACAGTTAGCGTCTAGCAAGATACGACATCGTGCAGTAAAGTTATAGAAGCCGATAGTAAAACCCAGGATTAGAAGATCAGCCGTTCCAGTGAGGTTTAGTTCGATCGAGACTTTCCATCATCTCGTCAGATTAGGAAGCCGACGTGTTATAGTGCAACCCTTGGAAACGGGAAAGGAAAAATAAATCACGTGTGTAAGGCGAATAATTAACGCCCAAGTGATAAAATTGTTATGTAATATAAATATAGTGAAATTTTTGAGTGTAATATTTTAGTGAATTGTATTGTGTTAAGTGAATACGAATACAAAATGTATTCGTTATGTTCCAAGTGATTAAGGTAAATATTTTATGTGCTGTTGAAGAAGTGTCATTGAGTGTAAATGTAACCATGAAAATGGCTTAAGAAAAAGTTGGTGGGCGAAAATGTTCCATCGCTGGAGAATTCGGTCGATGACCGTACCGTCATGTGAGTAACTATTTTTCATTATTATGTGTTTGGGAAGATTTGCGTATAATCCTCATGAGAGAGAGAGTAGGGATATTTAATAGCAGGAGAAAGAAAGATTGCGCGATCTGAACGATTAATTTGAGATAAATATAATAAATATGTTAAATATAAATGAATCCCTTGTGGAATGTATTCAGTAAAATAACAGTGTAATGGATAGATGATATAAATATGAGAAAGCAAGCGTAATAATAACAATAATAATTATATAAATGAAGGAATATTGTGTTGAATTTTATATTGAAAGTAGTAGCTTCCGAGCTCCTTTAGATGAATTAATACATGTTATGAATACATGTTATTTATGGTAAAAAGGATTATTGTAAAGGGAAGAAGAGTAATATATTGTGAGATGTAGATCAAACGTTGATTTTGAATTAATTTAGTTCTTTGAAGGCAACTTGGCTAATTAATGTATGAGCGCCATGTAGCGCATTGAAGTAATTTGTCACGCTAGGAATGCGTTGAGATGCTCGGTAAAAGTAATTATGAGGACAGTTAGTCATGGGGAATGAATTGTATAAGCCCTCAAAGTTGTGATAGTGATTACGAGGCATTGTGTGTTGTGTGTTAAAAGGGTGCTATTTATGTTGTATTATGAGCGCTGGTAAAGGCGAGGCCTGCCCTAAGTCGCTAATGTTATAAGTACTCCAAATTGGGATACTGCTCCCGAGGCATTTGAAAGGATCGAACTCGGAGTCGTCCGTGTTGAAGCCCCTTTATATTGGTTGTATTATTGAATTTTTCTTACCCGATAATGAGGACATTTCATAATTATTATATACCGAAGCTAAGAGAATAGGTCTGTTGAACCTTAATATGTTGTTTTATGAATTTGTATTAGAAGCCTTGTCATTCAGAGAATTGCATTGGAAACAGCTGTGTGGAAAACTGATGTAGCCAGTCCCTTGTGAAAGCGAGACTGTGAGCTCTCTTCTCTCCCTGCAATAAATCACGCCAAGTAGTTAAGATTAGACCTTACCTTCTGGTAGTGCGGTAGGTTAGGACGGACTGTTTGAGTCATAATACACAGAAGTGTTTAAAGGTTGTTTTAACGACCCGGTCTTTGAACCGAGGTCCCTTTATATCCATTAGTATCGCTTGCAGAGTTCAGATCGTTGCTTTCTTATAATATAATGGTCTTTTAAGACAAAAATGATAAATCCCTAACTTTATTGTTCAATAATTCAGTGATTCACGAGTTCTATTGAAGACATTAGATTCCGGGAGTAATCTTAAGTTTGACTTGTTCAGTAGTCTTCTGTAGCTCGGGAGTACGCAAATTTTTCCCAATCACGGTAGTGAATTGTTAGCTCGAGAGAGAGGAATGGTAACATGTGAGCCTTGTGAAAGCCCAAAATTAATTGATGATTAGCCATACTTTGATCATTATGATAACAAGATATACTCATGTAAATAGTAATTGATGTGTATTAAATTGATAACACAGTGTATGTAAACATTACCGAGCCATTTGGAGCTCGCTATTTTAAAGAATTTGAATTGACACCATTTGGAAGTGAAACTTAGTTGAAGTTTGTTGGTTTTTGGAAAACCAGTCGTTATGATTTTGTTAATTGTTTGATATGAATTCCTTGTTCAATTTCGGACAAGTGTGAAGTAGAGTGTCAGATATTTTATTTGTTTAATTATTGTAGCGCCATATTTTTGGATAATTAAATGTTTTAATAGTAGGAGTTGACTTTTGTTTATTTTTGGAAGTGTATCCTCTGCTTAATCCAAAGTGTTTAAGTCACAGAGTGGGAGAACAAACCATGAACCCCGATACTCCCGATTGAGCATTGCTGGCAAACTGTGATTTGCATATTTCATTGTTGAATGGGCACACTACATATATCTATCTAGAATAGTGACGAAATTTAGTTGGTAATATCGAAATTTCTAATTAATTCGAAATACTGTATACCTGGCATAATGTAGCCTAATAGAGCACTACAGTTGGCAGCCCTGGTGACTGAATATATTGCTATTTCCATCTCTTAAGGTACTGAATACAACATTTGGTTGATATCCAATGGATAGCATGGACGTTACATGCAGTTAGACATTAGATCTAACAGCGCGCGTAAAATCATGTTGGCAACAATGTCATACATGTGTTGGTCAGATATAATCTGAAATATTATGATCTCTTGTTGTGCCAATTTTGGATGAAATCCATTTGTTAGTATAGAGGTTACATGTATTTTAAAATTGGATCTATCAGCAGGCTCAGAGTCATGTTGGCAGCACTGGCGTATATTGAAATGAAAATCCACAGCCTGCTCCCAGTCTCCGACCGGGTCAGGAATGGAATGAATGAAGCTCTCCATCTAGCGGCGAGGATATGGACTGAGCCGGCTGCCGAGGCCTGACGCACTCCTCTGGGGCAATGATTAAATGAATGACAGATGAAATGAAATGATAGTGGGGAGTGTTGCTGGAATGAAATTTTGACAATGAAAACCGGAGTGCCCGGAGAAAAACCTGTCTTCCTCCGATTTGTCCAGCACATATCTCACATGGAGTGACCGGGATTTGAACCACGGACCCAGCGGTGAGAGGCCGGCGTGCTGCCGCCTAAGCCACGGAGGCTCTACTGGCGTATATTAGTTTCTCCAAATTAATCTAGAATGTCAGGTACTATACGTGTGTAAATTTTAAAGCTGTTGGATTAATACTTTCTGATATATTAATATTACGTTAGAAAAATATAGACAGCCTTTATTAACATTTGGCAGTCCTGGTTGCTCTTAATAATACGCATAGTCATATATGTTATGGTACACATAGCACATACGAAATTTGGTTGAAATCCATTTGATAGTATAGAAGTTACATGTATTTCAAAGTTGGTCCTATCAGCAGGCTTAGAATTATATTGGTAGCACTGACGTACATAAGTTACTGCAAATTAATCTAGAATGTCAGGTACTATACGTGTGCATAGTTTAAAGCTGTCGGCTTGCATACTTTCTGATATATAGGTATTTGGATAAGAAAATAGAGATAGAGCATGTATTAACAGTTGGCAGCCCTGGTGGCTTTTAAGAATACGCTCAGTCATATCTGTTATTTATACATAGTACATGCGAAATTTGGTTGAAATCCAATTGATAGCGTAGAAGTTATATGCATTTAAAAATTGGACCTATCAGCAGGCTTAGAATAACTTTGGCATAACTGCCATGCATGCCCTCCTGGAAATTAAACTGAAATATTATTGTCTATATGTGTGCCAATTTTGGAATAGCTCCCATGCATACCTTCCAAGATATCCAACATGGAGCTCAATATTCAATTGCTGTTTTTCAGCAGTTGGTAGTACTGACATCATTTTCAAATATGGGCTCATACCAAATTTGGATTCAATTACTGCAGCCGTTTAGGAGTCGATAGGGGGGATACACACACACCGCCAGCCAGCCAGACAGACAGACAGACAGACAGACAGACAGACAGACAGACGCACATTTGCCTGGATCGATCCCATAAGACCACTTTTTCCTCATTTTTGCAATGTTAAAAGTAGACTCAAAATGCAAATAATGATGTTAATAATTACAATAATAATATTATTAATAATAATGTTAGCGGTTTTACGTTCCAAGTAACTACTGTGGAGTTTAGAGGCGCTGCGGCTGGAATTGTGCCCCGAAGGGAACCCTTAACGTCCCAGTAAATATACTGACAAGGGTTCTTCGCATTTCCACGCCATTAACTGCATTAACTGCCATCTGATTGTGCCACGATTCGACCCGGCAAAGTTGGACACAGCAAATGAGAACATTACCGCTTATCCATACAGCGAGTCCTTCCCAAGTGTTATCTCATTCAGACTACAGGATCATATTTTCGTATAGACACCACAATGACCTGTTATCTTACAGATTTCTTTTACATGCAAGTAGAAGGTTGATGATCATGATGTCAAAAGACCAAAAGAAAAAAATACAGCTACTAAGTTAGTTGCTGTATTTTAATAATAAAGTTCTAAAAGAGTTTTAATATGTGTTTGATGTAACATGGCAAAATCGAACTTTAAATGAAGGTGATGATGTGAAGTGAGCGAAAGGAAATTAAATAGGCCTATTATATTTTCTTATTATGGTCACTGAGAGACCATACGTAGGCCTGGAAATCATTTGCATTTTGTGTTAACAATTCTACTACCACATGGCATTAGTACAACTACCACCAGCTGATAATATCTCTGTTGCTGATATATTAACTGGGTGCGGTGGCCAAGAGCGCTAACGTGCTATCTCGTGCCTCGCTGGCATCGGGAGAGCGAGGGTTCGAATCCCACCTCGGGCGTCCTTAAATGGATTTCGTGGTTTCACCACCAGGCAAATGCCGGGACGGTTCCTTTCAATAGGTCCACGGCCAATTTCCCTCCAATATTCCTTCCCTGACCCGTCCTGAAAAGAAAAGTACATGGCCATTGGCTGCATTAATAAAATTATTATTGAAGAATTGTATTTCATTCCGTTCCTTTGTATACAAGAGTGTTACCGGATGAGGATGGTGATTCTGAATCATCACTGATTATATATCAGCGTAAGAAGGTTGATGATATTGTTGCGTCTATGGAGGTCAAGATCAATATTGTCGAGTAACAATCGCTCACATCATCGTTTGTCAAACTTCTTCTATTGGCGAAAAGAGTATAAGTGCAAAGGTTGAAAGAGGGACGTTGCACCCAGTGAAATATAATATGTGTTTATCTCGAATGACGAACAGGGTTCTTTAACGGAGAGAAAATCAATTCATTGTCCTCATACTACTCAATAACGTGATTATGAGTTGCTGGAAGAAAACTACATTTTCAGTTCAATGTAGTAGTTTTGAAACGCCTGACAATGTTATCTGGGACAAGGACGATGTGAGATGCGCATCCCTCAACTGCGCAAATACACCCTTCATCCAATGAAATTATTGTTATCTACATTTGTGCTAACCTGACTTCTACATCACAACCCACGAACTTCGTTAGGTATAATGTAAGTGACAGCTATAATTTCTGGAAGCTGTGTTTCTACTCGTCTTCATTCTTATTCCCCTAATTATCTAGAAACATGAAATGTATGTTTAGTATCTTAAATTTGCACAATACACATTGTTTTCAGTTGAACTGCCCATCAAAGTAGCTTTTATACCATTACCAGTCACGTAATTTTCTGTATCAGTAGAAATTACTCATTCCATTTATTCAATAATATTTTCATTAGAAACTAAAATTATTGGCAAACATGCAAAGAAATGAGCTAGCGCTCTGTGAGTTGTCGAGTCTCTTTGTGAAGTGGCTAATTTCAGTAAGGAAGCTTGTAGTTTAACGTGACCGTTAATCTCGTGATCATGAGCCACGGGACCTCCTTTTTTTACGTGGAATCCGAACCACAGGACATGGCATTTCACTTCGAAAATCTCACATGCATTGACCGGGAATCGAACCCGGTCCGCCTTGGTGAGATGCATACAGCTTGACCGCTGCGCCACCACGCCTGTGACATAGTTATTCTACATGTTCTGGCACCAGTAACCATTGTTTGTTGGACAAGTAGCAGTATGCAAACTATATTTTGCGAAGCCATGCAATTAACTTTCTAATTGAATTTCCGAGCAATTATTCGTCTAATTAGCCGAGAGTTTCTTCTTAATATTTTCATTCAGTTTCTCTAATTCTCCCTGTTCTTTTTTAGCTCGCACTTCTCGGTGTATCGATGACGAAGGCACTTAATTTCTATATGCTCGGCACACTTTTAATGCCGCTTGCGATGCAGATTCATGGAAATAACAGTTTATTATTGCCCATAATTATATTCCGTACGAGAAACGTGCACTCGTGCATGAAATAACTACCATATTCTTGGCGAGCACTTTAACTAACTTAATAATGTGTCCTGCTTCACTGAAAATAACCGACTCTTTCTTTGTGTATAGGCTTCCGAGAATGAAACTTTATTGTGCAATATATTTTCGAAGATAGCGTATGAAGTGAAATTTTACTGCTCACTTTATATGAAGCGGAAGGTGTATTTTTCACTGCGCGCTAAAAAGAAACTCTACACGATAAACATGGTGGTGTTGATGATGATGATGATGATGATGATGATGATGATATCGTATGGCCTCACATGCCGGGTTCAAGCTTTGTTATTTGACACCCAGAGGGCAGCTTGTATGTCGAATTTTCTTGTTCCTTGAAGCAATATGAAAGTCAATGAAGTTAGATATCTAAGCTCCTTAACACTATAGCGCTTTCTAGTAGAGAAATGAGGAACTTAGTGTTGGCGGAAAATCCTGAGATTAAATTTGCCATTATGAACACGGCCTATTGAAATCAAATGGGTTCTTTAACATGCCAACAACGTATGACACGCGTGTCTTGATTTTTGCCGCCTTAAAAAAATCACTTATTACGGCCAGGAACGAACCTGCAATCTTGGGGTCAGTAATCCGACATGATAACCACTCACCCACCGTGGCAAGCCATGGTGATGATGATGATGATACTTTATGTTCCACCATGCCGAAATATAAATATTATATGCCAGAAAACTGCATCTTAATGGTGTTCATTATGGTTCAAGTTTCATTATGATACAGGTTCTCCACCAATCAGAGCTCAAGATTTTCATTACGATACAACTGTTTGACCAATTAGGTAAGGATAGCATCGCACCTACGCTCAACGTACTTGTTTCCAAAATCAAACATGTCGATCATAAGTGACAACATTGAGGTTATGATATGCTTCTATCTATGTTTTTGTTTCAAAGCTTTGGAAACATATGACATTGCCAAGCTCTTTAATCAACGGAAAATCAATAACCCAGGAAATTCACTCTGTTCAGTAAACACAACTGGCGGAATCTCTACAGATATTTATGAATATTTATGTTTGAACACAAATATTCATAAAGCTATAATTATCGTCGAACATAAACAGTCGTATGCAACTCTCCTATAATCGTAATTAAGACACTCGTATGGAAATATACTCGAGTCTTGAATATTGCCATTATGGGCATGTTGCGTAATGTACTATTATGAGACTTACCTTCAAGTTCATTGGTCCCCAATTGCGATAATAATTACAGAACTGTTCGACCACTAAGGGCTCTAAACGGTTTGGAATAAAGTGTAGCCCCGTATAAAAGTTGTTTGATAATCTGTGTCATTGTGATGTCTGTAATAGTGTGTGTACTTGTAATCGAGTAGTAGAAGCGGGAAACCATGGCAAACCATTTCCAGGATGGATCAGGTGGAAATTGAACACACCTCTTCTCGGTGTTGCCTCATGAGGCCTGAGTGTACCCCGTTCAGCCCTCAGACCAGAATTAAATTTCTAGGCAGAGTCGGGAATCGAAACCACTCTTGGCAAATTCCTCGTTGATACGGCATCCTTCTTCTCAAATTTGTTCAATTTATCATGAGAATCAATATACAGAGACATTGAACCATGTACAATAGCATCCACTCCCATGCAATATGGTTGAAACATGATCTAGTTTATACCTACTTTACTTATTATGTCCACTGTACGACACAACTTACTTTGCATGACACACCCAGGGGCTCTCGTCTAGTGGGACGTGGGTTGGCGACCACGGGACCCCAGCTGAGTCTGGCATTGCTTCCACTTACTTGTGCCGGGCTCCTCTCCGTCTTCTTTCCTGTCGACCTATCTTGGTCAACTCTCGTTCTCTTCCGACCCCGACGGTATTAGGGTTTCAGAGGCCTAGGGAGTATCTTCCATTCCCGCCTTCATTGGCCCTTCTCTCATCTTCCCTGATCCCTCATTCTACTAGGGATCAGCCTTCTTTTTCTTTTCATTATATTTCCCTTTCTCTTTAAGATTCTTTCTTTTCATTATATTTCCTTTTCTCTTTAAGATTACCGCACTGTTCTTGTTAATTGGCCCCTTAGATCCAAATTACGTAAAGTGAATTTTTAGCCTATTTTCAAATTTGAAAAAAAAAATAGGCTTATGAGATCACCTTTTGTCCGTGTGTGTGTGTGCGCGTGTGTGTGTGTGTGTGTGTGTGTGTGAGGTGTGTGTCCCCCCCCCCCCCAAATAAAATCTAAACGGCTGGAGCGATTACAATGAAACTCGGTAAGTTCATAGCACTATTTCCGGCGACCTAGACCGTGCCCTTCAAATTTTGTTTCGTCTCGCCAATCCATCATGGCGGATGTGCGAAATATTTCACTAGCTTTCAATATCTCCGAAACTATTACAGATATCGCCCTGAAATTATGCACGGTGATAAAGGGTACTGATACAAGTTTACCTATGTATATTTCATAAGCATGCAAAGTACAAAACGAACATAGAGACCAAGCGAATTTGAAATATTTCAATAGACTTTTCTCGTGATTTAACTCTCTGAGCGCAGTGAAATGTGGTACAGTAAATGATTTTGCAGATTTTAATGCACTGCCATCTAATTTAATTCAATTGTTTACATAACCTCAAGATGGCGGCTGTGCGAAATTTTAAAATTAAGTTTTTATTTCTTGTGTCATAATCATGCGATCGAAGTGAAAGTTTGAATAATGAACCTAGGCAATAATTGTCCTTGAATGGTACATAACTCTATGGCCTATACATATAACAATCCTAAATGGCGAGCTTCCGAAATATTTAGACGGTTCTCAATATCTATGAATCTTTTACAGCAACCAAACTGAATTTTTTTATGCTCATAGAGACTATGAACATAAGTTCACCTATAGGACTTCAGTAACCTGGTGAGCACAAATCCAACATGGCGGCGACGCGAAGTATAAATATTTAAATGGACGTTTCTCGCGAATTAACTATCCGAGTGCCGTGAAACTTTGCACGTTAAATGCTTATACAAATGTTGATCCACTGCCATCTAATTTATTTCAATTGTTTGCATAATCACAAGATGGCTGCTGTGCGTAATTTTAAAATCTCGTTTTTACTTCTTGTGTTCTAATCATGCGATTGAAGTTTGAATACCACACGTACACAATAATATTAATGTAATAGTACAAAAATAAAAATCCAACCTGGCGACAATCTGAAATATTTAGACGATTCTCAATATCTACGAATCTGTTACAGCAATTAAACTGAAATTTAGTATGTTGATAGTGGCAATTAACATGAGTAGGATATATGAAAATAGGCTGTATAGTTCTTCACGGAACTACTTGTTTGAATCTACACTACATTTTGTAGGTATTTTCAATCTAAGTTGCATTTTGTAAGTCTTTTCGATCTAAATTTCATTTTGCGAGTATTTTCAACCTCAATTGCATTTTGTAAGCATTAATAATCTAAATTGCTTTTTAATAAGTACTATTGTCAATCCAACTAAGTAGTTTGAATCTACCATAAATTTTGTAAGCTATTGCATTTTGTAACTATTTTGAATTTCAATTGCATTTTGTAAGTATTTTGAACCTCAATTGCATTTTGTACGTATTTTCAATCTCATTTGCATTTTGTAAGTATTTCGACTCTACATTGCATTTTGTAAGTATTTGGAACCTAACCTACATGTTGTGCGTATTTTTCAATCTATTCCTTTTGTGAGTATTTCCGTTCTAAATTCCCTTTTGTAAGTATTACCGCTCTACATTTTGTAAGTCGTTTCAATCTGAGTTCCTTTTTGTAAGTATTTTCAGTCTCAATTAATTTTCGTTCTGGTTTACACTTCATTGTCATTTTCGCTATCACACAGACCATTAGGGGCCGATAACCTAGATGTTAGGCCCCTTAAAACAACAATTATCATCATCATCTACTTTGCTTGAGGTGCTAACTCCTCTTCAGAGACATGTTTCGGACTTCCAAGCAGTCCATCTTCAGCCTAGTTCAGTAAATTTACAGTCAAAAATATTCACCAAGCTGAAGAGGAGTTAACACCTCAAGCAAAGTAAGTTGTGTTGTACAGTGGACATAATAATTAAGTACATATATAATGTCAACACAGAAAATGATTTTAAAAGACATTCTCGATCTTATTTGTAACTACACTACTGCCTACCTCGTAGTGTAGTGGCTAGCATTATTAGCTCTCGCACTGGAGTTTCGGGTTCTATTCCCGGCCGACTGGCTGCGTGGCTCAGTGATGACGTTCTCGCTTGCTGTCCCTAAGGTTGCAGGATCGAAGCCTGGCACAGCCAGTTGGCATTTGAGGGTGCGTAAATGCGAGGGAGCCGTGTCAGTAGATTTACTGGCATGTTAAAGATCCTCTTCGGGACAAAATTCCGACTCCCCGGCGTCTCTAAAATCCCCAGTAGTTAAAAGGGACGTAAAACTAATAACATTAATTATTATCTATTCCCGGCTCTGCCAAGAAATTTAATTATGGTCCGAGGGCTAGAACGGGGTACACTCAGCCTCGTGAGGCAAAACTTAGAAGAAGTGGGTACGATTTCCAACTGAGCAATCCTGGAAGTGGTTTTCCACTTCTACTCCAAGCAACTACTGGGGTGGTTCCTAACTTAGGCCACGGTTGCTCCCTTCCCAATCCTCACCTGAATTACACATACACACACACACACACTCAACTACAGGCACCATAATAACACAGGTTATCAGATAAATTCTACACATACACCTGAATACACGGGGCTAAATGACCACGATGTCAAAGCCCCTCAAGTGAAACAACAACAATATCTACATCTCAAGACACTAAATGAAGCTAATGACCGCGGAAAGAAGAGCTACTTCTTTGTGAAGTCTACGAGAAGAAATACAAGCTTTGTATCACTATTACAATCTCAGTGTGTGTGTCTTCCCTTTTATCGTGTTTCGCTCTTATCCTGGCTTTGTTCCTGCTCTTTCTCATGATCAATAATGTTTGTGCCGTTACAATATCCGCCCCAAGATTGGGATGGGCCTGAGCAAACGCAATTACTTCGTTCTCTCTCTCTCGCACACTAACATGTGTGGAGTGGAGTTCGATAACTCCAGTAGCTCTGTCACATTTTGGTCGAGTACACTTCATTTATTCATCGTATCGGAATTCTGTCAGGTTGTCTCCAGCGCAGCTTCAGCGGGTGGGTTCGATGGGCCCGGGCCCTTCCCAACTAGGCCTGAAATCACGTAGACCTAACGTACTAAGCAATAAACAATCCTCTGTTAATACAAATGATATCAGGGGCAACCTCTTCTTAGTAGCCTATGAGAAGCAAGAGGAACAATTCCAGCCCCAAAGGTCCTAAGTTTGTTTCTTCGCTCTGCCTAGATCTTTAATTCTGATATGAAGGCTGAATCACTGATATTTTACTTCCACTCTTGTCAAATTCCGCGATGATACTAACCGTATAACCACGGAATCCTCCTTTTCAACTGTTATCCAATTTAAAGTACACACAATTCTGCAGACACTAAAATAACACAAATTATTTGACAGAATGCAAACATCCAAGTACACGGAGCTGACACTAGCAGAGAGGCCACCGCTGCCATTGATCAAGTGGGATTCACGGTGCTGCCAAACCACCATACTCTCCCAACTTCGCATCAAGTGATTATCACCTGTTCGAGAACATGAAGGAACCTCTGGACACAGCTGGCAAGGCATGGATACGCAGCACTCCGAAAGAATGGTTTCAGGAAGTTCTGGAGAGACTGAAACATCGATGGCAAAAGCGAATTAAACTACAAGGAGATTATGTTGAGAAGGTGGACGTAACAACTGATGTGTAAATTTGGGTTTAAAAAAATGAACTGTAAAACAATATAATACGCCCATCGTAAATACGTCAATAGCAATTTATGAGGGTTTAACAAAGTTTCAGTATGGTCATTCACCCACACATTCATACACAAACTGTTCTAGTTGGGCTACAAATTCTAGAGGAAATCTATACATGCACGTTTGAAAGTTGTTAGGGATGTACAATTTCTAACATCACGAGGACAATAATTATTCCAAATTCTAGTTCCCGACACGAGGAAAGAATTACTGAAGGCAGATGGTTATTATTGGTTTTACGTCCCTTTTGAAGGCAGATGAATGATGTAGAGGAATTTCAATTATAGATCCAGACCACGTGAGACGATCATGAAAGGAGGAGAGTGAGAACGAAATTTACAAGGCAGATAGTGAGGTGTACTTTCATTGAGAAGTAGATAGATATGTGTACAAATAGGCAGATTCTTTGTTGTTCTACTTTTAAACAGGAAAGTAGAGCGTCAAAAGGAGACACGTGCGAAGAAAATTCTAATGCTGGAATTGAAGTTTCTTGTTTTGTTCTCCTCTCATGTACTGAGTGTGTTTGGAATCTATCTTATAAGCTGTGTTATTGTGATGATGGTTTTACAAGTGTGAGCATTTGTAATTGGGGCTAGCAATTCGGTAAGAGGCGGTCATGGTCTTAATATAGGTACCATCCTGGCATTTGCCTTGAGGATAAATGGAAATCCATGGAAAACCACTTCTAAGACGACTGAGGTACAAATGGAACCAACCCACTCGTCCATTTCTGCCTCACGAGGCTGAGTGTAACCAAAATCTTGCCATCAGGGCCAAATTGAATTCATTAATAGAGCCTGTATTCGAGCCCAGACCCCCATGGTGACAGCCAAGAATGCTAGCAACTACACCACGAGGTGAACAGCCTCATATGAAACAAAATAGCAACAGTGTGTATAGCTGATTTTTGTTGTTGTTGTTGTTGTTGTTGTTGTTGTTGTTGTTGTTGTTGTTGTTGTTGTTTCATTTGCGGGGCTTGGACATCGTGGTCATTTAGCCCCGTGTACTTGGGTGGGAGTAGAATTTTGTCTGATAACCTGTGATCGATGTTCTAGTGTGCATATTTTTAATTTGAGTGAGGTTTGGGAAGGACGCGGCTGTGGCCTTAAATTAGGAATCATCCCGGCATTCGCCTGGAGTAGAAGGGGGAAACCACGGAAAGTCACTTCTAGGATGGATTACATGGTAATCGAACCAACCTCTTCTCATTTTAGCCTCACACATTTGAGTGTAACACGTTCCAGCCCTCAGACCGGAATTGAATTCCTTGGCAGAGCTGGGAATCTAACCCGGATCTCTAAGCCGAGAGCCAAAAGCGCTATCCACTACACTAGAAAATAGAGAGTGTATAGCACGTAATCAAAGCAATACGCTTTGTGTTAATCATTCTTTTTTAAATTTCCATAACCGGTGAATATAACTTTGAAGTCACTTCAGCAGCATGAACACTACCCCGATGGCACTCCTTTTATAATTCTTCTCTCTACTTCTTAAAACTTTGCTCTCCTCAATATAAAAAGTGAGGAATAATATTCATAAGTTAGTTGAGAAGATATTTCTCTTTGTTCAGGGAATGATATTAAACCAAGAGAACTGTGCGAGGAATACAAATATACACAATAAGCTGAAAGAATCGGAAAACTGGGACACGCAAGTCCACATAACTCAGAGAATCCGGCAAATGCAAAGTGGAATATGAAGGTCTATAAACCTTCAGCAGTCTAGTAATATATCCGTGTGCGTTCATTCACACCCCACGATTGCAATAGTGAGCTGCAAAATCGGAGATCAGAGGCTCGATTATCGGCACGCATAGGGGTCATTATGAATATTATACTCCTCAGGGATTTATCCATGTTCTCTCCAAGGAGAATGCTGGGATGGTAACTTATATCAAGTCTCGGTGCACCTACCTCAATCCTTGACCCTATTAATAATCTCCGGATCCGTAGTGTTGCCTAACACGCTGAGGGTCCGGGTTTGATTCCCGTCTCTGTCAGTGATTTTAGAAACTGACATGAGGGCTGGAACGGGGTGTACTCAGCCTCGTGAGGACAATTGAGTAGTCTGACAGTGAGACAGCGCCCCAGTTACGAATACATAGAATAACGGCCGAGTGAACTTGACACGCTGACCACGCGTCACCCCGTAATCTTCAGGCCAAATGACTGAGCAGCGGTCGCTTATAGTGCCACGGGGAAGATGGCGTGGATAGTAGGAAACACAGGAACATCAGTGACTAATACACATTGTGGTGTACGGAGCTGATGACCAAGATGCCTCCAAGTTTTCAAACAATCTCAATACAAGGCAGACTGTCTGCATGGCTCAGCGGTAACGTTCTCGCCTGCTAAGCCCAATCGAATCCCAGCACAGTCAGTTGGCATTCGAGGGTGCTTAGATGTGAGGAAGGCGTGTCAGTAGATTTACCGGGACGTTAAAGATCCCCTTCGGGGCAAAATTCCGGCACCCCGGTATCTCTAACATCCACAGCAGTTGAAAGGGGCATATAATAATAATAATAATAATAATAATAATAACGGGCACATACGTTTGAAGTCGAACGAAGAGTTATATAGAAAGATAGAACCAGTCACGTCAACAATAAAATGGAAAATGTTGTTGTTCTATGGACATATTTTCAGAATGTCCAACGTTCGTCTAACAAAGAAAATTTGGAATTTCGTTAAACCAAAGAAGAAAAAATTGGCATGGTTTGAAGAATGTAACAAAGACCTTCTATAAATTGGTATTCCGGACTGCAAAATTATGAACAGGTGTGAATTCAGACACCTAATCAAAAATTACCAGGGATTTAAGGCAGAACCCAAAAGACGGAGGGGACCTCTTTCAGAAGATCGGAAGAAGGCGCTGAGCGATGGGCTCAAGAGATACTGGCAGGACATCAAAAATGGCAGACGATCTAGAACGAAATATTGATTTTGATTGTTACTCCGTAGTCCATAGTGGCTTAATTCGAATGTAAAAAAAAATAATAATAATAATATCGTATGGCCTCGGGTGCCGAGTGCAAGCTTTGTTATTTGACGCCCAGAGGGCCACTTGTATGTCGAATTTTGTTGTTCCTTGGAGCGCTATGAAAGTCAGGGAGGTTAGATATCTAAGCTCCTTAACACTATAGCGCTTTCTAGTAGAGAAAGGTGGAACTTTTGTGTTGGCGGAAAATCCCGAGACTAATTTTGCCATTATGAACATGGCCTACTGAATTCAAATGGGTTCTTTAACATGTCAACAACGTGTGACATGCATGTCGTGATTTTTGTCGTCTTTCAAAAATCACTTACCACGGCCAGGAGTGAACCTGCAATCTTGGAGTTGGTAGTCCGACACGATAACCACTCACCCACTGTGGCAAGAAAAAGGGACGTAAAAACCATAACATTATTATTATCAATACAAGGTAAAGTTGTCATTTGCCAGCACACTTTCCTGGACATATTTATAGTACGGCACATTCTTATGGTTCAGCAGCTGAAGACGTATTGATGTATTATCTCGGCTACAAAATCATGTCTCTTCCTATACTACGTGTCAGCGATATGGCGACAACCTGAAAAGACATGCTAAAAATTCTCAGATGTTTGTCAGCCGTATCTACATATAGCCTACTGTAGTCATCATGCATAGAAGCATCCTTGATAATGAACTTCAGGCAGTTCCTTGGTGGAACAACCTGGTCCTGAATATCCAACTTGGGACTTCTGTTTCAGGGAACAGGCTAGTATTCTTGGTGTCACCCCGGAGGTCCGGTTGGATTCCCGGCTGTGCCAAGATATTTAATGCTGGTCTCAGGAATAGAACAGGGTACACTCAGACTCGTGAGGCAAAGCTGAGAAGAGGTGGCTTCGATTCCTACCTCATACATTTTGGAAGTAGTTTTCGGTGGCTTTCCTCTTCTACTCCAGGCAAATGCCGGGATGGTTCCTAACTTAAAGCCTCCATCCCAATCCTCATCTGAATTAACAAATACACACACTAACACAGCCATAACAATAACACAGTTTATCAGACAATTTTTATTATATACTGTACTTGACCCCCGCCCTGGCTTCGCCCGGTATCATTGAGGGTTTACCCAGCGTATGCTTAAAAGGCGCACGGGCGGTAGGTCCCAGACGCAATTCAGAAAAGCCGAGGTGAACAGGGAAACTCCAAACTCGACACAACTCGACAGATTGATGCTGGCTGAAGCTGGAGTGATAGGCTCACTCGCTAGCTCGTAAACTCGCTCCGAAGCTAGTAATTTAAATTTCCACTGAATGGAGATTGTTGGAAGAAATTAACCGTAAAATCACTTATAGTGGGCGAAGTATTAAATGTAGAGATGTGCTGCAGGCGACTTTTTTGTAGAGCTTTTAATGCTGAACAATATTCTTACACTCATAGTAGATGTAGTAGATATTTTTAACGGTTTACCCAGCGTAAGCTTAAAAGGCACACGGATTGCAGGTTTTTCTTCGACTCTATTCACTGAAATCGTTACTGCTCGGCTTCCTTTGGTGATATATGATTTTCCTTTTACAGAAACCTTCCGTGAGAAATCCTTTACAGAATGATGAAAACCGCATCAAAATCCATCGAGTGGTTCTGGATATTACGTGTTACATCCAAGAATCGGGGACTTGGTTTTATACTATCTAGAAATGTAGGTCCAAGGCTACAATATATAGGGTACACACGCAAGTACACGGGACTAAATTACATTGATGTCCACACACCTCAAACGAAACAACATACAACTTAACGTAACGTCACTTTCCCTCCCTCTCCGGGAAGTTTATTGCTTTTTCTGTTCCAGTTGCGACGCCTGGCTGGAGCGTCGCGATTCCTTCCAGGCGCCATGATAGTAAGTTAACGAGATTCTGAGCTCATCACTTGATTACTGGATCTTATTAATTTCCATCGCTCTTTACGTGATTAGGGAGAGTTTTCTGAAAGTCAAGTAGACTAGCAGAGCTGAGCAGAGCAAGGGTGGGAGTGAAAGAGTTGAATCATATCCGGTCCAGTGCGCGACTCGCGTCCTGCTGAGCTCACACTTCCTGTCTGCCAAGCATATTTTACAAACCTTTTGTTCCTTCCTTTCTTTTTTCTTCAAACGTATTGGAGAAATAACTTTCTTTTCCTATCACGCTATAGACTATGGCTACCATAAAATTTAAAACAGAGTCGTTCGACTCCCCTTGACTCTTTGAATGGATATTCCGCTTCAATGATTTGGAAAAGAAAATATCCCTTTATCAAAAAGAGGAGGGTACATTTGAAATGAAAATCCTTTAACCCGTTCCTTGTTACATTTCCGGGCATGATATCCCCAGAAATCACCCTATTATTTTAGAATATGAAGTATTGTGGACATGGACACTTCTGCTCATAACAGGGGAACTATATAATATATTTAAATAAAATAAAGTTTTACACGTGAATTACCAACAGTAATTGACCCACAGTAAATCTCACTCACCTGGAGTCCTTGGTTTGAAGTCTGCCTTCATATAATCTTGTCACAAAAATATTTTTAATATAGAAGATGATCTGGCCACATAAACAATTATGAAACTAAGTTTAAACAAGATGTTCAGTAAAGAACATATAGCCTACTTTCTCCTAAATGCATGGGTATTGTTATAACTCTTTGTCCTTTTCAAGGAGTATGATTGAATGTTGGTTGTAGGAGCTTGTTGAAATACAACGTGCTATAGGGATATTAAACATGAATATGAGGTGCCCTTTGCTAGTGCTACCTCTGTACCAAATTTCGTTCAATTCGGTTTCACCGTGTTTGAATTGATAGGGGGAATCGATTTGCACACATACTTGGCCACCATCTGCAAACTATTGGGCTGATGTTCTTGCAGTTTGGTCAGAATATGTTTCCCACATAAAGATATGGTGTTGCAAAATTAGGTAGAGACTAGATTATTAGATTGGTCGTAATTACATTTTAGCTTTTAACATTTGGGTGGCCGCGATTACGTTTCCATCAAGATAGCGGTGATATAAAACATGACACTGAGGTGCCCTTTGCTAGTGCTACCTCTATACCAAATTTCGATCCATTTGGTTTCAGCGTGTTTGAATTAATAGGGGGAATCGATTCTGACACAAAGATGGCCGCCATCCGCAAACTATTAGGCGAATGACCTATTAGATAGGTCAAAGGATGCTCCCTCCATAAAGGTATGTAGTTGCAAAATTTGGTAGAGATCGGATGATTAGGTTAATCGTAATTTGATTTAAGCTTTGAACATTCGTGTGGCCGCCATTACGTTTCAGTCAAGATGGCGGCGATATAAAACATGACACTGAGGTGCCCTTTGCTAGTACTACCTCTGTACCAAATTTCGTTCCATTCGGTTCCACCGTGTTCGAATTAATAGGGGGAATCAATTTTGACATAAAGATGGCCTCCATCCGCAAACTATTAGGTGAATGACCTATTAGATTGGTCAAAGGATGCTCCCTCCATAAAGGTATGTAGTTGCAAAATTTGGTAGAGATCGGATGATTAGGTTAATCGTAATTTGATTTAAGCTTTGAACATTCGTGTGGCCGCCATTACGTTTCAGTCAAGATGGCGGCGATATAAAACATGACACTGAGGTGCCCTTTGCTAGTGCTACCTCTGTACCAAATTTCGTTCCATTCGGTTCCACCGTGTTCGAATTAATAGGGGGAATCAATTTTGACATAAAGATGGCCGCCATCCGCAAACTATCAGGTGAATGACCTATTAGATTGGTCAAAGGATGCTCCCTCCATAAAGGTATGTATTTGCAAAATTTGGTAGAGATCGGATGATTAGGTTAATCGTAATTTGATTTAAGCTTTGAACATTTGTGTGGCCGCCATTACGTTTCCGTCAAGATGGCGGCGATATAAAACATGACACTGAGGTGCCTTTTGTTAGTACTACCTCTGTACCAAATTTCGTTCCATTCGGTTGCACCGTGTCCGAATTAATAGGGGGAATCGATTTTCACACAAAGATGGCCGCCATCCGCAAACTATTACGCTGATGACCTATTGGTTTGGTCAAAGGATGCTCCCCCCATAAAGGTATGTTGTTGCAAAATTTGGTAGAGATCGGATGATTAGGTTAATCGTAATTTGATTTAAGCTTTGAACATTTGTGTGGCCGCCATTACGTTTCCGTCAAGATGGCGGCGATATAAAACATGACACTGAGGTGCCTTTTGTTAGTACTACCTCTGTACCCAATTTCGTTCCATTCGGTTGCACCGTGTTCGAATTAATAGGGGGAATCGATTTTCACACAAAGATGGCCACCATCCGCAAACTATTACGCTGATGACCTATTGGTTTGGTCAAAGGATGCTCTCCCTATAAAGGTATGTCGTTGCAAAATTTGGTAGAGATCGGATGATTAGGTTAGTCGTAATTTGATTTAAGCTTTGAACATTTGTGTGGCCGCCATTACGTTTCCGTCAAGATGGCGGCGATATAAAACATGACACTGAGGTGTCCTTTGCTAGTGCTACCTTTGTACCAAATTTCGTTCAATTCGCATTCACCGTGTTCGAATTGATAGGGGGGGACAGACATTCAGAGTACACACACTCACACACACACAGACACACAGACAGACACACACACACACAGACTCACACACACACATACACACACACAGACAGACACACTTTTTTCGCCCTGTGTTGATCTCATAAGTCTACTTTCATTTTTTGCAAAAATCGAAAGTAGCAGCGTCTCTAAAGGCGAAGTAATTAAAAGGGGCATAAAACCAATAACATTTTTATATATCTCCTTCTAGCGATATAGTTGGTTTTGTCTAGGGGCTTTGCGACACCATGATCATGTAGGCCCGTTACTTGGGTATGTATTAAATCTGTATAATAACCTGTGACATTGTGACATTTAAGGGCTGCGAAAACGCGGTCATGTAGCTCCGTGTATTTTGGGTGTGTGTAGAATCTGTCTGATAACCGGTGTTAAAATTGTTAATTGTGATGGCCGTATTAGTGTGTGTTATCTGTTTTTAATTCAAGTAAGGACTGCAGACATTCCTGCAGTAGTTCCTACTTTTGCTACCAATCGTCAACGACCCACTAGTTCTGAACTTGGTTACTAGATGCCACCGCTCCTGGCGACGAACGTTGGAACCTAAGATCGTTAGTCAAAAATAACCTATAATTTAGGTTCACTATAGTGTAATTAGTGGAAGGTTATTTATCATGCCATAAATCTATGACAAGGGACCGCCGGTTTTACTTCCTCTCGGAAGGAAGGCATACTGAGGGATTTCTAACGCTCTTAAAATTCCGACGACTTCAGCTGGGTTTGAACCCGCGACATTGGGCATATAAGCTCAGCATGCTACCAACTACGCCACCGAAGCCGCCAGGCAGTAGTCTAATAGTGTGTTTATTTGTAATTCGAGCTAGGATTTAATTTGGTGGCACCCATGGCCATATTCAGGTATCATCCCGGCATTCGCCCGGTGTAGAAGTGGTAAACCATGAAAAACCATTTCTAAGATGAGTAAGGTAGAAATCGAACCCACCTCTTCTGAGTTCTGTATCTTGATGCTGAATAACTCCCTTTCAGCCCTCAGACTTGAATTAAATTTCTTGACCTCCACGGTGACAGTCAAGGATTTTAGTCACCACATAAACTCTCCAGGAAAATCTTACGATGATATCTTATTTCAAGTCCCGTGGCACCTTTCCCTATCCTCAATCCTATGAATTACAATATTACACACACACACATACACACACTGTTACAATCTCCACGATCGTTTAAAGTTACAATGATCAAATTTCTAAGATTCCATTTTTTTATATAGCTAGTAACTTTAGACTTTGTAGTCTTATTTTATTTAGGGTTTTGTACTTTAGATTTTGAAATTCAATTTTAGACTAATTATTGTTTCCTAAAGTTAATATTATTAATCCTATGTAATTTTCTTTTCAAGATTAGGGAATCACCCATTACAAATGGGTACAATCGTGTTGACCGACTGAAAAACATTATATTTCGATTACTAAGGCAACACTGATAAATAACTTCCAACACGGTAACCTTGTGTTTTTTAAACATGTTATATTTCTATGTGTTAAAGCATTTTAGTGACTTGCGACATCTTGGTCATCAGTCCCATGTATTTGGATGTGTGTTGAATTTGTCTGATAACCTGTGTTTCTTTGCTGACAGTAGTAGTGCGTGCAGCTGTGCCGGGACTATAAATAGCTTACTTTCCCGCCATTTGCCTGGAGGGAGTGTGGAAATACCTGGGGAGAAACCACATTCGATTTTCAGAGCCGGGTTTGAACCTGTTATCTCCAGATTTTTGCAGATCCCAATCGTGTTCGCGTTGCTTGATTCTCTCACGGCTACAATACGGGATTCAAAGGTACTGACTACATTCTGAGGTCTTGGGGCATGTATTGACACTCCGGATTCGAAGGTTTTTGATTCGATTCCCGGCTCTGCCAAGAAATATGGGGACGTGCGTTATCATGAAGTAGCAACATCCCTTGTCACAGTCTTCCTAGACGTTTCACCGTAATTGCACGCCGTAATTTCTCCAGGGAACAAGGTATGCTCAGCTTCATGAGGCAAAAGTGAATAGAGGTGGGTTCGATTTCTACCTCAACTGTCATCGAAGTGGTTTTCTGTGGTTTCCTACTGCAACTCCATGGAAATGTTGGGATGATTTCTAGTTTCAGGCCACGACTGCCTCCTTTCAAATCATAACCTTAAGTACAAATAATACACATACTACTTAAGCCATCACAATGCCACAGGTTATCAGACAAATAACACACGCCCAAATTCATGAGGCCACATTACCACAATATCGCAAAGCCCTTAAATAAATCATCAACAACAACAGCAACTACGTTTAAGTGTGGTGAATGATGATTATGGTTCTTCATTGCGTGGCTAAATATCATCATCATCGAACCCAGAGGTCACTACCGACGCACCAGGTTCAAGATCCTGAGTGGGAAAAAACTGCGTCCTTCTGCATGAAGAAATCCGTAACCACCTGCTACACTTCCTCGTTCGACAGGAATCGTCGACTATTCGAATCCTTTTTTATGCGACGGAGGCGTAATAGTCACACGGGGAGAGATCATGATTACAGGGCGGATGCTCGAGTTTCTCCCACTTCAGTTGGCGTACCTTCTGCGTTACGACTTTTGCGGTAAGGGGTCGTGCGTTATCATGAAGTAGCACCATCCCTTTCCTCAGTTTTCCCGGACGTTTCGCCGTAATTTCCCCAGTGTTGCACAGTACCGTTCCCCAGTGATGGAAACACCATGTTCCTTGAAATCAATAAGCAATGGGCCCTAGTAGTCAAAGAACAGGGTGAGTATCACTTTTCCAACGGATGGTTGTCTCTTGAACTTCTTGGGACGAGGGGACGGCGGATAACACTACTACATCGTTGACGCTTTCGATTCCGGTTACCATTGGTGGCACCAGCTTTCATCGCCTGAAACAATGCTCTTCAGGAACGTGTTGCCTTCATCATTGAAGCGCATCAGTACAGGTGCTGCAGGCCAACAGCTATCCGATGTGCTTTTTGTTCGGCATTCAACGCCTGGGGTATCCACTAGCTGCAGACGTTCCAGTAGCCCTCGAACGGAAACATTCGATCACGTCCTTTATTAAGACTCGTAGAAAGCAGATGAGCTGTCTGCAGAGCCATTCTGTATTGAGCAAATCAGACTACAAATGCAGCTTCCATCTAGCGCTGCCTATCAGGAATTTCTTGCGGAATTTCATTTAAAAAAGAAAGAAATATGGTAGGACTTCTATGGGACAGAAGCGATGTTATCATCTGACTGGAAGAGAGCAGACTACGATTTACGACACACTCTGACGCGTTTCGCAGTCCATGGATTTCACTTCAGGATATGCGGAAGAAAAGACTTTCACACTCCAAATGCAGCTACATGCATATGTGAACTGTAAAAGAAGATTGACTTCCCTGACGCAATTTTATAGCGACTGACAGTTCCTGCATTGTATTTTTAGCCTACTTTTCACATTTTGCAAAAATGAGGAAAAAGTAGACTTATGAGATCCGGCAAATGTGTGTCTGTCCTTCTGTCTGTCTGTCTATCTGTCTGGCAGTGTGTGTGTCCCCCCCTATCAACTCCTAAACGGCTGCAGCAATCGAACCAAAATTTGGTAAGAGTAAAGATCTATACCGGAATATCTCACGGCCATATTTGAAAATGATGTCAGTGCTACCAACTGCTGAAAAATCGCAATTGAAATTTGAGCTCCATGTTGGATATCTTGGAAGGTATGAATGGGAGCTATTTCAAAATTGGCACACGTATAGTGCAGTTTAATTTCCAGGAGACCATGCATGGCAGTGGTGCCAAAATGATTTTAAGCCTGCTGATAGGTCCAAATTTTAAATGCATATAACTTCTACACTATCAATTGGATTTCAACCAAATTTCGTATGTGCTATGTGTACATAGACAGATATGACTGAACGTATTCTTAAGAGCCACCAGGGCTGCCAACTGTTAATAAATGCTCTCAATTTTTTTAATCCAAATACCCATATATCAGAAAGTATGCAAGCCGACAGCTTTAAACTATGCACATTCTATATTAATTTGGAGTAACTTATATACGTCAGTGCTACCAACATGATTCTAAGCCTGCTGAGAGGTCCAACTTTAAATACATGTAACTTCTATACTATCATTTGGATTTCAACCAAATTTCGTGTGTGCTATGTGTACCATAACAGATATGACTATGCCGATTCTTAAGAGTAACCAGGGCTGCCAACTCCTCATAAATACTGTCTCTATTTTTGTTACCCTAATATCAATATATCAGAAAGTATGCAAGCCAATAGCTCTAAACTTTGCACACGTATAGTACCTGGCATTCTAGATTAATTCGGAGTAACTAATATAGGCCTACGCCAGTGCTGCCAACATGATTATAAGCCTGCTGATAGGTCCAATTTCAAAATGTATGTCACTTCTATACTAACAAATGGATTCCATTCAAAATTATCACAACAATAGATCATATTATTTCAGATTATTTCTGACCAATACATGTATGTCATTTTTGCCAACATGATTTTACGCGCGCCGTAAAATCCAATGTTTAACTGCATGTAACGTCTATGCTATCCATTGGACTTCAACCAAATTTTGTGTTCTGTACCTTAAGAGATGGAACTAAGAATATATTCAGTCACCAGGGCTGCAAACTGTAGTTCTTCATTAGGCTACATTATGCCAGGTATACAGTATTTCGAACTAATTAGAAATTTCGATATTACAAACTTAATTTCGTCATTATTCTAGATAGATCCATATAGATTAATCATTGGCAAGAACCTTAAATTTTAAGAAAAGTAGGCTCTTTAGTTCGTCACGGAACTTCTTGTTTACTTTTTCATTGGCCATTGGCTGCATTAAAACTATTATTATTATTATTATTATTATTATTATTATTATTATTATTATAACTAGGACTGGCTGTATGGTTGAAGAGACCAAACCCCAAAAACCTGCATTTGAAAAACACTTAGCCATTTTGGGTGACAGAACAACGCTTTCCACTCCAGTGATTTAACTAGTCTTAATTACTGTTAATAGTACTATCTCCAAGTTTCTCTTCTACACTTTTATTGCTTCAAGCTGGGAAAGAAAGCTGTCTGTTTCTAAGAGCAGAGTAGCGAGGAATTTTCTCGCCTTCTTCTTCAGCTCCTTTGAACAATGTAATTAGATCTCGTCCAATGAACAAATAGACTGCATCGTCAGCACGGTTACAGAGGAACATTGTTTTTGCTTAATTTTTCCCACTACTCACAAAGAGAGGCAGTGAAATATTCTTGAAAGATGATTAATCTAACGCCATTTGTATGAGTCACAAACATCATTAATTTCTGGGTGCAAGCTCAGCTTTCAGGATTGCGGTTGGGTTGTTATTGATCTACAGATCACATATCTTAGTGCTGACGCTATTTAAGTCTGCAGATGAAAAATGATTGCTTCTACACGAACGAGATCCCTCCCTATTGAAATTACAAATACCAGAGGTAAGCCGAGTCTGATGGGGACGTCAAAAACATAGCGGTGGAATATTGGAAGAGTTTTGATAGATTATATCAATGCGAAGTGAAGAGTCTGAACATTCTGATGATATTTCATGCCATAGTGGAAGATTACGTGATGTGGAAAGTGTAGATCAGCAATTAGAATTCAGCTGAAACTTGCCATCTGCTGGTACTGTATAAATAGTTTAAACAGTTTCGGCATTCGGCAACGTACTCTTAGAGTTATCAAGACGTGTTGATTAATTTTAGATGCTATCGTAGAACTGATGAACTAACACTCCAGATAGTAGAGTCATAGTCCGGATATTCTCATGATGTAGTGGCTACCATTATTGGCTGCCACCCCTGGAGTAAAGGTTCGATTAGTGGTTCTACCATGAAATTTCATTCTGAACTGAAGATGAAACCTGGGTCCACTAATTGCCGTGAGATTACTGTAACCGAGCCAAGCTTTGCTTCAGGCCCCACTTCAGATATTCTAGAATTGGTTTTCAGTGGTTTCCCCACTTCTTGACCAGGGAAATGCTGGGGTGTTCCTTAACCTAAGGCTGTGGATGCCTCCTTCCCAATCTTAGCCACAATTACAGATACTACTACTACTACTACTTGTTAGCGGCACTGTTAAAAATTGCAAGGTGAGAGATTGGACGGGAGAGATGTTAATTTAATTGATTTTCAACATACAAATTGTAATTATAATTGGCACCTGCCGATAAGCGTAAGCCTATCAAGACCAAAAATTGTGAAAATGGCTTAAAGAAACAAAATGTAGTCTACCACTGCTGCTACTACTATTACTTATCAGGACGAATCTACACATATCCAAGCACTCGGAGCTGATGGCTATGATGTTCAAGCCTCTAAATGAATAAGATAAACAGTTTCATCATCGTCCTGACTCTCAGCTAGCCTACGTGAATAACTACTAAACCCTGGCTTGTCCGTAGACCACATGCCATAATAATACTAGTAATAATAGTAATAATAATAATATTTATAGGAGATAGCATCAACAATTCATGCCGAAAGTGCCAAAACAAAACTGAAACCCACCGAAGGTTTGCTGGAGACCAGAAAACCAGTGATTAATGAACAATTGTGATACAATAATAATAATAATAATAATAATAATAATAATAATAATAATAATTATTATTATTATTATTATTATTTATGAAATGGGTATAGACATGAATGAGTTTAATATTCAATATTTTATGTTTCGCAGTTATACAATAGCTTGCAATTGTTGTAACCTGTATGCGAATGGTAAACGCGCATCCATTCTGCCACAACGCATGTCCGTCTGGTGTCCAATTAGATCCAAACGCAGTCGGTTTTTGCTGCGAGAACAAAGGCCTGGTCATTACCAGTCGGGACACATTAATCAGTGGTCCTCTGACTGCGGCGTGTTCGCGAACATTGATAACTAGGTGCAAGAACACTATCAACCGCACCACGCACTGTGCATCGTATGGTTATTCTTTCTTTCTTTCTTTCTTTCTTTCTTTCTTTCTTTCTTTCTTTCTTTCTTTTCTTTTACCTTCCCATGGAGCGCGTTGGAACTGGATTGTTGGCGTGATGGCTATTGCCTTCTTCTTCTCCCAAAGTGTGTTTATGAACTCACTGTGTTGCTTCTTGCGTTCTTCTGTCCATAGTGCACCAGTCCTGCTGCTAGATTTCACCCTAAATGTGTACTTATTTACAGTGGTTCTGAAGATTTCTCGTTTTTAATTATGTTCTCTTCGATGTTCACCTCATTCAGGTTCCCCCCTTGTTCCCTCCAGCCAATTTATCCACGAATTTGTATCATTTTAAATGATCCAGTAGACTTCGTCGTTACGTTACGGCGACGTCACGAAATGTACCGAGAATGCACTGAGGTCGTAGTACCGCTTGGTTTATGTGTACTGAGTTCACTGGTTAGCTATGGTGTTACGAGACGAGCCAGCTCCCTCCTTTCACCGCGCGCTCCAGCTCCCTCATGACTTGTAGCTTTCTAGCGTTCTGATTGGTTCTTGATCATCTAACCTGTCAAGAGCGAAGCGAGAAGCCTCCAGCCTTTCTAGCATTTTTCAGCATTTGTAGCATTTAAAGCTTATAAGATAAAGAAGAAAGAAGCAAACAAGACTGTCGCAGAGGAGAGAAAGAAGTGAATGGTAAAGTGGACAGAGATGATGGAGGAAGACAGCAGAGGAAATAAGAAAGTACTTTAAGGGATGGTCAAAAGTAAGAGAAGAGGTCTGCGAGAGGATGTGGTAATGGTGGACAAAAACGGAAATGAGGTACACAACAAAGAGACACTCAAGACAGTGTGGAAAGAGTACTTTGAGGATTTGCTGAATCCAAATGGTCATAGGGAGGAAGACAGCGTATTGGAAGATGGAGAAGACAACACAGGAATGGAAAAGGACCTGACTTGGAGAGAACTGGAAATGGCTATAGACAAGATGAAAGGAGGAAGGGCATCAGGTGTGGATGAAGTGAGTGTTGAAATGGTGAAGGCAGCAGGGTAGGTTGGGAAACAGTGGCTGTACCGTGTGATGAGGGTGGCATGGAAGGAGAAAAAGACCCCAGAAGATTGGAAGAAAGGATTAATTGTCCCAATATTTAAGAAAGGAGGCAGAAATGAGTGCAGAAATTACAGGAGAGTCACACTCATACCGCACTGTGCCAAGATATATATAAAAAAGATATTAGAAAGTAGAATACGAGCCAAAGTGGAGAGAGAATTGAGAGAGGAGCAGTATGGATTCAGACCTGGGAGATCAACAGTGGATCTCATCTTTTCAGTGAGACAGCTCCAGGAACACCACTACGAATTTGGAGAGGATCTGTTGATGGCCTTCCTGGACATCGAAAAGGCCTATGATAGTGTGTGTAGGGAGAAGCTATGGAAAGCAATGGAAAACATGGGAGTGGAAAAAGGGACAGTAGACATAGTGAAGGAGATGTATTGTGGAAGTGTGAGTTGTGTGAAAGTTGGAGGGGAAAGAACAGACTGGTTCAGACAAATGAGTGGCCTGAAACAGGGTAGTGCGCTGTCACCCCTTCTCTTTATTGTTGTTATGGACCAGGTAATGACACGGGTAGCAGGAAAGATAGGAGAAGATAAGATGAAAGCAATGGTGTTTGCAGATGATCTCATGGTCTGGGGAAACAAGGAGGAGGAAATTCAGGAGCAACTGAAGGCTTGGGAAGAAACAGTGGGAGAGTACGGATGGAAGTTCAACATCAGTAAATGTGAGATCCTGTTAACGACCAGGAAAAGGGACAGACCAATGATTGGGATAACACTTGGAGGTGGACAGCTGACGAAGGTGGAAAGTCTCAAGTACTTGGGAAGTATAGTGGAGCAAAATGGGAGAAATTACAAAGAGATTACGGAACGTGGCAGACAGGCAGAAGCATTTCTGAGAAGCATTAGGAGCTTAGTGTGGAATAAAGATGTCCCACAAGAAAGCAAGGAAGTGTTATACAGAAGCTACTATATTCCGATACTGACCTATGCATCAGAAACGTGGATAACGAAGAAAAGAGAAATACGCAGAATACAGGCAGGTGAAATGAAGTTCCTGCGAATTAGGATCGGAATAACAAGAAGAGACAGGTTGAGGAATGAAAAGGTCAGGGAAATAGTGAAAGAGGAGACCTTGCAGGGTAGGATTGAGACATCAAGACTGAGGTGGTATGGACACTCAAAGAGAATGGAAGAGAAGAAGATTCTCAAGAGGATACACGAGATGCAGATGCAGATGAAACGACCAAGGGGAAGACCAAGGGATAGATGACTGAAAGGAGTGGAGGAATGTGTCAAGAAGAGAGGCGAGGACTGGACTAGAGTGACAGCGGAGAGGTGGTGGGAAGAAAGGACTAAGTGGCGAGGCTTATGTTCCAAACAGACCCAGCCTGGGGCTGGAAACTGTACAAGTGGTGGTGGTGATGATGATGATGATGATGATGATGATGATGATGATGATGTAGCATTTAAAATGATATAAAGTCCAGTCTTTCAGATTGACAGTCTCTTTTTCTTTGGTATTCATTATTATTATTATTGCTCTTCAAATTATTGAAAACGATATGCAATCCTCAAAGCAATCCAGATGTTTTTAAAATTATGAGATAGTAAGATGTTAGAAAATGCACATAATTCTTAGAGGCCACGCTTACGCCCTCCACAGTTCGGGTTGATGCAACGTTCCCCTGAAATTAGACAAAATATTTTGTCATTCAAGTTTCATCCATGTGTAGTAGGGACCTCTAACCATGAAATAAATAATAATAATAATAATAGTTTTACGTCACTCTTAACTACTGACGCTTTCACAGACGCCGGGGTGCTAGAATTTCGCGCCGAAGGTAAATTTACTGACAGGGCTCCCTCACAGTTTCGCTTCAACAAGTGCCAAATGACCGTGCCAGGATTCGATCCTGCAACCTTGGGAACAGCGGCGAGGACGTTACCTCTGCATCACAAACATGGAGCTTGTAGTATTATATTTTATTTCATTGACTACTCCGCCGATCAGCCTACACTGTTTGGTATTTCTTGAGGAGCATCTCTCCAAGTGATTGTCGCGTCAAGTCAATCGTTTAAAAGCACTGTTAATGCAACTGTCGCCACAAACCTCTGCGAATCCGCGAGGTTGGAGGTGAAATAGGGAATTTGCTGTCTTGTAAGGAGCAAAAACAAACCTGGGAGATGATTCCAGAATATTAGGACTCGGTGGCTTTCGGGTAAACTGTCTTGCAGTGTATTCTGAAATAGCCAAAGTTGCATTGCGTGTCATTGTCCCATTTTCAACGACATATTTATGCGAGTCAGGATTTTCAACGCTGAGTGTTATAAAAACAAAGCAGCGCTGTCGGCTTGATGTTGCAAGTGATCTCCGATGTGCTCCGTCAAATTTCAAACCAATCATACCAAATCTTACCTATGTCAGTGTCAACCCTCTCACTGACATTTGTTGACTAATTTAAAGATGTATTGTAAAAGTGTGTTCTTTGTATTGTATCTGAAATAGGGGGCTCGGCTGGCAAGGGTTGGGAACAACTGGACTAGACCTTCCATGTTTATGATAGAACATTGCAATATTCGAGTTAAAAAATAATCGTAAATCACTTCTCGCCCCCCTGATAAAGTCCCACGCCCCCCAGGTTGGGAACCCCTGGTCTAGTCTATGACATTAAAGGATCTTTCTACATGGAGTTGCTTGCCTCAAGAGATTATTGAGATATACTGTAGATTGAAAGGATCATGATGACCAAGAAATTTCCCACGTATTATCTGTAAGTAAAGTGATGTTACTGTAGCTCCGTGACAGCAATGAAAAGTGATTTTTATCAGACGCTAATGTTTTGCTGGTCATGACGCGTTAATCTGTGGCACAGCATTAAAAGCTTAACTGTACCCGCTTACTTTCCATTTCCGCGTGCCAGTCGTTTACATATTAACGCTACTTCTCTCGTTCAAATTTAACTAAATATATTTCTCCGGGTACTCCGGTTTTCCCTGTCACAATTTCATTCCAGCAACACTCTCCACTATCATTTCATCTGTCATTCATTTAATCATTGCCCCAGAGGAGTGCGTCAGGCCTCGGCAGCCGGCACGTTCATATCCTCGCCGCTAGATGAGGGCTTCATTCATTCCATTCCTGACCCGGTCGGAGACTGGAAGCAGGCTGTGGATTTTCATTTCCTTTCAAACAACTTTCTCCAGAAAAACATATTTGGTTGGTCTGTTCCTTAGTTTAGGGGCTGCGACTACGCGGTCATGTAGCTCCATGTGCTTTGGGTGTGTGTAGAATCTGTCTGATAAACGGTTTCATTGTGATGGCTGTATTAGTGTGTGTTATCTGTTTTTAATTCAAGTAAGACTGCAGACGTTCCATTCTCAAGTAGTTCCTACTTTTGCTACCAAACGCCACCGTCAACGACAACTAGTAAGTTCTGGACTTGGTTACTAGATGCCACCGCAGTCAGCTCCTGGTGACGACGTTGGATCCTAAGAGTGTTAGTCAAATCTAACCTATAATTAAGCTTCAAAAGAGTGTATTTAGTGGAAGGTTCTTTTACACGCTATAAATCTATGTCATGGGACCGCCAGCTTGACTTTCCCTACGAAGGAAGGCATACTGAGGGATTTTAACGCTCTTAAAAAAATCCGACGACTTCGGCCGGGTTTGAACCCGTGACCTTGGGCATAGAAGCTCAGAATGCTACCAACGACGCCACCGAAGCCGCCGGAAACATATTTAAATATGTCACCGTCATCACTGGTGGAAGTGTGTGTGTGGGTGTGTTACGATGGGAGATATGTCCATTTCTAATTTCAGCATACGTCCCATGGGAACAATACTTCATGAAAAGGAAGCTTTATTCAGCCCTGCAAGCGTACATTTATATTTTGGAGGGATGGGGTGGTTGATATAGACCAGACGTGGCTCCGCCTGATAGATGAAATAATGAAATAGGTTAAACCTACCTAAACATTTCAATAGAAGTTATTTGTTCTCCTTTAATATAGGGCCATAGTGGTCAAGGGATCAAGCTGCTTGTCTCTCACCAATGTGGATCGGGTTCGATTCTCGGTCAATGCATGTGAGATTTTCGAAATGAAATATCATGTCCTGTATTTCGACAACCACGTAAAAATGGAGATCCCGTGACACATGAACGCAAGATTGTTGTTCTTGATTCTTTAGTGGCTTGTAGCTGCGTGTACTTGGGTGTGTGTTGAATTTTTCTGATAACCTGTGTCACTGTGATTTCAGTACTAGTGTGTGTATTTATAATTGGGGTAGTATTGTGGGTAGGAAGCGGCCGTTGCCTTAAGTTAGATACCACCCCGGCATTTGCCAGGAGTTGAACTGGGGAAACCACAGGAAACCACATCCAGGATGGCTGAGGTAGGTGTTGAACCCGCCTCTTCTGAAGTTTGCCTTACGAGGCTTTGTGTACCCCATTCCAGCCCTCAGACTAGAACTAAATTCATTAGCAGAGCCGGGAATCGATCCCTGGCCTCCTCAGTGACAGCCAAAATCACTAGTCACTAGGCAACGAGACTCCTTTACTATAGGGGCGTGGTGGTATAGTGACCAAGCTGTTTGCCTCTCACCAAGGTGGATCGGGTTCGATTCTCGGTCAATGTCTGTGAGATTATTTAAAGTGAAATACGGTATCACATCCTGTGGTTAGACTTCCACGTAAAATGGAGGTCCCGTGGCTCATTATCGCAAGATGAACTGTCACGTAATAGTACATTATGCAACGAGCCTATAATGGCAATAATTAAGACACGAGTATGTTTATAAAACGAGCGAAGCGAGTTTTATAATTTCCTTACGAGTGTCTTAATAACCATTATAGGCGAGTTGCATAGCCTACGACTGGTTATGTTCGACGATAATTATAACTTTATTATATGTTCTAACATAAATATTCATAGATATCTGTCGATATTCTGTCGGTTGACTTCTTCTTCTTGGGAATTGTGTGGGCTCAGCATTTGATCACTGCCCAATAACGGATCCCAAAGCTTTGAAACATTGTTTATCCTGAAGTTGCACCGACAGATAGCGCACATGTGCTATGTATGATCATTTTGTTATTTGGTCAAATAACAAGACATAGACTGTTACAAACGCTTCATATTAAAAATGTATAGTATTGTCAACTAGTTATTCTCCAATTCGATGCGTATAGAATGTCAACGGAAGGCAAATCAATGTAGTCCCAAATAGAACAGTAACGGTATCTGGCAGAAAAGTTTCGCATAAGAAATCCATTTACTGAACAGGGAGCTCAATTATAATTTCCGTGGAACTAATGTCATAAACTTGCTTCCTCCACGACGTTATGATGAATTTATGTCGACAACTGCACTCACTAAAATTGTCGGCGAAACCTTACGAATGTGTAGAAATTGGAGTTGCGGATATTAAGGTACAGTGCTATTTCTTTTGCAATATTGCCCAGTTTGCTTATGCATTGTAACTACCATGGTTGATCCAATATAGGCTACATAGTCAACTTTCAAATCATGTAATTCATGTCCGACATGTTGGATTTTGAGTGCATGTCAGACGCTATCCTTACCTAATTGGTCAATGAATGAAAATATTGAGCTCTGATTGGTTGAAAAAACAGTGTTATAATGAAAAGTAGTCCTTTAATGACACCCATTATTATACAGTTTTCTGACATATACTATTTACATATCGACATCGTCGAACATAAAACTACAAGCTTCCATCCTTTTCATTTAACATATAATGATACTTACTGCATTGCTTATAGTATATCAGAGGGTATTCTGTCTTCAGAGTATTTTATATTGTGAGCTCTCAAGAAAGTCTGCTCTCCGTATTTTTAAACTGACGAAGGGAGTGCGTGGAACAGGGCTCACCGATTTGGCACAAGCTGTGTGAATCGAAGCATGTAGATGCGTCACTCAAGTTCCATGAATATCTCGCCGGAGTGGACCGTATGAAAAGGTAAAACACACTCTAATTATTCTCGACTGGAGTTTGAAGGATTTGTTTTCAAGAAGTTTCAAGTCAGTGGCGTGGTGCAGTGGTCAAGCGCACTGTCTGGCAACTCGCAACGTTAAACTATTAATTATAAAATGTAAATATATTTCAACAGTTAAACTCATGTACTTACAATAAATATATTTAATGCAGTTGAGATTAATTTAATGAAATAAATTAATATAATTATTTAAACAGTTCATTTACATAACCACGCTTTACAGTAAATACAATTACAATCTACACCTTAAAACAATTACTGTGTAAATATATTAAATGATTAACTAAATTAAAGTATTCTTAACTAAATTGAATATATTAATCTTAAGTATATACCAGACGATCACGAATCATGAAAGGCAATAGGTAACACTGAGCCTGAATCACTTATTATTAACATATTTTTAGCTTATATTCATTTAAGAAAAAATGGGCTTATGAGATCACCTTTTGTCCGTGTGTGTGTCTGTGTATATATGTGTGCGTCCGTGTATGTGTGTGTGTGCCCCGCCTAAGAACTTCTAAACATCTGGAGCGATTTCAATTGAACTCGGAAGGGTCATAGCACTATTCGGCCGACCCCAACCGTGCCCTTCAAATTTTATTACGTCTCACCAATCCAACATGGCGGCTGTGCGAAATATTTCTCTGGCATTTCTATATCTCCGAAACTGCAATATTACTCATATCACCCTGAAATTGTGTACGGTGATAAAGGTCACTACTACACGTTCACCTATGTGACTTTCTAAATCCTGTTAACTACAAAACGAACATGACTGCCATGCGAAGTTGAAATATTTGAATAGATATTCTCGCGATTTAACCATTCGAACGCAGTGAAACTTGGTACACAATCCGGCTGAAGACGTCGGATTTTTAAGAGCGTTAAAATTCCCTCAGTATGCCTTCCTTCAGAGGGGAAGTAAAGCCGGCGGTCCCATGTCATAGATTTATGGCATGTTAAAGAACCTTCCACTAATTACACCTGTAAATTGTATAGGTTAAGAATTTAAACAACGCTCTTAGGTTCCTACGTTTGTTGCCAAGAGCCGACTGCGGTGGCATCTGGTAGCTAAGTTCTGAACTAGTAGTCGTTGACTGTGGCGTTTGGTGGCAAAAGTAGGAACTGTTTAAAAAATTCAAAAGTCTGCAATTGAATTAAAAAACAGATAAGGCACACTAATACAGTCCTCACAATTAACACCGGTTATCAGACATATTCTACACACACCCAACGTACACGGGGCTACATGACCGCGTAGTCGCAGCCCCTAAACTTAATAACCAACCAACCAAACTTGGTATAGCAAATGACTATACAAATTGCAATGCACTGACATCTAGTTTAGTTCAATTGTTTTCATAACTTCAAGATGGCAGCTGTGCGAAATTTTAAAATCTAATTTTTATTTCTTGTGTCCTAATCATGCGATTGAAGTTTGAATAAAACTCCTACACAATAATCTTCATGTAACAGTACATAAGTCTAAGGCCTATTTATAAAAGTCCAACATGGTTACCATTCGAAATATTTAGACGGTTCTCAATATCTACGAACCTATTACAGCAATCAAACTGAAAATTTGTATGTTGATAGAGGCAATTAATATAAGTAGGATATATGAAAATAGGCTATTTAGTTTCTCACGATTTGTTTCCCTTGTTTTCATAAGTACCCTCTTATGTACAGCATGTTTCCCTCGAATAGACACCAGGCATGTGGGTTGCCTACCACCTGCAATAGAGCCGCGAGAAGTTTTTGCTCGCTAATTCGTCTATATCTGGTCCCTGAGCCCTGGTCTTTTCTGTCCGTTCGTTTCAAAGACAGTCATGTTGGTTCAGTTCAGACGCTAGCGCGAGGTGCTCTACTCAGCCTATTCTACTGCAAAATTGGTCAATATTCCATTTCGCTACCATCGCTATTTTCTTGTTTTATGTTGGGTATTTATTTTTTCACTTAGCCTATTCAATTTTATGTTGTGTTCTTTTTTCATTTCATCACTTTTATAATGTGTGTTTTTCCTTTCATGTATTCACATATGTTGCGTTATTTAGGTGCTCGTGGACCACGGGACTGGCCAGCCCGATCTCCTGATTGGTCCGTGATGGACTTCTTCGTGTGGGGATAGGTAGTTAGTTATTGTTGTTTTCAGGGGGATACGTTAAGTACCAAATTTACTTGAACCCACCCCAAACTAGGGAGGAAATGGAAAGCTGCCACCGTCCAAGCTTTCCGATCAATCACCCCGGAAATGGTTGCAAATGCTCGGAGAAGCTTCATAAGAAGAATTGCTCTGGGACTGGAGCAAGGTGGAGGACACGTCGAGCACTTGCTGTCGTAATTCTAGTTGTTCTTTGTTGTGGTTCTTTTAGTTACCAGAAGTAAGACAAGTAGTTCCGTGAAGAACTATACAGCCTATTTTCATATATCCTACTTATGTTAATTGCCACTATCAACATACACAATTTCAGTTTGATTGCTTTAATTGATTCGTAGATATTGAGAACCGACTAAATATTTCGGATGGTCGCCATGTTGGATTTTACATATGTAGGTCCTAGAGTTATGTACTGTTACATGCAGATTATTGTGTACGTGTAGTATTCAAACTTCAATCGCATAATTAGGACACAATAAGTAACAAGGAGATTTTAAAATTTCGCACAGCTGCCATCTTGTGGTTATGGAAACAATTGAAATAAATTAGATGCCAGTGGATTAACATTCGGATAATGATTTACTGTACCAAGTTTCACTGCACGCGGATGGTTAAATTGCGAGAAAGGTCCATGTGAATATTTATAATTCGCGTCACCGCCATGTTGGATTTGTGATCACCAGGTTATTTAAAGTCCTATAGGTGAACTTAAGTTCATAGCCCCTATGAAATTTAAAAAAAAATTAGTTTGATTGCTAAAATAGATTCGTAGATATTCAGTATCGTCTAAATATTTCGGATGGTCGCCATGTTGGATTGTTAAATGTATAGGCCATAGAGTCATGTACCATTAAAGGAAAATTATTGCGTAGGTTCATTATTCAAACTTTCACTTCGATCGCATGACTACATCACAAGAAATAAAAACTTAATTTTAAAATTCGCACTGCCGCCATCTTGAGGTTATGTAAACAATTGAACTAAATTAGATACCAGTGGATTACAATGTGTATAAATATTTCCTGTACCAGGTTTCAGTGCGCTTGGAACATTAAATCGCGAGAAAGGTCTATTTAAAATGTTCAAATTCGCTTGGCCGCCATGTTCGTTTTGTAGTTAACCGGTTTTTGAAAATCTTATAGATGGACTTCTAGTAGTGCCCTTTATCTCCGTACAAAATTTTAGGGAGATACCGCTAATAGTTTCAGAGATATAGAATGCCGGTGAAATATTTCGCACATCCGCCATCTTGTGATTATGTAAACAATTGAACGAAGTTAGATGTCGGTGCATTACAATGTATATAAACATATACTGTACCAAGTTTCATTGCGTTTGGTTGGTCAAATCGCGAGAAACGTCTATTTAAAAGTTGCAAATTCGCTTGGCCGCCATGTTGGTTTAGTAGTTACCAGGTTTTCAAAAGTCATATAAGTGAACTTATAGTAGTTCCCTCTATCACCATAGAAAATGTCAGGGTAATATCGGTAATAGTTTCGGAGATATTGATTGCTGGTGAAATATTTCGCACAGCCGCCATGTTGGATTGGTGAGTCGTAACTAAATTTGAAGGGCACGGTCGAGGTCGCCGGGAATACTGCTATGAACTTTCCGAGTTTCATTGAAATCGCTCCTGCCGTTTAGATTTTATTAGGGGGGGACACACACACGAATCACACACACACACACACACACACACGCACACACACACGGACAAAAGGTGATCTCATAAGCCTATTTTTTCAAAATTGAAATTATTCAGATAATTTTTGTTCCGTTGTATTTTTTATTTAGCTTTCATTAGACTCTGCCTCTTCATTGTTACGCTATGGCTGTGACTAATAACGTGTAAATGATTCCTTCTACGTCATGAAACGGTGCCAAAACGTTAAGACTGACCCAAATAAATGGAAAAGAATATTTCTTTCAGAAATGAGAAACTTTTTAACAGTCTTCTTTTCTCGTTAAGTGCTCTGCCTGTTCTTTCATTTACTGTTTTGAGTTTACCAAAATCTTCGTTTGAAAATATTTACAAACACTTTTGTTGGGAGGCAATTGATTTCTGGAATAACAAGTAGTTCCGTGAAGAACTATACAGCCTATTTTCATATACCCTACTCATGTTAATTGCCTCTATCCACGTACAAAATTTCTGTTTGATTGTTGTGATAGATTCGTAGATATTGAGAATCATCTAAATATTTCAGATGGCCGCCAGGTTGGATTTTATTTATGTACTATTACATGAAGATTATTGTGTACGTGTGATATTCAGACTTCAATCGCATGATTAGGACACAAGAAGTAAAAACGAGATTTTAAAATTTCGCACAGCTGCCATCTTGTGGTTATGAAAACAATTGAAATAAATTAGATGCCAGTGGATTAACATTTCTATAAGCATTTAACGTGCAGAGTTTCACTGCACTCAGAAGGTAAAATCACGAGCAACGTCCATTTAAATATTTAAAATTTGCGTAGCCGCCATGTTGGATTTGTGCTCACCAGGAGACTGAAAGTCATATAGGCGAACTTAAGTTCATAGCCTCTATGAACATTAAAAAAATTCAGTTTGATTGCTGTAAAAGATTCGTAGATATTGAGAACCGTCAAAATATTTCAGATGCTCTTCATTTTGGATTGTTTTATGTATAGGCCATAGAGTTACGTACAATTAAAGGAAAATTATTGCGTAGCTTCATTTTTCAAACTTTCACTCCGATCGCATGATTACGACACAAGAAACAAAAAAATATTTTAAAATTTGGCACAGCCGCCATATTGAGGTTATGTAAACAATTGAACTAAATGAGATGCCAGTGCATTACAATATAAATAATCATTTATCTTACCACATTTCACTGCGCTCAGACGGTTAAATCACGAGAAAAGTCTATTAAAGTATTTCAAGTTCGCTTGGCCGCCATGTTCGGTTTGTACTTTACACGTTTTTGAAAGTTACATAGATAAACTTGTAGCAGTGCTCTATATCACCGAACAAAATATCAGGGTGATATCATAAATAGTTTCGGATATATTGAATGCCAGTGAAATATTTCGCACAGCCGCCATTTTGAGGTTATGTAAACAATTGAACTAAATTAGACCCCAGTGTATTAACATGAGTATAAACATTTTCTGTACCATGAGTCATTACGTTTGGATGGTTAAATCGCGAGAAAAGTCTATTTAAAAGTCTCAACTTCGCTTGGCCGTCATGTTGGTTTTGTAGTTATCAGGTTTTTGAAAGGCCCATATGTGAACTTCTAGTAGTTCCCTTTATCACCGTAAAGAATTTCAGCGTGATATCGGTAATAGTTTCGGAGATACTGAACGCTGGAGAAATATTTCGCACAGCCGCCATGTTGGATTGGTGAGACACAATAAAATTTGAAGGGCACGGTCGGGGTCGGCCAGAATGTTGCTATGATCTTACCGAGTTTCATTGAAATCGCTCCAGCCGTTTAGAATTTATTAGGGGGACACACACACACACCTCTCACACACATACACACACACACGGACAAAAGGGGATCTCATAAGCCTATTTTTAGCCTACTTTCGATTTTTGCAAAAAATGAAAGTAGACTTATGAGATCAACACAGGGCGAAAAAAGTGTGTCTGTCTGTGTGTGTGTATGTGTGTGTGTGAGTCTGTGTGTGTGTGTGAGTCTGTGTGTGTGTGTGTGAGTGTGTGTACTCTGAATGTCTGTCCCCCCCTATCAATTCGAACACGGTGAATGCGAATTGAACGAAATTTGGTACAAAGGTAGCACTAGCAAAGGACACCTCAGTGTCATGTTTTATATCGCCGCCATCTTTACTAAAACTGAATGGCGGCCACTCAAACGTTCAAAACGTAAAATCAAATAACGACTAACCAAATCATCCAATCTCTACCAAATTTGGTAACAACATACCTTCGTATAGGATGCGTCTTGTGACCAAACTACAAGGTCGTCCGCCATACCATTTCAGGATGGCGGCCGTGCGAATTATGCAAACTTTATAATCCATATCATGGGACCCACCAGTTCCGATTATCGAGCCGAGAATCGTTTTAACTGTTCTAAAGGAAGAGGCACGTACGAAATTAAAAGTTTATTTTGTAATACTATAGTGCAGACGTGATTTTAAAAAGCTCAGCTGATTCATTAATAAGACAAGATGGCAGCGGATATCTTGTGCCTGACTTATATTTCACTAATTTGAGTATTGAATGCAATATAGCGTACTGATAAAAAATAAATAAACTTTGTATGAAATGCTTTATATATAAATAATATACTCCAGTGATGAAATCGTTTAGTATAAATCATTATTTGCTAACAAGTTCTATGTAAGTCATTTTAAATAGAACGATATTCGTTGACACAATTAGCTCAGTGGTAGAGCGATAGCCTGTCGCTCAGATTCCTATGGTTCAAACCCGATCAGAGCTAGCTTTTTGCTTGAAATGTTATATGTTTATTGTTTTGTAATGACTCAGATGTTTTAAAATTAAGCGTTATATTGTGCAAATTATGGTGTAAAATATATATTTAATTAAAACATAATTCGCCAGCAGATTTACTCGAGACATCTAGCTGCCAAAAAGGTAACTTCCAGATTTTATTGAAAAGTTTCTTCTTCTGGCCGCTAGAATGCACTCGCTCTGTTAGGATTATATTGTTCGATATTTCACCACTAGATGTCCCGACTAGTCTACGTGGGGATCCATTGATTACTATACCATTATCATTCTATGCGCATCGAATTTGAAGAATGACAAGTTGATACTACGATACATTTTAACTTTTTATTTTAAAGGGTTTGTAACAGCCTATTTTGCGTTACTTGAAAATGTTATTAAGCGTTATATTGTCCACATTATGGTGTAAAATATATATTTAATTAAAACATAATTCGCCAGCAGATTTACTCGAGACATCTAGCTGCCAAAAAGGTAACTTCCAGATTTAATTGAAAAGTTTCTTATTCTGGCCGCTAGAATGCACTCGCTCTGTTAGGATTATATTATCGAAAATATCCACATAGTTTGTATACACACGTCTCTGTAGGGTCATGGAAAGATATGTTAATTCAATTAGGGTTGTGAAAGCCATGCACAACCAGACGTGTAAAGACATGCCTCAACTCAAAGTTGGATGTTGCCCACGGCAGGTCGTAATAATAATAATAATAATGTTATTGGTTTTACATCCCTTTTAACTACTGCTGCTTTTAGAGACACCGGGGTGCCGGAATTTTGGCCCGAAGGGGATCTTTAACGTGCCAGTAAATGTACTGACACGGCTCCCTCGCATGTGTGCACCCTCAAATGCCAGCTGACTGCGCCAGGATACGAACCTGCAACCTAGGGCCCAGCAAGCGAGAACGTTACCGCTGAGCCACGCCGCCAGTCCGGTCGATTATGTCTCCAGATCCATAACATTCTTGATATACTTCTTATCTTTCTTTCTTTCTTCAATGATGGTAGCAGTTTTTATCTAGGTCGTGGCGTTTGGTAGAGGTAAATCGTTTCTAAGGTCTTCAACAAAGAATAGTTCTATTATACTCTTTGATAATAACAACGAGTTATAACTATACTCATACATTTAGGAGAAAGTAGGCTATATGTTCTTTACTGAACATCTTGTTTCAGAATTGAAAATAGGCTAAAAATGCATCGGTTAAATCAAAATATATCAAGGATGAGTTGGACTGCCTTTTTTTCAGGGCTGGATAACTTAACATAATGGCCTTCAATAACGAATTGTTTGGCGTTACGGTATACATCGCGTAACGTATAACAGAAAGTTTGTTGTAACGTTATTCATACGAAGAACGAATAAACGGATACTGTATATATACCGTTATTTTAAATATTTTATTATCATACCGGATACCATTTTAGTTATCGCAGGAGGCACAAGTCGAATAACGTTATTGGCGTTGTAACACAATCAAATGTACCCCATTCACTCAGTTGTTTTAAATAACGTTATTGACAAGACCGGATAGCATTGTGTTATGCTGCATGCCTCGCAGGTCGAATAACGTTATTCGTGCTCTAACACGTCGCGAACAACTACCACTCATTCCGAACATCAAATAACGTTATTCACAAGACCGGATAGCATTGTGTTATGCTGCATGCCTCGCAGGTCGAATAACGTTATTAACGTCGTGTTCTGTTGTATGGGTCCCGGGTTGAATAACGTTTTTAGCCTCGTACTAGGATCGTAACGTAAAAGGTTGTATACAAGCACAATTCCGGTATAGGCTTCAATAACGTTATTCGTACCTGCATTACGAGTTCTTATTGGCTCAGCTGCAAGAAATCAAAGATGGAGGAAACTTGTGGATTGAGATTAATAGTTGCAGTTCATTGGCATTATTAATGCAAATCAGTCATTTAGTACCGTTACGTTGAATACTGGAAAAGGCACTGACTGATTAAACGCATTTCTGTCAGTATTTATGATTTAACTGAAATCATTCGCCATTTAGCCATATGGATGAAGCTGTGAATCTGCATAGACCATGAAATGTGTACGAGTGCTAAGGCGTTAACTTGGTACCTAATGGGTCCGGGGTTCGAGACGCTCCATGGCCAGAATTTTTATTCTTTTTGAATTATTTCGTTGTGTCAACACTACTGTGTGATGCAACTTTTCAACTTCGATTTACTCGCATGATCTAGGGGGGCGATGTTAATAATGGATATTGGTAGGGAAAAATCTTTCTATTTTATCATTCGAATTTGTACTTTCCCAATCAAAACCATGAATATTTGTACAATTCGTGAAACTAATATAATTTTCACAGCACTGATTACTCCACAGTAAAATAATAATAATAATAATAATAATAATAATAATAATAATAACAATAATATGAAGTAGTTCCGTGACGATCTAAAGAGCCTGATTTTCTTTATATTTAAGATTCATGCCAATGATTAATCTACATAGACCTATATAGAATAATGACGAGATTAAGTTGGCAATAATAACTTTTCTATTTAGATTGGAATATATCTGAAGTAATGTATTCAAATACAGCTCTACATTTGGCAACCATGGTGACTCTGAATATATTCTTAGTTCCATATCTTAAGGTACATAATCCACATACAAAATTTTGTTGAAGTCCAATGGATAGTATGAACGTTGCATGCTGTGAAATATTGGATGTATCAGTGCGAGTAAAATCATATTGGCAACAACGTCAAGAAGGCGTGCTCAGAATTAATCTGAATTATTCCTATATTTTATAGTGCCAATTTTGGATAAAATCCATTTCTTAGTATAGAAGTTACATGCATTAAAAAATTGGCCCTATAAACAGGCTTAGAATTATGTTGGCAGCACTGATGTGCATTAGTTGCTCCCAAATAATCTAAAATTTCCGGAACTATTCGTGCGCAAAATTTAGAGCTGTTGGCTTACATACATTCTGATATATTGGTATTAGGATAAAGAGAGTGAGCATTTATTAACAAATAATAATAATGTTAATGGTTTTGCGTCCCTTTTAACTACTCTGGCTTTTAGAGACTCCGGGGTGCCGTAATTTTGTCCATAAGGGGATCTTCAACGTGCCAGTAAATCTACTGACACGGCTCTCTGGCATTTGCGCACACTCAAATGCCAGCTGACTGCGCCAGGATACGAACGAGCAACCTTGGGCCCAGCAAGCGAGAACGTTACCCCTGAGCCACGCAGCCAGCCGCATTTATTAACAGTTGGCAGCCCTAATGGCTCTCAAGCATAAGCATAGTCATATCTGTTATAGTACACAAAGCACGTACGAAATTTGGTTAAAATCCAATTAATAGTATAGGTGTTAGATGTACTTAAACATTGGACTTATCAGCAGGCTTAGAATGATCTTGGCACACTGTCATATATGGGATCCTTAAAATGTATCTGGAATGTTATTATCCCTGTGTGTGCTAATTTTGGAAAATTTCGCATGCATAACCTCTGAGATATCCAACGTAGAGCTTAAAAGTGAATTGTGATTTTTAGCAGTTGGTAACTCTGAAATCATTTCCAATTATGTCCCTGAGATATTCAGATATATATTTCCTTAAACCGAATTTGGTTTCGATAACTGCAATCTTTAGGGGTTTATAGGGGGAGACACACAAAGACAGACAGACAGACATTTGCCTGGATCGATGCCATAAGTCTATCTCATCATCATTTAAAAAAAAGTGAAAAGTAAGCTAAAAATAGCAAGTAGAATATACGATAGCTAATGTATAACATCCTACCTTAGGTGCTTCGATACTGTGCTGACCAGTACCCTCTGCTTATGGACATTTCACATGTGTTGTACCGCAATCATTGGCCATCAGCGTACAGATGTTACAGATCGTAACGTAAAAGCTTGTATACAAGCACAATTCCGGTATAGGCTTCAATAACGTTATTCGTACCTGCATTACGAGTTCTTATTGGCTCAGCTGCAAGAAATCAAAGATGGAGGAAACTTGTGGATTGAGATTAATAGTTGCAGTTCATTGGCATTATTAATGCAAATCAGTCATTTAGTACCGTTACGTTGAATACAGGAAAAGGCACTGACTGATTAAACGCATTTCTGTCAGTATTTAAGATTTAACTGAAATCATTCGACATTTAGCCATATGGATGAAGCTGTGAATCTGCACAGTACATGAAATGTGTACGAGTGCTAAGGCGTTAACTTGGTACCTAATGGGTCTTGGGTTCGAGACGCTCCATGGTCAAAATTTTTATTCTTTTTGAATTATTTCGTTGTGTCAACACTACTGTGCGATGCAACTTTTCAACTTCGATTTACTCGAATGATCTAGGGGGGCGATGTTAATAATGGATATTGGTAGGGAAAAATCTTTCTATTTTATCATTCGAATTTGTACTTTCCCAATCAAAACCATGAATATTTGTATTATTCGTGAAACTAATATAATTTTCACAGCACTGATTACTCCACAGTAAAATAATAATAATAATAATATTAACAATAATATGAAGTAGTTCCGTGACGATCTAATGAACCTAATTTTCTTTATATTTATGATTCATGCCAATGATTAATCTACATAGAACTATCTAGAATAATGACGAGATTAAGTTGGTAATACTAACTTTTCTATTTAGATTGGAATATATCTGAAGTAATGTATTCCAGTACAGCTCTACAGTTGGCAGCCTTGGTGACTCTAAATATATTCTTAATTCCATATCTTAAGGTACAGAATGCACATACAAAATTTGGTTGAAGTCCAATGGATAGTATCAACGTTGCATGCTGTGAAATATTGGATGTATCAGTGCGAGTAAAATCATATTGGCAACAACGTCAAGAAGGCGTGCTCAGAATTAATCTGAATTATTCCTATATTTTATAGTGCCAATTTTGGATAAAATCCATTTCTTAGTATAGAAGTTACATGCATTAAAAAATTGGCCCTATAAACAGGCTTAGAATTATGTTGGCAGCACTGATGTGCATTAGTTGCTCCCAAATAATCTAAAATTTCCGGAACTATTCGTGCGCAAAATTTAGAGCTGGGGCTTGCATACTTTCTTATATATTGGTATTAGGATAGAGAGAGTGAGCATTTAATAACAAATAATAATAATGTTATTGGTTTTACGTCCCTTTTAACTACTCTGGCTTTTAGAGACTCTGGGGTGCCGTAATTTTGTCCATACGGGGATCTTCAACGTGCCAGTAAATCTACTGACACGGCTCTCTGGCATTTGCGCACACTCAAATGCCAGCTGACTGCGCCAGGATACGAACGAGCAACCTTGGGCCCAGCAATCGAGAACGTTACCCCTGAGCCACGCAGCCAGCCGCATTTATTAACAGTTGGCAGCCCTAATGGCTCTCAAGCATAAGCATAGTCATATCTGTTATAGTACACAAAGCACGTACGAAATTTGGTTACAATCCAATTGATAGTATAGATGTTAGATGTACTTAAACATTGGACTTATCAGCAGGCTTAGAATCATCTTGGCAACACTGTCATATATGGACACCTTAAAATGTATCTGGAATGTTATTATCCCTGTGTGTGCTAATTTTGGAAAATTTCGCATGCATAACGTCTGAGATATCCAACGTAGAGCTTAAAAGTGAATTGTGATTTTTAGCAGTTGGTAACTCTGAAATAATTTTCAATTATGTCCCTGAGATATTCAGATATAGATATTTTCTTAAACCGAATTTGGTTTCGATAACTGCTGTCTTTTAGGGGTTGATAGGGGGAGACACACAAAGACAGACAGACAGACATTTGCCTGGATCGAAGCCATAAGTCTATCTCATCATCATTTAAAAAAAAAGTGAAAAGTAAGCTAAAAATAACAAGTAGAATATACGATAGCTAATGTATAACATCCTACCTTAGGTGCTTCGATACTGTGCTGACCAGTACCCTCTGCTTATGGACATTTCACATGTGTTGTACCGCAATCATTGGCCATCAGCGTACAGATGTTACAGATCGTAACGTAAAAGCTTGTATACAAGCACAATTCCGGTATATGCTTCAATAACGTTATTCGTACCTGCATTACGAGTTCTTATTGGCTCAGCTGCAAGAAATCAAAGATGGAGGAAACTTGTAGATTGAGATTAATAGTTGCAGTTCATTGGCATTATTAATGCAAATCAGTCATTTAGTACCGTTACGTTGAATACAGGAAAAGGCACTGACTGATTAAACGCATTTCTGTCAGTATTTAAGGTTTAACTGAAATCATTCGACATTTAGCCATATGGATGAAGCTGTGAATCTGCACAGTACATGAAATGTTTACGAGTGCTAAGGCGTTAACTTGGTACCTAATGGGTCTTGGGTTCGAGACGCTCCATGGTCAGAATTTTTATTCTTTTTTGAATTATTTCGTTGTGTCAACACTACTGTGCGATGCAACTTTTCAACTTCGATTTACTCGAATGATCTAGGGGGGCGATGTTAATAATGGATATTGGTAGGGAAAAATCATTCTATATTATCATTCGAATTTGTACTTTCCCAATCAAAACCATGAATATTTGTACTATTCGTGAAACTAATATAATTTTCACAGCACTGATCACTCCACAGTAAAATAATAATAATAATAATAATAATAATATTAACAATAATATGAAGTAGTTCCGTGACGATCTAATGAACCTAATTTTCTTTATATTTATGATTCATGCCAATGATTAATCTACATAGACCTATCTAGAATAATGACGAGATTAAGTTGGTTATACTAACTTTTCTATTTAGATTGGAATATATCTGAAGTAATGTATTCCAGTACAGCTCTACAGTTGGCAGCCTTGGTGACTCTAAATATATTCTTAATTCCATATCTTAAGGTACAGAATGCACATACAAAATTTGGTTGAAGTCCAATGGATAGTATTGTAACGTGTTTTTCGAGGGGTTTTATGCAACTGGCATAAGTCAGTAGGAAGCCATTCTATATTTATTTACGCGGCAAATTGTTCAGCCAAGAGAATTTTTCATGTTAATTTATTATTATTATTATTAATTTATTATAATTATTATTAAGGTATTTTCGGAGCATTTTATAAAAATTATTAGCATTCAGATAGGTTTTCTATGTCTTAGAAAACGCTATCAAGCAAATTATTACGAACGACGATATCATAGAAAATTATCTGATTACGGAATTTTACGGAGTTTTTGTCAGTTAGGGTATTTGAGAGAGATGACTCACTGGGATTTCAAGTACACGCTGAATCTTGTCGAGGAGCATGACGCAATCTTGGGTCGCAAGGTCTAGAAAAGGCGAATTGTTGAAACGGAAATCGACTTCTCCCTCCCGCGGAGTGTAATGAGGAAGGAGTGGGGATCTAGCGCGTAGGGTGCAGCCAATCAGCGAGGACGACGTAAGCCAGATGTCGGTACCATGGTGGGGGAGCCAACGTGTGGATATATCGTTCGACGCGCCGTGAAACGCGAACAATCTGTGTAGAACTTGCAGTGTACGGTCGCAAGTGCGTGTCGCTCCGATGTTCAGTGGAGTTAGCGACGAACTTTTGTAAAACGTAACCAGTGCGGTTTTACGCGAGTTTGGGTCCGAGGTACGGACCATAGAATTATATAATCTACCAGGATATCATCAAATTTCGACGGAGATGACGACGTCCAGGAGACTGTGGGAAGCACACAGCATCATCAAGAACGAGGGAGATGCTTTGGCAATTTCCAATGGTAAGCGCACATGACGCAGAAATACGCAATCTCTCATTTTCTTTGTTTTATATTTCATATTTCAGTAACTTCATAGCTTGGAAATAAGAGTAAAATCAATTTATCAGACTCCGTTTTCACGTAATTTTCTATCGGTAATATTCAAATCACAACGCTCCAATTTAAATTTTAAACTTATTATTATTATTAATTTTGCTATACTTGTTTTATATAATAAATTCATTTCTTTTACAATGCAATCTTTGCTTTCAGTAGGTAGCATTAGATATAGACCAATTCCTTCTCCTGATACAATTGTTTGTTGGGTTAATGATCAAATCATACCACGATCTGAGTGAATAGAGTCTTGAATGTGTTCTGCCAGAGCTAGACGTTGTTAAATACAAATTTAGATTTCAACAGTGCATTGAGGTCTTGGCGCCCATTAAAACAACATAGCTTAGGCAAAGGTAAACAGTTACATTTCTCTCCCAACAGTGTGGGCTAGCGAAACCATTACATTTGTACGCTCAACGTGGAGCAAAGTAAATACCGTTTCACTTGTCATCCCAGCCTAAGTAGATACCATTACATTTGGCGCCCAACGTGGGGATGAAAACCTAATAACATTTGTGGAAGGAGAAGGGTATATATTTCTGTGCCTGTATTTTGGGGGTTATTTGTCTTTATCAGTGTATATCATTATGGGGGATGAGAAAGAAAGACAGATGAGGTTACGTAGTGGTCATCAACTGGAGAATGATGATACGAGCAGTATGTCGAGTGATGGTAGTACCGGGGTAGCGGAGGTAAATCCCGATACTGAAACAGGGAGTGTAGGCGGCCAACCAGAATTAAAAACTTTACTTCTCGAGTTCATGTATCAGAACAAAGTTAGTAGTGATGCTTTAAATGCAAAATTAGAACAGAATAATGCAAAATTAGAACAAAACAGTAGGGAAAATAAAGAAAGTACAGATGCTTTAAATGCAAAATTAGAACAGAATAATGCAAAATTAGAACAAAACAGTAGGGAAAATAAAGAAAGTACAGAAGCTTTAAATGCAAAATTAGAACAGAATAATGCAAAATTAGAACAGAATAATGCAAAATTAGAACAAAACAGTAGGGAAAATAGAGAGAGTAATGAAACTTTAAACGCCAGATTAGAACAAAACAGTAAGGAAAATAGAGAGAGTACTGAAACTTTAAATGCTAAATTAGAACAAAACAGTAGGGAAATGAGTGACAAATTCGAACTGATTAGAGGTGAGATCAGGGGGGTGATGGAAGAAAAGGCTAAAGAGATTATTGCAGATGTATACAGAAAATTAGGAAAAGTACAGGAGGAGTTGGAAATTAGAATCAGTACACAGGCTGAAAATTTAAAAGAACTAGTGCAACTGGAAACACAGCAGGTCAAAAAGCAATTGGGGGGAGAAATTGACAAAATTCAGGTAGCTACTAAAGAGGTTAAGGAACAGCTGGGGGGTAGAATTGAGAAAGTCCACTCACAAGTAGTTGCAGAAGTAAATGATTTAAGAGAGAGTAATAGGGAAAGCATTAGCAAGATTGAGGAGAAACAAGCAAAGCTATATGATAAAGTAGAAGAATCAGAAGGAAACATTAAATTAACAGTAAACAGTATTGAGAGGAAGGCTGAGGAGAAAATCGCAGAATTAGAATTAAAATTAAAAGCTAGGATCAGGCAAGAAAATAGTCAGAATAGGCCAGTTTTTGTGAATAGCACACACAGGGAGGTAGAACTGGGTAAGTTCAGCAATCGACAGGGGTGCCCAATGGAGTTCATGAACACTATAGAAAATAAATTCGGGGAGAGGTTGGAAAATGGTAGTATTGAGTGGTGCCAGGTAGTTGAAATTTTAGAACAAGTGTTTGTGGGGGAAACGAGGAATTGGTTTGCTGTCTACAGAGACAAGTTTACTGATATCAATGATTTTAAAATGAAATTCTGTGAAAAGTTCTGGAATGAGGTTATTCAGTCGCAGCATCGTGAGGGAGTAGTGTGTGGTAAATATAACCCTAAAGGAAGCTCCACCATGACCGAATACTTTTTAGGGCAGGTATTAGTGTGTAAATATCTGGATGGCTTGAAGGAGGAAAGTGATGTGGTAAGGTTGCTACTTAGGCACTTTCCCTATAGGATCAAGGAGGCTGCTTGTATCCAGAATGTAAAGACTATATCACAAGTAGAAAATTTGTTAAGCACATTTGATGCACTAGGGAAAGGGGGTTATGAGGACAATTTCAATCGGAACCAGGGTAATAATAATAATAGACCTAATGAAGCCAGGCATCAGGAAGTTCAAGGGAACGGTGGCGAAGGAGCCAATGCTCAAAATAGAAATAATAATAATCAGCTAAATCAGAACAGAGGAAATGGCTATGGTAATCAGTATCAAGGGAGGAACAATGATTACAGGGGAAATCAAGGGAGAAACAATGATTTCAGGGGAAATCAAGGGAGAAATTATAATGACAATAATTACAACCAGAATAGGGGTCAAGGAAGAGGACAGCCTAGTGGTAGTAATATACAGCCAAACAATGACAACACAACTCAGAACAACCAGACCAGTGCAGTAGTAACTAGTACTACGGCCAGCTGTAGCGGTTCTTTAAACGCGAACCAGGCTGCGAAGTAAGGTCAGAATCTCAGTCTGTAGCATGCCCTGTCCATACAATTATACAGGAACCCTATGACCTAAATGTGAGAAATGAATTATTACATGAACTAAATGATGAAGGTATTATTCAGGAAGTGGTTAGTAAGAGCCCCATAGTTAAATTTAACGTGTCCGAGGCGTACACAGATGTTTTAATTGATAGTGGTTGTATGAAGAGTTGCATAAGTAGTGCATTTTATGATAAAATGAAAGGAACTGGAGTAAATTTTGAGGAGAGGCCAATTAAAAGCACTTTTGTTATCACAGCTGTTGGGAAGAGGTCTAAAGTAATTTCTAAGCAAGTTTTAGTAGACATTAAAATTAATAATCATGTAGAGAAGCAGATTTGCCTTGTAATTCCAAATTTAGTATTCAGTGTTATCTTGGGTTCAGAGTGGCTAAGTAGAGTGTCTGGTAACTTATGTTATGATGTAGGGAGTTTGAAATTTAAATGGGGAGATTCTGAAGTAGAAGTAGCGTTCAATGACCATATTCAGAGGAGTAGTATTGTAGGTGTGATTTGTACTTTAAATGAGATATCGCCAGCCGTAGAGCGGGGTTCTCCATGTTTTGTGGGCAGTGTGATTACGAACGGAAGTCTAGAGGACTCGTTACGTGAGGCTGCATTTCAGGGTAATATAGAGGTGGAACAATGTGTTCGGCTCTATGATGTGTTATTGTGTAATAGGAGAGTTTTTGAGGATCGCATTGGTATGGCCAATTGCTATACACATTCATTGAACGTTATTGATAGGTCAGTATTCACAGGACATAGATATCCTGTACCTTTCGCTTATCAGAGTGCAGTTGAGGCACAAATTAATCAGATGCTTGAAGATGGGATTATTGAGCACTCTAACAGTCCATATGTTAATTCTTTGATCACGGTACCCAAGACCGACGGCACGGTTCGTATTTGCTTAGACGCTCGTTTGGTTAACAGTAGAATTAGTTCAGATCAGCTGAAATCTATGTCAATAGAGGAATTAATGCAAACATTTGAGGGGAAGAAGTATTTCACTTGTGTAGATTTGAGTTCCAGTTTTTGGCAAGTGCCACTTATGTACGAAGATAGACCATTTACAGCTTTTAGTCATAAATATAACCTTTATCAATTTTGTAGAACACCTTATGGGTTAAAGAGTAGTTCAGCAGCTTTAATTAGGGCTTTAAACATCGCATTAGGGGATGACACAGGAGAGTTTGTAACCATTTACATAGATGATATGGTAATTAGTTCACGCAGTTTTGAGGAGCATCTACTTCATTTAGATATAGTTTTTCAGAAGTTAGATCAGGCAGGGTTCACTTTGAAGCTGTCTAAGTCGTCATTCTGTCAGTCAGAAGTGACATTTTTAGGTCATAGAGTGTCGAGTAGAGGTGTGACACCAGAGGAAAGTAGGGTTAGCAGGTGTGGACAGTAGCAACAGGGCATCGTTACAGACACTGAGAAATATGCTAGTAGAGCAACGTGATGACGTTCATTTAAAGGGAGCCACTTGCAAGGTTGGAAGCAGGTGACGCAGAAACATGTATAGTTTCCAAACGTATTGGGAAAACAGCATATGTGCTGGAGAATATTGAGGGAAACAGATTATACGGGACGTATAATATACATAGTCTCCAAAAATATGTGTCATAAAGTGAGTGTGTTGTGTGTTTAACTGGCGAGCCAGCCTATCAAATGAGTAAGTGTGGTATCTGGTGCGTGGAGGATCTGGTCTTAAGGCAGGCGTATCGGAAGTCACACAGGGGGGTAGTATGTAAGTAAATGAGAGTTTTTAAGGTACAGGGAAATATGACGGGATTGTCGGATGCTGTTGAGCACTAAATTGTCTCGATGCACCAAGGCCATTTTGGCAGCGCTGATGGGTTCCCATTTATCTCCAAGAGATGGGGGAGCGCTTGAATAGGGCTTGTTAGCTTAAGGCGTCCACGAGATAAAAGATGGGCCATCAGAATGCGAGACAGTCCTTCATGAAACTCATACATATCAGCACACGTGATTTCTGTTTACGGCCTCGCCATGTAAGATTTGTAAGTGTGTAATTTAAGGCAATTTGTATAATGGTATTATTTGTAGGAGGAGAACGGGTCTGTGTTGAGAACTAGTATTAAGTAGAATATGGTGTACGGGAACTTAACAAGACAGGGCGATTACGGCACAGAAATATTTGGTGTTATATGTAATGCGCATTTACTGTTTTTTTTTCAGAAGTCAATATTAATTTAATCTACTTTAAAGAGAGATTAAGTATTATGGTCACGAGGCGCTGCCACAATAGTGTGATCGTGTGCTCAGTGATAAGTGGAATTAAATGTCACCATAAGGAGGGGACCTCCAGTGAAATTAGGAAGTTCTATGGTGATATAAATATATCAGAACACCTTCAATGCGTGTGATATGACATCATAAATACATAGTGCTCACACATTAATTATGTCCATTTCTCCAACATAGAGAAATTTGAGAGGCGGAAATATCCGTGGAACACTTCTATATGTAAAACATTGGACTGGTTGCAAAGTGCAATCCATAGTGACAACGAACTTTGACGCAAAGTGCGTGAAGAAAAATTATGAGTGTATATATCTGTAATTTAGGGTGATTTCATTTATGTAATATGTATTTTGGATGGGGTTTATTAACGTGTCTGGGATAATCGGATAATGGACCGTCGTCACGGTAAATGATCCGATGATCCGAGGCGAATATGTAACGTGTTTTTCGAGGGGTTTTATGCAACTGGCATAAGTCAGTAGGAAGCCATTCTATATTTATTTACGCGGCAAATTGTTCAGCCAAGAGAATTTTTCATGTTAATTTATTATTATTATTATTAATTTATTATAATTATTATTAAGGTATTTTCGGAGCATTTTATAAAAATTATTAGCATTCAGATAGGTTTTCTATGTCTTAGAAAACGCTATCAAGCAAATTATTACGAACGACGATATCATAGAAAATTATCTGATTACGGAATTTTACGGAGTTTTTGTCAGTTAGGGTATTTGAGAGAGATGACTCACTGGGATTTCAAGTACACGCTGAATCTTGTCGAGGAGCATGACGCAATCTTGGGTCGCAAGGTCTAGAAAAGGCGAATTGTTGAAACGGAAATCGACTTCTCCCTCCCGCGGAGTGTAATGAGGAAGGAGTGGGGATCTAGCGCGTAGGGTGCAGCCAATCAGCGAGGACGACGTAAGCCAGATGTCGGTACCATGGTGGGGGAGCCAACGTGTGGATATATCGTTCGACGCGCCGTGAAACGCGAACAATCTGTGTAGAACTTGCAGTGTACGGTCGCAAGTGCGTGTCGCTCCGATGTTCAGTGGAGTTAGCGACGAACTTTTGTAAAACGTAACCAGTGCGGTTTTACGCGAGTTTGGGTCCGAGGTACGGACCATAGAATTATATAATCTACCAGGATATCATCAAATTTCGACGGAGATGACGACGTCCAGGAGACTGTGGGAAGCACACAGCATCATCAAGAACGAGGGAGATGCTTTGGCAATTTCCAATGGTAAGCGCACATGACGCAGAAATACGCAATCTCTCATTTTCTTTGTTTTATATTTCATATTTCAGTAACTTCATAGCTTGGAAATAAGAGTAAAATCAATTTATCAGACTCCGTTTTCACGTAATTTTCTATCGGTAATATTCAAATCACAACGCTCCAATTTAAATTTTAAACTTATTATTATTATTAATTTTGCTATACTTGTTTTATATAATAAATTCATTTCTTTTACAATGCAATCTTTGCTTTCAGTAGGTAGCATTAGATATAGACCAATTCCTTCTCCTGATACAATTGTTTGTTGGGTTAATGATCAAATCATACCACGATCTGAGTGAATAGAGTCTTGAATGTGTTCTGCCAGAGCTAGACGTTGTTAAATACAAATTTAGATTTCAACAGTGCATTGAGGTCTTGGCGCCCATTAAAACAACATAGCTTAGGCAAAGGTAAACAGTTACATTTCTCTCCCAACAGTGTGGGCTAGCGAAACCATTACATTTGTACGCTCAACGTGGAGCAAAGTAAATACCGTTTCACTTGTCATCCCAGCCTAAGTAGATACCATTACAGTATGAACGTTGCATGCTGTGGAATATTGGATGTATCAGTGCGAGTAAAATCATATTGGCAACAACGTCAAGAAGGCGTGCTCAGAATTAATCTGAATTATTCCTATATTTTATAGTGCCAATTTTGGATAAAATCCATTTCTTAGTATAGAAGTTACATGCATTAAAAAATTGGCCCTATAAACAGGCTTAGAATTATGTTGGCAGCACTGATGTGCATTAGTTGCTCCCAAATAATCTAAAATTTCCGGAACTATTCGTGCGCAAAATTTAGAGCTGTGGCTTGCATACTTTCTTATATATTGGAATTAGGATAAAGAGAGTGAGCATTTAATAACAAATAATAATAATGTTATTGGTTTTACGTCCCTTTTAACTACTCTGGCTTTTAGAGACTCCGGGGTGCCGTAATTTTGTCCAGAAGGGGATCTTCAACGTGCCAGTAAATCTACTGACACGGCTCTCTCGCATTTGCGCACACTCAAATGCCAGCTGACTGCGCCAGGATACGAACCTGCAACCTTGGGCCCAGAAAGGGAGAACGTTACCCCTGAGCCACGCAGCCAGCCGCATTAATTAACAGTTGCAGCCCTAATGGCTCTCAAGTATAAGCATAGTCATATCTGTTATAGTACACAAAGCACGTACGAAATTTGGTTAAAATCCAATTAATAGTATAGGTGTTAGATGTACTTAAACATTGGACTTATCAGCAGGCTTAGAATGATCTTGGCACACTGTCATATATGGGATCCTTAAAATGTATCTGGAATGTTATTATCCCTGTGTGTGCTAATTTTGGAAAATTTCGCATGCATAACCTCTGAGATATCCAACGTAGAGCTTAAAAGTGAATTGTGATTTTTAGCAGTTGGTAACTCTGAAATCATTTCCAATTATGTCCCTGAGATATTCAGATATATATTTCCTTAAACCGAATTTGGTTTCGATAACTGCAATCTTTAGGGGTTTATAGGGGGAGACACACAAAGACAGACAGACAGACATTTGCCTGGATCGATGCCATAAGTCTATCTCATCATCATTTAAAAAAAAGTGAAAAGTAAGCTAAAAAATAGCAAGTAGAATATACGATAGCTAATGTATAACATCCTACCTTAGGTGCTTCGATACTGTGCTGACCAGTACCCTCTGCTTATGGACATTTCACATGTGTTGTACCGCAATCATTGGCCATCAGCGTTCAGATGTTACAGATCGTAACGTAAAAGCTTGTATACAAGCACAATTCCGGTATAGGCTTCAATAACGTTATTCGTACCTGCATTACGAGTTCTTATTGGCTCAGCTGCAAGAAATCAAAGATGGAGGAAACTTGTTGATTGAGATTAATAGTTGCAGTTTATTGGCATTATTAATGCAAATCAGTCATTTAGGTCCGTTACTTTGAATACAGGAAAAGGCACTGACTGATTAAACGCATTTCTGTCAGTATTTAAGATTTAACTGAAATCATTCGACATTTAGCCATATGGATGAAGCTGTGATTCTGCACAGTACGTGAAATGTGTACGAGTGCTAAGGCGTTAACTTGGTACTTAATGGGTTCTGGGTTCGAGACGCTCCATGGCCAGAATTTTTATTCTTTTTGAATTATTTCGTTGTGTCAACACTACTGTGTGATGCAACTTTTCAACTTCGATTTACTCGCATGATCTAGGGGGCGATGTTAATAATGGATATTGGTAGGGAAACATCTTTCTATTTTATCATTCGAATTTGAACTTTCCCAATCAAAACCATGAATATTTGTACTATTCTTGAAACTAATATAATTTTCACAGCACTGATTACTCCACAGTAAAATAATAATAATAATAATATTAACAATAATATGAAAGTAGTTCCGTGACGATCTAAAGAGCCTAATTTTCTTTATATTTAAGATTCATGCCAATGATTAATCTACATAGACCTATCTAGAATAATGACGAGATTAAGTTGGTAATACTAACTTTTCTATTTAGATTGGAATATATCTGAAGTAATGTATTCCAATACAGCTCTACAGTTGGCAGCCTTGGTGACTCTGAATATATTCTTAGTTCCATATTTTAAGGTACAGAATGCACATACAAAATTGGTTGAAGTCCAATGGATAGTATGGACGTTGCATGCTGTGAAATATTGGATGTATCAGTGCGAGTAAAATCATATTGGCAACATGTCAAGAAGGCGTTTTCAGAATTAATCTGATTTATTCCTATATTTTATAGTGCCAATTTTGGATAAAATCCATTTCTTAGTATGGAAGTTCAATTTCAACTATTTCCAACTGTGGCTACCAGATGCTTCTGTCACTAACACTGGCGGAGAACGTTGGAACTTGATGGAGCGTTTCTAACTCGCCAAATATAACCTAAAAACTTTTCTACACACTACCAATTGTAATGGTAGGTGCTTTTACCTGCCATAAATCTATGACATGGGCACGCCTGCTTTATTTCCCCTTCGAAGAAAGGCATACTGAAGAATTTTAACGCTCTTAACCAATCCGACGACTTCGGCCGGGTTTGAACACGCCATCTTGGGCTTAGCAGTTCAGCATGCTATCGACCACGCCACCGAAGCCCCTTATAGAAGTAATACAGGGTGAAGAAATATGCCGTACTTGGAGGTCGTCATGCGACTTCTCATCCAAATGCAAGACAAAAGTTTCTATAGCAAAATCGGAGCGGGTGTTATTTGAAAAGACGAGTATGAAAACGAGAAGCCGGCAACACTGTCGCATCCTGCGGCGGAATGTGTATCATATCACCGTACCAGCCGTCGTAGCTCACTGAGTAGGCTGCTGTATTATCCAAACCACAACCATCAACGAACTACGGTTCGAATCTACGTCAGGTCGTCGTTTTGTGTGACGTCAGTTCGTGGCTCTGTGAAGATAAGACTGGACTTCAAACGATTTTTCCTTCGTAGTCAGTTTACCCTCCAAGTAGGCTTTTCCCACGGACTCAGCGAGAGATCCCACCTTTACCTCCTCTACGGGCAGTGTCCTGGCGCTTGAGAGTTAGTCGGGGGATCCAACTGGGGAGGCGGGACTAGCACCTCACCCAATGCGGCCTCACCTGCAAAGCGAACAGGGGGCCTCATGTGGGATGGGACGGGATGGGAAGAATAGAAAGGATAGACAAGGAAGAGGGAAGGAGGCGGCCGTGACCTGACGGTAGGGACCATCCCGGCATTTGCCCGAAGATGAAGCGGGCAACCACGAAAAACCACTTCGAGGATGGATGTGGTGGGAATCGAACCCCATCTACTCATTTGGACCACCCGAGGCTGAGTAGATCCCGTTCCAGTCCTCATACCACTTTTCAAATTTCGTGGCAGCGTACGGAATGGAATTATTGTGCGTATCATAATGGGCAATCTAGTGTATATCATTGGATGCAGACGATGTTACTGGCTTTATTTGTGCCATGGACGAAACTAAGTGGTCGTTTACGTATGTAAGAGGCTCATGTTATGTTTTAATGTTTAAATAAAGGTAACAGAAGGAAATAATATAAGAGATGAAGACACTTTGGACAGAGAAAGTGTTATGTTTGGAAGTACGCCAGGGTAGAGTGGAAAGGAAACCTGGGGCGAAGTGGTCTGAGGACAGAAAGAAGCAACATAGTCTAAGAACGAAGAAATATTGGGAAGAAAACAACAAAGAGTGAAGAATTGAAATTGGTGCGTGGTCCGTAGCGGGTCTCATCGAAATAAGAAAGAAGTAACAGCAATGTAAGACACAGTACACAACATAATGTATTGATTGCATTGTGGAGGTGTACATTGGATACAATTTGAGACTTTTACTGAAGAACTCTTTGACGCGAACGCCATTGGACCATAACCGACCTTCACGGCATACCTTTTCGCACTGAGCTAATGAGACAGCACCGGCACAGCGCAGACTTCATGCGTGCTGTTCTCTTGGCCATGCTGCACGCAGTTACAGCGTTGCCAGAGCCTCGTTTCTTAACTCGCATTTCTATTAAACGTATTGGCAGGACCAGGCCTTCCTAGATAAGCCTTTGCCATGAATTTCGACGAGGAACCGCATGCTGACCTCCAAGTACGGGATTTGTTCTTCATCCTGTATATAGTATATACAACATTATGTATAATATTTGACGCAATCAAAGTTTTTGATATTTCAGAGGAAACCTCTGGTTGGTTATGATAGGATTACTGGTATGCTACTGGTAGAGCGTATGTTAGTACAGTATATGATAATTAGTAAACAATATTTAAACTTCTTCTTCGACATAATTGATTTTTCAGTACGGTATGTTTAGGCTTTAGAGATCATATCAGCAACGGGTTGTGTATCATTCACAGCATTCCAATACGAAATAATTTTTCTTGTAACAATAAATGTACTGTGTGAAATGAAAGGGAAATGCCATTATTCATTTAAAGACAAGACGGAAAATGGCTAAGTTGCTCCAACGCGTAGCCCACTACTCCATGTTGTTTGATGTGGTGGTACGTTTAAATTTACGCTGCGATTTACGGTATGAATGGCATTATTTACTTTTAAACCAGAATTACACTGCTGTTAATGAATACGACAACCCACCCGGCACTTTCTACTGTTAAAGTGATAGAGAGACTTGAGGTGTTATGACGAGACTTCTTGAATTGAGTCATCTCATGAGCACGTTCTGTCCAAGCGGAGCCTCGCTCACAGTAGTGTTGTGCCCAGGTGCGGGAGTGATTAATCTGCCAATGGATTTCAATTTTAAATAAAGGGAGGAGGAAATAGAGAACAGCATTCATAAGAGAAATAGCAAATGGAAGGGGTGACACATACGTTTTAATATTGTATTAGGCAAATGGGTTGTTGATTGTGTTCAATGTTAATAGTTAATTTTCAAGAGGAAGAGTACGTAGTATATGATTAGGCACAGATGTTCATGACCAGAAGGTGAAATTATATTGATGTATGTGTGACAAAATCATCGTAAAATCAGTGTGGAGGTATGTGTCCATGATATACGATCCATCTCCATTGCAAGTGTGAAAGAATTTCTGAGATATGGCCAAACATTTTTAAATATTTAAAAAAAATACAAAAATATATCTGTAGAAGCTCGACCCAAGTTGAAGACAAATTGCTGAAATGGCAAGATAGAGACTAAACAGGAGGTGTTCAAGATTAGGACCGGACACATTGCATTAGCCTACTTACTATTTCAAATGCGGTTTACAGCTTATTCCAGGGGATAATTCACTACATTCATTCATGTTTATTAAAGAGGACGATTGGGAGTTCCACGGCAGTGACGTCTGAACATTATGATAAAGATCGGGAATGTAGACTAGTGATTAGAATTTTGTGTTGGAAGGTTCAAGAAGTATGTTGTTTAGAAAAGTGAGACTTGGCATTTGTTATGCCAATATAACATGAAGTAATCAGATATCATGTTTGAAACTGTAATCTCAGTATAACCCTTTCTTTTATCTGAGTGAAGATTTCTGCTGCCTTTTTTTTTCACATCTGATAAACGAATCGCTTTTCAGTGGGTCAGCACATTAACGTGCGCAATTAAATGGGGTGGGGAATAACAAGTATGTATCCCACTTCACCGATGTGGCTCTATCCTGTAAGCCTAGATCAGGACCATCCAGTCATTGCGCTCCGAGAGCGCGGCCGCGCTCGGGGAGCACTGGGCAGTCAGACTAGCGCACCTTCCCCTACCACCACTACACTGTGGCAGCGAGGAGATCTGAGACACACGGACTATGTTCGTACCGCAATAACTAGATACGAACGCACAGATGCAGGCGACGGCTTTTGTGGCATTGTTGACATCATATTGATAGGGCTGTTTTACCATAATAGGATATATACTGCCATAATATATATGTATACAAATCGAATGGTACTCCGATGCATGGAATGTGTAGGAAACGAACGCAAGTGTTAAGTAAAGAATATTGTGCTTTATTACAAAATGAAATGAGAACATATTAGAGAGGAAAATTCAACAACATTTTACCAATATGAACAGATAGTACAGGCCTTGAGTGACTCTTTCTCCGTCGTTTTTACGAATTTCTAGTTTTGGAGGAAACAATCTTCTCCAAATTGGGTACAATATTTCTGGACACAGCTATTCGTAAACAATTGCGCAAGTTTCTATCACTCATCGTTGCACGATGTTTACTTTTGGTAAGCTTAAGAACTGAAGAGAAGCGCTCATAAATGTACGTTGAGTCGAACATTGACAGAACTTCACTTGCATGTCTTTACAAAAGGGGATATTCTCCTTGCGGAAAGCCACTGTAAAATTCTTCTAAACTTCGTGACATTAGAAAGCGGTCATTAAGACGAACATTGCATTGCAGTTTTCTTAACTTCGTGACATTTAGAAAGAGGTATTTAAGACGAACATTGCATTGCAGTTCAATCAGCTCTAATTGAAATAGCTGTGGAACACTGTCTGCACTAAGTTAATAGAAAATGGTCGAACAAATACATCTAACACCGCTTGGAGTTCTGATAATTCTGAAAATCGCTTGTCAAACTCTTCTTGTATTTGGCGAATTACCTCCAAGTACTCATCAAAGTCGACACCTTTCACTGTTTCAAACGATGGAAAATGTCCTGTGTTCCTTGCACGTAACTGGTTTTCCCGCAAAATCAATTTTCTTGTGAACGCTTCAATTTTTTCCACCAAATCGCAGATGTTGTGCTTTTCGTCCTGAAGCGAAGTGTTCAAATTATTCAGATGGGCAGTAATGTCACATAAAAATCCAAGTCCGCCACCCACTTAGGGTCACGCAAAAGAACTTCGGGCCGCCCTTTCATGTCACAGAATGTATGTATTGCGTTCCGCAAGAAAAACACACGATTCAGCACCTTCGCCTTGCTCAGCCATCTTACTTCTGCATGGTACGGGATATCCGGACACTCCGCTTCGATGTCATCCAAGAACTCTTTGAATTGACGGTGCGTGAGTTCATGGGAGTGAAGATAATTTACCATTCGCACAACTGTTCCCATTACATCTTTGCGCTTGGCGACTTTTGCACAGATTGCCTCCTGGTGTATGAAGCAATGGATCGCCACCATTAGGGTACTACCGTTCTCAGCCATTTTTAACTTTACATATCTGAGGAACCCCATGCGTACACATCGTAAAGCAGGAGCTCCATCCGTCGTTATACTCGTCAACCGCTCCCATTTTAATCCCATTGATTCAAAAGCACCCTCCACAGCTTGGAAAATATCGAAACCGGTAGTGGTGACTTTGAGTGTTACCAAGTCGAGGAAATTCTCGGTGACCCGAAGATCGTCATCCACCCCTCGAATAAAAATAACGAGCTATGCTATGTCCGCAATGTCGGTTGATTCGTCGAGGGCGATGGAAAATAAATTTTGCTGCCTTCTCCATTAATTGCTGTTCCATATCAACGGACATATCGTCTATTCTGCGAGCCACAGTTTGAGGAGAAAGAGAGATGTTTTCAAATTTCTCAACTACCTCCGTAGGACAAATACATGCCGCCACGTCCATTAGGCACTCCTTGATGAAATTCCCTTCCGCGAAGGGCTTCCCAGCTTCGGCAATTCGCATCGAACATTTGTAGCTTGCTCGTAAAATCGGTCCACCAACCTCACTCTCCTCTATCTCCTGTCAGACAAAAATACGGCAAGTCACAATTTTAGTGTTCTTCAGATAATTAAATCATTTGTTCATTCCCATTTGTAAGCAAGCATTTTAAAATTAAGGCAATAATACTTACAGGAAAGTGCTGCTTGAAATTTTCTTTCAATTCTTCCAACTTCGATTGCCGACTGGCGTCTGTCAAGTCACCGTAATCATCCCTGTGGTTGGCACTGCAGTGCCGTTCCAAATTGTGTTTTTTTTTACTCATTAAATCTCGGTGGCACACTAAACATTTGGCATGCCCTTTATAAGCTGTACAGAAAAATAATTTTTCCCATTCTGCTTTAAAGGCAGCTGCTTCACCACTCCTTATTAGCCTACTTTTCACATTCTGCAAAAATGAGGAAAAAGTACACTTATGAGATCGATCCGGGAGAATGTGAGTCTGTCTGTCTGTCCTTCTGTCTGTCAGGCTGTGTGTGTGTGCCCCCCCCCCCCCTGTCAACTCCTAAACGGCTGCAGAAATCGAAACCAAATTTAGTATGAGTAAAGATGTATACCGGAATATCTCACGCCCATATTTGAAAATGATGTCAGTGCTACCAACTGCTAAAAATCACAATTCACTTTTAACCTCTACGTTGGATATCTCAGACGTTATGCATGCGAAATTTTCCAAAATTAGCACACACAGGGATAATAACATTCCAGATACATTTTAAGGATCCCATGTATGACAGTGTTGCCAAGATGATTCTAAGCCTGCTGATAAGTCCAATGTTTAAGTACATCTAACATCTATACTATCAATTGGATTTTAACCAAATTTCGTACGTGCTTTGTGTACTATAACAGATATGACTATGCTTATACTTAAGAGCCATTAGCGCTGCCAGCTGTTAATAAATGCGGCTGGCTGCGTGGCTCAGGGGTAACGTTCTCCCTTGTTGAACCCAAGGTTGCAGGTTCGTATCCTGGCGCAGTTAGCATTATTATTATTATTTGTTAATAAATGCTCACTCTCTTTATCCTAATACCAATATATCAGAAAGTATGCAAGCCAACAGCTCTAAATTTTGCGCACGAATAGTTCCTGAAATTTTAGATTATTTGGGAGCAACTAATGCACATCAGTGCTGCCAACATAATTCTAAGCCTGTTTATAGGGCCAATTTTTAAATGCATGTAACTTCTATACTAAGAAATGGATTTTATCCAAAATTGGCACTATAAAATATAGGAATAATTCAGATTAATTCTGAAAACGCCTTCTTGATGTTGTTGCCAATATGATTTTACTCGCACTGATACATCAAATATTTCACAGCATGCAACGTCCATACTATCCATTGGACTTTACCAAATTTAGCATGAGCATTCTTTACCTTAAGATATGGAACTAAGAATATATTCAGAGTCACCAAGGCTGCCAACTGTAGATCTGTATTGGAATACATTACTTCAGATATATTCCAATCTAAATAGAAAAGTTAGTATTACCAACTTAATCTCGTAATTATTCTAGATAGGTCTATGTAGATTAATCATTGGCATGAATGTTAAGTATAAAGAAAATTAGGTCCTTTAGATCGTCACGGAACTACTTCATATTATTGTTAATATTATTATTATTATTATTTTACTGTGGAGTAATCAGTGCTGTGAAAATTATATTAGTTTCACTAATAGTACAAATATTCATGGTTTTGATTTGGAAAGTACAAATACGAATGATAAAATAGAATGATTTTTCCCTACCAATATCCATTATTAACATCGCCCCCCTAGAACATGCGAGTAAATCGAAGTTGAAAAGTTGCATCACACAGTAGTGTTGACACAACGAAATAATTCAAAAAGAATAAAAATTCTGGCCATGGAGCGTCTCGAACCCAGGACCCCGTAGGTACCAAGTTTACGCCTTAGCACACGTACACATTTCACGTACTATGCAGGTTCACAGCTTCATCCATATGGCTAAATGTCGAATGATTTCAGTTAAATCTTAAATACTGTCAGAAATGCGTTTAATCAGTCAGTGCCTTTTCCTGTATTCAACGTAACGGAACTAAATGACTGATTTGCATTAATAATGCCAATGAACTGCAACTATTAATCTCAATCCACAAGTTTCCTCCATCTTTGATTTCTTGCAGCTGAGCCAATAAGAACTCGTAATGCAGGTACGAATAACGTTATTGAAGCCTATACCGGAATTGTGCTTGTATACAAGCTTTTACGTTACGATCTGTAACATCTGAACGCTGATGGCAAATGATTGCGGTACAACACATGTGTAATGTCAATAAGCTGAGGGTACTGGTCAGCACAGTATCGAAGCACCTAAGGTAGGATGTTATACATTAGCTATCGTATATTCTACGTGGTATTTTAGCTTACTTTTCACTATTTTTTAAATGGTGATGAGATAGACTAATGACATCGATCCAGGCAAATGTCTGTCTGTCTGTCTTTGTGTGTCTCCCCCTATCAACCCCTAAAAGACTGCAGTTATCGAAACCAAATTCGGTTTAAGGAAATATCTAAATCTGAATATCTCAGGGACATAATTGTAAATGATTTCAGAGTTACCAACTGCTAAAAATCACAATTCACTTTTAAGCTCTACGTTGGATATCTCAGACGTTATGCATGCGAAATTTTCCAAAATTAGCACACACAGGGATAATAACATTCCAGATACATTTTAAGGAGCCCATATATGACAGTGTTGCCAAGATGATTCTAAGCCTACTGATAAGTCCAATGTTTAAGTACATCTAACATCTATACTATCAATTGGATTTTAACCGAATTTCGTACGTGCTTTGTGTACTATAACAGATATGACTATGCTTATACTTGATAGTCAGCAGGGCTGCCAACTGCTAATGAATGCTCATTCTCTTTCTTTATCCTAATACCAATAAATATATCAGAAAGTATGCTAGCCAACACCTCTGAATGTTGCACACGTATGGTACCTAAAATTTCAGATTAACTTCGAGTAACTAATGTACATCAGTGCTGCCAACATAATTCTAAGCCTGCTGAAAATGCATGTAACTTCTATACCAACAAATGGATGGTATCCAAAATTGGCACTATTAGATAAAGTATTATTTCAGATATCGCCTCAGTAGCGTAGCGATCAGCATGGTTAGCTGCCGCCCCGGAGGTCCTGGGTTTGATTCCCGGCTCTGCCACGAAATTTGAAAAGTGGTACGAGGACTGGAACGGGAGCTACTCAGCCTCGGGTGGCCCAAATGAGTAGAGGGTGTTCGATTCCCCTTCAGCCATCCTCGAAGTGGTTTTCCGTGGTTTCCCACTTCGTCTTCGGGAAAATGCCGGGATGGTACCTTCTTCAAGGCCACGGCTGCCTCCTTCCCTCTTCCTTGCCTATCCATCCTACCCATCCCTTACCATCCCTCATGAGGCCCCTGTTCGCTTTGCAGGTGAGGCCGCCTGGGCGAGGTGCCAATCCCACCTCACCAGTTGTATCCCTTCCGATTCGATGTTCCTAGCTCTAGGACACTGCCCATAGAGGCGGTAGTGGTGAGTTCCCTCACTGAGTCCGTGGATTCCACCAACCTGGAGGGTAAACGACTAAAAATAAAATAAAAATTGGCGTGAATCTTAAATATAAAGAAAAGTATGCTCTTTAGATCGTCACGAAACTATTTCTCCTTATTCTTAATATTATTATCTATTGTGGAGTAAACATAGACTATTATTGAGGTATGAAAATATTAGTATACTTTCATGAATAGTACAAATATTCATGGTTTTGTATGGGGAAGTACAAATTTGAATGATAGAATAGAATAATTTTCCCTTCCAATATCCATTATTAACATCATCTCCGTAGATTATGCGAATAAATCGTAGTTGGAAACTCACAAGGAATGTAGTGTGAATGCAACATAATAATTCAAAAAGAATAAAAAATTCGGCCCTAGCGCGTCTCGAACCCGAGACTCATTGGACACTAAGTTGCAGCTATAGCACCCGTACACTTCTCACTTTGTAGCCTAGCTCATAGTTACGTAACTTCATGCGTATAGCTAAATGTCGAATTATTTCAGTTAAATCGTAAATACTGACAGGAATGCGTTCAATCAGTCAGTGCCCCTTCATGTATTCAACGTAACGCATCTTAATGACTGGTTTGCATTAATAATGCCAATGAACTGCAAATATTACTCTCAATCCACAACTTTCCTCCATGTTTGATTTCTTGCAGCTTAGCCAATCGGAACACGGAATGCTGCTGCGAATAACGTTATTCAAGCCTATACCGGAATTGTGCCTGTATACAAGCTTTAACGTTATAATCTGTACCATTTGTATTCTGATGGTCAATGATTGCGGTACAACACATGTGATATGTCCATAAGCAGAGGGTACTGATCAGCACAGTATCGAAACACCTAAGGTTGGATGTTATACAGTAGCTATCGTATATTCTTCGTAATATTTTAGCCTACTTTTCACATTTTGTAAAAATGAGAGAAAAGTAGACTTATGGCATCGGTCCAGGCAAATGTCTGTCTGTCCCTCCTAGACGGCTGCAGTTATTGAAACCCAATTTGGTATAAGTAAAGACCTATATTTGAATATCTCACGGGCATTTTTGAAAATTATTTTAGTGCTAGTAACTGCTGAAAATTCACAATTCACTTTTGAGCTCTATGTTGGATTTATCAGACGTTATGCATGCGAACCCTTCCAAAATTAGTACAGATAGAGATAATAACATTCCAGATATATATTTTAGGTAGCGCATATATGACAGTGGTGCAAACATGATTTTAAGCCAGCGGATAAGTCCAATGTTTAAGTGCATCTAACTTCTAACTATCAATTGGATTTTATCCGAATTTCGTATGCGCTATTGTTACTGTAACAGATATGACTATGCTCATACTTGAGAGCCAGCAGGGCTGCCAACTGCTAATGAATGCTCATTCTCTTTCTTTATCCTAATACCAATAAATATATCAGAAAGTATGCTAGCCAACACCTCTGAATGTTGCACACGTATGGTACCTAAAATTTCAGATTAACTTCGAGTAACTAATGTACATCAGTGCTGCCACCATAATTCTAAGCCTGCTGAAAATGCATGTAACTTCTATACCAACAAATGGATGTTATCCAAAATTGGCACTATTAGATAAAGTATTATTTCAGATATCGCCTCAGTAGCGTAGCGGTCAGCATGGTTAGCTGCCGCCCCGGAGGTCCTGGGTTTGATTCCCGGCTCTGCCACGAAATTTGAAAAGTGGTACGAGGACTGGAACGGGAGCTACTCAGCCTCGGGTGGCCCAAATGAGTAGAGGGTGTTCGATTCCCCTTCAGCCATCCTCGAAGTGGTTTTCCGTGGTTTCCCACTTCGTCTTCGGGAAAATGCCGGGATGGTACCTTCTTCAAGGCCACGGCTGCCTCCTTCCCTCTTCCTTGCCTATCCATCCTACCCATCCCTTACCATCCCTCATGAGGCCCCTTTTCGCTTTGCAGGTGAGGCCGCCTGGGCGAGGTGCCAATCCCACCTCACCAGTTGTATCCCTTCCGATTCGATGTTCCTAGCTCTAGGACACTGCCCATAGAGGCGGTAGTGGTGAGTTCCCTCACTGAGTCCGTGGATTCCACCAACCTGGAGGGTAAACGACTAAAAATAAAATAAAAATTGGCGTGAATCTTAAATATAAAGAAAAGTATGCTCTTTAGATCGTCACGAAACTATTTCTCCTTATTCTTAATATTATTATCTATTGTGGAGTAAACATAGACTATTATTGAGGTATGAAAATATTAGTATACTTTCATGAATAGTACAAATATTCATGGTTTTGTATGGGGAAGTACAAATTTGAATGATAGAATAGAATAATTTTCCCTTCCAATATCCATTATTAACATCATCTCCGTAGATTATGCGAATAAATCGTAGTTGGAAACTCACAAGGAATGTAGTGTGAATGCAACATAATAATTCAAAAAGAATAAAAAATTCGGCCCTAGCGCGTCTCGAACCCGAGACTCATTGGACACTAAGTTGCAGCTATAGCACCCGTACACTTCTCACTTTGTAGCCTAGCTCATAGTTACGTAACTTCATGCGTATAGCTAAATGTCGAATTATTTCAGTTAAATCGTAAATACTGACAGGAATGCGTTCAATCAGTCAGTGCCCCTTCATGTATTCAACGTAACGCATCTTAATGACTGGTTTGCATTAATAATGCCAATGAACTGCAAATATTACTCTCAATCCACAACTTTCCTCCATGTTTGATTTCTTGCAGCTTAGCCAATCGGAACACGGAATGCTGCTGCGAATAACGTTATTCAAGCCTATACCGGAATTGTGCCTGTATACAAGCTTTAACGTTATAATCTGTACCATTTGTATTCTGATGGTCAATGATTGCGGTACAACACATGTGATATGTCCATAAGCAGAGGGTACTGATCAGCACAGTATCGAAACACCTAAGGTTGGATGTTATACAGTAGCTATCGTATATTCTTCGTAATATTTTAGCCTACTTTTCACATTTTGTAAAAATGAGGGAAAAGTAGACTTATGGCATAGGTCCAGGCAAATGTCTGTCTGTCCCTCCTAGACGGCTGCAGTTATTGAAACCCAATTTGGTATAAGTAAAGACCTATATTTGAATATCTCACGGGCATTTTTGAAAATTATTTTAGTGCTAGTAACTGCTGAAAATTCACAATTCACTTTTGAGCTCTATGTTGGATTTATCAGACGTTATGCATGCGAACCCTTCCAAAATTAGTACAGATAGAGATAATAACATTCCAGATATATATTTTAGGTAGCGCATATATGACAGTGGTGCAAACATGATTTTAAGCCAGCGGATAAGTCCAATGTTTAAGTGCATCTAACTTCTAACTATCAATTGGATTTTATCCGAATTTCGTATGTGCTATTGTTACTGTAACAGATATGACTATGCTCATACTTGAGAGCCAGCAGGGCTGCCAACTTCTAATGAATGCTCATTCTCTTTCTTTATCCTAATACATATATATAATAAAGTATGCAAGCCAACAGCTCTAAATTTTGCACACGTATGATACCTGAAATTTCAGATTAATTTCGAGTAACTAATGTACGTCAGTGCTGCCAACATAATTCTAAGCCTGCTGAAAATGCATGTAACTTCTATACCAACAAATGGATGTTATCCAAAATTGGCACTATAAAATATAGTATTATTTCAGATTAATTCTGAGCACACGTGCATGACTTTGTTGCCAATATGATTCTACATACACTGGTAGATCCAATATTTCATAACATGCAACGTCCATACTATCCATTGGACTTCAACCGAATGTTATATGTGCATTATGTACCTTAAGAGATGGAACTAAGGATATATTCAGAGTCACCTAGGCTACCGACTGTAGTGCTGTACTAGAATATTTCAGGTATATTCCAATCTAATTAGAAATGTTAGTAGGCCTATTACCTATTAAATTTTGTCATGGGAAAAGGCACCTACTTTATTATTGCAATGTGCTCAAATATTTCATATGACCCTTCTTTGTATAATGTGACTAATCCCACACAACGTCGCTCTTTCTACATCACATTTAGTAACAACGTTATGGCCCTCTGTTCGAGCTGTTTCCTTAATAACGTTCTTGACGGAATATACATAATTTCTTGTCATTAAGATTGGATTTGATTAATAATAAACAAGAAATGGGAATAACATTAATTTGTAGAACTCAATTTTAGCCGTCTTTTAAACAACGTTATCGTCGGTAGTACTCACAATTTTGTTCCTTAAAGATTGGGTAAGACAAATAACGAAAACCGGCGAATAACGTTTTTATGAGGAACTTCCTTTACCCGCCTTTCGAATAACGTTATTGTCAGCAGTTCGTTCAATTTCGTTCTTCGACATCAGGTTGAACTAATAACGAAATGATGCCAATAACGTTATTCAGTTATTCACTATGTGAGCCACCCTCCCAATAACGTTATTGGTAGGGACCGGAATAATAGCGTTCTTCAATTCGGTTATTGAATATAACGTTATTGTGATAGTATATGATAAATACGGTATTCTTGTGGAAACGAAGTAATTCGTTCTGCAACGCATTTACCTAAATGCACTCATGGAGTTTTCCGGTACATTCCCTAATTACGTTACGTTATGGTTACGGTTAAGTTATCTAGCCCTGCTTTTTTTTGCCTATTTTCAATTTTGAAAAAAATAGGCTTATTAGGTTTTTAAGTGTCACATAGGTGAACTTTGTGTAGTTCCCTTTATCGCCGTATAAAATTCCAGGGTGATATCGGGACCTTTTGTCCGCGTGTGTGTGTGTGTGTGTGTGTGTGTGTGTGTGTGTGTGTGTGTGAGGATTTTTGTGTGTCCCCCCTAAGTCTTCGAAATGGCTGAAGCGATTTCAATGAAACTCGGTAAGTTCATAGCACTATTCCGGGCGACCTGACCGTGCCCTTCAAATTTTGTTACGTATCACCAATCCAACATGGCGGCTGTGTGAAATATTTCACCAGCATTCAATATCTCCGAAACGATTCCCGATATCACCCTGGAATTTTGTACGGCGATAAAGGGATCTACAGGAAGTTCACCTATGTGACACTTGAAAACCTAATAACTACTAAACCAACATGGCGGCCACGCGAATTTTCGACTTTTAAATAGACGTTTCTCGCGATTTAACCAACCAAACGCAATGAAACTTGGTACAGTATATGTTTATACACATTGTAATGCACCGACATCTAACTTCGTTCAATTGTTTACATAACCACATGATAGCGGTTGTGCGAAATATTTCACCGGCATTCCATATCTCTGAAACTATTAGCGGTATCATCTTGAAATTTTGTACGGAGATACAGGCACTACTGGAAGTTCATCTATGAGACTTTCAAAAACCGGTTAACTGCAAAAAGAACATGGCGGCCAAACGGCGGGGACGCGAAGTATAAATAATCACATGGACGTTTCTCGCAATTTAACCATCCGAGTGCAGTGAAACTTGGTACAGTAAATCCTTATACGAATGTTAATCCACTGGCATCTATTTTGTTTCCATAGTCACAAGATGGCAGCTGTGCGAAATTTTTGAATCTCCTTGTTATTTCTTGTGTCCTAATCATGCGATTGAAGTTTGAATGCTACACGTACACAATAATCTTCATACAACTGTACATAATTCTAGGACCCACATATATAAAATCCAACATGGCGACCATCCGAAATATTTAGTCGGTTCTCAAGATCTACGAATCTATTACAGCAATCGAACTGAAATTTTGTATGTTGAGGGAGGCATTTAACATAAGTAGGATATATGAAAATAGGCTGAATAGTTCTTCACGGAACTACTTGTTTATCTTCCATGTAATTCTTTTTTTAATTGACGGCAATGTGGGCCTAGAAATTACACGGAGTTTATTTAATGAAGAGTTACTACCAGAAGGAACATGACATACTAATACTTTACTGCTTGATATAACTATTATAAAATTCAAGAGTGTTCGTAAAAGAAAAGAAGACAATTGTTGAGCAATTTTTAGTAAGAAGGATATATGAAGTAGACAATGGGCCAATAAGAAAAAAAATGGAGCCAGATTCGAGATTCGAACCCCAGACCATAGGCTTCACTGTCTCATGTGCTAGCGTCTGAGGCACCGTGACAGACTTTGAAACGAAAGGACAGAAAAGACCAAGGCTCAGGGACCAGAGATAGATGAATTAGCGAGCAAGAACTCTCGCGGCCCTATTGCAGGTGGTAGGCAACCCACATGCCTGTTGTGTATTCAAGTGAAACACGCTGTACGTGAATACCAAATATTGTAGTAGGGATGTACATATCATTCAAATATTAAATTAATTAGATTGCTTCAAATATTCGCCAACTCGAAACGAATAAATTATTCTAATAATCGAAGTATATGGCTGGCTGTGTGGCTCAGCAGTAACGTTCACACTTCCTGTTCCCAAGGTTTCAGGATCGAATCCTGGCACTGTCAGTTGGCATTTAGGGTGCGCAAATGCGAGGGAGACGTGTCAGTAGATTAACTGGCACGTTTAAGATCCCCTTCAGTGCAAAATGCATACAACCCTTGTCTCTAAAAGCTGCAGTAGTTAAATGGGACGTAAAAAAATCACATTATTATTATGTTTGAACAGTGCGGATGTCCGAATACTTCAGATGTTCAAACCATTTTAACATTCAAAGTAGGCCTACTCGAGTATTTCGAAAAGATTTAACAGGAGACGACATACCACCCTTCAAGAAAATAAGAAAACATCATCATTCTCTGTTAGGGAGTGCAAGAGAAACACCTTAGGGCAGAAAGGATGGAGGCTGAAGACTCCGTCTTTGGGCCTGCAGTAGGCTACTGACAGCTGAGATTTCTGATTCCACTAGGACGGTCCATGCCTGAGGAGGCTTGCAAGTCTCTGTTGAGCTTTTAGATGTATGCAGTCGAGTCTCGATATCTCGAACTTCCATCAATCGAAATTTCGATAACTCGTATTAATTATAATTTTCCGAACAAACTTCTTATAATTTGCATGTAGTTTTTCTCTTTTTAAATTGATTTTTTATAACTCGAACTTTTGGGTATATCGATGCTTATTACTGTATATCCGGGCACTAAGTTCTTCTTTGATCTCAAACATTGACGTATTTTTGCAGTACAACTTGTCTCATTCGGAACTTTGAATTCGAACTACTGTAGTTGAGTCAACCATGGGTTCGAACCCCACCAATGACTATCCTTGAAATGGTTTTCCGTGGTTTCCCATTTTCAACTCCAGACAAATACTGGGACGGTACCTTCTGACAGGCCACGGCCGCTTCCTTCCACATCCTTGCCCAGTTTCATTCATCTTCATTCATTCCATCTCTCATTAACTCCTCTCATTAGGTTGGCGTCAGAAAGGGCATCTGTCCTTAAAAACCACCCTCTATATAGCCTTTCATGGTATCTCATCCCCGGCCTCATTGAAAAAGGGAATAATAAGGTGTAGATATACATACTGAAGTTGAGTCAACCGTATGCAACTTGTATACTTACAATTAATTAGATTTGCAACTCACATAGTTATTGTGTTAAAGCTAACATCATTAAGAACATGTATTTATAGCTTACTTTTGATTTTTGCAAGAAATGGAAGTAGAATTATGTGATCCATACGGAAAAAAATTCGCGTTTCTCTGTATGTGTATGTCTGTCCCCCATTTTCATTCCAAAATGACTAAGTCAAATTGAACCAAATTTGGTACAGAGGTACCACTTGTAGAGGACACCTCAGTATCATGTTTTATATCGTCAACCTCTTAACTTAAACAAAATGGTGGCTATCCAAATGTTCAATGCCTGGTCTGTAATGAGAAAAATGCGCTTAGCCCGTTGGTTCTGATTCTCCTCTCCTCAAACCCCAATTGATAACATTCTTCTAGCAATGGTCAGATTTAGCCAAGGCGTTAGCGTGGCAGACAAAGCACCCATACATTTTGGGGTTCATTCCAAGCAGGGTTGTTTTATTTTTTTTATTTTTTTCTCACAATTATTCAGACGTTATCGTATTCAGCGTATAAAGTGTGTAATTCGCAATGGAAAATATATATACACTGACGGAAAAAAATTAGGTCACCCTTTCAGAGGTTACCAATTCACTCAAGATTTATTGTGACAACAGTGCATATGGAGTACATGAAATGGTTAAATATGCAGATCAATAGGTCAAGCAGTTCAGAGATTTGCAACTCACATAGATATTGTGTTAAAGCTAACATCATTAAGAACATGTATTTATAGCTTACTTTTGATTTTTGCAAGAAATGGAAGTAGAATTATGTGATCCATACGGAAAAAAATTCGCGTGTCTCTGTATGTGTATGTCTGTCCCCCATTTTCATTCCAAAATGACTAAGTCAAATTGAACCAAATTTGGTACAGAGGTACTGTGCCCGTTTAGACCGGAGTCCGCACGACCACATATGCATTTTACCAATAATCAGTCAGCACGAGAGTCAACATATACCGGAGCGCCAGATGGGTTAAAGCAAATCGCAAAAACATCAAATTTAAAAAAATGCTTTACTGATTTTTTGGCTCAATGCAACAATAAGGATAGAAGGAGATTTAATTGGGAGTAACACATCCTGTAAAATTATCTCAGTTTATTTTGAAGTTAAAATTGACTGCAAAGATGCCCAAAGCAGCATCACTCACGTGTGGCGATCCACACTCCTATTTACACAATATACAGAAATTTTCCAAACACATTTGACAATCTTTTTGGAAACACAAGTCCGATTAATAGTCCTGTAGACTGTGTTCCAAAATTATTAATGATTTATTCCAGTTCAAAGTTAATTGTCTCTACTGGAAATATCGTAGATCACTGTTTGAATATTTACATGATATTAACACTCGTAGAATAAATGTTCATAGAATTTTTAACTTTCACTTATTTTTCCAGTTTCAAAATTATATCGTCGAAATTATTATCATCATTGAAGCAACACAAATTATTAACATATATTAATAACATCTGAAAAGTATTTGACCTTGAGCATAGCATCGAAGAACTGTGCGAAGCACAACAACAATTAATTGTTCTTCTGACATTAAACATTTCGAGAAGTGACTCGATTATGAACTTCAAGTTCCTAACAAAATATATGATTTCTGAATCATCAACTTGATCAATAAATGGTTGAACCATTCAGCTATTCAATTATTCACTTGGAATCATTATTATAAAAAATATTTATATTCATGGCCATTTTTAGCAACTTTCACAACTTGCAATTCTTCGACAGAATGCGGAAATTAGAATTGTAGTTTCATAATGAATTCATTTAGTTCATGGCACTAGGATTGAAAATATCCTTCAAAATTATTCGTGGTTAAAGAATTATTTTTAATTGGCAGTGGCCCATTCTATTATTCGTGTAAGAACACAATATTACAACAACAACGGCAAAGGTCTTCCTCTGAAGAAGAATAAACTACTATCATGACAAATCCGGGTTCTAGCAAAATCAAAGTCTAAATGGAATTCGTAAACAAGGTTGAAATAAGAACTGATGGTTTTCAAGAAATAACCTTCGGGTCATTCATACGACGAAATGTGTAGTTTCAATACTCCTACTATAAACCTGAGCCATCGAACCTGCTATTTGATTGATGCTCGAAAAAACCTCTTCATTCCTGCGACTTAAACATGCGCACCTGGGAATGGCATTTCAACTACTCCACACATATAAATTTTCTTCCCAACATTTATACAATAAATCAAGCCTCTGCTTGTTATCAACACTAGAAGATTAATAAACTTACAAGTTTATTTTATTTTACCATTCAGTTCAACCCGTGAATTTACCATACTTATGAAAATCTTTATTTCACTTTCGAGTGTATTTACGTCATGATTTTATATAAATACAAAAATATCCTATTTGATACAAATATCATTTGCTTCCCGTTTCATGCCTCTCCGTGTTATCTGAAAAATATACTTTGCTCAATGCAAATATCAACTGTTCAACCAGAACTGACATGTTGGTTGAATGCGGACTTGCGCTAACCACTATCCTTCGGAAAATCTTCTGTTCCAAACTAGAAATGATTAAACTACTTCACAGGCTCTTTCTCAATACATATGATTATTAGAAAATATAATATCCAAGAATTATTTAGAAAAATTATAAAAATTATTATTATTATTAGTGGATTATTATTATTATTATTATTTGTTATATATTTAATTATCATCTCATTAAGTGAGAATCCACATGTTCGAACCTTCGAATATGGAAAAAAGATCCATTCCTCAACAAAAATAATTATTAACTTTTACAGTTACATCGGCTGATTACCGTGATTTCCCAAAAATATGAAATATTCAAATAAATGCTCGAAATGCTCGGTCATCGATCCTAAACTGTTCTGAGTGCTGAAAATACTCAGAATAACTCTAACAAGTCTTGCGTAAATCATTGCAAGCTTTAAATACGAAGAAAAAAATGTGTTGGTCATCTGCAGAAAAATATTTTGTTCCAATTAGCTAGGCATAATATAATTCAAATGTGGCTTACATTTCTTGATGGTCTTGAAGCGTAGTAAACCTGGTCTGCACCAGATTTATCCATAGACATGCCCTATCGGACAAGCATGTATAATCCCCTTATCGGCCGCCATTATATACCCACAATCCGTCTAGTCAGACATAGTGGTAGTATCTTTTGATGTTTGAATTAACTGTTGTTCCATTTTAATATGGGCTTCTATCAAAGCCATAACAGTTTGTTTAAATGGGGTCAGATCTAAGTGATCTCTTCTTAGATATGTCAGTTGTAACATAACTCACGGTAATCTTATCAGTACAAGAAAAACACTGACAGTCTAAGCAATCAACGGCTGTTCTGAAGATCGGTCCCTGGGCATGGTTTATTATATCACCATCTACCATGCGCTAATCAACTTGTAGTTTCCCTTGCGTAGACTAATGAACGCCACCGTTATAGACTAGTCTTCAGTGTACTGACAGATCGAAGTGGTTAACTAGTTACAAATAATGAAAACTGACTTGAAATGGATTTAAATTATCCAAGTATTATGTTATAACTGGACTGTGACAAAGTATTAATTCTAGACAAAGTCTAGCATATGTCCATGTGAAAATATAAATATTTCCACCAATGTCTGTAGAAAAATCAATCACCTCAGTGATTCTCCTCGCCGTAAACTTACTAAGTCGCAACTCGTAGCGCAGCACTTTCGTGACTATCACGACTTTGAAAAGAACTTCTGCGTAGATCCGGCAACCATGTGCCTTGGCTCAGCGTCGTAGCAACTTGCTAGGCAACTGCTTGTGTTAGAATGAGCTGACCATGCTTGCTCCAGCCGGTTTTATTCAAAACTGCCAGGGTCACGCGTCATCACGTTGTAATCTAGAAATCCTCATATCTCTGGTATCCCTGGACCGATTTACTTGATACTAATTGCATTCTCTTTCATTTGGCCGTGCCAGTAATCTGATCCCAGTCTCAAGTCTCTACTCCATAGTTAACTATTTAATCAATAAATAGCCTCGACCTCTGCTATTACTCGCTACGTCACTTGACATCCAAGTATCGGTAAATTCCTTCCAATTCCTTCTCGAAGCAATGTAGCGCGATATTCAAATATCTCAACTTTCAAAAGCGGCTACAGCCTTTCCCTTGATATCTAGGTGTCTGAAACTTGGAATACCCATTCCTAGAGTTGGGCACAGTACCACTAGTAGAGGACACCTCAGTATCATGTTTTATATCGTCACCCTCTTAACTTAAACAAAATGGTGGCCATCCAAATGTTCAATGCCTGGTCTGTAATGAGAAAAATGCGCTTAGCCCGTTGGTTCTGATTCTCCTCTCCTCAAACCCCAGTTGATAACATTCTTATAGCAATGGTCAGATTTAGCCAAGGGATTAGCGTGGCAGACAAAGCACCCATACATTTTGGGGTTCATTCAAAGCAGGGTTGTTTTATTTTTTTTATTTTTTATCACAATTATTCAGACGTTATCGTATTAAGCGTATAAAGTGTGTAATTCGCAATGGAAAATATATATACACTGACGGAAAAAATTAGGTCACCCTTTCAGAGGTTACCAATTCACTCAAGATTTATTGTGACAACAGTGCATATGGAGTACATGAAATGGTTAAATATGCAGATCAATAGGTCAAGCAGTTCAGAGATACCAGGTATCGACCAATGCTGAAACACCCATATCAGTACGAGGTGTAGCCTCCAGGGGCGGCAATGCAGGCACTGACTCTTGCATGACACTTCTGGGCTCACAAACCCTCGTATCTGCGCTGTGGTACCTGTACGATCTGCCACTGCTGCCCTTAAAATAAGACGATCCTGGCGTACGTCTGTGCTGCGTGAACGTCAAGAACCTCGTCTATGGGTGTGAGAATGTTCACGTGACCACTGATACCAGCATCGTTGCGCAACGGACACTGTACGTCCAACTTGTGTGGCAATTCTCCGAAAGGACCAATTCGCCACTCGGAAGGCCACAATTTGACCCCTTTCAAACTCGCTCAGTTGGCTGTAGGAAGCACGAGTGCGTCTCCGTGGCATTGTACCTGCTTGCTTCACACGTTAGCACCACAATGGGCCGTATGGCTGTGAGCTTTCCCTAGTAAATGGTAGACACAGATGGCGCTCTGGTAGCTATGCCACTAAGCAATCTGTTGGCGGACGACGTTGAAACCCTTATCAGTACATCTACTATCCCCCAGGTGGCATCTGCCGTCATCGGATCAAAATCGACGTCGTCTTTTCAGGTGATCTACTTTTTTTGCCGGCAGTGTAAGTTATACTTCACAAGTTTTAACGCGCTACCACAGCGATTTCCATTCGTTGTCCTTGATCCGCGGTAGAGTCTACTACAGCCAACATATATTGTGACACATAAACCATATAGTATGCTTTATACACACATCAAAAAAGTTTTGCATCACCTCGGTTCCCAGATCTCCGGCATATAGACGTTGACTGTGTATATTGTATCCAAGATACAGTCCCTTTGACTGTTCATAGATGTCACTAAAACTGCTCAAAGATGTAAACAACCATGCATGAGCAGGGTCTATTAGACGGAGGGGGTACGACAGCCGATCAGTTCCAGTCATTCCACCAGGACGAAGGTACGCTGCTCATGTTGTCTGTAGTTCTACCATGCCTAGAAGGTCAATACCGCAGTTCGATCGCGTCCGCATTGTTACTTTGTGTCAAGAAGGGCTCTCAACAAGGGAAGTTTCCAGGCGTCTCAGAGTGAACCAAAGCGATGTTGTTCGGACATGGAGGAGGTACAGAGATACAGGAACTGTCGATGACAGGCCTCGCTCAGGCCGCCCAAGGGCTACTACTGTAGTGGATGACCGCTACTTACGGATTGCCGCTCGGAGGAACCCTGACAGCAATGCCACCATGTTGAATAATGCGTTTCGTTCAGCCACAGGACGTCGTGTTTCAACTCAAACTGTGCGCAATAGGCTGCATGATGCGCAACTTCACTCCCGACGTCCATGGCGAGGTCCAGCTTTGCAACCCCGACACCATGCAGCGCGGTACAGATGGGCCCAACAACATGCTGAATGGACCCCACGGAATTGGCATCACGTTCTCTTCACCGATGAGTGTCGCATATGCCTTCAACCAGACAATCGTCGGAGACGTGTTTGGAGGCACCCTGGTCAGGCTGAACGTCTTAGACACACTGTCCAGCGAGTGCAGCAAGGTGGTGGTTCCCTGATGTTTTGGGGTGGCATTATGTGGGGCTGACGTACGCCACTGGTGGTCATGGAAGGCTCCGAAACGGCTTTACGATACCTGAATGACATCCTCCGACCCATAGTGCAACCATATCGGCAGAATATTGGAGAGGCATTTGTCTTCATGGACGACAATTCTCGACCTCATCGTGCACATCTTGTGAATGCGTTCCTTCAAGATAACGACATCGCTCGACTACAGTGGCCAGCATGTTCGCCAGACATGAACCCTATCGAACATGCCTGGGATATGTTGAAAAGGGCTGTTTATGGACGTCTTGACCCACCAACCACTCTGAGAGATTTACGCCGAATTGTCGTTGAGGAGTGGGACAATTTGGACCAACAGTGTCTTGATGAACTTGTGGATAGTATGCCACGGCGAATACAGGCATGCATCAATGCAAGAGGACGTGCTACTGGGTATTAGAGGTAGTGGTGTGTACTGAAATCTGGACCACAAATGCTGAAAGTCTAGCTGTATGATGGTACAACATGCAATGTGTGGGTCTCATGAGCAATAAAACGAGCTGAAATGTCGTTTGTGTTGATCTCTATTCCCTTTGTATTTAACGGTTCCGGAACTCTTGGAACCGAGGTGATGCAAAACTTTTTTTGATGTGTGTATTAGGCCTATTAGTAGATCATGTATTTTTGACCAAGGGACGGGTGTAGGATTTCTTAGCCAATGAACTAGCCTCTTTGGTGAGGAAGCTTGCAATAAAACGTGCTGTGTAATTCGTATTTATATCCCATTTGAAAATACACATTATAATATGTAATTATATGGATATTATAAAACAAACAAAACTTTACGAGCCTTACTGTAGTCGCATATGATGTGTAACATCAGACATTGAAGAAACCTCACCTGAAATTGTTCATACACCAGTATTGTATGTTTCCCTTATTATTTCCGTTTTCCTACGGGGTCGGGGATGTGATGTGACGGAAGTATTTGTGGCGGATGGTTTTTACGGCCGGATGCCCTTCCTGACACCAACCTCACGAGAGGAGTTAATGAGAGATGAAATGAATGATGGTGAATGAAACTGGGTAAGGATGTGGAAGGAAGCGGCTGTGGCCGGACAGGAGGTACCGTCCCAGCATTTGCCTGGAGTTGAAAATGGGAAACCATGGAAAACCATTTCAAGGATGGTAAATTGTTAATACACCGGTATTTTATAATATTTTTGGCACAAATATTAATCTATTGGAAAAGGGAGTGTTTTACAGATATAGTAGTTTATAATACGGAACTCATTTTATTAGAGGTTTTGTAGCTTCCACCAGCACCAGCCTAAATAAAGAATACGATATGGATCAACTAGATTAATAAACGCGACACCGCTCATAACCTTAAATTCCCTATAAATAGGCCAACTTGCGAGTAAATGCAATGTGCACAGCAGTAGATCATGAAAGGCTTGCTCAGTTCTCGGACCTCTTGATTCACAGACCAACAGGTAATTTCATATGGATTCTGTTAAAATGAGTCATATTGATATGATAAATATCGTTTAAAACGATAATCTGGTAGCATAAATATCTAACTCGTCCGGGGTTCGAACCCGAGATCTCTAAATTCACAGTCAATGACGCTAACCCCACGGCTATTTCGACCACACGATTATTAGTTACAAGATGGTGACTTATTTCACGTACCAATAATACTGCATCACGGAATTAAGTTTCACTTATATTTTGCTTGTTTCGATAATGTTCCTGCGAGACATTGAGTTTAAAATGTCTTATGAAAAGGCCCTCTTGTGAGTAAAGAGAATGTATTCAGCAATAGTTCATGAAGGCTTGCTCAATTCTTGTATAACCACAACGTGTTATATTATATTGATGACTGCATTACCGTTATGCGGGTCAATATTTGAATAGCCATTGTGCACAAACATAATACCGGCAATGCCGACTACTTACAATGTTTGATATTAAAGCATTTTATCACTTAAATACTGATACGAAGACTTCGAACATGTGCCATGTGCTTTGTTTCAATCACTTGACACCAGAGTTCGCATGAGCGTTTACCGTCAGAATGAAAGTGTTCAGCAATGCGATCCAGCTGGCAGTGCACCTTACACACTTCCATTCGATCCACCACTGCCAGCTGGATCGTCCGATCCACTTCCGTCCCATTTTTCAAAATCACTCCCACAAATATCCAGCAACCGAGTGGAAAGACGTTACACATCAACAAATACAATAAAATACACATAAAAATCAGTTTTAGATATTCGTACCCCGGCCAAGCATCTAGACCACTCGACCAATGTATCATATTGAGTTAAGAAGATGGTATTAGGTTCAGGAAGTACCCGTCCATTTCCTGGTGTAGCGGCTAGCGTTCTTGACAGTCACGCCAGAGGTTCGGGTTCAATTCCCGGCTCTACCAATGATTTTAGTTCTGGTCTGAGGGCTGGAACGGTATAACTTTAACCTCGTGATGCAGAACTGAAAATCGGTGGGTTCAATTCTCACCTCAGGTTTTCCCTGGTTTCCAACTTTTACTCCAGGTAAATGTTGAGATGGTTCCTAACTTAAGGTCACGATTGCCCCCTTCGCAATCCTCATCTGAATTACAAATACGCACCTCATCATAACAGGTTATCATATTTATACCAGGTGGCTCATTGGCCCCATACAATCTACTTTTAGGTGATCCACATGTACTAATGATGAACTGGAGATCTAATAACTGAATTCCTAAGGGGTATCCTTTAATCCAAGCAGGTTACGTCAGAATGCCAAGAGGTAACAACCAGACGGCCGCTCGCTATATGTTCCCTAGTGCTCTCGTCCAATGCGCCCCATTGCGTTATGAAACCTCGTGCTTCGATGGCATTACGACCAGTTTCTCCATAGATTAGTATGATGTCTGTATACTCTGTTGCTGAATACACCAGCCATTGTCACTATGTAGCCATCAACTGTCGTGTTGTTGTACCACAAATGAGCCTATTACGCTCTTAAATGCGAGATTTCTTAACGTAATAGGACGCATTCGACGGGTAGCGCTGAGGAACATCCAACGAACGGCCGTCCGGTTGTTATCCCTTTGTATTCTGACGAAATCTGCCAGCATGCAGTGTGGCCCCTGTGGAAATCAGTAAATAAACATCCCCTGCAGCAGTAGTGTATGCGGGACACTTATGGGTAGATTGTACGAGGCAAATGAGCCACCTGGTGTATACATCCTGTATTAATACCCACTTACACAGGGCTAAAATAATGCCTTCATGTAAGCTCCGGACAATGATCTAAATATTCTGTTATATAATTCTCTATGGCAGTGTAAAGTACATCAATAGACGATAGCAAGAGAAGATTTTAGCCTTACTGGAGAGATTTGAAGGCATTCTTTTTCAGTGTTTCCTATACAAATTGTCATTTGTAGCTTTTCAGTCGGTCAACATTCATAAGTGGTGTTTACCGACTGAAGAGCTACAGATGACATTTTATATATAGCTAATCGAAAGTAGACATGAGATCAATCTGAGGTGATAAACTTATCTTCTTATCTTATATTTAAACATGGAAATGTATAGTTGTTCGAAGTTAATGGACTCCGACAACGTTTAACTGATTGCATTGAAATTTTGTAGGGTTGTAGTGGACATCCCAAGGAAGGTTTTTGGCAACAATATTTTAGATAGCCCTCTCCGTTCCCCTCATTTAGGCTCTTTAACACAAATCTACACCGTTTCACCGGGCTCAAATCTACAACGTTTGACCGAACTGAACCGAATTTAACGTACCTAGTCTTTGGAACCCGACGAATAATATTGTATACTAGAAATTTCGTACAGCCCTCTCCATTTCCTGCATTTAGCCATTTGGCACACATCTACACCGTTTCACCGATCTGAACCAAATTTTACATACTTACCCTTTGGAACCCGACGAGTAACACTGTCTACTTGAAATTTCTGACAGCCCTCTCCATTCCTTGCATTTAGCCCCTTCAGCACAAATCTGCACCATTTCACCGATCTGAACCACATTTTACGTACTCACACTTCGGAACATGACGAGTAACACTGTCCACTTGAAATTTTGGACAGTCCTTTCCTTTCTCCAGATTTAGGCCCATTTACCACAAATCTACACCAGTTCACCGATCTGGACCAAATTTTACGTACTTACCATTCGATACCAAGCAGGTAACACTGTCTACTTGAAATTGGACAGCCCTCGCCATTCCCGATATTTAGGAAGTTTGTCACGTAGACTAAATATCGAATTTGTCATAGAAGGACCAATCTAGGCTCATTTTAAGCCTCGTGAAGCAAGAAAATAAACTCGGGACGTAAACTTTGGTTCAGTTTGGTGAAACGGAGTAGATTTGTATAAATAACAGACAAAGGGACCCAAAAACCACGATTGAGGGCCCTAGAAGCAATCGGGTTGAAATATTTTCGGTATTGTGCTAGGCGTTCAGAGATGCTGTAACACAGTAAGAATATTTAAATAAGTCTATTGTTGACTGGCAAAGCGGGCTGCATCTCGCCAACCCTACCAGCGTTCTGGTGCGTAATTGCAAAAATAGTTACATCTTACGCTGTTAAAAAGTATTTGGACAGCGCTCACCATCCCCTAGATTTAGGCCGTTTGGCATCATCATCATCATCATCATCATCATCATCATCATCATTTATTGCATTAAGCAGGCCTTTGAGTCCTACAGCAGAAGGACAATAGGAAAAGATAAATATTACAAATATTACAAAAACCAAAAAAATATAACAAAGGACAAAAATATTACAAAACACAAAAAAGATCCAATAAAAGGATAGTCAGTCAATCATAAGAGGAGGTATTTGCTGCAGATATATAACACTCCATCTTTTCCGGTCTCTAGCATCATCCTCCACGGCTGACGGTTCCACTTCTTGAAGGATCGTCATCACTCGATCCTTCCATCGTGTTCTCGGGCGTCCTCTCGGGCGTTTTCCCGTGGGTTAAGATTGGAGTACCTTAGGAAGGGATCCGTCCGCTCGTAAGATGTGTCCAAACCATTGTAGACCTCTGTCCCAATATTCGTCCAATCTGAGGCTTTCCAAACCTCTGGTACAGGTCTTCTTTCTTTCTTCTCTCCCATTTACCTTCCATGTTATTGTAGACGGGTCCATATATCTTTCGAAGTACCTTTCTTTCAAAAGCACATATTGAATCTTCTGTCGTTGATGATGTCGCCCAAGTTTCACAACCGTATAAAAGTGCTGGCTTACCCAGTGTCGTGTACAGATGGACTTTGTTCTTCTGAGATATCAGACGAGATTTGAAGATATTGTTCAGACTAAAGAACACGCGATTAGCACTTGTTATGCGTTGATGTACTTCTTTCGTCACTTCACTTTTGTTGGTTAATATTGATTCAAGGTACTTGAACTCTTCAACTCGTTCGAAGGTATGTCCGTCAACAACAATGTAAGGAGGGAGAACTCGATGACGTGATACTCCAAGATATTTAGTTTTGTCCTCGTTCACCTCCAGTCCAATTTTCTCTGCATTTTGGAGGAATCGGGAAGTGTCAGCACTCATTTGCTCTAGAGTGTCACCAAGGATCACAACATCGTCAGCAAATGCTAGAATTGTATCTGCTTCCACTATCTCCATTTCTCTGGTTCTGTGTCACGGCTTACTTTTCCAAGGCAAAGTTGAATAATATTGGCACCAAAGAATCTCCTTGTCGCAATCCATTTTGGATAGTAAAAGGTGGTGATGGTTGTTTGCCAAACCGTACTTTAGAAGTTGACTGGGAATAGCAAGCTGCAATTAGACAGATGTATTTCGATGGGATGCCAAGTTCCTCTAATGTTTCCCATATTGCGACGCGGTCAATGCTGGCATAAGCTTGCCGAAAATCGATGAAGATGAGGTGTAATTCCCGATCGAATTCATATAATTTTTCTATCAGCTGCCTCAAAGTAAATATGTGGTCGATAGTAGACCGTCCAGGGACGAACCCACATTGATATGTGCCTACAATTCCTTCAGCCAGTGGTTTCATTCGGTTTAACAGCAGAGTTGTAAAGTCTTTGTATCCAATTTCGAGAAGAGAAATTCCTCAGTAGTGGGATGCTTTGGTAGCATCGCCCTTCTTGAAGATTGGACATACAAATGCTCCCTTCCATTCTTCAGGAATTATTTCTGCTGCCCAGATGGTGGATATCAATCGTTTCAATGTATCCATCAGTGATTGCCCTCCCAAGCGACGCATCTCAGCTGTGATACCACTACCTCCTGGGGCCTTGTTGTTCTTGAGTTATTTTAGGGCAACGCTGATTTCTTCCTCTGATGATTCAGGGACTTCTACTCTATCAAAAAGGCTCCCGCCTGAGATGTCACCGTCAGTGGAAAGTCCCGATTCAATAGGTTCTCAAAATGGTCTCTAAATAGGTTTGCCTGCTCTTCTGGCGGTACCACTTCACCTATCCCATTCGTTAGAACCGAAGTACGTTATCGGTATACACCTCTGGCAAATCTTGAGGCTTGGAAAAAAGAGCGTGATGACTTTTCTTCTTCTACTGCTTTCGACAGTCCTTTATGGTGTTCCCGTTTCTTCTATCTTATGAGTTTGTCCGTGTTACGCCTCGCTTCACAGTAGGCTGCCCTTGCTTCTTCCGTGAGTTTTTCTAACCACTGTATTCTCTTCGCTGATCTCATCCCAACAGATTCTCGACATTCTCCATCGAACCAAAGTTTACTTCTGTATTTTGGATGGCAAGCAAGTTCTTCTTTTGCGCTCTGTGACACTGCATTTCTCAATACCAACCATGTGTCTTCGTTGTTGGTAGGGTTCTCCGATATTGTGAGGTTTTCTGCAATTTATCTTGATAGCGTTGTCTCAGGTCTGAATCTTCCAACTTATCCTTGTCAAAGCGGGCCATCTTTTCAGGATTTCGTCGCCAATTGGTCGACAGATTCGGACGTAGTTTGACTATCACAAAAAATGATCGGAATTCATATCTGCCCCGCGAAGAGATCGCACATGTTCGACACTACCATGATGTCCTCGGTCAACAAGAACATGATCGAGTATTTCCATCTGGGGATATCCAGGTAACTTTATGCACTACTTTGCGGGGAAAGTATGTGCTCCTGATGGTCATTCTCCTGGTTTCGGCGAAGTTTAATAGTTTAATACCGTTCTCATTGCTTGTTTCGTGGATACTGTCAGGATCAATCGTTGGACGATACTGTTCTTCTCTTCCCACTTGGGCGTTGAAGTCTCCCATTATCAAGTGAATTGAATGTCTTGGTAGTCCTTCTACTACATTCCCTAGTGACAGGTAGAAATCGTTCTTTGCTTCCTCGTCAGCATCCTCTGATGGAACATGGCAGTTCACTAGGCAGATCTTATATGGCTTAGCGTTTAAAATCATCCAACAGATGCGGTCATTTACTGGAGCCCATTGCTTGACAGCCAATATCATTCTATTGTGAACAGCAAATCCAACCCCCGAAGTCCAGGCCTGACTTTTCTCATTGTTTTTAAAGAGCGTGTGGGTATTTCCTATCTCCATAACACCCTCAGGAAGTCTCGTTTCTAGAACTGCTGTCACTGGGCATTGATATTTGGCATACGAACAAAATATCGAACATTACTAGATGGCGCAAAATGATACAATTGCACCCACAGGAGCTCGGGACACCCGATACTTTCAGATGTTCTCCAATTTTCCTTCAGCGCTATGCGGCAAAAGACGATTGCTCTCTACTTTCCTTTCAGCCAATGAGATATAGCCAGTGTCTTTTATTTAACTTACTTACTATTCTATACTTTCCATTCAATTTTTTAAGTTTGTTAGTAAACTAAATGTTCATTATAATCGTTATAATTACGGGGAAAAGACCTGGACGTTACGTCTATTTTACTACTTCTCACCAGACTGAGGGTCTTAGTACGTAAACAGTGCTATCAGATTAGTATCGCAAGGAGTTGAAATGATGCACGCTCTATGAACTGTCAGCCCGTCCACAACAGATGACGGACCCTGTGATCAGTCCATTTATCCGCTGTACGTCATAATATATGTGTTCATAGGTATGCCTACACCCGAAGGTCACAGGAGGAGCTTCCACGTGTCCTATAGTACGGTGCGTTCTAACTTCATTGCATACGTACTAAAACCCCGCAGGCAACTTTTCACCACCACAAAAGGGCTTCCTCAACTGTTTTTTTTTTAATATTATTTTCTATTACAGTAGTTTGTGTCAGTTCAGTATTAGTATTCATTGTCATCCATAAACAAATAAATCCACCGGGCTTACCACTACTAGTACAGTATACGTGTGTTATGTGTATGACAAGCATTGGGGTATAACTTACAACGTATCTCCGACATTCCAATGTATGTATGTCTACCCCTTATTATTCCCGTTTTCCAACGGGGTCGGGGATGAGATGGGATGGAAGTCTTTGTGGCGATGGTTTTACGGCCGGATGCCCTTCCTGACGCCAACCTCATGAGAGGAGTTAATGAGAGATGAAATGAATGATGGTGAATGAAACTGGGCAAGGATGGGGAAGGAAGCGGCCGTGGTCTGTCAGAAGGTACCGTCCCAGCATTTGCTTGGTGTTGAAAATGGGGAAACCACGGAAAACCATTTCAGGGACAGCCGACGGTGGGGCTCGAACCCACGCGTCTACCGAGTCAGCGGAGAGCTTGGCCCCAGGACCTACTGCTGCGCTTTAGCCAGCGTAGCCACTACTGTAGGTATCTCCGGCATTCTAATATGATGGGTAATAAAACATAGCTCATCCTAGTCGCAAGGTATTCATCAGTCTTCCCTGAAAAGTTCTTTTAGAATTCAGCAGTTCCCAACCTTTCTCGACCCTCGAACCCCTTCTGCAATGATCTGATTTGGGTGAGTGGAAATAATGTGATAAATTCCCGATGCTACACATATGTAACCAGGGTTAATTTAATTTTAAAATAATAATAATAATAATAATATAATAATAATAATAATAATATTTCAATGCCACAGAAATTACGGAAGCAGTAATAGGCTTACCTCGAAACCCATCATCATGGAAAAGTGTTTGGCGAACACATTGAAATATTTTGCGAACCCCCTGAGGGTCGCGAACCACAGGTTGGGAAACAATTGTTTAGATCAATGAGGCTTTTCAGGCGCCACACACTTGTCTGCCTATCGAGTGTCCATTCCATGAATTTTAAAACCTTTGCAGCTTTGAAAATAAAATTTCATATTATTGAATTTCTATGCCAGAAAATCTCAATACGTTTTGATATTTTAACATTGGGGCCAATTTTAAGCTATGCCTCGATATCTCAGAACCTTTACGTAGAAACAACTCCAATCATGGCTCACTTCCACGCTAGTGCATAATTTTGTTAATATATCACATACAGTAGCTTAGTTAGGCCTATATATTCTGTTGTCATTCATGAGAATATTTCTAAGAATGAATGAATTTATTATTGATCAGATGTTGGCTAACCTATATACAGTGAGTGGGAACGTTGTTCGTGAAATTAAAATGGGTACTAAAGAAGTTCTGTATAAGAATTTGTATAAATCATAATCTTTTGAACCAATGCATCAACCTATGAGTAAATTCGGTCATCATTGTACCTCTCTTTGATTCGCTTGCTATTCATTCGATTACATGGAAACGGAGCTTGTATTATAGCTGTGGTACGAAATAGATAATTATCTTGGTCTATAAACTATTTTCCCTAAAACTAAGATTTATTTTTGCCCTAGAAATGTACAGACAGGCCATGACATAACTTCAGTTTAGAATCCAAAGACTCATCGAAATGTACAAGACTGACCAAGAAACAGTTTGTCAATAATGGACAATGTATTTTTACTGTATTTTTTATTGTCAGTCGGGTAACTTGTATTTATAGTGTGTGGTCTGAAAGTCTCGGGTCACAGAGGAGTCTAGCGTGAGATGAGGACATTAATCGCCAGCCGACACCCCTTGTTAGTATGACGTCACTGTGGGAATGGTCCTGGGAATCTGTTGCAGTCCTGCTGTGGGTCGATAACAGCGTACTCAGCTGATCGTAACCGTAACGCGTGTACGACCCTTCCACTGCTATATCGCACCAGTCCTCATGGCCATGCGTGCTAATCTGCCACATAATGTACATGATCCACAGTTTGGGCGGACAATCTTAATATAGAATAGACACTTGGAAAACCCATGAATATATGAACAAGCACTCGATTTTTTTCAAATGGCGACACTTATAATATGCTGCTGTGCATAACAGCCAAGTCTCTCTCGTGCACAGACCCTGGATGTCCATAGAGTAGTGGAAGCTTCTACTTACCGTATACATTTATTTTATTTTATTTTATATTATATTTTAGCCTATATTTTATTTTCCAATTTTTAAATTGTAATTTTTAATTTTAAAATTTAATTTTTAGATTTCTTAATTATTAGTTCTTTAGTTAAGTTTTCAGTTCTTTAATCTTTAATTTGTTTATTTTTTATTGCTAAATGTGTCATGTTTATTTTATATTTTTTAATGTTTCATTTTCTATTTTTTATAAATTTTTACTTTATCATAGCTGTTTGAACCGTTCACGCTTGTTCAGATAACAGCCAGTATAACAATCTAGTAAAATATAAAAATAAAAGGATACACATCTAATAACAAAATAAGCCCAATTCCAGGGCCGATAGAATGTGCTTGTTCAAAGCCGTGCCGTCGTCGATGGCCAAGATGATGGTAGTGTAGTTTACATTTAGGGTTGCTTGCTTCAAAAACGGATGACATTAGCGCTAGCTCCACGTATCCCTGCTTTTATTCCCAGGAATTACCCTGGTACTCAATTCTGTTGTAGACTGAGTAAACCTCAGGGCTATCCGTGCTTCTTAAAGTGGTAGTTTTGATTTTAGATTGGAATTTTAATCCACTCCCTTCCAGTTACAAGCACAGTGCCGCTACTGACTAAGTTACCGTACGCAATATCCTTGTACATAACTGTTGTGTATTTACTCGAATTAACATGATCATTCTAGAAAGTGTTGTGTATTTACTTGAGATAACATGAACATTCTAGTCACTATGCCCAGAACATTCCAATCTGGAACATTCGAATCTGGAACCTTCCATATACTATGTTTATATGCACCCACAGGCTGTAGGCGGCAGTTCCGCCTAGTTCCGCGCATATTCTTCAGTTCCGCGCCAGTTCCGCTCGTTAGCCCACCTTGTGTATCGTTGTGTATCAACTAGTGTTTAATAAACCGTTGTTTTATATTAACAAGTGTATGTTATTTATCTTGTATCTCCCACGATATAACAGTGGTGTCAGAAGTGGGATAAGATAAATAACGTTGTGAAACCAAGTGACTTTCTAACCTCAACGCAAGTGTTACACCGAACGACGTTCATCGCAGTGCGTGTTGGAAATACTAAACCGAGTGAACTTTCTAACCTCAACGCAAGTGTGTGCACCGAACTAAGTTAATCGCAAGTGCGTGTTAGAAATACCGTTCTCCAATCATCTTCACCATGCCGGACTTAACCTCTGAATAACTCCAACAATTCTCGGCAATCATCGCTGACGCTATCCGACAGGCAATAGGGTCAACAACATCATCAGAGCCTCGACCGCCAAAGTTCACAATGCAACCGTTCGTACAACCGACGGGACGACTGTAGCCGACTATTTCACTCGCTTTACCTGGGCGCTCAACCTGAGCAAGGTACCCGCGGATCAACACGCACATTTTGCACGAGTTTACATGGGATCTGAACTCAATGATGCCCTGAAGATCCTGGTGAGTCCTAATGATCCGGAAAATTTGTCATACAGTGAGATTCAATCTAAACTGAAAGGCCACTTCGACGCCACACGCAACAAGTTTGCCGAGAGCATCAAATTTCGGAGTGTAATGCAGAAGCAAGGAGAAACCATCGCTAGCTTCACCTTAAGGCTGCGGCAGGCTGCAACGTTTTGTGAGTATGGCACATTCCTTGATCGCATGTTAATTGAACAAATGCTAGCAGGGTTGGTATCACGAGAAATGTGCGACGAGATTTTTGCAAAACAACCAGAGAACTTCACCGCGGCATATGTCATCGCGCACGCACTCGAAGCTACTCGCATCACCACCGACGAGGTCAAAACAGCTTCCGCTAAGTCTGAATCAACCAATCGGATTGGATACGAGAAGCCTCTGTCCAGGAAGAACAGCAACCAGCAGCCGCCACGCAGCAAGTCAGCTCATCGAAGTCAAGGGTCTTACAACCTAACCACACAGCACCAATGGCCATACCAGGCAAACCAGAGTGCATCCCAGGACAACCAATCAACATGTGCAGGGTGCGGTGAAGCTCACCCTCGTAGTCAGTGCAGGTTCCTGACCGCAGAGTGCCTGAAGTGTGGCAAGAAAGGTCACATCAGAAAAGTTTGCCGATCGAAATCGAGGAAACATCGAACAACAAACCATGTGACCGAAGAAGAGCTTCCAGCAGAGAACCTCGACGTTGTGGACCACCTCAGCAAAATCGAGGTCATCAGATCGGTCAACGCAGCACCTAAGCCACTGCTTGATGTCAACATAGAGGGAACCACCGTCAAAATGGAACTCGATCCCGACGCTCCCTGCTCAACTATTAGCAAATCAAAGCTAAGTATGATTAAACCAGGTTTTTTGTTGCAGAAAAATGATCGTAACTTCGTCAGTTACACCGGTCATCCGATCAAATGCATTGGCAAAACGTCAGTGTGCATTACCATCGGAACCACAACCAGGAACCTGAATCTGTACGTTGTTGATGATGAAGTCGAATCGCTCTTTGGCCGAGAGTGGATTTCGGAGTTTGTACGGGAGATAGACTTTGGTCACCTCTTCAGAAAATCCGATCCAATCCACAAGCTCTCAGACAAGCAGGCTCTGACCTTGGAACAACAGAAGCAGCTCGACAACATTCTATCTCGCTACCAGGATGTGTTCAGCGACACCTCCGGCAAGGTCTCAGGTCCCCCAGCGAAGATGCACCTGAAGGCTGGAGCCACACCTGTTTTCGCCCGAGCTCGAGACGTACCAGTTGCCCTCCGCGATGCCTACGCCAAGGAAATTGACAAGAAAATTGCATCTGGCTCATACAAAAGAGTGGACTACTCTGAGTGGGCATCGACAACGCATGTCGTCGCCAAGAAGAACGGCAAACTGAGGATCACAGGCAATTACAAGCCTACTCTCAACTCGCGGATCATCATCGATGAACATTCGATTCCCAAGGTGGAACATCTGTTCAACCGAAAGCGCGGCGCCACTCTCTTCTTCCACCTGGATATCACCGACGCGTACACTCATCTCGAGGTCGACGACGAGTTCAGCCATGCTCTCACGCTTAACACGCCAACTCACGGTCTGATCCGCCCAACGCGAGCAGTATATGGAGCAGCTAACATCCCCGCTATCTGGCAGCGGCGAATGGACACAGTCCTGCATGGTCTCCCAAACTTCGTAAGTTTTTTCGATGACAGTATAGTTTTTGCTGATAGCTTTGAAAATCTGATGCAGGCCCTCAGCACCACTCTGGAACGGTTTCGGCAACACAACCTCAAGCTCAACCGAGCCAAATGTGTTTTCGCTCAAACTTCTCTGGAAGCCCTTGGCCACAAAATCGATGCGTCAGGCATCCACAAGTCCGATGCACACATCCGAGCTGTACGTGATGAACCGAAACCGAATACACCTGAAGAACTCCAACTGTTTCTTGGTAAAGCAACTTACTACAGTTCGTTCATCCCCGATTTGTCCACCAGAGACAGATCACTCAGAGACATGCTGCTCAAGGACCCTCTCATCTGGACACCAGAAGGCGACAGGGCATACAAAGACATCAAGAACGCCCTAACCTCGCCGCAGGTACTCATGCAGTATGACCCAGCGTTACCACTCCTGTTGGCCACGGACGCCAGCAAGACCGGCCTGGGCGCAGTATTGTCACACCAGCGCAGCAACGGGCAAGAACGTCCAATCGCTTACGCCAGTCGAACGATGACAGCAACGGAGCAAATGTACCCTCATCTCCGCACGAGACTCAACTTGACCAGGCCACGTCGAGGTTACCGCAGAACCGACCAAGCCACCACGCAACCAACCAGGTCACCGCGCAACTGACGAAGTCACCGCACTACCGACCAAGTCATCGTGCAACCTATCAAGCCACCGTGCAACCGACCAAGCCACCGTTCAACCGACCAAGTCACCGTGCAACCAACCAAGCTACCGCACATCCGACAAGGTCACCGCACAACCGACGAAGTCACCGCACAACCGACCAAGCCACCGTACAACCGAGCCTGAGACGAGTTCGCTTCACCGAGACACCAGCAACAGTCCAAACACCACCAGCCACACAAGCTACACCTGTAGACAGGGCACCACCTATTTCCCAGACCACTTTTATTCCCCGCAGGAGTACTCACCGGCGAAGACCACCATTAAGATTCTCTCCTGATTAAGTTTCCAAAATCATCCATTTAAAAGAGGGAGGAAAGGTTGTGTATTTACTCGAGTTAACATGAACATTCTAGAAAGTGTTGTGTATTTACTTGAGATAACATGAACATTCTAGTCACTATGCCCAGAACATTCCAATCTGGAACATTTGAATCTGGAACCTTCTATATACTATGTATATATGCACCCACAGACTGTAGACGGCAGTTCCGCCTAGTTCCGCGCATATTCTTCAGTTCCGCGCCAGTTCCGCTCAAGTTAGTCCACCTTGTGTATCGTTGTGTATCAACTAGTGTTTAATAAACCATTGTTTTATATTAACAAGTGTATGTTATTTATCTTGTATCTCCCACGATATAACAATAATAATAATAATAATAGTAATAATAATAATAATAATAATAATATGTATTATATATTCGATGTCAACAGATTCCTTTTCTGTAGAAATGCTTTCCTTGCTTGAGCCAACCTACTTTTTATATCTCTTTTGTTCCGTCCACCACTGGTTATTTTCAAAAGTCTCCTACTCCCTTTGGCTTTTCACCTGCCAATCTGTTGTCCATAAGGGTTTCTGATTGCTTTCGGCTGCATTCCATTATATTTGTTTTACATTTATTGATATTAAGCAAAAATATTTGCCATAATAGCAAATTGTTTTGATCCGTATTGACAGAATAACTAAGAAAACACTTAAGTTAATTATACGCCAAATCAATACTAATAATAACACACTTAAATGTCTACATTTTATAGATCATTTGAAGTGTACGTGTTTCGAAACAACAATGGTTTCTTCTTCAGCACAATTGAGAGAGAAAAACTTTTTTTCTAAGGAAAAACTTAAATTAAAAATGGATATCCTTACAATACGTCTTAAAAGAATAATTTTGAAAAACATTTATAAATCCTTAAAACTATCTATAAAAATTTAGGTAATTATATGGTTAATCTTCCGAAAAATATATATGAAAAAAATATTGTAAAAATTCCTCTTCTGAAAAATGTATTAGTTAATATGGTTCTCTGAACATAAACAGTATCTTAAAAAAGAAGCTAGTCAAGCTTTAAAGTAATGTATCATGAAGTTGAAATAACACACGTAGTCATATATCTGGAAATGATACAAACTTGGACCCAACTAATAGCATCAAGTTTAACTTTCGATGTTCATTCAGTTCTTATATGCCTAGATTGAGACGCCACCACGTATTGAAATAGTTGGCATGCGGAACAGAAGGCATATAAGAACTGAATGAACAGCAGCGAAGCCGGCTTCGCTTGCTGGGGTTCAGGCAGGCAGGCGAAAGTTAAACTTGATGCTATTAGTAGGGTCCAAGTTTGTATCATGTCCAGATATATGACTACGTGTGTTATTTCAACTTCATGATACATTACTTTAAAGCTTGACTAGCTTCTTTTTTAAGATACTGTTTATGTTCAGAGAACCATATTAACTAATACATTTTTCAGAAGAGGAATTTTTAAAATATTTGTCATATATATTATATGGTTAACATATAATTGCCTAAATTTTCATAGATAATTTTAAGGATTTATAAATGTTTTTCAAAATTATTCTTTTAAGACGTATTGTAAGGATATCCATTTTTAATTTATGTTTTTCCTTAGAATAAGTTTTTCTCTCTCAATTGTGCTGAAGAAGAAACCATTTTGTTTCGAAACATGTACACTTCAAATGATCTATAAATTGTAGACATTTAAGTGTGTTATTATTAGTATTGATTTGGCGTATAATTAACTTAAGTGATTTCTTATTTATTGATAGTGAAATAACAATATTGAAAATTCACCTCGTCATTATGCGAACCACTGCAACCATTCGTGAACCGAATGAAAGCGTACACTGGACCAGAGCGCGACGTAGCCGTCAGTGGAGTTCTGTCACTAAAGTGAGTAAACTAGCGCTAATCCATATTTAATAAGAAAAGTCTTTTAATATCATGCTGTCACAAATTCGCTTAATTGGTAATGTTACTCAGACACAAATGTCAATATGAAACCAGCAAATTTCCACCAATTATAAAAATTCGTTGTCAGAATCTCCAACTGTTGTTCTTGTGAAACACGTCGGGGTCCAACAAACGGTCGCTGTCGGTAAATTTGTTTCATTCATTTAAAAATTAACCAATCCCTATTCTTGTTAATACAACGTTCAAAATATATTTTGTGAAAACAACACTATATGGCGATTTAAAATCACCAAATAACCTCATGTCACAATGTTTAATGCATACCCCAAATATAATGATACGACATACGATTGCTTCGAAGCGAATAAAAGAATACTTTTGCTAAAATACAGAGCTACCACCAAATCAAGTGTGAAACGGTGCATGGTATCGTGGACTGGCCGAAAAGTCTAGACATTAAGTTTTGAATGTTGACGTGTAAATAATTGCATATATTTATAATGTATTCTTGTTTTGCCATACGATATAAATAAATAAATAACATTAACATTCATTATGTCATTAAACAACCAGTGATATCTTGAACTGTGATTATATCAGCGTACTGTAAATGACAACACTTCTATCATTTACATCACTTCCTTCTCAGAGTCAGCAAGTAGGCTACTCCTATGTTGTCTGCAAATCTAATGTAACGGATGTTTTCTTCATTGATTTTAATTCGCATTGAGCATTCCTTAAACCTCTTGATGGCTTCTTCAATGAAATCATTTAAGCAAATGGTGACATTGAGCAATCTTGGCTCAAAACTTTCACAATTACTGCTGTCCCGGTGATTCCATTCACACCTATCACTGTACTAAGTGTATTATACAGTCGCAGTATCAACTATTTGTCTTTCTAGTCCAAACTAGTAGTTTTCAAAGTCTCATATAACTTTCCCCGCGTACATTAGCAAAGGCCTTTTCAATACCTAGCAAATCAATACAGGCCTATGTGTTCCTGTTCACTTCATGCCCTCTTTCCAAAACTATTCGGATTCCTTTTCTCGTTCTACTACGTGTCCTGAAATCAAATTAATCGTGAACTCGCCGATGATCTAATTTGTTCTTTATCCTGTTTTTTATTATATATGAATTGCAGCCAATGGCCATAACATGGATTTTAATTCGACACCTGTGGGCTCCCAGTAATTTCAATTTCAAGTAGTTCTAACTTTGGCTACCATGTGATGCTGTCACTGACACATAGTGGCGAACGTTGGATCTTGATAGAGCGTTTCTAACTAAATTTGGCTACACACTACCAATTGTAGTGGTAGGTTCTTTTACATGCCATATATCTATGTGACCGCCGGCTTTACTTCCCCTGGAAGGAAGGCATACTGAAGGATTTTAACGCTCTTAACAATCCGACGACTTCGGCCGGGTTTAAACCCGGAATAGCAGTTTAGCATGCTACCGTCTACGCCACGGAAGCCGCTTATTTTTTAAAATTATTATTATGCTTAATAGTACTGTAGATGCATGAGAAAGAGGAGCTGCAGTTCTATAGCAACTCTCTTTCATTGTCTTTTGGAAGCTTGATGGCCCTGATCTTGTTGAAGTCCTCTGGAATTTCACCACTTTCATAGCACTTTCGTCACTTTCATAGCACTTTCGTACATACTATAAGGCGCTAGTGTTCCTACGAATGTCTCCCTTTTTTGAGAAGCTCAGTTTGTACGTTATTCAGCCCTACGACTTGTCATTTCACTTATCTCACGAAGCGCTAACACTAACTCCTTCCTCAGTATTGTCGGCCCTTTATCATCTTCATCATCTACTCTCTATTAGACAAAAGCTCACCGTCAGTGTACTTGATTTCATAATTTGTTGAGTCTCCATTATATAGGTCTTCAGGATATTCCTTCCAGCGAGCACAAATGTCATCACTTTCTATTAAGAGATGCTTTGAAAATCCTATATATTTTACCTGTTTTCCCTACTTACAATCTCTTCCGCCATCTCTTTCATCTCCGTTTCTTCGGTAAGATGATTCTTACGTTATCCGCATCCGCCCCGCATCTGCACGACGTTTATTCCCATACGTCCTGCATCTTCACGACGTTTATCCGCATCCGCCCCGCATCTGCACGACGTTTATTCACATACGTCCTGCATCTGCACGACGTTTATCCGCATCCGCCCCGCATCCGCACGTTTATTATCTGAATCTACTGCCATTACAATAATGATTTAATTAGATAAATTATTATACAACACATTTAGACATTGAAAGAGAAAGTAGTCCCTTAGACTTTGTATGTCATGTGCTATGTTTAAAATTAATGTTATACAGCCAGAATTGCAATACTTCACAGTTCGGGGTGTTAATTATGCTTAATAACATACGTGGTTTGAATGAGATTAGCGCAATTCATCTTACATTTGTCATGAAAAAAATTAAATTACATGTCAATATATTAAGGCCAAGCTTCACAGCGCGAGGATGACTATCACGCGAGAAAATTCAATTTAAAAGTTTTAATTTCACTTGGTGGCCATGTTGATTTTGTGCTCATCAGGTTATTGTACAACCCATTGTTAAACTTATTTTAATGGCCTCTATTAACATAAAAGATATGAGCCTTACAGTAGTCACATATGATGTGTACATCTGACATGTTATCCTACTATGAAATAGAGATGAAATGTATGTGAAGTCATCTGACATGTTATCCTATTATAAAATTGAGATGAAATGTATGTGAAGTCATCTGACATGTTATCCTGTTATGAAATTGTGATGAAATGTATGTGAAGTCATCTGGCATGTTATCCTACTATGAAATTGTGATGAAATGTATGTGAAGTCATATGACATGTTATCCTACTACACAGCTTGTGCATTCTTAAAATATTAATTTACGCTCTGTTTTCGTACTGGTACTATGATGAATGTATAGATTGAATTGGAGATATGCTACTGTCACACTTGTTTGAACAAACATCATATATTATATTGTAAATTTAGAGGCGGAATGAAACCATAGTCTCTAGCCTATCTATAGACTACTAGAAATAATGTTCAATACAATCAAATTTCCCAACTCCTGCTTGGTGAAAACTATTGTAATTAAAATTAGATAAATCGTAATTTCATGTATATTCTGTTAAAATGGCGCACAATGTTATGATATATATCATTTAAATCGATAATCCGGTAGCAAATAAAATTCCCGGAACTGGGGTTCGAACCTGAGACCTCTTGATTCGCAGACCAAGATGTTATCCACGCTGCCATTACAACCACAGACATTTGGAGTACAAGACAGGTACTTACTTTCACGTGCCGGTAATAATATGGAAGTATTTTTTATGCTCCATTAATATTTTGCTTTTTTTTCTTGCTTTTTTTCTCGATAATATTCCTGCGTGGAATTGAGTTTTAAATTAGTTATGAATATGCCTACTTGACAGTACAGGGAATTCTTATATTGGTCCATGAAAGGCTAGCCCAGTTCCCGTATAAAATCATCGATATAGCTATATTACATTGATAACTGCATTACCGCAATGTGGGTTAATATCTGAATAGCCGTTGTGCAGACACATAATACCGGCTTTGCCGACTAGTTAAAATGTTTCATATAAAATCATATCATCATTTAAATACTGATACGAAGACATGCGGTTTGTGTTTCAATGAGTTGACACCAGAGTTCACATGAGCGTTTACCGTTCAGTACGAAAGTGTTGAGGAAAGTTACTCGGCGAGTGGATGCCCATCACTTTCATCCAGAGATTGAAAAACAGACTCTTAATAAATCATAATTGTTTTCAGCAAATATGACTTAATATTTTTACACCAAAGAAAGACAACTTGATGCTGATTCATTGTATAAATATCTGTAATGGCGCCTCCAAACCTTGAAGTAATCCGTATGTTACATACATTCCTCATGGTACCACTGTCAGCTGGAGAGATGCGATCCAATCTAGCTGGCAGTGCGTCTTACACACTTCCGTCCGATCCACTTCCGTCCTATTTTTCGAAGTCACTCCCACAAAGATATCCAGCAACCGAGTGGAAAGATGTTACACATCAGAAACCTTAACGGAAAAATATGGTAGCCTCTGTCATAAACATCCAGGTCCTAGTAATGATATTCAACAAGTTTGGATTGCATTCTAAAAACTATCCGCAAATTTTCTCCAAACATTATCCACGCTTATCCGCTATCCGCACAGCCATGCAAACTATATCCGCATGGCGAAAATATTTGCGGATATCCGTGGGTTTATTCACGGATACCCGCATCCACGCAGGGCATTACGTATAGCCAACTGTTCATGACCGCTGGCTACATTCCTTTAATGAACTAGGATTATTATGTAAATCTATTGATTTTCTTTGTTCGGTGGCGTAGTTGGTAGCATGCTGAACTGCTGTGCCCAAGGCAGCGGGTTCAAACCCGGCCGAAGTCGTCGGATTTTTTAAGTGCGTTAAAAATCCTTCAGTATGCCTTCCTTCGGAGGGGAAGTAAAGGCGGTGGTCCCATGTCATAGATTTATGGCATGTAAAATATCCTTTCACAGACTAAACTTGTGTAAAGCAAAAATTGTTAGGTTAGATTTCGTCGGAACGCTCTATCAAAGTTCCATCGTTCACCACTAGGTATCATTGATGTCTGGTGGTGAAAGTTGGAACTACTTGAAATTGAACGGAACTTGTAGCTCACCCTTTAGGGTGTCCGCTGGAAGCAGCTACAGACTCAGGCGAGCCGAACATGTCCTCGGACACTCCCGGCACTAAAGCCATACGATAAATAAATAAATCTTTGTTCACTTTCTTTTTTCTTGGTATTGATTGAGCTATGGTCAACAATCTTTCTCTGATAGCATTCTTTTCCAACACTTTTTGGGTTATGAAAGGTATCCAATTTTTGTAAAAATGGAATTTTGAATATACTAGACTTGCAGTTTATCTACGTCCTACTTTTCTATTAGCCTATTCCGTTTATGAGATCACCCTTTGACCTTGTGTGTCTGCCCATAATAAAATCTAAATGGCTGTAGCACTCTCAATGAATAGTACTCTTTTGTCTGATCCCGACCTGGCCCAAGACATTTTATTACGATTCACCAATCCAACATGGCGGGTGTGCGAAATATTTAACCGGCATTTCATATCTTCAAACCTATTACAGATATCAACCTGACATTTTGTACGGTGATAAAGGGACCAATAGAAGTTCTCCTATGTGACTTCAAAAACCTGTTAACTACAAAACGAACATGGCGACCAAGCGAAGTTCAAACATTTAAATACACTTTTCTCGCGATTTAACCATCCAAGACCAGCGAAACATGGTACAGCAAATGTTTATACACATTGTAATGCATTAACATCTAATTTAGTTCAATTGTTTAAAACCTCAAGATGGCGGCTGTGCGAAATTTTAAAATTAACTTTTCATTTATTGTGTCCTAATCATGCGATCGAAGTCAACGTTTGAATGATGAACCTACTCAGTAATCGTCATCAAATAGTACATAACTTTATGGCCTAAATATATAAAAATCCGACATGGGGACCATGCGAAATATTTAGACGGGTCTCAATATCTACTAATCTATGACAGCAATCAAACTGAAATATTGTATGTTGATAAAGGCTATTAACTTAAGTTCACCTATGGGACTTTCAGTAACATGGTGAGCACTAATCCAATATGGCGGTGACGCGAAATTTAAGTATTTAAGTGGACGTTTCTCACGATGTAACCATCCGAGTGCAACGAAACTTGGTACGGTAAATGCTTATACAAATTTTAATCTACTGACATCTAATTTATTTCAATTGTTTTCATAACCACTAGATGGTGGCTGTGCGAAATTTTATTTCGTGTGTCCTAATTATGCGATTGAAGTTAGAATAATACACCTACACAATAATTTTTATGTAATAGTACATAACTCTAAGGTCTAAATAATATAAATCCAATATGGCGACCATCCGAAATATTAAGACTATTCTCAATATCTACGAATATTTACAGCAATCAAACTGAAATTTTGTACGTTGATAGAGGCAATTAACCTATGTAGAATATATGAAAATAGGCTATTTAGTTCTTCACGGAACTACTTGTTTTGATTTGCTCGTGTTTTTCAGGACGAGTGCTGTACGTAATCTTAACCAGGCTGCGGTCGTCTTCAATTTTGACTTCCTGGTAAATGAGACTTCATTTTACTTAATTACGATATTTTACCAAGTGATCGTTCAGATAACGATCAGTACAAATCGCAATGTTTTCTCAAAGAATAGACCAAAGATAGATGGCACTGTCTAAAATCTGTCGTAGTTATTTAACTATTGAACGGGCGTTCTCTCTCTAAAGCACAATAAGGACGCGATGACTGTATACCACGGAATGGACGGACAGTTTATCTGAAGACCCCATTCCGCGGCCTCGCAGATTGCTTCTTCAAGCTCTAATTTGCTCGTCCCTTCTCCCCGTTCCCCATGTTATTACATCATAGTCACCACCCGCGCATATCTTTCTCTATCCTTCTCTCTTCCTTCCTTTATTCCTTTTCTCCCAAGCCAATAAAAATAGAAAATGGAATGAAATTCTTGATCGCACTAAAGCTCTGCCTCCATTTGTAGACGTCATGTGGTGTGCTTTGTGAGGGCGGCGGTGACACCGGGCTGCGCTTTAAACTGATGTTCCATATAGCAGCGTCTGCACTCGGTCATTCATGGCTCAGCGCAGAATCCAGGACACGACATAGGCTCTATTGTAGACAACAGGTTTCAGCGGATTTATTTATTTATATAGGCCTATTATCATCATCGATGTAACCCCTTTAGGAGAGCGTGCAAATCCCAGCTTCACTTCTTTTTCCTCTTTCTCTTCTTCCCGAAACCTGTGTTTTTTCTTCCTTTCCTCTGTCAATTTTATCATTTCAAATGATCTTGTCGACTTCGTCGTTATGCTTTGGGTCAAACGTTACGCGGGATGGAGACGGTTGCATTACGGAGACGGAGACTGTGACGTCGTGCAGCCGCGCGGGAAGCCTAAGTTAATGGGTAAAGGACGGCGAGTGCGTGACGTCATGCAGCCACGCGGGAAGCCGAAGTTAATGGTTAATGGAGTCTTTTGAAAGAGTCCTGGGGCGTCGAGCGGCCTGGGGCTTCGAGCGAAGCGAAAAGAATACAGGGTGACTCCTAAAGAGGTGTACAAGATGCCAGATAAGAATACAGGGTGACTCCTAAAGAGGTGTACAAGATGCCAGATAAGAATACAGGGTGACTCCTAAAGATATATACAAGACGCCAGATAAGAATACAAGGTGACTCCTAAAGAGGTGTACAAGATGTCACACAAGAATACTGGGTGACTTCTAAAGAGATATACAAGATGCCAGATAAGAATACAGGGTGCCTCCTAAAGAGGTGTGCAGGATGTCAGAGCAAAATACAGGGTGACACTTAACGAGGTGTACAGTATATTAGATTCAATCAAATACAGGGTGACCCTTAAAGAGGTTTGCAATATATCAGATTCAAATAATGGGTGACCCTTAAAGAGTTGTAAAAGATGTCAGACTCAAATACAGGGTGACCCATAAAGAGGTGCCCGCATGGGAAGCCTAAATTATTGGGTAATGGAGTCTGTTGAAAGGGCCCTCCGGAGCCTTTCTAACATGTGTAGCATTTGTAGCATGCGTCATTTGAAATGATATAACGTCTAGTCTTTCAGACTGACTGTATTTTTTTCCCCTTATTGTTTCTTTTCTTGAGACTTGTTCAAATTTCTTGTTTCTGATTATATTTCTGAATTGATTTCGGTCCTTAATATCGTCTTCAGAGATTTTGAATCGTTCCAGGTCCTCCTGTATTTATCTCATCCAACTTTAATTTACTTGCATTAATGATGTTAAAAAAATTCTATGCCGACATAGCATACAATTTAACCTCATGTAATTTGCCAATTTGATAAGTTATCTTATAAATCATTGCTCAAACCAGACGGACTAGAGGCCAATCTCTGACATTGCAAGTGTTGAAGTTATGCAATCATAAATAAGCATTCTATTGGCAAGATATAATTTCAACGCAGTGACTTCATTGGTTTTATTATTGTAATATTTCTGCATTGCTGGTGAGGTATTGAGGTATTAAGTGCTCCATCATTACTGCAGGTTTCCAACATGTTTTCCTGGTGTTCTCAACTGTCGCTGCCGTACTGAACCGGTACATTTGTGTTTTCATCAGCATCTATAGATTACAGTGAGGCGTGTATTGAAAGTGTTCATATTTCATAAGACTGTTGACATCATTTATATTACTTTAGGCGTAAACAAATTTTCAATCTCACTTTATGGTGCAGCATGGAAGATTTAGTTTTAAGGGATTTTTTAGTGTTACGCCAAACAATTATATTGTAACATTTCCTTTCATATCGGCTGATGAAGGGGCCAAAACTAATAGTCAGGCCTCGAAACATGTCCCACTAATGACCACACCGTTATCATATTTAATAAAAGTATTGATCAGACGGAACTTTTAACCTGTTTATCCTAATTAGTCTGTTTTATTTATTTATTTATTTATTATGGTACCCCAGCTGGACATGTATTGCATGTTTTACATTTCTTGTTCCTGGCTCACTATTTCATGTCTTCCAGCCCCGACAGTATTGGAGTGTCTGAGACTACTTGATTCTGAGGATCCTGTAGTCGGCGACACCTCGACTAGAGTATGGAGTTCGCCCTTCATCTGCTTTCGTCAACCCTCGCACTAACTGGCTTTTCCCCTCTAATATTACGTTACATGTTTAATCCCATCTGTCGAGTAAAACTTGAAAATGTAACCACATCCAAGATTTGAATCTTGATCTGCAGTCTGGGGAGGGGCGCTTAGCTTGGTAGTGGCGTTATCCGAAATGAACTAAATATGAGGGTGAGTCGAAACTGTGCCTATATTGCTACATTATGTACTACTTTCGTACTGAAAGACTCAACCAATCTGTTCCCAGTGATGCAATGATCCACATGTTGTTAAATTAAGTTCGCAGCAGCTATTGTAACCTTTTTGGTTTAAGCCATATACTTTCTCTATGACGTAAACTACGAGTTCTATATGTTTATCGCCGTATCTGACATTGTATCTTCGTGTGGATAACTGTTGAATTCAAACCGTAAAAGCATATCGTAGGGAGTAAAGCTCAGAATGAAATTATTTCATCTCTGAAATTTGTCAACTTCGCCGATTTGAATGAGCTTCTAATTGGTGTAGAGCTAGTTTTGAAAAACGAATTCATGATGAAAAGCAATAAATGTTAAACAAATGTAATGGAATGCAGCCGGAAGACATCAAAAATGCGTATTGACATCGAATTAGCAGGTGAAAGGCTAAAGAAATTAAATGATTTCTGCTACTTAATAATAATAATTTAATAAGCAGTGATGGACGAAACGAAGAGGATACAAAATGTAGGTTAGCATAGTCAAGGAATGCATTTCTGCAGAAATAAAATCGCTTTACATGAAATATAGATTTAGGTATTAGAAAGTCATTTCTGAAGGCGTAGCCCTTATGGAAGTGAAGCTTGGAATACTGGTATTGCAGAAATGAAGAGATTATATGCATTTGAAATGTGTTGTTCAGGAGAATTATGAAGTTCAGATGGGTAGATAGGGTTAAAAACAAAGAGGTATTAAGACGAGTGGGAGAGGAGAGATGTTTTTGGTGACTGCTAACGAAGAGAAGAGATTTATTTATTTATTTATTTATTTATTTATTTATTTATTTAGGCCTAGTTAGTTATTTATTTATTTATCGTTTGGCAATATAATCAATACAAGATTTCAGAGTAAAAAGAAAAATCACTTTAAAATCTACTGTACATTATTTTTACTATTTACACTATTTACAGTCTAAGGTATAATGAGTCTATCCATCGGACCACGTCAGGTGTCGCCAACAGGAAGTCGATCCAGTCCTCTCCATATGCCCTCAGCGGACAGTCAGTTGTTATGTGTTGGATGGTTTGATTAGGAGCACCACAATCACACTGAGGAGACGAAATTTTTCCCCAGTTGAACAAAGTTCCATTGCATACTCCGTGGTTTGTCCGAATCCTATTGAGAGTTGCACAAGCCCTCCTAGGCAGATCGGAACCTGGAGTGGATGTTCTTGTAGGGTCCAGGAAGGAGCTCGACTCAGGACAAGCTTTTAGTGTCCATTCACTAATCCACTGCATGCTGGAATCAAATTGGTTTCTTACAAGCCTCTGGGCATGACAAATGGGTGGTTTCCTGGATTTGAGCCTGTTCATTTGAAGAGAGGGGATGTCTTCATGAATAGGTAGTGTAGGGTGATCCATAATCTTGTAGTACTCCCGTAGCAAGGCAACTCCTCTACGATGGTGGGGTGGAAGAATATTGCTGAGGGCTGGAAGCCAATATGCTGGTGTAGTTCTTATACAACCAGTGATTAGTCTCATGGTGTTGTTCAACCGGGTGTCAACGAGTTTGACATGTGGGCTATTGAGCCAAACTGGGGCGCAGTATTCAGCCACAGAGAAGGCTAGACCTAAGGCAGAGCATCTTGTAGTAGTGGCAGAAGCTCCCCAAGATGTTCCACATAGCTTTAGCAATATATTGTTGCGGCTTCTAATTTTATCTGCTGAGCTCTGGAGGTGTTGCTTGTAAGAGAGTGTTCGGTACAGTATTACTCCTAAGTACTTTGGGAACTTGTTATATTTCAAAATCTTCCCCTCAAATTTTACATTGAGTTGGGTATTAGCCAATATGTTGCTCAGGTGGAAACAAGATACCTCAGTTCTTGTAGCACTGGGTTGGAGCCTACATTTCTGGAAATATCCTCCAAGCTTAGCCAAATCATCTTCAAGTACATTTTCCAAATCTTCCATATTTTGGTGTCTAGTGGCCAATGCTATGTCATCAGCATAGCAAAACTTTTTTGAGTTTGTTTCTGGTAGATCCGATAAGCACAGATTGAAG